>OW679202.1:63466042-63607398 GCA_940337035.1 Agriotes lineatus
GATTAGAAAGAGTTTAAAAAAGAAGAAAGAACTCCCACAGTAATTTAATTGTTTTTAAATGAACTGCATCGGGAAGGTTACCTATATTTTTACAAAAGAATGAAGGAGCGATCTTCTTTTTAGAATATTTATTTGGAATGTAATTTGCTAATATATTCATCCGTGAGACTGTTTTAAGGATTCTTATGTATGTATACGTGGTAGTTTACTCTAGAGTTTATTCAGATTTGCTGGACCATTATGGAGAGGAATCGCATCATGGCCGAGCGGTTAGGGAGCTCAGGCTGCGATGCCACTGTATGGGCTTCAATCCACACATCTGGCAACTGGTGGGCAGCCCACACAGTCGCTTTAAAAATTTGTTACCGAAACCACAGTTGTGGAAGTAGGGAAAGTAAGCCAGTCATCGAAGGCGTGATGCTAACCACATCACCCAGTACGCCGTTAACGTGTGCCAGAATGACTGGGTTTCGGAAAGAAATATTTGGCGATCCTGATTCGTCTTGCCTCAGCCCATGTTTCTACGTGGAATGAAGTGCCCGAACTTTACTTACTATAGAGATGGTGTTCATATACAGTTTGACACACCCAAATATAGGATTTATTTTAAGAGATGGAAAAACATGTCAAATAAAAGCGTTATAAGATTTTATCCGAACCTCCAGAATATATTACCAGAGAAAAGAAACGAGTATCACAAAATACAAAAATAGTACCAATATCGGTTTTTCAATGGAAGATCCTATGTATTTAAAAAAAAATTGAAGAGCTCTTTTTCCCTATTTAGAATATATCGTGTAATCTAAAATAAGATTCATGAAAGATGGACAGGAAAAACTCTCCTATGTTCTTGCTTTCATTTGGAATATTTAAACTACTTATTGTTGCATCTATTCTTTGCATTGATTTTTTTACCGTTCCAAAAGTACATTTTAAGCAGGCACTGTTTTTCATGATCATTGTAAACCACGACTTACAATAGACACAATTAAAGGGCCTGTCTGAAAAGCGGTTTGGGACTTGTGAAATTAATAAGATGACATAAAGTGACAGTTGTATTTATTAAGAACTAGAGTATGATAAAAACTATTTTGAACTAGTATGGCTATGGAATACTTCCTAATTTATGAATGCAACTGTATTTATACTTAAATGTTAAACTTGACATTTGCTTTTTAAGTGGCTTATAGTTGCATTCATAAATCAGGAACTATTCCATAGCCATACTAGATGAAAATAATATTTAATCACCTTATTTGGTCACCTTTGATGAATCACATGTTATACAGTGTGTTTCACTTATTGTCTTCACAGCCCTGTCTCTTATGCAACCCAAATAACTTATTACAAATCTGGCTTGATCAGTATTTTAATAATAATTACTAAAGAATCAGAGATAGCGGTTCTTATAATTAGACATACATAATTTCAACTGACATTAAATAATTTATTGAGGTTATGATACAAAAACTTTTCCTATTTGTGTGTATGCAATTGAAAATACCATATAAGACAAGTTGAAAAGAAGTACCTAACAGAAACAATAATAACAGTGAACTAAAACGAACCAATAAAGTAACGAATCACAAACTATCCATTTCAAATACGCTGGAAAATTTCAAACTTGACACACAAGATTTTTTTGTTAGAATTACTTACTGGTATCTCTGATCCTATATTAATTACACAGCCCAACACACATGTTCGTGCCTGCTATTTTTTAACTTTTTCTAGGTAATTTTTGGGTGTAGAATCCAAAACAACTGTCAGATTTAGTCTATCAGATTTAGTTTGTAAGGTAGATACGCTATATTGATCTATTTCAGAAAAGAAAATTAACTCTTCTACATTTCAGGTTATAAGTATTAGTATTTGCGACAAAGGCTCATTAAAAAAACAAAGACTTTAAAGTAAGGTATTTAATTCACAAGAAGCCGCGTAGCGCTGTTGGGTAAGCGCCAGACTTGCATTAAGCAAGTTCTCGGTTCGAATCCCGCGGGGGTCGGAATTTTTCCGCTTTGGTGATTGGAATCGGGCTCGGTGAGACCATTCACAGTTGGGCACCAAATTAACTGTGCTCGACTCAGAACCACAGACCTAAGAGATAGAGTAACAAGGTCAACACATCACCAATACACTATACACACACCTCATACAATGGTTGCTGCGCAAGCACCAAAGGCGCGATCCAACTCTGTATCCCGAATCCGGGGCAAGTTGATCATTGTACCGCCAGATGCCAGCGCATAAAGCACCAGCCGCAACACCGCAAGGTAAATGAGGTTACAGATAATACATACATACATACATTTAATTCACAAAGTAGATAAATATACATTCATGGCTTATCACTTTTTTTATACGATTTTCTAACATGAAGTTTAGTAGGACAGTCTCGCTGCATACTCCAGCAGTAGTCGGCCATCATGTGGGTATCCCATCTTGCTTGATATCGTTCTTCCATCGTCTTAATGTCCTGATGAAATCTTTCCCCCTGTTCTTCACTGTAATCACCTAGGTTTTGTGGGAATCGATCTAAGTGGTTGTGGAGGTACTGAAGTTTTATGCTCATCTTACAACCAAGAATACTAAATTTAAAGAGCATATTTTCCACTAATTCTGTGTAGTTCTCTGCTTTATGATTGCCAAGAAAATTTTGTACTACTTTAACAAATGAGCACCAAGCATTAGATTCAATCTCGTTCATTGTTGCGGTAAATTATGGATTTTTTATAAGCTGTCTTATCTGAGGGCCATCTAATATGTCTGCTTTCAGTTTTTCCATGCTAATCCCAGGAAATTTCCGTATTAAGTATCCAGGCAAAGTCCATCTCGATTTAACGCCGTTATAAATTGCTTCATAAGTCCCAACTTGTTATGCAAAGGTGGAAATATGATTTTCTCTCTCGCAACTAAAGGTTCGTTGATTACGTTTTCTTTTCCTGGAACCATGACGTTTCTTAGGGGCCAATTTTTGTTAACCCAGTGCTGATCCTTAGATCTGCTGTCCCAAAGGCATAAAAAACAAGGATATTTTGTGTATCCACTTTGCTGTCCAATGAGGAAGTTTACCATTTTTCGATCGACACAAATCACCAACTGATGTTCTTCATACTTAATTTTTTTTCAAGACTACTGATATTACCTCGTATTCCTCTTTCAAGATGGTAGAATGACCAATGGGTATTGCGCCATACCTGTTACGGTTGTTAAAAAGAACACATTTTAAACTACGTTTTGAGCTGTCAATAAAAAGACGCCATTCGTCTGGTGCGTATTCTGATAAACCCATTGCTTCTAAGAGTCTTCTTATATCATTACAGAATACTAAATTATTTTCTTGAGAGAAAAAAGGCAGCAGATCTTTTTGTCTTTTACAATAAAATGTAATATTAGTACCCGGATCAAGCAGATTCTTTTCTTTTAATCTGGATGCAAGTAATTCTGAAGACACCTTTGAGAGGTTCAGGTCTCTACTTAGATCGTTCAGTTGTTGTTGATTGAAACGTTGGGGCTTGTCTATATCTGCTTCAAAATCACTATCGTTGTCTGATCACACATATTAACCTTCAGCAGACATTGATGGTTTGGTTTCGTCGTTCGAGAGTCTAGGTAAACTGAACCGGGTACGGGTACTAGACACGAGGTAATATGGGCGGATGAGTTCGTGGTAGAGGAGTGGGGGTTAGGCAGGTATAATAGGTCGAAGTTTTATGGTCATCGGTTGATTATTGGCTTCCCTATTTTTTTGTTTTGAATTAAAGTGTAAAAAAGTTTTTTGTAGAGAAAAAATACTACATCTGTACATACTATTGTTTACAATTTTCCATTTTACGAAACCGTAGAAATCAACGAAATAAAAATGCATACCTTTAAAATATCACTGATGCCTTGGAATTATGTAAACAAACAACATGTAGATTTACTTTGGTCTTTGCTGTTTGACGTTTATAACTGATTATTAAATTCTGTTCTCGTTAAAATGTATTCGTTTTTTCTAGAGAAAATGCTGTAGGTATCTGTACATACCATCGTTTATAATTTTTCGGAACCGGAAAAATCAAAGAAATTAGTATCCATAGGAAGCAGAATTTAATAAAATACCATAACAAAACATAATTATGTACCATCGAAGTCATTGAAAACTGGGACAGGAAAAATACGCAGATACCCTTGTTTTCGAAAAGTGTAGTTAGATGTGGCATTTTGACTGCACATTATTGAAGGTGGGCTGTGTCCTTTAATAACGTTCGGTTTAGTCAAAATGTTACATCCAAACTACATTTTTCAAAAAATAGGGCAACTGCGTAATTTTTCTGTCCCAGTTTTCTATGACTTTGATGGTACGTATAGTCATAATTCAAAAACATAAACATTAATAAATTATAACAAATGTTCAAACAAAGCGCACCATTAACTACTAAACAATGACCCAACCTGTCGTAAGCTCTTCAATAGTTTGAAAGGTTTTTCCAGAGTAAATTTGCGATTTTAAATGTCCCCAAAGAAAAAAATCGTTGGGCGAAAGATCGGGGGACTTAGCAGACCAGTTAATTAAATAATTTGGCCCAATCACCTTATTGGAAAAACTGTAGTTTGTTACGGTATTAAAAGAACTTTACGACACCCACCCAAGGTGAGCATCGCACCACGGAATCAGTCCTGAAAAACTGGCACACTTGCCAAATAGGCTCAAAATAGGCTAAAGGCCACGGCTGGAACGCTCAGGGAGTCGGGCGTGAGTCACACGATACGTTCTGGGCAAGCGTGTTGCGGCATATATATATATAGGGTATGTCAAAATCATGAGGGCGCCACCAAGCCTGTCTTAACCCGACTAACCGGGCCTGGACGGTTAGACGGGAGCGAAGCATGCAAGATACTCCGTCGATAGGATTACTCAAGAGTTGCAAGGTCAAATAACAATTTCGGGATTGCCTTATGCAAAGATTGTAATTAGGTGCCAATCCGACCGCGACTACGCAGCTGTCTCACCCACCTGTACGCTCAAAGCTCCCTCGTCCCGTCGCACAATAATCAGTACACTGAAGGGGGCGCTTATCTGAAACAGAACATGCACAAGTCGAAACAAAACAATAGTTCCCTTAACTAACAAATCATGTATTGAATCACGGGTTACAGTGGGGCAGCGGAGTGCGTCGCCCTATATCTATGAATAGATTATATCTAAGAAAACACCAGCTGGCGCGCGCTCTAAACCTAGCGACAGATGTTGAACAGTAATGAACAAAGTAGCACTTGTAACATAGACAGTCTGTAATTTGGAATGAATGTACAAAAATGCGGGCGCGACGCCTTATGCAGCAAACAGTAATGCAAGCCCTTGTAAAATAGACAGTCTGTAATTCGGAATGAACGCACAAATATGACGAGAGTGCCTGTAGGCACAAGAGATGTGACGGGCTCGCTCGCGGCGTCCCAATACAGCTCGTACGCGGGGCTTAATGCTCTCCGCGGGACAGGTACACTCGCGTTCACAGCGGTAATCAGTTCAAAGACACATACCTTAATACGTAGGCGGTTGGGAAGCCTGGTACAGTTGAGTTGCGACAGGCTGCAGTCTTAGGTGGCAGGTACATTCGATATTCGACGGTTATAGTGATGAGTGGGCATCCGCCATACTGGCGACGTGAGACGCGTCAGGACGCGTACAACTGGACGACGAAAAATATGCCACTTTCGTTCTGCGGGACAGATCCTCGAAGGTCGAGATGAAGGGGCACGATCCCTTACTTACGGGAGCAGAAACTGGGCTCAAGATGCACCCACGCTACGCCGAAATAATTCGGAGCACGCACAAACACAACACCTCTCGAAGGTGTAACCATTCTCGCAGCGCTCGCTGCCACAGCTCGAGACGGGCAACGGAAAAGAGGGCCTCCACGGCAACAATACTAAAAGGACAGCGGCAGGCGTCCTCGGGCACCTAAGGGGCCAAAGGAAGCCGCCTGGGTAACACAACCACCAAACGTACGCTCTCTGCAACGGGCTGCGATCAACTGCCCAGAGGGAAGCGCTGCCACATGTCACATCGGTCGCGTCCCCACGTGACTATACCTCGGCAGCCAATCGTGAGGCGATAAGATGAAACAAATTAATGCCGGCGACAATGGTAGCACGCCGCAACGGCGTGTTTTCTAGAAGATTCGGAATTCTTGCGAGCGATAACGCTCGGCTGCCAAAGCTCCATCAGAGGGGCGCTCCAACCGACGAGAAATACTGCGTTTGGGGCCAAATATGTGCAAAATCATGATTCTGGAATTAGGCGATAGAGCCAAATAAGTAACTAAAAGGGTTTAGCATACGGGCACGCTGCCCTAAAGCCTAGGTGGCTATTTAAAATACCAAAATGACCTGAATCAAATGTGCGGAAGATGAGATTGTACTTGTGCGCAAAGATTGAAAATGGTTTTAACATAGCAACAAGTTGCCCTAAAGGCGTGAAATGCAATTAAGCATCTACAACAGCAAAATGACTTAACAAGTTTACAAAGTCGTGCACTTTACGAGTGTTGTGTGCGGGGCACCCATCCATCTGAAGCCAAATCTCTTGATCGTCTCTAGCAACTTCGGTCACCGCCGGAGCTGTACCCTCTTCTAACAACTGCAAAAAGCGCTCTCCTGTGAGGTTTTCACTTAAGAAAAATGGTCCTATAATGCGATGACCTGGTATTCCCGCCCAAACATTAACTTTTTGGGGATATTGGGTCCTGGTTTGTAAAATGTTGCGTGGATTTTCAGTAGCCCATACTCTGCAATTTTGCACATTTGGTTCAATATGCAGTGTGAATGTGCATTCATCCGTAAACAAAACGTTATTCAAAAAGTCCCTGTCTTCGTTACATTTTTCCATAATTTGCAGGCAAAATGCACTTCTCTTCTCCACATCACGTTCAAGCAACTCTTGATGACACTGATATTTGTAAGAGCGAAACTTGTGTTTTTCAAAATTTCCAGGACTCGGCTGTGATGCAAGCCAATACCTTGCGCTATTTGCCTTAAACTTACACTGGGATCTGCAGCTACTGCTACCAAACATTTAAGGTGTTGTAATTTTCTTCATGTTGCTGCACGTTTTCAGAGTAATTGTTACATTTACAATTATTTAATACTGTGCCTGTAGTTTCAAATTTACGTATTAATCCATCAATCGTTGAACTACTTGGAATTTGCGGATTCGGATATTTTACGCTAAACAAGGCACTTACTTGATGAGCACTATTTCCAGCATAAAACCATTTTATCATTTCTACTTTTTCTTAAGTTGCATACATTTTAACGGGCAATGACAAAAGTAAATGTGCATGTTGTTTGTTTACCTATTTCCAAGGCACCACTATTTTTTTCAAAAATAGCGTTTTTATTTCTTTAATCTATAGGGTTTCGGAAATTGGAAAATTATAAATAGTATCTACAGGTGCAGTATTTCTTTCTCTGCAAAAAACTTATTTACACTTTAATTAAAGAAAAAATAGGGGCGCCAATACCATTGAAATTCCTATGCTGCGTCGCGCAAGTCACTACCCTGTATACCGAACACTGTTATTTATTATTAATCTCACAATCTGATAACATCAAAATATCAATTACAATTTTGTTACTTTTTAACAACGGGTATCAACTTTTCTTGATTTTCTTATCACAAATTATTTTCCGTTTGTTTTTTAATTGTCATAGTAACAACTCAATTTTCTACAGTAGGGGAGAGGTAGTAACAGTAACACGGCCGGGACAAACACAAGTCCTTGAAATACGAACGTATCCCACCTACAGCTTTAAACGACCAATCACCGTTGAATATAGTGTCGTCTAGGCTTTAGGTAGACTTACAACGCAAAAGCACCATTTTAATTTTAGTTAACAACTGATGTCTGAAGAGTGGGCATCAAAGTAAATTACACGCCGGATTTCGCGAAGCATTTTTGGCAAAAATATACGTACATTCTTTCGAGATAAGTATTTTTTATAAGAAATATAATTATTTTAGTACAATAATCTAGTATTTGTGAACAATAGGCTTTGTGATTTTTTTGGCTACATTTTCAAAAAAAATTTACGTGTTTTAGGAACAGTGGGAAAAAGGGAGGTTAGAACATCGAAACTCTCACTGGTCCAAGGTGATTTATAAGTAGTATCATTTTGTATTCTTACGGATTTTTTTTTCAATTTACAGGTCAAGAAAAAATAAAACAAGCAAGAAAATTGGTCAGTTTTTAGAAGAATCAATGAGGGAGGCTGTCCAATTAGTACGAGATGGCATGAGTATTCGCAAAGCTTCTACAATTAAGGGCTTGCGTTTTGAAACAGTTCACAAATACGTTAAAAAGTATAACGAAAATCCTAACATTCATCTCCGTCCTAACTATAGTCAGACAAGTTTCACTAACGAACAAGAAAATACTCTTTGTGAATATATCGTGACATGTGCCAAACTGTTTTATGGTTTGTCTCGAGAAGATACGCGTCACTTAGCCTATGAAACAGCAATCCAAAATAACATAAAGGTGCCTCAAGGTTGGGAAACAGCAGAAAGTGCCTCACTTGCATGGATTAAAGCCTTTCAGAGACGCCACCATAACTTGCCATTACGATTTCCAGAATGGTGTAGTTTGGGAAGGGCTACTGGGTTTAACAAGTTTAACGTTGAAATATTTTTTAGGAAACTGGAAGAAGTTCTAAAGAGGTATCCAAGTTTTGGTGATGAAAGTCGAATTTTTTAACTTGGATGAGACTGGTACAGTTACCGTTCAAAAACACTACAAAGTATTTGCCGAAAAAAGGATCACGTCAAGTGAGTAAGGTTACAAGTGGGGAAAGAGGAACACTTGCAACTACGTGTTGTATTGTGAGGGCTTCTGGGATTGCCATTCCACCCGCCATGATATTTCCTCGGGTCCACTTTAAGGGCTTTATGATTAACGGGGCTCCACCATGCACACTTGGTTTAGCATCAAAAGAAGGCTGGATGAACACCGAATCTTTTGTAAAAGTTGTAAGGAATTTTATAAAGCACACCAATAGTTCGAAAGAAAATCCCTCGCCTCTCATAATGGATAACCATCAAAGTCATCTGTCAATAGAGGCAATCGATTTGTGTAAAGATAATGGTGTTACAATATTAACTATCCCACCGCACTGCATGAACGAGCTAAAACCTTTGGATGTTGAGTTGATGAAACCTTGTCATACATTTTACAATGCAGCCTTGATTCATGGATGATGACACATCCAGGTCAGACGTTTACAATATACGATGTTGCGTCTTGTGTGGGAATAGCTTATCCGCGTGCCATGACACCGGTACAGATTTCAAGTGCATTTAGAAAAACCGGTATTTTCCCGTTTGACAAGTTTATTTTAAACGAAGAAGATTTCATGTTAAGGGCAGTAACAGATAGAGAGAACCCTCTAGATAAAGAAAATGCATCACTCACAGAGTCCACTAGCGAACTGAATAACCAAAATTCTGAACCTGTGGATCAGCCTTTGAACATAGCCACAACTTCAGTGCCTGAGGATCAACCTTTGTGTATAGCGACAACTTCAGCAACACTGTTTGTGGAAAAATTTGATAAAACCTTTATAAGTCCAAGTATTTTTAAGGGATACTCGTATCCCAAGGCCGGTCCAAGAAAATCGACGCAAAATAAACGTAGGCGAAAGGGAAAGACCATGATAACAACGGATACCCCTTAAAAATGAGCTTCTTGAGCTGCAAAACAAAACTTTAATAAGGGCCCGCAAGTTAAAAAAGCGAGTGTTCGATAGCAGCTCCGAGGAAGACTGTTCAGATTGAGCTGAAAGATTCTAGTAGCGGCGAAGAAATGTTTGAAGATGAGCCCGAACCGTTCAACTTTCATGACTTTGATTGTAATCCGATTCCTGATGAATATGTCCTAGTGGAGTTCAAAGGAAAACAACCCGTTTATTATGTGGGAAAGGTGATTTCTCAAGTAGAAGAAAATGAGTTTGAAGTGACATTCCTAAGAAAAAGTGCAAAGTGCTTCGATTGTTTTATTGCACCTGAGGTTCCAGATACATCCATCGTCTTTAAAAAATACATTAAAATTATCCTTCCTCCACCACTAGCACTAGGGACAAAAAGACAGCAATCATTGTTGAGACTTGACATTAATTTCTCAAATTTAAATGTGAAATTATATGGTTAAATGTATGTCTCATTGTTCCGACGAGGTTAGAACACTGAGACAATTACACTTTTTTTGTATATTTGTTAAAGTAAATATTTAAGTTCAAATTTTTTTGTCTCGCTGTTACTACCTCTCCCCTAAATCATACAATCTGTATAACTACGAATATTTTACTGCTGTCGAATTAATTGTCAAAATTCAAAATTATTTCGAACACTCATTTTTCAGTAATAATGTATTGAGGGTCAATGATTTTGCCGGTATAGTCTTTTACGAAAGTTTGTTGTTTTGCCAACATCACGAGACAAACTAACTTGATTAAATTTGGAATTAATAAGCATTGTATAATGATGAAACAACATCATCCTGCAAACTGAAAACCGCATAATGGAGCACTTCAGAAGACTATTCAGCTATTGCAACAGCAATGAACGAATTATAAAACAAATTGGAAAAACTAGTGCCAAAAGAAACGGAAACAGAGAAACCAACCGCCCAGCAACAGGTGTATGAAGCAGATGAAGAAGAACTGACCAGGGAAGTGGCTTGGATTGCAATAGGATAAAATAAAAGAAATAAAAAAAGAAAAACTAATAACTCACTTAAATCCTCTCTAGGGCAACAGCTGAAACATGGCGAAAAACAATACAGAAAAGAAAAACTTGAACCACCTCCACCACCAATAGTAATAAGTAACATAAAAGTGTAGAACAATCTGAACACGCTACTAACAGTAAGCAATATTGTTTTTCAAGCTAAGACGCTAACTAATGGCCAAATTAAAAAATGCGCCAAATGTAGGAAACTACAGAAAGAAGTTGGCAGCCTTACAGAGAGAGAAATCGCATATCAACTTGACGACCACGGCATAACCCGGAAGAACCTACCATTAAGTTTGATGAAACTTAAAATAACACAGAGGATGTGAAGTAGTGAAATAAACGTAAAGATAAGATAAATCAAAATACAAAAGAAAATAAAAATAGGAAAACACTACAAAAACAATATGGACGGGTTAATGACGTTAATGAAAAAAAAATATATTCACAAGGCATAAAACACAGATAAACGAAGAAACGACCAACCAACTGATATTATCGCTGATGGCCAGTGCGGCTGTTCCATACGGGCGGAGGGGTGCGAGTCTCCCAACCCTCAACAGACTTTTCCATTAGGAAAAAGTATAATTGAAAATATATTTTATCGTCTATCCCATCGTTATAATCTAACCAGGCTTAAGTAATGAAATCCGAAGATCGTTGAACCCGCTTAAAATTTGTAAAACAACATCCAAAAAGTATGTCAGTGTAACATGAGTTATGTGTCAACATTCGTTCGCATCATATTCACCAAGCAGCTGGCAGCTACCGAGGGCCCTCCTAAATACGCCCCAAACATATAAGTGAATTACGGAGTAAAACGCTGTCGCTGCAGGATTGATGATATTTCAGTTTCAACTTGATGCGAATGCTGATGATGTTGCAGCCCCCAGCGCTACAGACTCCCGGTCTTATCGTGTATTTACAAAAACTGGGTTCCCGAAAATGTAATTCGCTGGTTCAGTGACCGCCGTGTGATAGCATAACTTCTTGGAAATATTGCAAGCTTTCACGTTGAAACAAAACTGCAATGTACAAGGTGAATTCGAACATTCTTGTATGGTTATGAGTCCTGTTTGATAATAACTGTTGCAGTTAGTTGAAGCGTGTATAAGCACTCATTTTTATTCTATTGTTAAACACACTATTATCGTCTTTTGTTTTTATCTCTTCTGTACATTTTGTGTTGTGTGTGAATACTTTTTATGTGTATTGTACAATGATGTTTCCTTTTGGATTATTAAAATTGAAAAACATTGTCATATTTGGAGTAAAACATTGATGGAATGTAGGTGAGTCATTAATTATAATTTTTTGTGTAGTTATTGTTAAAACTTAGAAGCCCCCCAATTATAATTATTGCAAGTCCCCACTGATGATGCCTAAAATGGAGCAAACATTCGAAACGCTTGATCGGAGGTTCTCGAAAAGCTCTGAAAGTGGAGTCGATCCATGTGTATATTACACTGTGGTTCAGCCAAAATAGCCACTACTCAGTGCCTGGTGACGTGACGTCACGTGGTCACGTTATCTTATTGGTTACGACGCTGTATCTCCATCAATAGCCTAGAAGGAAACTCTAAATTTTAAATTTGAAAACATTAGTTATTTAACCAAGGCCCAGAGCTGGGCAAATTACTTTTAAGAAGTAATTAATTACTAATTACCAATTACCGCCGGATGCAGTAATTTAATTACCAGAATTTCAATTACTCACAGAAAATAGTAATTCAATTACCAATTACTTAGTAATTGTAATTGTACAACATCAATTACTTTTTCAATTACTTTTACTAAAAATTATTGTCATATAGTTGTATTTAGTAGAACTTTCTTGCAAGATGCAACTATCATTAGTGTCGTGTTGATTCGTAATCGTAATCTAAAAATGCTTAATTTCGATGTTTTATTAACTATAGTAACCTACATATCACTCTTGGAGGTTTTTTGATAATTAAATGTTGTAGCTACATGCAGCGTTCACCAAAATTAAAAGTTTTTAGTTTGTTTTGATGTAAGATGTAAGTAAATAAATAAATTCAAGGATAACAATTATACAGGGTGTCCCAAACAAATGGGACACCGATTTGGCATTGATTCCTTAAGTTATAATAAACCGATTAAACTTAATATACCTTAGTACAAAGTCCCTTCAGTAAGAAGGTATAGGGACTTAATTTATATATTTTTTTATATTACACTGCTGAATAAAAAACCGGACACTTATATGTGCTAACAATAAATCGATCATCCCTATCGTTTGTAGAACGATGACGACCCGATCCGACTCTTCCTATGTTTTTTCAGTTTCCTGGTATCGTACTATAGCGTCATGCACTGTACTTTGAGGTGTGCCAACGATATAGCGAACACCAGTGTTGAGAACTGGAAGGGAAATTTCCTTTTTCGAGGGATTTTTTACCTTAAAAGGGATAAAGGGAATATTTCTTCAAAAATGGCTTTTTTAAAAGTTGGGATAAATTATTAAAAATACTTTCCATTTAAAAATTACACTGAGATATAAATACTAAAACTGTAAACACCTTAATAATATGCGAATATATAAGGGTGTGAATCTACATGAAAAATTAATGATAGTTTGCTTGATAAACTATGGTCCAGGTTTTGTAATCTGTAATGTACTTACCGCAAATATAATTTTAGCGTCTTGCTCAATAAATATTAGTGTCACTATTACAAGCTACAGATCACATCTACATACATGCACCAGAGCTCTTGAACGCGTCGTACAAAATGCAAAAGTTGCTGTTATTCGACTCGTCCAAGGAAATAGTAAATTAGGCTTACATTGAGCCGGGAATACCCTATTGCCATTTGCTTAATATGTATCTTAATAAGAGCTTATCTTATTTTTTGCGGTCTGGAGATTTGACACCCTAGCGAGGTCAGTAATTCAGTAATTAAATACCACAAAGTAATTCAATTACCTCGAGTAATTTCAATTACCACAGGCAATTCAATACTTTAGAGTAATTGAGTAATTGAATGTAGTAATTAATTACTTTGAAAAAGTAATTTTCAAGTACTTTTTAACAAAAATGGCAATTCCCAATTACATTTACCACATTTTGAAAAGTAATTCAATTCCAAGGCAAATAAACAAAAAGGAATTTAATTAGTAATTTAATTAAAAAGTAATTAATTACTGCCCAGCTCTGCCAAGGCCTACCTGCCGCCTACTAGGTCCTGCCGCTCGAGTGCCGTCCACCCTTTGCACCCCCCTCCCCTTTAAGATGCCCCTGATTACAGCGACAAATAGAGCGGTCGTGGAGGGCCGATTGCTGGGCTAGCAAGATCTCCAGATCTAACGATTATGGATTATTTTTGGTGAGGTTTAATTAAAAAAGAGGTTTGTTTAATGAATTTGCAGCCCAATAAGAATTTATAAATGCGAGAGACTCTGCAAGAACTAATTGCGCCACAAAATTCGTTATTATGTCGCACCGAGTTATATATAGCCGTTAATAGTAGCAACTTTGAGCACTATGTATTAACTTACTTAAATTTGTTTAATTATATGCTTTAACATTTTAACAATGACATTATTGTTTTAACACTCTGCATCTCCCAAATGGATAAAAATCGGACACTTGTTTATTAACAAATTTGTTCAAATTGATCTCGTGCATAGCTTTACGATTGGCGTTCTTAAGTGAAAATACGCGGTTGTACGAATAGACTGTACTTTAGTTAGCCATAAGCAATTTGTATCGTAAATATTCTAAGGTAGACAAAATGGTCATATTAAAGTTACAACAGGCGAGTATTTAGCAGGTGTTTAGAACGTGCCTTTCTCTGGGAAGATGGCAATATCCGAATCTCACGGAACGATTAAGGGTAAATTTATGCAGGGTTTACCTCTTAAGCCGAAAAATTGGGCGAAAATTGATTATTAGTACTTGACCTGAAGCGCAACTATTGCAACTCGGTCATAAAAATACGTGTCGGCTGGAGCAAATTCTTTTAGTAGAGTTGTAAAATTTATTAGAGATCCTTTGCGAGGTGTCGACCGCTTGACAAATTTTAGCGTGTAAAACCTACAACTTTGTAGAATACATAGAGCGATTATGAAATGTCACTTTCACGTACCTGACAGGAGTCCAAAATTAAGGCTTATTAGAAATGTTGAAAATGCCTACTGAGTTTTCTTGGTCAAACTGGACTTTAGTTTAGAATTTAATTATTGAATAAGTAACCTTCTAAGACTTAAATTGTTCTGTAAAGGGCAGAAAATAAATGCAATTATTTGTACTTAAATGTCTTATTAACCTCGCAACAGTAGCTTTAGTCTTCGTGTACAAGTGTATTTTGACTAAAAGGATTGTCAGTTACTCGGACTTTAGACGAATTCGCGACAATAGCATCCCAAAATATTGCACTCTTATTACCAAACACTTTGTATATAATTTAAAAATGTTATTATTCGCCGAATACAATTTAATGCACTTTTTGTTTTGACATTTCCCTCAGACTGTGATCGCACAAGTTTATTTGTAGTTACGAGTATGCTGTAGAATTATTTGATTCATTATGGAAATTTAAAAAAATGTTCATAAACAGTTAAAAAGGCGTTAATCTCATTATGTAAATCATAGTTACATGCCTTTACCATTGAAGCCAATTTACAGCATGTTACAGCTTGACAACTGGCATTGACGTTTGAAAAGTAATTTTAGTTCAACACTATTTCAATCAAGATGTTTTTGTATTTTATTTATTTTTTTACTTTATTTGATAAAAGTATATAAAATAAATTAATTTTTCTATATATTATTAAAAATTCAATATCGCATATATGAAAAGACTAGGGGATATTTTTCATAATTTTTTTGCTGTGTAATATATCTGGAATTTTCCATGACAGTCCGCTTCCTTGAAATTGCATGCAAGTAGCGGCATTATTTTAATACCAATAACTAGAACTATTTTAAAGAATTCTTGGGGGTATTTAAATTGAAAATTACGGGCAAATTATATAGTGCTTCGTTGTTTGAAAACGCATTGTGTTTAAGAACACAATGGGTGCTAAACCAGATTCTTTATACGGCATTAACTAAAGGATTTTTTTAGAACGCGTGGTTTATATTGCATTCCAGTAGCCGTAAAAGAAACTAACCATTGTCAGACTGCAACGGTAGGCGATTTATAGACTACTTACTTTATAATTAGGAAAGCTGTTAGCTTGACAAAATAATGAAATACTCTCTAGGTGCTCCAAAAACTTAGTTATACATCATAGTTTTCAGATTTCTATTTTTTTTTGTTCATATCTTACTAAACATTACTTTCTACACTGCGTGGCATGTTTTATCTCATTTTTTAAATACATTGATAGCAGTTCTCCACAATAAATTATGTGCTTTTGTTACAAATATGGAAGTACCCGGGTGGATAAATGCGTACATACATGAGTACGACCTTTTACCGGTGTCAGAAATCTTCACGCAACATGGGGCGGTCACCAGTCGTTTCTTTTTTCTTCTTTCATTTTATATAAGGCTCGATGATTCGAATTAACCAGAATAAGCTTCTTCTACAGTTATATTTTTAGCCTTCCATTGTTTTTATATTTTAACATATAATCCTTTATCTAATAGACTTGTCCGGGACGCTGTTTCAGCAGCCAAACCGTAAGAGATAGAGAAAAAAATTATTAAAGTTATATGTTTGGAATGGTCATGTCAGGTCAGGAACCGAATTTCAGCCTCTAACACTAATTATTATCTTAATTATCCTAATCCTAACTTTTTAGGTTAGATTCTAGGTAAATTTTATCAAGGCGAATGCGACTGGTAGTTTGCTACCAACAATGACGTCATATACGTACGTGTGGTGAATATGCGTTCTATTTGCAAAACGGTAATTTTTGTTTTTTTAAATGAGACATTTGTCTCACTGGACTGCTAGTATCAAATAATTTGAAGAAATATACTTACATATCTGTTTTTTCTATGCACTACCAACATATATTTATACTTATTTGATACCCGATGAAGATAATCAGATAACTCTTGCTGACTTTGTTGAACTACAAGACCAGAATGAAACCGTCATCACTTTTAAGTATGGTTTTTACACGCTTTCTCAGTATGAGACCGTCAATGTGTTTTAAGTTTGCCAGTTTATTTCCTGTTTCTTCTATTTCTTGTTCCGATCAGTTTTGACATGGTGCGGTTTTTATCGATTGATTTAATAACAATTTGCGCATTAAAATGTAAATATTAAAATATTGGTCTGCCATAACAATTTCTTACTAACGTATGTAATTGAAAACTAAAAATTTAAGTTGAAAATTTAGAAGAAACATGAAGCAACTAACGATGTACGGAGCATGGGTGGGAAAATATAAAGAAAAATACATGGAAACGGTTGCAGAAAAAATGATTATAACGCAATTTTTCAAGCAGGAAATTTTTGTTAGGAAAACTTAAACTATAAAGTCTACATTTAGCTTCAGGTGAAACTAAAAGCAAATTAAAAACTATTGAATTCATGAATTTTTCACCGAGCCACCAAAGCAGCGTTTTTCATATTCTGGGAATTTACCATAACTTGTATTTCTTTAATATTTATGCAAGGGGTTATGCATGTATTCTTAGCCTAAGATAGAAAAAAACGCCGCGCCGGTTGGTCATGCAATATATTTGATACCCAAAATACTCTTATCTTGACTGTCTACATCTGCAACATCTGCAACAACGGCATGTCAATGCTTCTTCGTTACATAATTTCCTTGAGGTTGGAAACTTCGACTTCACAATTGCTGTCAGCTTTTCATTTGACGCAAGATGTTTACCTTTTAAAGTTTTTTAATTACGTTTGGAAACATTCTTATAGCAGCACGTCAACACTTACCTTCCATGTTTATCTTGTGCGGCGGTTTTTCCATCTCTGATTGGATATCCAGCTTTCCATATGAATATGACCTGCCTAGAACTGTCCATGAGCAGGGATCAAACCATTTTCGTTTCTGTTCCGACAACTTTCCAGATATTGATTTCAACATTGCTGCTTCTCTTATATTTTCGTTACTTATGCGCCCTGTTCGTTTGCCACCAAAAATATCTTTTAGGAATGACATTTGAGCACTGAATTTTTGAGTACTGATTATTGTTTAGTATCCTGGTTTTTTCGCGATAACTGAAAGCATAACAACTGATTTTATAGATCGTTGCTTTCGTTTTATGGATACTTCTATTTGGTATAAAAACTTTATATAAAACGCATGATAAACTCTGTTAGGTGACGCAATTTTGTTGCTTATTTCTTCTTACGTTCCCTACGTATTTAAAACGCCTAATTTGTTCAAGTTTTTATTCAACACTTATCTTTGTTTCATTATTAGTAATTACTATAATGTTGGCTGCATTTTGATACCAATTCACTCTAGGTATCGCGGTTCTTCTATGTTTGCTTGGGAATCACCACACATCTGCAAAGACACATCATTCTATCGTAATTTTTTAATTGGTTGAAAGTAGTAGTATCCATTATCAAACTTCTCCGTTAGCATTCTACATTCAGTGCTGACGTCTTTCATAAGGGAAGTATCATTGTAAGGCTTAGTATTCCCCCTTTTTGACATCTGTTGATGTAAAAGATTCTGATATCATTTTACCTATTTTAACTCTATATGCATTGTATGTATGTTTGTACATACTTTTATGAAACACAAAAAATCTTTCTGAATTGTTGAAATGTTAACATAAAGTATGATTAAAAATTATTTTCATCTAGTATGGCTATGGGATAGTTCCTAATTTATGAATGCAACTACATTTATACTTAAATGTCAAACTTGACATATGATTTCTATGTGACTCTCTCATTTATGTATTATTATTATCATCATTATTATTCTCGTAGTAACAGTTAAAACAAAACGTAACTGACGACACACGGAAATATACATATATGAAGAAAGAATGGGCGCTGCATTGGATGAAATGAAATGAAAGGAAATAATCTCCAGGTAAAGATAACACAATTAATTAAATGATGTAAGAAAGAGCAGATAAAGTAGGACAACTATTTAAAGTACCATTCAAAATATGTTTAGGGAAATGAGAAATACCTAAAAGCGGAAAAAGGCTCTTCTACTATTTTCACAGCTCTGTGTGTGCGCCGTCTATACTTTTAATATGTGTGGTGCAGGTTTTCATATCTTCGAGCACTCACGGCTTTCCTTGACTCTTATCTGCGGGGCTAAGGGATTCGAATGTTGGCTATTATTTAAACGCGTTTCTTTTTTCTGTAACACCGTGATGGTGACTTGGTTGTAGCGCCTTTGAAATTGCATTGCGGCTTAACAGGCTTACAGAATATGGTTGTTTTGGTTCGTGGCCCCCTCAGAAGTTGCGGATTGTTGTAGCCGGGCAGTTCTGTGAAGGATTTGTTTCTCGCACTTAGTTGGCGAATTTTGATGCGCTGTACATGTCATCCAACGGCATATTGCCCAAATTCATCTGGACAACGATTCCGGGGGTTCTGAAACTCATAGGTTCAGTATCGGCCGTGAAACGCCATCCTCGCAACCGAACCGCCGCCATTTGCCTGGTTCGACCTGGTATCACCCGCATTCCAACCTTCGGATGTGTGAACCTCCGCTTACTTGGATCATCACATAACGTGCAGAAGAGGCTCAAATAAAGCTAAGATCAGGATTTGTCTTCCTTTCTTTAAGTGGAATGATATTCGGACGTTGACTGCTATTGTACAGTTTGCTTCACAAACTGTGTACCTGATTAAATGATTTTCCAACAACGGTGTCTAGGTTAATTGTGACCGCCTTTAATTTTAAACTGTTGTGGATCATGTTTGTACCTTTATTAGAACTGTTGTTTAAGCCGTTTATTTGAAATTCGTACTAATTATTACTCGCAATTTGTACTAGTAATCATCTGATTTGTACTGAATTCTACCGAATTAGAAACTATTATACTGTGATTTTAGCATTTTGGTGTTATTATTTGTTACTGCTGCCTGTGCGTGATTTGAGCTCTTCTTTCTGGAAATTATATACTACTTAAGTTTACGAATTCTCAGTTGAATGCCTGAATACACTTGTCGTTAATTGGTAAAAATTCGTTGGCGTCCTTTTGGCTTTTAATCATACGTTGGTAGTTAAAAAACTGCACGCCGTCTTCCTGACTATTCGTCTGCAACTGTATCCAAGTAGTCATAAAGTTTGTTTTGTTTTGGGAGAATTAGCCGACGAATGGATTTGATTCTAACAACACGGTTATGTCATAATTAGATTCACATCACTTCCCAATTCCAATTACCTTTCAGGGATTTGCAGAAAAAACGGCCGAAATATTAGTCAAAGGAAAAATGGATTGGAAAACGTTTCAAAGATTACTCAAATGCACCAGATTATTGGAATCAATCAATTATATCGATTAGGCAATTGCTGAAATCTCAGATAATATCAAATTAAAAGCTAAAAGGGAAACTACAAATATCGAAATCGTCCTACTAGTGCATCATTGTTGTCATCCTACATAGGTACCTACTGGACTTAATTAGCAAAGAATTAGCACTTCCCAATTGAAATACGTTTTAATCAATTAATCAGGCATGTGCAGTTAGAATCGGGTAAGAACATCTAAAATTTATCCCATTACATCATTACTCCTGAAAGTTTATAAACGGGCAACACATCTTACAATCCACAGATTACTTTTAATTAAAAAATGCAATCTTTGATAACTGAACCACAATGTACTGATCGTTCTGTGGTGTACCGTAAATTTAAATGTCAGTTGGTGCTTTGCCGCTGCATATTTCGTCTAATCACAGATTTAGGTAGTAACAGATCGGCACGGTTACACTAAGGCTGGCATTTAGTAACAAAACATTTGCTTTGTAACCAACTTGGTAACTTTTAGGGGCCCCTGTAGGCCACTTGTTTAACAAGTATCTGCTTCAAACAACATTATTACTGACTGAGCATATAATAAGCATTTTGTTTCTTGTGCTCGAAATAATCGGCATATCGATGGAATTTGTGCTCCACACATATGCTATCAGAACTGAAATTGATCTTCAACCAGAATGGAAGCAGCCATTGTTGTCGATGGGTTTAAAAAGTTCGTAAACATGTATGTATAAAATATGTAAACATGGTGGGCGATGACCACAGTAGCGTATATAAAAGATTACGTGAAGTAATGCCGTACGGGCCAGGAGTGAGGAAACACATTGAATGTAAGAATCACGTTCTTCGAAATTATTGTAACTAATTGCGAGAGATAACGAAGAAACCAAAAACAGACTGTACAGCCCCATTTGTTTTATGCGTTACTTTTGTATTTCGCTTCTCAATGCAGCCCGCATCTCTAATTATATTTTCCCGGTGCACCTCTCCGGCAGAGCGTGCAAGAATTTGGTTTTTCGAAAAGCACTCGACCTTCGATAAGAGGTACCTGAATAGGATGTTTGGCTAGTGCTTTTTTTCAATTCCAAGAATTGCTCCCAAACAAATTAAGTCTCCCATGGGATTTGGCATGGCTTAATCGAGTAGGGTATTTAACCGTGACTTTGTTTTCGTAACAATTGAAGGTACGAGCTGCGGAGCCCTCCTGAATACACGTTAAGCCGATTTCCATCTCTGGTGAGATTTTCCTTTTAGTTTTTTACTTTGACTAATTTTGTGGTACTTAGGCTTGTTCCTGTGGCATGTTTCTGTAGTTTGATTTTTCTGCTACTGCTGTTGTCACCACACCACGATATGTTCTCGTCTGTGAAACTGTCGTTTTGGCGTCTGTAATTGAATTCTTCGGTAAATCGATGCCAACTGCTAGCCTTCTGTGTCCGCGAAATGGCGATAATCTTTGCAGCCTCCCCAAAAGATCGCTTCCGAGGACTTTGAAGACATCGTAACAGTAAGTGCATGCTACCTTAATTTCAGCGCTGATGTGTAGATTAATGGCGTTAGTTCCTATAGTATTGCGTGTTGTAAAATGCGAAGGCCTTCGAGTTTAACAAACCGCACGCGTTAATGTTATAATAGTTTTTGACAAACGCTAAAATGCGTTTTTAACACTTAGGGAATGCTGAAAGTGTGTATGCACTTTGTAATAGCTTCTCACAGCGTGTCCTTGAACACCCGACTTACAGTAATTTTATCTAAACAGATTTTATACCGATCAAGGGGGCTACATCATAAATTAGCTGGAAGGCTGCATTGCATCCTGATTTCAATTGTTACATATTACATTATTTTGTATCACTGTAAATCTAATGGGGTTGACTCCATTTACCATATTTTGTTCACTGCTATTAAGCAGCAGGCGTTGCCTGAATTATTTTGTATTTGACCATTCCTGGCTCACGAGCTAATTGTAAATATTTATATCTGTTATGGTTAACCTGTGGGAGAAATTAAAGTTGCCAATGTTACTGGTAATCGTTGTTATTTTGTTACAATCCTCCTTCAAGCTGTACGTTTGTTTAAATAGGCATGTAGCCAAAAGGTTCTAAAGGTAGGTGATATATGATTTATTAGCTAGATTAGCTAGGTTTATGTGTTTAACGACAAGCGCCCAAAATTTTTAATTTATGAAGTTTATTGTATAACCTTAAGGATCGCTGCCTAGTCCTTACTCACTTTATTATTCTGCCGAGAGTTAGAACTAGCTCGGGCTGTGCCATCTCTCATTTAAGGGTGGTACAAGACACCAAATTGAAGACCGTGCCCTTAAACAAGCTACCTCGATTTAAATGTGCCGTTACGAAAGCGATTGAATATAGGAAATTGCAATCCGTCCCGTTATCTGCAAATGTGGAACAGCTTGAGCACATCTTAAATAGCCCACAGCATATTTTGGGTCACTATTCGGGATGTGGTGAAAGAAATTACTTCTGTAAAGGTCCTGAACATCAAGAAGAAAATCTGTTGATCGCATTTAGAGATTCCGGTTTATATGACGACGTTATAGAGGCAGCTCAGCGCATTGCTAGTCGAATTTACGATGTATCAAACAATGCCCCATAATTATGTAACGGCCATATCGTTAAATTCATAGGAGGCAAACGAGTGTGTTTTTCTTTTAAAGCTGCAGTAATAGCACACAATAAACGCCTGTAAAGTATACTGCTGCATAGCGTGAAGGTCGGCGAAAAGTAATCTCCAAACAGCAAAAAAACAAAGTTATCAAATGATATTATTGGTGGCATGTGGCATGGAACATTTAGTTGTCAATTCGTTTTTAAAATTGCTTTTGGTATTAAAATTGTTGATTATTTCAATGGTTACTGTGATTTATTTCATATAGTAAATTAGTAATATTTTGATTCTTTAATAGCGGATATTTCAACAATGGATGAAGTAATAAGCAACTTATATATTTTTGAAAAGATAATTTTAAGCGCTATCCAATAAACACATAATATATAGGGTGTTCTATTAAAAAAAAGTATACAATAAGTCAAAAAGTTTACAAGTGATGCTCAATTGTTTCTTTAAGTAGCAAATTTGGACGGTTTGGATGATACCTTAGAATATTTATCAGATTTTTTTTTCTATCTGGAATAACAAAGTCGCTAGAAGCTGTCAAAATTTGAGGAAATACCCTGTATTATTTGGTGAATAAATACAAAATTTGTTTTGAAGAGTATACTAACCTTACGTATCTGTTTTAAATAAGTAGTGTATTATTTATGTTTGACAAGTTATTTTTGCATTATTATACCATCCTTTAAAAATATTTGATAGCATTTTTTAATAATGTAAAACATATTTGTAGTTGCAGATCAAATAAATATTTTTTTGATGTATTTTTTATTATTCTGTTACAGCCAACAACTAACTTACTTGCCTTTATTATCGTTTATTCAAGTCTTAGTTTAATTGTCGAAATTCTACTAATGACTACTAGTTACTGTCACCAAGAGCATATAACGTGTTATATGTTCTTTGCTGTCACTAATAACAAAAATATGAATAAAAAAGTCAAGTTACCGATGAGGAGGTGTGATACTCAATGATTCTTAAAATGTGCAGCAAATTGATGCTTAAAAATGCCAACATAATTATTTAATTTTTAAAAACAATTTGACGTTTTCTACCAATTTTCATAATTTTTTGTGGAATATCAAGTACATATTTTTTGTATGTACTTATATAGAAACATTGGAAACAAATCCATTACCTGTCGAAGAACTATTTACCTTTAGGTGCCTGAGGAACGTTCAGTGCATATCTCCGTACCTCCATTAAACTGTAATCATGTTGCTAGTATTTGTACCTAATCTCTGATGAACATCTAGTCGTATCCTGCTTTGCAAAATGTGTTGCCTATTTTTAAAGCATTTGCTAAAGTGAAATATTTATGTTTAACGCTTCTAATGGATTACACCATCTAATTAACGGCCTTGGGGTTTCTTGGTATTTAGTCACGGAAGGTATACTTATACATATTGGAAGCCACTGACAAAACCAAAATCCAAAAATTGGTCGTGATAAACATACAATCGACGCTAGTTAATTTTTCCAAATAGTTATTTGTATACCAAGGCACTGCAGTTTAACTTTTTATCATGAATGTGGATTTAGTTGTAGAGGTTCGTAGGGCCGAGAGAAATAAACCACATGAGTAGGGGTGGACCATATTAAAATTTACGTATCGATATTCGATATCAAAATTATATCGATAAATAAAACTAAAACTATCGAGATATCGATGAATATCGAATCGGCAAATACCCATATTCAATCTATGGATCTCCGATATTTGTCAATAGTCAGTATTTCGATAAATATGCTAGAAATATCGAAATATCAACAAATATCGAATCAATAAATATCGATCGATATTTATCGATATATCGTCTAGCCCAGAAATCGTGTAATTAATATTTTTTAATCAACTCTTATAGGTTACGTTGACGTTTTTTGTCATCCATCTATCACAGCCGCCTACTGCAAAAAGTCCTAAAAAATTGATTATTTCACTGCATATTTCTTGTATCTTAATGACGACTTCGGCGTTCTTCACTGTCGATTAAAAAAACACATTAATTTTATATCGTGTTCTATTCAAACCATTAAACATTTGTTCAATATAGGGCTTCGTATGTTACACATACGCAACATCAGTTACATTTTTTCAATCATAGTCTAACAACCCTCATACCCTAGAAATATTTCAGGGATATAACATAAATTTGTCCCTAGAAAATGTTACTGAATGCAAGCATATTAATAAACGTCATCCTTGGTTTTTCTCCTAAAAAAGAACCTTACTTACTTTACTAAATTCTTATGCATTTCTATCCGTTCGAGTGTAAGGCATTATTTCTTTGTTGTGTTCAAACTTTTGTTTGACTATGGGTTAACAAAAAAGTGTAAACACAAAGGTGCATGTAATTAGGCTACAAGAACTAGTTTAAATCGTGCCAGATAAGTGTTTGTAAACAAGACTCGGCAGTTTTTATCGACTTACTGGGTCAAGTTAAAATTAGTACAGCAAGCATTTCGCCAAACTTTGCAATATGCGAAGTGCACTAGGTCGCATTGGAAACAATGTATATGATTACGCTACAATAAGTGCATGCTATCGTGTTTTTTAGTTTATATTAATAGTAGGTTATAAAACACGACACACATTTAATCGTATATAAGTCTCTGTATTATTAATTTAAATCAATATACTTTAAACCATGAAAGTATGTTCATTTGTACCTATAGACGAAGGCTAAGATTATCTGTAAAGGGTTGGTAAGGCCTGACCAACCCCCGTTACATCTTATAGCAACCAACAAGTTCCATCTCCTGTCAAGAAATAACCTGATTCTACAATACTATAAAAGTCTACTTTTCGAATTGGAAATTGGGAAGGTAACAGTGGTCCTTCGAGCCGGATCCAAATTTTGGGCTATTTGGGCAACTGGACAGGACTCTGAAGGAAGAAGACTAATTGGTAACAGTTGTGTTTTCTAAGCCTCTCTCCATCTCTTTCTCTCTTGTGTCAATGGTTGTATCCATTCCCACTTTATTCCTTTCTTTTCCATTGCGATACATAGCTTTTCGTTTCATGTTTTTTTGGGTTTTCCTTTCTCTTTATTTTTCCTTGTTCTTGTTTCATGTACTTGTTTTGTTGTTCTTTCTTCCTGCATACCGCATTACATGACCGAAGCATCTATTATTGGTACGGCTACTTATTTGTACCTACTTTGATTTCTTTAATTACCAGGAATGTCTTTTTGATGCTGTTGAAAAATCGTCCTGCAGCTCATTTTCTTTCTTTTATGTCTTCGTTTGTTCTTCCGTGTGTTATT
The DNA here is from genome assembly GCA_940337035.1 of Agriotes lineatus. Taxonomy (NCBI): domain Eukaryota; kingdom Metazoa; phylum Arthropoda; class Insecta; order Coleoptera; family Elateridae; genus Agriotes; species Agriotes lineatus. Next base: position 63,492,117 of record OW679202.1, read on the forward strand.
ACTGATCGTAGACATTTAAATCGATTTACTTATTCCAGTTTTTCCCTTTTCGGTTTTAATTGTGTGTTCTTTTTCTTCTTTGCTTATTAGAATTGTTTTAGTATTTTGCTGTTGATGTCCATGTTTATATTTTCCAGATATATGTGTAGTGTTCTAAATTTTTGTTTGAACTTTTTGCTTCCTTTCCTATTACTACAAATCGCAGCATATTTCTAATACTGTTATGTTTTAATTTTTTAGTTTACTACATCATATAATTTTGTCTCTTGTCCTGTCTTTTTGTCTGCTTCATCCAGAACAAGTGCTTAATATGTACCGTTTTCTCCTATAGTTGTATCAAGAAGTGTCTATTCTTCGAGTCGTCTTTTCAAGTAGTTCTCTGTATTTTGATATAGGCTCTACACGCTTCTCACAAGTTTATGTTGTATTCATCTTTATTTTAGCACTTTCCACTTTGCTTGTTTACTTGATTGAAGGCCTTCCCAAGATCTATAAAGCATACGTTTATGTTTCCTGCTTTACTGACGGGTTTTTCGCTTATTGGTCGCAATATCAAGATGGCATCTTTGTACCCCCTGTTTGGTCTAAATTCGCATTGGTTTCCTTCTAGAGTTCATTTCCTTTGTGTCCGTATTCTTTTTTTTTTAAATTTTGCTACTGTGCTAAGCCATGTGATTTTCCAGTCCTCGGTGTTTGCCCTGTTCTCATTACTTTATCAAAAATTAGTTCCCTTGCTTCCTGTTGTTGCTCTGAGCATTTCTGCAGTTATTTGATCATGATCAGGCGCTTTTCCTGCTTTTGCTTTGGTGATTTCTTATTTTACTTCTTCTATAGTGGTATCGTCTTCTTCCCTCTTCGTGTTCTTGTTCCTGCTTTTCTTTTATATCTGTCGTTTTATTTTCTTTCTAAGTATTTTCCTTCTAGCAACCTTTTAAAATATTGACGCCGTCTTACCATAATCTGTTCCTCCTTCGTTATGGTCTCTACATTGTCATCTTTAATGTTGGTTAGTGTTAATGTTTTTCCTTTACTAATATTTCCCATCGTGAGTAGAATTAAATATACGCCTACTTTACTTCTTCTCCGAAGTTAGTATATATTTTTTGTATCTCTTCTTTTATGATTCTTTTTACTTAGTTCCTCTCCATTTTATATTCTGCATAGTTGTTTTGGTCTCATGAGCTTAAGAATATTTTCCACTTTTATACACTGTGTGTTAATATTTTTAGATAACGTACCAAAGAGCAATACGAGTACGACTTGCATCTAGAAGTAATTAAATCAATTTCGTGGATTTAAAAATCGACATTACGATTGTTTATAATAACAAGAAAAAGCAATATACGAGGGGTAAAAATTTTTAATTAGACTACACAGCCCTAGCGTCAAGGGGATAGTATGGAAGTAATTTGTTTAAAATTAAATTATCAGCTGGTAGGGAATGCCCAACGGCTACCAGCTACCAGCTTTAAAAAAATTCGCCAAACAGCTTGACATGCAACACATTTTAATTGGAACTGAGTTCAAGACCATGCTTTTATTTCCTACTCAATAGACTCGAGTGTGGGAGAGGAAGAAGGTGGCGTCCTCTTTATGTTTTCTTTTAAATGAAAGCCTTGAGTTGCTTTGTTGGCAACTACTAACGACTTACATGTAGTTAATCGTAAAATCAAAACTTCCAAAACCTATCTGACATTTAGCAATAGTTTGTGTATTAGATGATACATATTTATTGCTTATTGTGGAAAGAAAAACAACTTTTTTCTTCGCGAATTGCATAATTTTTAAATTTTTACTTGAGTTTCGCTAAAAGTTAAAAAAATTGGTGTTTATTTTTAACGTATCTACACAATAAATTTTGGCTGCACGCTTTACCTCGCATCATAAACAAAAATAATTAACCAGTCGTAAATAAATCAAACGATATAGTACTACATTTTTCTAATTTTTAAATATAATTGTAGAAATCTCTTTTGTTTGTGAGTCTGACCAGTGTAGAGAAGTAGGTTCAAATCCAACTGGTACCACTTTTTTAAAATTAAATACGTCTATAACGCGATTCTTAGTACTAAAAATTATCACAGTAACGATAAACTGCTCAGTTCATTGCAAAATTTGTTTAAAACAAGAAGTGGCACGGTCCACAAAATCACGCCGTCTAGATATATTATTTCACTCCCTTACACTTAAACGGATTTGTCACTTCAAAAGGAAGAGCAAATTGGGTTCGCAACAAATTTTAACAATATTATATTTTTCCGTGTTTTATAGAATAATTTTAAATGTAATATTTGCCAGAGCATAGAGCGTTCAGGTATATTTTGAAACCTACCTACCTGTAGGGTTTAAAAATTTGCAACCGGTTTTACTCAGAAATTCTCTCGCAAGTGGCAGTTATGACACTGACATTTTTGAAAAATTAAAGGAAGGTAAAAATATTTTAACGTTTCTAATAATACTGAAACAATAAAAGGAAACACTTGGTAATGGTAATCTTTGTTTATGTGCGACGTCATAGCCAATCAGAACACAGCACGTGACCCCTAAACCGCTTACGTTTGTTATTGTTTTGAACTGAAACCCCCTTTGTGACACTACTGGAATTACATCACTTTGCATATAAAAAGAATTGTAGGCGGTGGGATTCGAACTGCGATTTTAGCTCCTGCAAAAGCGATTTCAACGCCTGGTCCTTAGTCTCGCTCTGCCACGAAGAAATGCCTCTCATCGGCGTAATGAGACTGAATTATATGTATACAATACGCTTATTGTTGCAAATTTTTGTATTTTGAATGAAAAATTTTTTATTAGAAAAATATAGTCAAAACAAACGACATATTGTCGTGAAATATAGTTTAATAAAAATATTGGTATGAAATTTTACGTGCTACAGTTACTCCAAAACTCCTCAAATTTTACAAATATTAACTTTTTAATGTATAACCGCATGTCTTTTATAGTGCACGATGAATCGGATGTAGTGTTAATTCCAGCAGCAGCATCTTTTGCGGCGGAGTCTACCCTTTCATTGCCAGCTTTGCCAGTATGGCTTGGTATCCATATAAATGTTAATGTTTTATTGGATTTCAGTACTTTGGTACACAGAGATTTGATACTTATTATCACTGGCTTCATTGTAAAATGATTGCTTAAAGCTTCAAGCACAGACAAAGAATCTGTGCAAATGTCAAATGAAGAATGATTGCTTTCTACGCAAAGCCGGAGTGCTACTAGGATGGCAAAAGACTCGGAGGTAAATACGCTGGCGAAATTGGGAAGAGAACTTTTAATGATAGTATCTCCGTAACTTATTGCATACCCAGTGCCTGTATCACATTTAGAACCATCCGTAAAAATCAACTGATGATCATCGTATGTATGAGTTAGCGATAGATATAATTGTTTGAGCATGCTCGGATTTACGTCTTTTTTATTTATTTTTAGGAGATCCAGTCTAATTTCTGGTATTTTATTGAACCATGGTGGTTCTACCTCTTCTTCGGGTTTGTGCAGTTGGCGTTCTGTGAGACCGAGTGTCGTCATTGTAGTTACTGATCGAAACGATGATGACTTATGTCTTGTACTTTCTTGTTGGTAACGACTAGAAAAAGTATTATCCTTGAAGAGAGCTAGAACAGGATGTGTGAGATGTGCATGCAATCGTATTCGGTATGAGGCAATAATCAATTCGCGCCTTAAATTTAGAGGTAGTAGTCCAGAATCTGCGTATAAGCTTGCAGTTGGACAAGTAGGGATTGCTCCTATGGCATATCTAATACCACGGTTATGGATGACATTTAGGGGTGCCAATCTACTGCATTTTGCAGAAGCGTATGCAACACATCCATAGTCGATTCTGGAGAGTATAAGACTTTTATGTAGGAGTAGAAGGACGTCCCGGGTTGAGCCCCAGTTGGTATGGGCTAAACTCTTCATAATATTAAGGATTCTCTTACACGAACAGATTAGTTTATCAATGTGAGCTTTCCATGTGAGATTTTTGTCCAAGAAGACTCCTAGATATTTAAATGCTTCTACATTTTCTATTTCCTGTTTTGCTAATCTAAATTTAGGGATGGCAGTGCAGGTAGATCTCTTTCTGCAGAAATGAATTGATTTAGTTTTTGTAGTAGATATAGGCAGATTGCGACCAGAAAGCGCTTGTGATAGTTGGTTAAAGTTAGCTTGCAAGGTTGTTTGAATAACCTCATTTGAATTACTAACTTTAAACAAAACTATATCGTCCGCATATGCACAGTAACACACAGATTTACTAATAGAAGAAAGAACAGAATTAGTTGCAACTAAAAATAGGGTAGCACTTAGTGGAGATCCTTGCGGTGTTCCGTGGGTCAGATTATAAGTATCTGATAGAACATCACCAATTCTAACGTTAATGGTTCTGTCGCGTAGAAAGCGTTCTATTGCTATCGGCAGGCTTCCTCTGAGCCCCCAGTCATATAGTTGACGAAGTACATCATAATGTCGTATCGTATTAAACGCATTTTTGATATCAATAAAGATAGCAGAAGCGTGGAGATTGTGGAGGAAACAGTTGTTCATACGTTTTCAATAAACACTATAGCATCCGTGGTCGAGCGACCTTTCCTAAATGTAAATCCAAACTGATAACGAGCTAGTAAGTTTCGTTGTTCTAATATCCAACATAATCTATAGTTAATCATCCTTTCTAGCAGTTTACCAACGCAATTAGTAAGCGATATCGGTCTGAAGTGTGCTGGTTCTGCCGGATTGTGCACCTTAGGAATTGGGATTACAATGGCACTATGCCAAGATTCAGGTAAGTCTCCATCATGCCAGATATTATTTAGTAGGTTCAGAAGACAATGTTTTATTTTTTTAGGCAAGTGTGTAATGAAGCTTATCGGAATAGAATCGGGACCCGGAGCGTTGCTTTTGGATTTTGCGATAGCCTGTTCAAATTCGTCTATCGTAAATGGAGAGTTATAAGGAAGATTGTGGTAAGTACTAAAATTGAAATTTGGTATAATGTTCTCTACTATATTTATATTACACGATTGAGAAAAGCATTCTGCAATACTATTTGCAATTTCCTTTTGACTGGATATGATTCTATCGTCGATAGATAGTAATGAGATAGAATCGTGTGATGTATACCCCTTTATAGATCTAACTTTCTTCCAGACCTCTGAGATAGACGTATCTCTGCTAAGTGAAGATACATAATTTTTCCACGATTCCTTTTTGACAGTTCTAATCGCTCTTCGACTAGCAGCTCTTTTTTGTTTAAAGAAAATAAGGTTTTCTTGGGTAGGATGCCGTTTAAATAGTTGTAATGCGCGTTTCTTCTCCTTAATTGCAGTTTTTACTTCACCACACCACCAAGGCACAGAACGTCTAGGTAGGAATCCACCTGAGCGTTTCGGAATGCATCGATTAGCTACATCACACAGTAAGTTAGTGATTTCACCAATTGAAGAATAATATTGAATTTGACTTTCAGATTCTAATATACACTGGAAACTGCGCCAATCGGCTTTATGGAGTAGCCATTTTTCTGCCAAGTAAGTTGCGTCTAGCCGAAGGTTTTCAAATTTTAGTGTAACTGGAAAGTGATCGCTATGATGGAGGTCAGAATTAGCAGACCATGATATTGTTGATAGAAGAGTAGCTGAAGAAATGGTAGTAGAAAATGTGCCGTACCTTGAAGAAAAATGTGTAGCTGAGTTGGTATTTAATAAACCAATCGCTGGATCATCTAATAGTTCTTCAATAAGGCGACCAGCCTGGTTTAGCTCTGGGGAGCCCCATAAGGGGCTTTGGGCGTTGAAATCGCCCAGCAATAAAAACGGTTGTGGAAGTTGTACTATAAGGTCTGTAAGGTCTTGTGTAGTCCAGTTGAGGTAAGGTAGATATATTGTACAAATAGTTATTTTTATATGAAAGGCCATTTCAACGGCTACAGCTTGTAAATTGATGTTAATGGGAAGATGTGAGACAACACAATTGTTTTTAATTAAAATGGCTACGCTTCCGTGGGCTCTTTCACCATCAGCTGTATCTTTTCTAAAAACACAGCATAAATTTGGAATTATTTTGGAATTATTTTGGCATTAATTTGGCATGAATTTGCCATAAATTTGGAATTATCTTAGCATTAGTTTGGCATGAATTTGGCATTAATTTGGCATTAATTTGGGATTAATTTGGCATTAATTTGCCATAAATTTGGCATTAATCTGGCATAAATTTGGTATAAATTTGGCATTAATTTGTCATTAATTTGGCATAAATTTGGCATTAATTTGTCATAAATATTGCATTAATTTGGTATTAATTTGGCATTAATTTGGAATTAATTTGGCATAAATATTGCATTAATTTGGTATTAATTTGGCATTAATTTGGAATAAATTTGGCATTAATCTGGCATTAATTTGGTATTAATTTGGCATTAATTTGGCATTAATTAGGCATTAATTTGGCATTAATTTGGAATTATTTTGGCATTAATTTGACATGAATTTGGCATAAATTGGAATTATTTTGGAATTAATTTGGCATTAATTTGACATAATTTGGAATTAATCTATATATATAATAGACTTGTCTGTCCGTCCGTCCGTCCGTCCGGGAAGCTCTTTCAGCAGCCAAACCGTAAGAGATAGAGAAAAAAGTTATATGTTTGGAATGGTCATGTCAGGTCAGGAACCAAATTTCAGTCACGTGACACTTCCGGTTTTCGAGAAATCACGTGATTTCCGTCCATGCGAGACGCTGGTCCGTCCGGGACGGTCTTTTTTGTTTTATTAAATGAGACATTTGTCTCACTGGACTGCTAGTTTAGCATTAATTTGGAATTAATATGGCATAAATTTGGAATTATTTTGGCATTAATTTGGCATGAATTTGGCATTAATTTGGCATTAACATGGCATTAATTTGCCATAAATTAGGCATTAATCTGGCATAAATTTGGTATAAATTTGGCATTTATTTGTCATTAATTTGGCATAAATTTGGCATTAATTTGACATAAATATTGCATTAATTTGGTATTAATTTGGCATTACTTTGGAATTAATTTGGCATAAATATTGCATTAATTTGGTATTAATTTGGCATTAATTTGAAATTAATTTGGCATAAATTTGGTGTAAATTTGGCATTAATTTGGCATAAATTTGGCATAAATTTGGCATAAAAATTGCATTAATTTCGCATTAATTTGGCATTGATTTGGAATTAATTTGGCATTAATTTAGCATAAATTTGGCATAAATTTGGCATTAATTTGGCGTTAATTTGACATGAATATGGAATAAATTTGGAATTATTTTGGCATTAATTTGGCATGAATTTGGCATAAATTTGGAAATATTTTGGCATTAATTTGACATGAATTAGGCATAAATTTGAAATTATTTTGGCGTTAATTTGGCATTAATTAGGCATCAATTTGGCATAAATTTGACATTAGTTTGGCATTAATTTTGCATTAATTCTGCCTAAATTTGGCATTTATTTGGCATAATTTGGAATTATTTTGGCATTACATTCGCATAAATATGGCATTAATTTGGCATAAATGTGGCATTTTTTGGAATTAATTAGGCATAATTTGGAATTAATTTGGAATTAATTTGGAGTTAATTTAGCATAAATATGGAATTATTTTGGCATTAATTTGGCATTAATTTGGCATAAATTAATGTTAAAATAATTCCAAATCATCGCCAAATTAATGCCAAGTTACTGCCAAAATTAATGCCAAATTATGCAAAATTTATGCCGAATTAATGCCAAATTAATGCCAAATTAATGAAAAATTAATGCCAAATTAATGCCAAATTAATTCCAAATTAATGCCAAATTAATGCCAAATGAATGCCAAATTAATGTCAAAATTATAATGCCAAATTAATGCAAGTTAATGCCAAAATTATGCCAAATTAATGCCAAATTTATGCAAAATTAATGCCTAATTAATGTCAAATTAATGCAAATTACTACCAAATTAATGCCAACTTAATGCCAAATAAATGCTAAATTAATTCAATTTAATGCCAAATTTATGCCAAATTAATGCTAAGTTTATGCCAAATTAATGCCGAAACAATGTAAAATTTATGCCAAAATAATTCCAAATTAATGCTAAATTAGTGCCAAATTTATGCCAAAATAATGCAAATTTATGCAAATTAATCCCAAATTAATGCGAAATTTATGCCAAATTAATGGCAAATTAATGAAAAATTATTGCCAAATTAATGCCAAATTTATTCCAAAATATTGCAAAATTTATGCCAAAGTAATGCCAAATTGATGCCAAATTAATGCCAAATTTATGCCGAATTAATGCCAAATTTATGCCAAATTAATACAATATTTATGCCAAATTAATGCAAAATTAATGCCAAATTTATACCAAATTTATGCCACATTAATGCCAAACTAATGCCAAATTAATGCCAAATTTATACCAAATTTATGCCAAAAGAATGCCAAACTAATGCCAAATTAATGCCAAATTAATGCCAAATTAATGCCAAATTAATGCCAAATTAATTCCAAATTAATGCCAAATTAATGCCAAATGAATGCCAAATTAATGTCAAAATTAATGCCAAATTAATGCCAAGTTAATGCCAAAATTAATGCCAAATTAATGCCAAATTTATGCAAAATTAATGCCTAATTAATGTCAAATTAATGCCAAATTACTACCAAATTAATGCCAACTTAATGCCAAATAAATGCTAAATTAATTCAATTTAATGCCAAATTTATGCCAAATTAATGCCAAATTAATGCTAAGTTTATGCCAAATTAATGCCGAAACAATGTAAAATTTATGCCAAAATAATTCCAAATTAATGCTAAATTAGTGCCAAATTTATGCCAAAATAATGCAAATTTTATGCCAAATTAATCCCAAATTAATGCGAAATTTATGCCAAATTAATGCCAAATTAATGGCAAATTAATGAAAAATTATTGCCAAATTAATGCCAAATTTATTCCAAAATATTGCAAAATTTATGCCAAAGTAATGCCAAATTGATGCCAAATTAATGCCAAATTTATGCCGAATTAATGCCAAATTTATGCCAAATTAATACAATATTTATGCCAAATTAATGTAAAATTAATGCCAAATTTATACCAAATTTATGCCATATTAATGCCAAACTAATGCCAAATTAATGCCAAATTAATGCCAAATTAATGATAAAATTTATGCCAAATTAATTGCAAATTAATTCCAAATGAATACCATATTTATGCCAAATTAATGCCAAATTGATGCCAAATTATTGCCAAATTAATGCCAAATTTATACCAAATTTATGCCAAAAGAATGCCAAACTAATGCCAAATTAATGCCAAATTAATGCCAAATTAATGCTAAATTCATGCCAAATCAATGCCAAATTAATTCCAAATTAAATCCAAATTAATGCCAAATTATTGCCAAATTAATGCCAAATTGATTAAAAGTTAATGCCAAGTTAATACCAAATTAATGCAATATTTATGCCAAATTAATGCAAATTGATGCCAAATTTATGCCAAATTAATGCCAAATTATTGCTAAATAAATGCCAAATTAATTCTTAATTAATGCCAAATTAATACCAAATTAAATCAATATTTATGCCAAATTAATGCCAAATTAATACCAAATTAATGCAATATTTATGCCAAATTAATGCCAAATTAATACCAAATTGATGCAATATTTATGCCAAATTTATCCCAAATTAATGCCAAATTAATTCCAAATTTATGGCAAATTAATGCAATATTTATGCCAAATTAATGACAAATTTATGCCAAATTAATGCCAAATTAATGCCAAATTTATGCCAAATTTAGGTCAAATTTATGCCAAATTTAGGCCAAATTTATGCCAAATTATTGCCAAAGTAATGCCATAATTAATGCCAAATTAATGCCTAATTAATTTGAAATGTATTGTTACGATACTTTTGGAGTGTCCCCCGTAGTATTGAACTTTCGCTAGCTGAATTTTTGAACTTGAATATTTATGGTTGGCTTTTGTCAATTTTTGCATGCTTTAAACTAGGTATAATTGGCTGTATCTTATTTTTAATTGTTTTCCTATAATTATCAAGTAGTTTGGTAAGCAACTCTTCGAATAATTACCCATATTCTACTAATTAAATTTATTTTGGTCATATTCCTACAGATATTTGTATATGGCGCTTAGGCAACCCCTGTTGCAAATTATTCTGCACTATTCTATTTGTTGCTAGATAAAGGATATCACTTCTTGCAGTCAAATTTTTCAGGCTGTTTTTTTTTGCATCTTCTGGCCCAAAAATTTTGGAAAGTTTTGATAACTGGTAACTGGTGGATTTTTGAGCTCTTTCCCATTTTAAACTTGGTGCAGGCTGCTAGTGCCTCGGCCGTGTGTTTAAATTTGTGAGCTAATTAGTATAGCTCGGCTCCGTTTTGATTTGTCGGAGGATCTGAAAAAGCACATGTGCCCTTAAGACGTTCGTATTTGATTTGGTTATACTTACGTCCTTCGCAACTGCGGATTCGTTTGAGGCCAGCATTGTTTCTGCCCTTTCCTCTGGCTCAATTCCAGCGTGAGGTAAGATAAGGCCAGTTTCTTCCTTTTTGGGACTTATTTGGGCGTTGTGCGTTATAGCCATTTACTATCGGATGCCATTTACTGTGGGATGCCATTTCCTGTCGGCTACGATCTTGGGAGAGTTTGGACGCTTCCTGCGAGAGGTTGGACTCCTATCTGAAGAGGCTTAACATTCCTCGTTCGGCTGCTCTCCGCGGGCACCCAAACCGTCGATTCGGGCTCCTGAAATTAGCGAGTAGTCAAGGAATTCTGCAATTTCCTGGGAGCTACGCTAGAGGGTGTAGCACTGCACTCACCTGCGACACAATCACCGCTTCTCCCGTTGCTTCTGCCGTCGTCAGCCCCCCCCCCCCCCCGCAAGCCACAGGTTAGGAGCCGACATGTTTTTTTTTCTACAGGCAAGAAACTGATTTAGTTATCACTCCTTGTGCTTGGTGTAATCTTATAGTTAGTTATTAGAATCTCGTCTCGTTAACAGATAGGGCATGTATGATATTTTTGGCATAGCAATACTTCGTCTAGTTAGATGTTAGTGCATGCTTTTGTATAATTTTAATGCGTTATTATGATAGGGCTATTGCAAATTTCGAGCGCCCATTTTGTGCAGGCTACTGATCTTTATTGAATCTTTAATCGAGCTTACCCGAATTGGTAGACAGCTCTGCGGCTCAACCCTGTAGGAGCCTTTGGTTTTGAATTGGCCCCGAACCACGGCGTCTCCGTGGAACCTACGAAAGTCCTGTTTAGGTGGTTCCGCTGCTGCTGGGGGCTTGTCGGCCGCCGCCCCCATTGAGCTCCCCTGCAAAGTGTATGTTAGGTCATCCGCGCTAGTATTTCAGTTTTAAGGCAGTACTTACCGCATGTTGCCTACGGTTTGCTCGATATTTATATTTATATTTATATTTGTATTTATTATTGCATGTCGCATACTGTGTGTTTTCTTTGTTGTTGCTAAAAATATACAAAGGTTCATACTTATTGCCAAGTATCGCCTTTGCTACTTGTAACTAATTTTGCCTACTGCCTGCTGTGATTTATATATATATATATATATGTTAGCCATGCACTATAGTACCCACCAATATTTAAAATAAAGCTGTGATCTATTCATTGGTTGTTGATTTGCTTATTTTTGACTTGCTGGTTTTTATCTTCGACCTTGTGTAAGGTCCGGCACAAGGAATTGGATCTGAGTCTAGGACCTGGCGCCCACTCCTTTTTTTTGTATTTTCTTTCAGCATAGCTGGAACCCTGCGACCCTCGCGGCGAGCTAGCCCAACTAGGCCGATAGTTACCAGCCGGCAAAATAACCAATATAACTTTCGCCAAAAGGTAAGGCCGACCGTCTATCTTCCCTTACAGTATGGCAAATTAATCCTAAATTAATGCAAAATGTATGTCAAATTACTGCGAAATTAATGCCAAATTGATGCCAAATTTATGCCAAATTTATGCCAAATTAATGCCAAATTTATGGCAAATTAATGCCAAATTAATTCCAAATGAAGGCCAAATGAATGCCAAATTCATGCCAAATTAATGCCAAAATAATTCCAAATTTATGCCAAATTAATTCCAAATTAATGCCAAATTAATTCCAAATTATGTCAAATTAATGCCAAATTAATGCCAAAACAATTCCTCATTTTTGCCAAATTTATGCCAAAATAATTCAAAATTTATGCCAAATTAATTCCAAGTTAATGCCAAAATAATTCCAAATTAATTCGAAATTAATTCCAAATTAATTTGATATTAATTCCAAATTAATGCCAAACTAATTCCAGGTTAATGCCAAATTAATGCCAAATTAATGTTAAATTTATGGCAAATTTATCCCAAATTAATGCCAAATTTATGCCAAATTAATGCCAAAATAATTCCAAATTAATGCCAAATTTATGCCAAATTAATGCCAAAATAATTCCAAATTTATGCCAAATTAAATCCAAATTATTACTTTTATTTTTTTGGTAGAACGGGCACCATTATTTATCCCGAAATGAGTAATTTCGAACTTTAGGAGGTTGTGCGTGCAACAGTGTTGCCAGAGGTCCTCAAAGAATTGTACCACGCGGTACTATTACAATAATTAAAGGAAAAAACATAACACGAAACACTATGTTTGTAGTATTAATGTTTATTTATAAAGCTGGTATGACACGATAACAAACTTCTGCCCCAGTGGTATGGGGGTTAGAATACAACCACGGTAAGTCCTGCCTGTGGTAAAGGCGACTAAAAGGACTAGAGGAGTAAACCTCGATAAAAAATCCCCAATCCCAAGGTGGATAGCCACGCCGAGGGGATGAATGGCGGAGGGATAGAAGTCATTAGTGGAAACTCCAGTTGAAGGGCACTTCTGGTTTCATTTTAGCCCCCACCTCAACGCGATCGTGATTTTTCTAGTAGCGATCCGACGGGGCTCCGTTGTTGGTGGTTTGCTTTTCTCCCTGTATTCACACAACTATGAGTAGTTCTTTTAATGAATATTGCAAGGGCGGTACGGGGTCTGGGCCGGACCCCGTTCGGAGCCGTCCTGAGGACCGGACCGAAGATGGTGGGAGCAGTGGCGACCCCCATCAGATTGTAGCCACACGACCCGGCAATGACAACGGCATTGCTTGCATATCACCTTCAGATGATTTGATTTATAAACCGGGATCTCGCAAGCCTGCTATAGGTGCCGCGGAATTCGTAGTTCCACAAGCACCTCAACTAAAAAAAAGTGATAAGACAAGCCAGAAATCGTTGCAATTAGGCCCTCGTTTTCTGGTTGTGAAAAGGACGGAGGGTAACTTTGATAAGGTTAGCCCTTTCCTTATAGAAAAGGTACTAGTGAATGTTATTGGTAAAGTAAAAAATGTTAGGAAAATTAGGGGCGGCTTATTGGTAGAGACAATTACTGATGTTCAAGCCGAGAAGCTAATGAAAATGTCCAAATTTCATGACATGGAAGTAGTCGTTACGCCACATATTTCTCTAAATGTCACCAAAGGCGTCATCACTTGTAGAGACCTGCTGAATTGTAGCGACGAAGAAATTAAAGAAAATTTAAAGGATCAATCAGTAATAGAAGTCAAGAGGATGAATACCCGAAGAAACGGAAAGGACGAAGCAACTGCCTCTGTAATACTCACCTTCGATACAGTTACACTTCCGGAAAGAGTCAAAGCAGGCTTCTACTCTTTGCCTGTTCGTGCCTATATCCCTGCCCCGCTCCGCTGTTTTTCGTGTCAGGCTTTTGGACACACATCTATCAGATGTACTAAACCCCGAATATGCAGTTGCGGCCAACCTCCTCACGAAGAACCGAATCAGTGTGTAAATTGCGCAGGACCACACTCAGCGAGATCTAGTAACTGCCCTCGATTTAAAGAAGAAATGGCAATTCAGAGAATAAAGGTCACGGAGAAAATTTCCCTTGCTGAACCTAGGCGCAAGGTTCTAGGTAACAAACCGAACCTCCCAGTTTCGTACCCACACAAAGCGGCTACAACTCCTACACCATCTGTGGATATTAAAGCGATAGTAAAGGAATTAGTACCTGAAATTGCAAAAATAGTATTATCGAACATACAATCACAACTCAACTTTAACAACCCCAATAGTTCTTCTCTCTCAACGCTGAAACCAGCCAATACAAGTGGAATTACGCCACCTAAGTCTCCAGAATCTCAAGTAGGAACATCTGCAACATCAGTAACTGCGGAATTGGAGTCGTTAAACGGAAACCTACAAAGTAACACACAATCCCAGATAGTAACTATGGACACTGACGCCTCAAATGAGAAAAGAAAACGAAGCAAGTCACTATCTGAAAACCTCCCGATAAATTCCAGCTTAGAATCAATAGACCAGATGGTTCTAGCAGAAATCATCAAGAGGAAACCAGGTAGCCCTAAAGGTTCAACTAGACGTAAGAAAAAGTAGTTATTTATAAAACTAATTTTAATCTGTGATACATTACGTGATACATTTTAGTCGATTTATTTATTTAATTTTTAAATATACATATATATATTATACATATTTCTTATGGATAACACAAACAACTTTACTACTAATGATATCGTTGCACACTACTTACAGTCACATAATGACAACACATCGACTAATAGTCAGCTGCCTAGACAACATAACGTTCCTCCTCCAAATATTATGCAATGGAACTGTAACAGTTTTTATGACAAACTACCGGAACTTTAACTACTCGTTAACCAATACCTCCCTTTCTGTCTGTGCATTCAGGAAACAAGATTTGTTGAATCATGTAACGCCGCCTTTAAAAATTACAAAATATTCAGAAAGGATGCTGACGATGGCTTGATAGCTCATGGTGGTGTAGCTATTCTTACCAAGAACGACTGTTTTGTTTCACAACTTAACATTAAATCCAACCTACAAGTCGTGGCCGTGGAGATAAAATACCCTGTTCAGCTAACTATTTGTTCAATATACCTACCTGAATTTAACTGGACTGCACATGATCTCACCAAGTTAATTATACAGCTCCCACACCCCTTTATACTGTTGGGAGACTTTAATGCACATAATCAACTATGGGGTTCACTAGAAACCGATCAGGCAGGCCGATGTGTTGAACAGCGACTAGAAAGCGATGACATTTGTTTATTAAATACTGGGTCGCCCACCCATTTCTCTTCCAGATTTGGTACCTTCTCAGCAATAGACCTCTCAATATGCTCAACGTCTTTAATTTCTTCAATAACATGGTTTGTCGATTCTGACCTTCACCATAGTGACCATTTTCCTATCCTAATAAATTTTGTAAACTTGCAACAAAATATCTCATATTTACCTGAAAAATGGTTGATACATAGAGCGGACTGGGACATATTTAAATCATTATCAACGTCCTTTTGTCAAAACGATCGTTACACTACGGTTGACGAAATTATTGGGTTGATTGGTTCTGTTGCTGATCTATGTATTCCAAAACGCAGCGCTGGTATTCCAAAAAAAATCCCTGTTCCGTGGTGGTGCGACAAGGTAAAAATTGCAGTAAGAGAAAAGAAGAGAGCATTACATAAGTTTAAACGTCAACCTACACAGGAAAACTTAATCGACTTTAAACAAAAAAGAGCTGTATGTCGTAGAGAAATCCTGGCCGCTAAAAAGAACTCATGGCAAAGCTATGTATCATCTCTTAATAAAGATACGTCCTTAGCAGAAGTTTGGAGGAGAATTAGGTCCATGAAAGGACATGCCAAATGTACTGCAATTCCATTTCTCTCTATAGACGATAGAATAATATCTAATAAGAGGGACATTGCTAACGTCATAGCACAAAATTTTGCACGCTCATGCAATGAAGATATTGCGGGAAACACTGACACCCTTGACATTGCATTTGACACTTTTGATGTTCTACCGTACAATTGCTCATTTACTATAGAGGAACTGGAATATGCAATAACTAAATCCAAGAGCAATACCTCAGATCCCGATGAAATTCCAATAGACCTCATTAAACATCTACCCCAGGAAATAAAAAACAAACTTTTGGACTCCCTAAATGTTGTATGGCAAGGCGGCAACTTTCCTGAGCTTTGGCATAGGGCAATCGTGATTCCAATCCCTAAAATAAAACACCCAACAGAACCTTCACATTACAGGCCGATAGCACTTACGAGTTGCATCGCCAAGTTACTTGAAAGAATGTTCAACTATAGACTGTGTTGGTTACTAGAACAACGAGGATTACTGGCTCGATATCAGTTTGGTTTCAGGAAAAACCATTCAACTACTGATGCAATAGTGTTCATAGAGAATGCGATTAACAACTGTTTTCTGCACAACCTGCATGCTTCTGCTGTCTTCATTGGTATAAAAAACGCATTCAACACTGTTCAACATTGTGATATACTTCGTCAACTTTATGACTGGGGACTGCGAGGTAATCTACCCATGTTCATAGAACAATTTCTAAAAAGTCGGTGTCACAATATCTGACCCTTACCCATTAAAGCACGGACCCCTCAAGGCTCCCCACTAAGTGCCACCTTGTTTTTAGTAGCCACCAACTCAGTGTTATCTGGTATCAGCACATCTTTATGCTATTGTGCGTACGCAGACGACATTGTTCTCTTCAAGATAAGCAATTCAAGCAAGGTTATTGAAGATTCACTACAAATCGGCCTTACAGAGCTTTCTCGAGCATTGAAGACACGTAACCTCTTAATATCAACCACTAAGACTAAATCAATGCATTTTTGTAGAAAAAGATCTACTTGTACCCAAGTTCCTGTATTTACACTGGCGGAACAGCGGATAGAAAATATCCAAACTTTTAAGTATCTGGGCATAGTGTTAGACAGAAAACTCACCTGGAAAGCGCATATCGACCAACTTGTTTCTTCTGTTAAGAGAACGCTTAATATAATTAAAAGTTTAGCTCACACCAGCTGGGGATTCGATAGAAATACTCTTTTACTTCTTCACAAGAGCCTTGTGCTTTCCAAAATCGATTACGGGTGCGTGGCGTATGCTTCCGCAAAGCCTAGCAGATTAAAACCATTAGATGTTGTACATAACCGAGGTATTCGGTACGCCATAGGAGCTTTTCATACCTGTCCTACTATGAGTCTTTATGCAGATTCTGGTTTGCTACCTTTAAACTTAAGAAGAGAAAAAATCATCGCTTCTTATCGAATCAGGTTGCATATGTGTGCAGGACATCCTGTTTTATCTCTTTTCAAAGATGACACGTTTTTTACTCGGTATAGAGAAGAACAGACAAGACACAAGTCCTCTGCATTCCGATCAGATGCAGTAATACGAACGCTACACCTACCAGAGCATTCTCTACATTTATATGAAACATCAGAGCCAGAGCCACCGTGGTTAATCAACGTACCTGAAATTAGATTGGATTTGCAACAAGTCAATAAAGGAGAAGTAAATTCAGTCGTACCTAAGCAACTATATCTGTCGCTGGCACAAGATTATGGTAATTATCACTTTCTTTTTACCGATGGCTCCAAGTCTGACATAGGTACTGGATACGCGATAGTCTATGGAAATCTAACCATCAAACGTTCTTTCCCTTCCTATACTAGCGTGTTCACTAGTGAATCGTTTGCAATACTATCAGCACTACGTTTATGTATGGAAGCTAATCACTCTGCATTTGTCATTTGCACTGACTCTTTATCAGTTTTGGAGGCTTTAAAGAATCGTTTTGCAACAGACCGGATAATTGTAAACATAAGAGCCATATGCCACCAACTGCTAGATTCCAATAAAAAACTCACATTTATATGGATACCGAGCCATGTGGGAATTATTGGAAATGAAAATGCAGACTCTGCCGCAAAAGATGCTGCAAATGGTGTGAACGTTGTCACTGATGAAACTTGTAATATGAGGGACCTGCAGCTATTAATTAAACAACGAATGCTATCCAACTTTCAAGACCGGTAGAACGAGTGTAATACATACCTCAAAACGTTTCTACCTGAATTGGGGAGATTTTCATATCCCATTGGTTTATCGAGGAAAAGTCAAGTGGTATTAACCAGAGTTCGAACCGGTCACACATGCCTAACCTCCAAGCATTTATTACAAGCCGAAGATAAACCAATATGCAATGAATGCGGGGTGTCACTAACAGTAGATCATATATTGCGAGAATGCAACCAGTACCGAGGGATTCGAATGACATTCTAGGGAGAAGAATTAAAAAATATAGATAGTGCTGTTCTCATACACTTTCTTCAGCAAGCTAAACTTTTTGCTCTAATTTAGAGCAAGTGCAAGAACTATTTATAGGGGTTAATAGCCAAGGCAGCTGATACCCCACAAACAATTAAAAAAAATATTTTTTTTTCGCAAAAAATTAGTATCGTGTCATACCAGCTTAAGATTATATTTAGCCATTAATAAAGAGTTGCACGTTTCGTGCAATAGGCAATTTCTAGTGTTTGTTTTTATTAAATTTAATACCAAGAAAATTCTTTCAGCAGAAGCGCTGGTGTGTGGCAATGACAAAATATTAAACGCGAATTATCATAGTTACCAAATGTCTTTTCATTAGCTGAGTTTTTAAAAGTATTTAATTCGAACCAGAAGTTGGAAAATTCTAATTCTTTTAATTTCTTTTTTTCCTTCTCTGACAAATTGCATACTTCTCTTGCTTCACTTGAAGATTTTCCTTCCCTGAGAGTTGGTATTAAATGAGAATACTGAGGATACTGTACGAAATAAATAAGATTGACGCCGGATTTTGTCTACCAATTCTGCTTTGGCTGGCTGATCTGCTAATTTATTTTTGAGCGTTTCGTCTAATAAATGAGGATAAAAATGTACCAGAAATATTAAAAATGTACTTTTGTACAAACGGTTTTAAAATGTACCAGATTCGTAGAATTGTACTAGGTCTGGCAACGCTGCTGTGCAACGGCCAATATCAAGAACCCGCCTACTGTAGCTACTGCACATAGGCTGCTAGTGGAAATGTTGGGACCTTGGAAATGTTCTGGATTATTATAGAGGTATGATACCTTCACTCGCTTAAGGTAAGTATTCCTAGCTTTGGCAGCTTTATTTAGTTTTTTGTAATATACGAACTGCAAACCATTGTAGCACTATATTTAATAAGGATACACCCAACCAATTATCTCACTTGATTACAAACAAGTGTACATTTCTTCTCAGAGCGGTGGTTTTCTAACAACATAAATATGAATCACCATCTCATTTTAAGGAAACTGCTAAGGAACTATTAGTGTCTACCTTGACAACTTAATCCTTGTTAACATTATGGCACTGAAGTGCTTATCAGTAAAATCAGTTTTGCGTAATCTGAATCTATAATCGCTGTTCGGTTGGCGGCCTAGTCTCAAGCATTTTAAAGGTTTTTCATGAATCTGCCTGCAGACATGCAGTGTATATATTTAATTTAATCAATTTTACTTTTGTGTTACGTTACTGCTTTCCCCTGCCTTTTTTAACCTTCCAGCTTCTAGTATCCATTGCTGCTTGAATTTGTTGCTAGCTGACTACCGCTAACCAAGCAGCTAGATTTGTAGCAATTATTTTAACACAAAATATACTTCTTTATAGCTAGTTCGACTTCTTTATAGTTGGTGTATTATTCAGAACACTGAAGCTGTGATTGGTTAGGATTTTATTTCGTTGATATAGATACATATATAGATGTACAATAATTACAAACTGAGTGATTAAGGTGCGTGATTACGTGCTGGGGGGGGGGGGGGTACTGGTGGTTCTTGTTGCTCTACGGAGCCACGATTCCAGACTCGGGGTTGGCAAGGGCTCGAAGAGGCGCTCGACAAAGTTGCGAGGCCAAAAAAGGTAAAAAGTAAAACCCGAGGGCTGCTTTAGCCTGGGCATGGTGTAAGCGGGGGTAATCAATGATTCGGCATTCTGGAAGGTGCGTAATACCAGGCGTTGGGAGGTTCAACCTTAACGAAGCTGTGGAGCTGGTGTACTGCGGGGCGGCCGGTTGAAGAATGCACAGTGCCTGGCGACGAGAGGTTCCACCTAGACAAGCCTGTGTGTGGAGCTGGTAAACAACGGGGTGGCTTCCTAAAGAATGCGAAGTGCCGGGCGTTGAGAGCTGACGTAAATCTCGCACTTTGATACCAAACTCGGCCTTATTGGCGTGTAGGTAAATCTGATAGATTGGTGCTACTTTCGAAATTTTTAGCTGTTGATCAGTTATGGATAGCGTTACGTAATTCGGCGGTTAAATGTGCTTCAAGGGGCAAGCAGTTTACCGTCTCGTTTCTAATCGTAGCATGTAAACAGTGCAGTCTTTGTTTCGGATAACGGGGAGATGAAAATTCGTATTCATTTGTTGTTTGGTTTAAACTGTAGACATCGTGAAGCCTGCATCAACGGCCGCCGTGGACCGTTGGACCGAAAGCGGGCGTCATTAATAAATCTTATCAATGTAAGTAGTTTAATAAGTTTGTGTTTAATTGTTTCATATTTTAATGTTATTAATTTAAATTTCTATTGTTATACGTTTTTACTTGTTTTAAGGATTGTAGAAGAAATGTGAAAAGTTTTGCAGCTGGCTCATCATCATCGTCATCATCTTTTTTTCAGTATTAGGCTTATTGCCAGTTACAACCCTCATGCCTGGTCTTTCTATCGTTTACGAGGCCGTCCAATTGATCTTTACCTTTGCTTTGTACTATAATATCTTTCTGGGTTTTTTCTGTACTTCCATCCTCTCAATATGCTCCTTCCAGTTGTCTCTATATTCTTTATTATTTCATTAACAGTATATACTCCTAATTATGATTGTATGTCCACGTTCCTTTTGCTGTCTATTCGTGTATAACCTTCTGCTCTTCTTAAGAATCACATTTCCGATGTGTGTATTTGCTGTTCGTCTCCTTTTCTGATTGTCCAGTTCTCACTTCCAGCTGGGCATAACTCTTTATTTCAATGTTTTCATTCATAAAAGTTATACGCAGTTTTTCTCTCTCCAAAACCTTTCTCCCAACAAAGAGGACTATGTGATGTCACAGAAGGTTCTGACACCACATAAGACTAAAAGGTTTAAAGCTGGATAAATATTTAATGTCAACGAAACAGGTGTGCTCAATGTGCAATCAAAATCCCCTGAGGTAATAATTATGAATGGAGAAAGGCAAATAGCTGTATTAATGTAAACCAAAAGCGGCAATTTTTTACAAGAATATTATGCAGGAATGCAAATGCTACGTTTGTTCCACCAATGATGATTTTTTCTAGAAAAAAAATGAAAGTGAACAGATAAAAAAGGGTACCATTCTTACATCAAAAATTTTGATGCCATTTTGAAAGCCGTAGAACACCACATTACGATTTTATGTCTATCGCCACACACTTTCAATAAATTGTAACCCTTAGATAAAACTGCAAATTAAAAGCTTTTTATGATGAGGGAATCGAAATAATTTGACTTGTCGGAAATTTACGGAACAGCATACTTCAAAATTCTAAGTGGAAAGAGGGCAGTTAATAATTTATCATGACTGGAACTGACCTTCTAGAAACTGTTCTAGTCAAGAGGAATTTTGAAAATGTATTCATACTACATCAAGATATCCGAAAATGTCATTAAAATTATCGTAAGTTTATTTTCTTATACCTATTTTCAAGTTTTCCTCACTCTATCTGTAAGATTTATAAATTTAATTAATATTAATGTTACATGTAATTGCATTTTATGAGACTGTAAATAGGTACACTTTACTGGTCCTACCTGCTCTAAAATTTCGTTGTTTCTTTGTTTTGTTAGCCCCAAACTCGCCTTTTCTTAAACTTGCCGTTTTTGTGAACATTTTTGTGATTGCTTTGTACAGTAAGACACTCTGATTATCGTCCCAGTCCGAAGAAGCCGTAACAGGATGTTTTAAGTACTGTTTGGTGCAAGTACAATCGTAATTTGATCGCAAATCAATCAACAATCAATAAATCCAGTTGAGGTAGTCAAAAACAATGCAAATTAATGAATCGAGTAGTTTGGGCTAACCTGTATTACGTCATAGGTGACGCTAACTCGCAACTGTTTTACTTCCTGCTTCACGAATCCACGTCCGTCCACCGCAAAACCAAGGGACGCCAAGCTTGCAATTTCTTTCTGAACCTCGCAAGATGTCTTCCCTAAGTGCTGCACAATATTGTCTACTTCTATTAGCTTTCTGCTATCTTCTTGCATGCCACCATTAAGGGCTTCTTCGCGCACTGAATACTGTTATCAGGTTCCCGCAACTCTACAAATAGCCAAAATATAGCCCTGTAGTTCAACACCAATGGGCGAAGCTTCAGAATTAAATTCCTCTGGGAGTACACTTTGGAACGTTATGAATTTTATGCACAACTATACTGTGCACACTGGCGATTAAATAAAACCAACAACTGCCACAAATAACAACTTTTAATGTACAAAATCGATTAAAATTTGTGAGCCAATATCACAACAGCTTCTAGATTGGTTTTCCCTAATAAACAGTAATAATTGAGCATCATCTAGCATCATAGCAACAAGTTAACAATTGCTTCAAGTAAGTTTTTACAATGTTTTTCCTTAAATACGAAATTATTTTTGCATACATTTCAATTCTGGTACACACTAACATCATTATAATTTTTTTATTACTTTTTACTTTATAAACACTGGTTTACAAGCTATTTAACACTGTATTGTAGTCTTCTTCAGTTCTCAGGTAACCTTTCAAATGCTCTTTGCATTCTTATGCCTTCTTACACTACTGTCTTAACCCTTCAGCTGCGTTATCAATTGTTGGCATAATGATATTAACACTAAACGCTGCATTAAACGTTTGTAACGCTTCGAAACACCTCTGTATTTAAGCAAAATCATAATCTTGTGTTGACATTACAATATTTAATCTGCCAGTAATCATAAATTAGATCATGTCGTATGTAATTATCAATGTATAATAGTGACTTATTGTTGCAATAAATAGAATACCAATTCTGGGCCTATTTGAATCTTTCTTTTATTTTAGTGTGTTAGCAATGCAAACAGAATTGCTGTAAGCATCATACCATTACAATATATGATTTACGATTGGAAACAATCATATGAAGAACAGAAATTCCTGAAAATTATATTTTGTATTCATTTATGTCTTATACAATTTTCTATAAAGAGCAAATCGTTACATCAAGACATTGGAGAGGTTGTTTGAAATAACCATACACCCCGGCTATGTGGAAGAAACTTAATTTGTTATATTCTTGAAGTAATGAGATTTTATACAGGTTCTAAGAACTATTCGGCAGCAATTTATATTTAATTAGAAAAGGGGATGAAAGAGGTAAATTTTTTTATTTATATACCTTTTTTGCCTGCTAAATCCGCAATTTCCTCTGTACATCCAGTTTCTCCTCTAAATAGAATTACATTGCCAGACTGCTTTGCTTGTCTTGAAAGGCCATTCAGGTAAATTTCCCATTCAAATTTAGAAGCTACCTGCATTTAAAACTTTACTAATTACGATCAGGCACAAATAAATTTAAAACTTTAGATTATACAGCAGGAGAAATCGAAGACATGACTTCCAATTGTAACGAGTTGCTGACGAGGCTGCAAGAGAAAATTTAGAGTACAGTTGACGGAGAAAACCCTCTGATTAAATGAACCGAACTTCATAAGGACCTCTGCGACAAATACTCATAGTTTTGGAGGTGGCAGGTAGTAGAATTAAAGACGTTGGCATTGATAAATGCATTTGAATAATTTAACCGTAGATAAAGGTAATTTCTTGTAGTTAAAAGGGCCAGAGGCATTGTCCCAGCAAATTTTAATACTTATTACGTTTGGTAGTTAAAAACGCTAAGGTCAGTTTTTTCATATTATAGTTACAGACAGTAGATATAGCATAACAGCATATTTTCATTAATTGCAATTGTTTTATGGCCATTTTAGTTCATATAAACCGCCTTAAAAACAATAATTTTATGTACAGTTTAAATAGATTTCCCTAAAATTTGTAAAAAGCTTAACAGTTAAATAATTTATACTCTATTACAATTGTTTCTCTTTATTGTAGCGTTACTTACTGATGTTTTCAGTTTTAAATGTTGTGTATCTGAGGTTACATAAATACATTTTTTTAAATCGGCATTTATAATAACTAGCGAGTGAATAACGTTCCGGTACCATTCCGATAGATCAAGTTCTGCTTCAACAGAACTAGTTTTGACTAGTCCCTTTAACAGTTAATAGCTTCATTAAATTGTTGAAAAGTGTTTAGCCCAATTTTGAGTAGAATGTAAAGAACTACATAACTTTCGAGTACAACTAAAAGAAAATTTTAGTAAAAATGTTATTTTCTGGGATAAATCGATGTTTCTGCGCGTTTTAGAAAGTGTATTCGTTACATTTTCAATAATTAGAAATATTTAATCAATTACATCGTTTTTTTCTTAAATCATTGAACTATATCAAACCTAAATACAAGTATATTATCGTAAGAAACTATTTGTCACAATGAGACAGGTATAACAAATTCCAGATCACAAATTTCCCCTGCATACAGCGTGTTTCAGGCCCATTTTTAAATGTCGTTTTTTATCATCGGGCATGATCTTACCTACACGTGCATATTTTACTTTTGAAATTATAATTAATAGTTTAGAAGCTATATTTTTTGTAAAGAAAATATTGCAAGCCTCTTTTTAAATAATCACAACAGCCTTGTTTTTAAGAATTCAGAAACATGAAAACTGTGTATTACCCTTAAACGAGGGGCGAGTACAAGCCTAGCTAGCTCTAACTCTCGGTGCAATATGGCTGACCAGGCGGCGGTTCTTAAAGTTACAAAAAACATTATAAAATTAATACAAAATGGGCGCCAGTCTTTATGCACAACATAAAAACAAATCTAGCTACCAGAACAAATTACCACTTACCTTGTATGCCACTTACTTCAACCTAAATCTCAAAAGACCACGAACAGGTTCATGAAGGGTCGTAGTATAAATACTCAAAGAAAATATACACCAGCAACAGTTAATAGAATTTAATAGCATCAACATTATCACAAATAGTAATCGTAGTTAATTAAGAAATATTAGTTAAACAACTTAGATAAAACCTGGCGCTTTACTACCCAAATATAATTGATTCTGGAGTCAAACCAAATCAAACACAAAAAAATATGAATTATGTACTAGAATTCAAAACAATTTACTAAAACTTCGACCCCAGCAGCATTATAAAGTCACAGAGATAATAACTGGCATAATATTGATATCTGAATGTCATGCAAACATTCGGCTAGATTAATGAAACAAAGCAAAACTAGCAAAACTTGAATTTATGAAAAGGCAGGCGCTTAAGGTCACACTGCAAAAATGGTATTATACAGAGTACATACAAGCAGAATTTTAGCTGATCCCTAGTTGAAGACGCACTGCCGTCTGATAAAACTATGAATTTTACGTTTTTCCGTGCGCTTTTACTTTCAAAGGCCCTTGTAAAACAATAGGCAAACCATAGAGGCTAAGAAGCCCTTATTGAAACAATCAACACGCTGAATCGCAATTAAGTATGTACTTACTGCGGTAGAAGATGCTCTCCACGGCTCCTTCTTATGCAGTCCACAGGTGCGAAGATATGCAAATCGCTACATTTCTAGATTGAGATTAACTGAACTGATCTGTCTGCTGTTTAATCTTGGATTAGACAGGCATAAATTTCAATTCCAAAATTTACGAAATCTAGTCATAAGTTTTAAAATACAATTCTAATTTCATAAAGCAGGAAGTTTAAAGGCCGCAAACTGCAAACAAGCAACTTACGCAAATAAACGACCTACTATCAGAGTTCAGCGTACGTACTTGCAAACAAAGCGGAAACAATACTGGCTTAATGCTGACAGATTATTATGAAATATTATATCGCCACTGTAAAATATACTTTGTACTTTGAAATCGTAGTAAGTCAGCCATTATCTTTGTATATATAGAACGCTATTTTTGTAATAAAACCAATCGACATTGACTGTTTGATTCAATTACATCGATGCTACGCTCTCCCAAGCCATACATTCATAAAACGTGAGGCTGAGTTTTAAGGGTAGCATAATTATCGTCCCTTTAAGTGACATTGACTACACTGTCTTAAAACAGGAGTGCAGTCTCCTGTGCTTAAAATATTAGGGGCAAAGAACCAGTGCAAAGTAACAGAAACCTGATTCAGCCTCCAGGCAATTCTGTTCACTGCTTTACTCAAGGTATTTTAAATTCCACAGAAGGCACGCAACTCGCAAAAATCTCGGTCCAGATACCCCTATTATCGACGGTTGCAATCCTTTTAGAAAAACCAAAAATTCTCTCCGTCAAACAGCTAAGTTAGTAAATCGGTAGCTGCTAAAACGCAGATTGATTGATCTTTTGTGCTACCACACTTACCGTGTGGGCCGAACTAGCTCTATTCGGAGCTTTTTAGGTCGTGGATTTTGGCTCAGCTGTGCACCCTGCAAGTAGCTTCAAAACACAATATGGGCGCAAGGAATTAAACTGATTCCGAAAAGAATAACCCAACAACAGTTAAATAGGGTTTATTAAATGTAAAAATGGGTTAATCATCAAAATAGTGTGGTAAATGGTTTGTAATAGTTTAAATTACGGTACAACGTAGCAAAATTTCATTAAAGGTTTCAACACGCATAACCCGAAGGAACCCCTTTGTGGGTTTTTAATCAATTAAACTTGTCGATTTAATCGAGAGATGTGCACATCGCTGTCAGTTAAACAAACCTTAATTTTAGGTCACTGGTAGCCTAAAGCGTTAGTGCGCCTTTTACAATAAAGTTGAAGTTACAAATTCTGTAATTATAAGTAAGAAATTGTTGAAACCCTAATATCAGGCGAGGTATAGTGAATACATTAATAATGCGTCATGTACTGGCGTCGCAATTAAATTAAAGCCACCACACTAACCTCCTGTAATCAGCAAACTCTTGGGAGATAGCGCCGGCCGTGAGTTGCCGTACGTGGGATTTTCCAAAATCGACAGGGTATCTGCACGTGGTGCTATCGATTTAGCTGCTGGATTCTGGACGTGGAAAGAAGCTTGCAGCATTCATCGCCAGCCGCAGGAGCAAAGCAAAATTGTGGCGTAATATTCTCTGGGAAAATAATTATTGGGACAAAACGCCGGTCACCAATAACTGTAATAAAAGAGCTAAAAGCGGCCAATTAATATGGGAATACCACAGCGGTTTAAAATAGTTTATAATGTAAATATAAATACCATCTATAGGTTTTGTACATATTTAGTGGTAAAGGCATAATGAAACTTTTCCAGAAGGTTGAAACCCCTGTATTTTTAAAACTGGGGTTTCGTTTTTTTCATTTTCATCAATTGAAATTAAGTAATAATAAAAAAATTATTATTTCGCTTTGACTGACACTACAAATTTAGAAACAATTAATTACGTAAAATGGAACGTGAGAATATTATCCAAGAGACGAAACTGCTAAAAAATAGTTAAACAGAGGAAAAATGCAACAAAAGTGTTATAGCATGAATTTAATACTACTGGCAAAACCAGAAGTAATGTTAATTCCGTTTCGTAAATGACATCTAATACAATTTGTGGTTGTTTTTTGGTATAAATTCTCTTTATTTTCAGTAGCAACAAATAAGGGTTCTATTGGGTTATAAGAAAATTTAGTGATTAATTTTTAATTGAATAATGATAAAGAAAATCGGCGTACTTAATAATATTCAAAGAACTATTTATTACTGACCAATCATACTGTTTCTTTTGTTTTGCTTCGTATAAGAGGATATTATCTAAAGTATAAAACGACCTCACACGTCACATCATAGTTACATGACAAGAAAGTGCTTTTGGCAAATCCACTTTTAAGTGACTTCTGTGTTTTCAGAAATTTAAAATAATCACAATATTGCTGCACCAGAAAACTTTATTATGTCATTTTAATTGAATAGCAAAATATAAAAAAGTTTATTTAGTAAGATGTAACGCTAAATCTATAATGTATTATAGATCGAGTGTGATGAGTAACATATAGCACATTTAATATTTGTCTCCAATAATTCTAATAAAACGCTTCAATGTTATTACTAATTTGTGTAATGGCACAGTACAGGGATTCACATATATACATTATGGTCATACAAGGCGCAATATGAATCGTAACTGTGCGTTTCAAATTTCCAAATTTTTTATATTTTTAAATTAAAAATTATTTGGAACCTATCCATCCACAAAGATTTTATGGAGCGCGAAACGTTACCGTTATGAACATTCCAGAAAGCAGTGACGACAAAGAGTTATCAGAGGATGACAATTGAAAGGTGATTTTTGCTCTAAATTTTGGCTCTATATGATGATTATGGAGTAAATTATAAAAGCATCAAGAAACCGTTCCTGAAATCGATTCTGAAAACAAATTAGATAGTGATGAAGATGTGGTATATGCCGAATTAATGCAATTAAAAGCAAAAACATGTTTTCTACTTGGCGAACTGAATGATACATCGAATTTTTGCGAAATTAAAATCAACTTCTTGAATTGAGTGGATTTAAATTTCTATGGATATTTTGGTTTTTTATAGAGGCTTTCTTCTACACATTAATTCCACTACTACCTAAAGCTACGAGTTACTGGAATATGATTAATCATTATTTAGTTGCGAAAATGATCTCCTGTTGATATTGGCCATGACAAGTTATATAAAATTCTACCTTTACTCGAAAAAGGGCATCAATTACTAAAAGTTCGAAAGGTAGAATATGTCGCTATAGACGAACAAAATCACGTTCGACCCTCAAATAATACAATCCGAAGAAAGAGGTTAAGGTAACATCATTCCGAACGATTTGGTTGATTTAGAGAGAAGTTCAGATGTTGTACTTCGGTTAACAGAAATGGTTTAGGAAATATAAATTATACTTATTCTTTGGTTTTATTAGCTTCTCGTTGCAAATTTACCTAACATAAAGTTTGCTTCCCCTCGAAACAGTTAGAATAAATAGAGATCAATATATCCAAAGAGTTTCAACTAAAGAAAAAGGGTCGTGGAGCAATGATAGAGAAAGTATCAACCGTTTTGATAATAAAGTGGTAAGAGCGATGTCAATATATGAGGGCAACACTGCCACAGTCAAAATCGGACGATTTTCACAAAAAGATATACGCATGTAATGGACCCATACCATAGGATGCAACATCTACAATAGGTGGAGTATTATCCTATTACGTACTGATCCTGAGATCAAAGAAGTGGCATATCAGCAAATGTTTACATATTATAAATTTGATTGTAGACAATGCTTCAATACTTTTGAGAAATTAAGCAAAAGACAAACGCTTAGAAACAAAGCAGAGAATTGAATATTGCTAAACGTGAAGTATCATAATTTTTTTCTTATAAATGATATAATATCACCTTGAAATAAAATTAAGTGTCTTTATTTTCAGCAATACTACTGTCTCGTTTGTTCTAATTCAAATGTTACCTACCAGATTTGGTAAACTGTCCGAAGTTAGGAGAAGGGCGTAGGGGATAGAGGACTAACAGCCTCTTAAAAAAACGGAGTTCAGCCGGCTCCGGCTGATAGTACCTGGCTAGGGTTACCAGTGAAAACCGGTCAACAGCAGACAGAGTGGATGAGCTGGAAACATCCAACGGTCTGGAAGACGGAAGAAACACATGAAGGCGAAGAGGAGAGCATCGCTGGCACCCGCTCAAAACCCTAAACATAGAATACTGTACCGATCCTTTGGAAATAGATCCAGGCGAGGAGCATAGGACGTATAGGGCATATCAAATAAATATATGAGATATTCAGCGAATTAGAAACATACAAAGTAGACATAGCTTAGCAGAAACAACAAAAAAGAAACATATAATTGAGAAATTATATCTTTTACTATAGTAAGGGTGGAAAAAACAAGAAGAGGTAAAAGAAGGTGTATCTATAGCAATACATATACACGGTGGAAGAGAAACTTAAAAAACTGGGAAGAAAATGAAGACGGAATCATAAAAATAAAACTGGAAATGAGAGGGCATTATGCAGTGTGTACCAGACATAGGGAAATTGACATTGGTATATTACGAAAGAATCAACTTTTGCTGTGCACGCATCGAGATACGCGATTGGTCAGAAATGAAAACAATTTGAAATGAATTTGAAGATTGTCATTTCTGACCAATCATGTTCCTCGATGCCTACACAGCAACAGGTGATCGCCCAATAATTTTCCAATATTAATTTGGCTATGTCTGATAGTTGGTGAGACACACTGTATAATTATAAAAGCTGTATATTATTACACAACCCCTTTTGTAGGAGTTTTTATGTATAATAAAAACTAGTGATATCTACCCTGTTTGCTTAATTCACAGAAGTAATATCAATAATAATATATATAATTCTCACTTACCTTGTTGCTTTCAACTGAATCATATATTGACATATCTCATACTTTCATAATTGACTTTGAAATTATGTCATGTTTAAATATACCTCGGCTAGCCAGCTTATTTAGCAATTGAGACTCTCTTTACTTCCCAGCTGAATGAGTTAATGTCAAATATAAACTGTATTAATGAATTGTACTTTGAATGACCAAATAAATATCAATTTGATTATTTAAATCACACTCTTAGTACTTGAGTTTGAATCTAATTAACTGTTATAGTGTATTAAACGTTTGAATTGACATTACAAATTAATAGTCAGATTAAAGTTGTCAAAATTATTTAATTAAATGAAAGTTCCAGTAAATGAGGTTAAATACTTTTTAAAAAATAACTAGACCAAAATGATAAATTTCTAATTATAAAGATCGAAACCGTAGAGTACTCAAATCACAATATTAATTTAGAAAACTTAATATTCTAAGATTCTCTAAATCTAAATACAAGTTTTAAATTCTAAATTTGCCGTATCCAAACTGTTACTATAATACACTAACCTTTAACAGCCGAACTCGTACTTGCAATGTGGTTCTAATATCAGTTTCACATGGATCGAAGTCGTCAAACACCTACTTGGAGATGATGAGGACCCATAAAATCTCGTTGTAGACAGACTTGACCGTTTAATATTTTCATAAACGGTATTGCAGCATGCCACACACAAACACTCACTAAACTGATGGCTTGTACACCAATGACCACTTGAAATGGCTTCTATAAATCTCCAACTCACTATGTGAAGAATAATATTGACCCCTTGGTCAGTATTTGATCATGCAGAAGGCTATTCTTACTAACACGTATCAAATTTGAATTATATCCTCACAATTAAAGGTATTATTAGACCTTTAATGTGAATATTTTGACTGAGATTCTTTAAATTATAAAAACTTTTCAACTCTTGTAAACAACCTCTTGGTTGCTAATATTTACTGCCACCCGTTATTCTCTTACACTTGTTATCACATGATACCCTTTTGATATCTTGATATTAATTGAAAATAATTAAGCATTCTCACAGCATGCTACATTACAATATGCTGCCATTATGATGCACTATGAAGGAAAACATATTTCAAAATAAAATGACATTTATTCTTAAGTCAGTCGGTCATAGAAAAGAAGTTGTCTTAGTAGAGGATTTTAATGCAAAAATTGATAGAAAATAAGAAAATAAAATAATGAAATTTTGGGGAATAATGGACAAAGATTGATAGATCTATTCGAAACGCGCTCTCTAAGGATTATGAGTAGTTACTACAAACTAAAAAGTATTCATAAATACCTCGCTCTCTCGTTTTCAGTCTTTCAGCTGGTTTGCCACAGTTTTCCACATACGTCTGTCTTGTATGTCTTTGCATTTACATAGTTCATTATTTGTTTCATATACTTTAATCGTCGTCCTCTCTGATTTTTTCCTTTCACTTATTTTTCTAGAATTGTGGTCAGCATGCCGTTTCCTCTTATTATATGTCTTTCTTCTTTTTTATATAATCTTCAGCATTTTTCTTTCTTTCCCTATTCGTCTGACGACTTCCTCATTTGTTATTCTTTTCGTCAAATTTTTTTCTGTAGCACCATAGTTCTAACTCTTCTAGGTGTCTTCTTTCCGGTATTCCAAAAGTCCAGCTCTCGCATCCATAAAGGGCAACACTCCATACAAATGATTGTAAAAACATTTTTCTCGTTTGTAGTGACATGTGTTTTGATGTCAATAGATTCTTTTTGATAAGAAATGATTTCTTTGCTTGATGAACACGACTTCTTATTTCTCTTCTACATTTTCCATCTATGCTAACTTTGCTGCCTAAGTATCTAAATTCATCTGATTCTTCGAGTTTTTCTCCGTTCATCGTTATATATGTTGGTATTCTTTGTATTGTTCTTGTACAGACCAAAAGTCTTTATTGTTCATCTTCATGTTGTATTTTCTGCTGAGTATGGTATTAAATTTGTTTATATCTTGTTGCAGTTCATTTTCATCATTTGAGGGGAGAACAATGTCATCTGCAAATCTAATGGTTTTTATTTTCAGTCCATGGATCTTGATTCCTTCTTTACTTTCAGGAATTCAAGCGGCTTTTTGCAGGTATATGTTGAAGAATAGAGATGACATTGGGCATCCCTGTTTCACACCTTTGTCTATATTAAATTCTCCTTCCTCTTCGTTGATTTTTATCACTCCTCCTTTGTGTGGTATACAGGTTATATACCCCCATGCAGTATAGTGAATAACTTGTCCCATTTGACATTATCAAACGCTTTTTTCGCCTTAATGAAAGCTGCATACACTTTTTTATCTTTTTCTAGCGATTTTCGAATAATCAGTCTTAGTGCTTCTCTTGTTCCTGTTTTCTTCCGGAAAATCTTTGTTGTTATTTTTGAGATGTGCGGTACTAAACTTATCGTTTCGTGTTCTTTACACTTTTGGATTCCTGCTTTTTGGTATTGCTATTATGATGCTTTTCGTGAAGTCTTCTGCGATGTGTCCGGTGTCATATATTAGTTTTGTCAGGTCATAAAGTAGATCTTTAGTTGTTCGGCTGAGACCTTTTATAACTTGCGTTGGGATTTTGTCAATGCCTGGTGCTTTGTTGTTCGTAAGACTTTTTAGCGCTTTGACAAATTCCGCTCTTAATATTCATGGTCCTAAATCATCGGTTATTTTTGTATTTTCTTATTTCCTCTATTAATTTTATTACATGTGTGTTATCTACGGTTTTCTTGGGTTCTGATTTACTTGTTCCACGACCTCATTCATTTCTTTTATTATATTATTCTTTATGCTTTCCCGGATTTCATTTATATCCTTCAGTATTGTTAAACGGCTCTCCTCAATTTTTGTTTGAAACTCCTCTAGTAGTTGTTGGTTTTCTTTCAGTATTTCTGTATTCCATTTATTTGTTTTTTCTTGTCTTGTAGATTGCATTTCATCATAACCATGTGATCGCTGTCAATGTCGGGGCTGAAATAACTTCTGCTGTGTTTTATCTGGTTTCTATATCTACGATATGTTTCACTGGTATATAGTCGATTTGATATCATCCTCTATCACCCGGAATTTTCCATGTATATCATCTTCTAAGATGATGTTGAAACGTGGTATTACTAACTATTAGTTTGTGTTGTGTACACAATTCAATGAGTCGTTCACCTCTCTTGCTTTTTTCCCAGACCGTACTTTCATACAACGTTCTCTTCTTCTTCTCACAACAGCATGCCAATCTCTTGGTATAATGATGATTTCACTTCCTTTAATTTTAATCATCGCCTCGTTCGGTGTCTCGTACGCTTTCTTCACTTCTTTCTTTTCATATTCTGTTTTGGGCATGTATACTACTATTATCGTTGTGTTAACTAGTTTTGCCTTTATTACTGTAATTCTTTCGTTATATTGTCTGTTTCCAAATTGTTTGTTCAGCATTACCCCTACTCCTCCAATTCTTTCGGGTGTTGCATTTGTATGTATTATTCGTATGTTCTCGCTCCAGAAGTCCCCTTGCTGAGTCTATCTCGTCTTACATATCCCTAGTATATCAATGTTCATCCTCTTTATTTTTAATTTGGCATTTTCTAGTTTTCCGGTTTCAAGTAGTGTTCGGACGTTCTATTGTGCTATTCTTTTAATATTATTACTTCGTAGTTTCATCTTTTCATGTTGAACTCCAGGACATCCGAGTGAGAGTAAAAGAACACTGAAGAATGGTCGTATTAAACATACGAGTATATGTATAGAGAGACGAAGTACGGTACTGATCATTATCTGCTACTGAGCATGTTTAATATGAAATATAAATACAAAAAAAGGTAACTAAAACAAAGATACTACAAGATGTGGACAAAATCTCAGTAAAGAAACATAAAGTATATTTACGAATCCATAAATTTCCTGTTTGAACTAAAATGAAAGATAATTTCTGATGTTCGAAGCTGTAGATAAAACAGTAGGAGAAGAAAACAAGAAAAGCTTAACACATACGTAATAAACACAAATAAAAGAGAAAAGGATAAGCTATAAAATTTGTTTGGAAACACAAGACGTAGTGTAGCGGCCATTTTTTATTTTGTAGTTTGCCGCTTAGACTCTTCTTGTGATTGCATGCCTACTCTTGTTTATTATTTATTACTAGCTCAATGCATTCTTCGAGAGTAGAGCTAACTTCACTCCGTAGTTTTCAAAGGCGACGCAAGGTCGAAATTGAAATTTTGGATCGGCTTTTTGCTTCGCGGCAAGCTAAGTCGATATTCAATTCCGTTTCGTGGAGTCCTATAGGGATCTGAAACCCCATGCCTGATTCCGAAGTCATCGAGTGTTAGGAGGCATTCAAAGCTTTTCTGAAGCCAGCGTCGGGTATTTTCTTCCAAGATGTAAACCGTGACAATTTAATTTTTAGCCAACTGGACTGCTCCCGTTTGTGATAGCTGGAATTGTTTTGTGGAGGCCCTAGGACCTGCTCTCGAGTCCAGAGTTCCTACGAGTTAGATTCCCGTCGCTCGATGCATCCTGGTACGGCAACGTTGTTAGTGCCCCGGAAAATCACGGCCGTGGCTGCGTTAGGCTAACTATGAATTGTGAGTAAAAAGAACGCGAAGGAATTTTTTTTAGAATACAAGGCGGGCAGAGCAAATTACAGTTCTTATTTGATACGGAATTGTACATGTTTATCTTTGATGCACGTAATTTATCGCGAGGCCCTCTACGAAACGCCTGGCATGGTTTAAGTCAAAGATTAGTTTTTTACCAGCGCCAACAGATGGCTTTGCAGTGAGGAGTTTTGTAGCTGGTCGATTTCTGCTTCTGGGCTTCGCTCTTTTAGAGTTTTCCAACCCTGTGTGCTATTTGAAATGCGCGATTTACTTTTTAGATAAAATTTAATAACCTTTGTTTTTCCACTTGTTAACTTTGTACATTTATTGCTTTTGCCTAACTATTTTAACATAGAACCTCCTGGGTAATTTGCATTTAGCGATCCCGTTTAACATTTATGAGCCTTGCTTAAACAAATGGTACTATTTATCCCTGGGTTCTTTGGAATCGACGAGCCTGGTTTAACTTTTATGTGTCCAGGACGCATTTTGATATAGTTATTATATTCAACTATATTCAAATAATTTAGCTACTAAAGCCTCGTCACTTTTCCCTGCTACTGGTATATTATGTTTTATTTGATCCAACCGATACCTGCTCGTTTCTTAAAGTATAGGTTAGTGTCAGCTAAAAACCTTACACGGAAAATGAGTTTTATGTAGACTGTGAGTTCGACTGTTTTTTTTTGTATTATGCTTTATTTTATTTCATTTAATACCTTTAAGAACTATAGCTTGATTCTTACCCATGACAACAAATCGCCGAAAGAGTTTGAACTAGTCCGGGTTCTGATCGTCTTTAGCTAAAGGACGGCACAGTAGACATAGAAACTATTATGTAAGAACACGGAAAGAAGTACTTACTTATTTATTCGACCGTTTTCCCTTACAGGTTAGTCATTTTTAGCTTCCACGGCTGTCCAATCTCCAATCTCTCTCCTTCATATCTCTGTCTTCCATAACATTGTCTATATGCCCCTTCCACTGTGTTGAAGGTCTGCCTCTTCTTATTTTTCCTGGTTGTTACCAGTTCAAAATCCTCTTCGGCCATTGATCTTTTGCCATTTTCTCTATATGTCCATACACTTTAGTGTCTACTTTTCTAAATTGCTTGTTATTGACCGGTTTATTTTAATTTTTCTCCAGATTTTGTCTGTTGTCCACCTATCTTGTGGGGTTATGTCTAGGCTCTTTTTCAGTCCAGTCCAGTTTAACAGTTCTAATTTTCTTCCTGATTGTTTTCTGTCAGAGGCCACATTTCACCCCCATTCAACGTAATGTTCTCTACTACACTATGGATTTATTTTGCGTCTTCTTTTTAATTTCTTATTCTAAATTACTCCGTGTAGTGCCCTAGTTGCCGTTTTAACTGCGCTATATTCAACGTCTTCTACTATCGTTCCGCCTCTTGTTAGTATGGAACCGAGGTATTTAAATCTGTTAGTATGATTAATTTCCGCATTGTCTACTTTAATGTTCCTATTATCTTCTTTTATGGACATGTTATCTGTTTTCCTGAAGTTAATCTGTAGTCCTCTTTCTTCTAATTTATTTTTAGTTCTCTTATCATATACATGTAGCCTTCTTCTTTGCAAAATGTATCATCTCATCGGCAAAAAGGAGGCATGTCAATAATTCGTCCGACACGGGCATTGCCTTATGGGAACATCCTCGAATCCATACTTCTACAATTTCGTTCAAAAATATATTGAAGAGAATAGGTGATACAGCACAGCCCTGTTTTAAACCTTTTGGGATGGTAATTTTTTGAGTCATCCATTTTTCGATTTGTACCTTTTCTACACTGTTTGAATAGGTTTGTTTTACTACATTGATCTACTATTCTATGATCCATAGACGTCTCGTTGCCTGCCTTATTTTGTTTCTTGAGACGTTATCATATGCCTTTTCAAGGCATGTGAAAATCATTTCTGTTTTGTGATTTCTCATTTGCACTTCTCTATTATTTGTCTCGAACAAAAAATGCTATCCAGAGACGATCGCCTGGCTCTTAAATCACTTTAAACTTCATTTAGGTCGGTTGTTTGTTCTTCCTTTTTACCATTCTTTCCTAGATCCTAGCTATAACTGGTATAACATTTATTCCTGGATAATAAAACCTATTCACTAAATATTTTTGCGAATAATTTGTAGTATTCCAAGTTCTCAATCAGTTTTGGGGAATTCAAAATCTAATTTTATTACTGCCACATTTACGAGTTCTGAAAAAGCAAACCTGCCATATTCTTCTAATTACGGCAATCTATCTCAGGTTTAAATTTCTACTCACCCTGTATATTTATTTTTTGTTTCATAGTGTGTCTTTCATTTATCGATATTATTTTTGATACTGAGATTTGTATCTAATATTGTTACGGGTGTTTTTAATCACTTTTTAAGCTTCTCTTGATTTACTGTTCCCTAGAGTTGCAATTCGTTTGCTTCTTCTTTAAACTTGTGTTTCGCCGTTTGTTTGATTGTCTTATACTCTTCCCTCATTTTCGGTTTTTTTAATTTTGAAAGATCCATTGAAAAGGGTAAAAAGTGTCAAGTGTGCTGGTCCAGGAAGAATTTTTACCAAATTACTTCAGCATGCCTCCCCCCCCCCTTCTGCGCAGTGGAAGTGATAGCCAAAATATTTAATACATGAATCAAAGAAGTAGATGATACACCAAGTGATTGGAAGTTAGCATATGTAATAAGCGTGATTTATAAAAAGGGGTCAAAGAAAGAGTGTGACAACTACAGGGGTACCTATATGATCAACGTCGACAGTGGTAAGGTTTTATGGACAAATTACTGAAAGAATAGAAGAGCTGGAGAAAAGCAGAATGGATTTACGGCAGAGAGGTCTTATGTTGATAATATGTTTACAATAAAACAGATAGTTTAGAGAAAAGAAACTAGAAGTGAAGATACACATATTGTGTTTGTAGACTTTTTTGCGTTGGAAGAGGAAAATCTTCAAGGCACCTCGTACTACTTGTGGTGTCGGATTCTTAGCGACTAAAAACCTCTTCTATTCCTTACCGGTCAGTCTTGCACTGCGTTGTGCATTCCATCAAGCTGCTAGTTGATCTTATCCTGCTATTTTCTTCTTTCTCTTTCTTTCATCTCCTGCCTTTCGACGTAATATGCTATCAATAATTCGTTTTATCGCCTTCCAGTTCTCTTGACTTTCTAGCATAGTATTTATTACATTGTCGTTTCTCACCTGTCCCTATACTTCAACTTTCCCTTGTTGTCTTTCCGCGCACCACCTGTTATATTTAAAAATTGCGTATTCCTAGCTATCTCTATCTGGCAATATAGACATCTATTTCTGTCTGCCTTCTTTAAGGTGCAGAGGTAATTCTGAAAGCATCCATGCCCTGTGAAAATTTGTGTCATGCAGTATCCTCTGTCGCCATTCTTTCTGCTAACCCATTGTATTAAATTCGGCATTAGTTTTCGCAGCCATTTACTTTTCCGGTAGTTGGTCCATCTCTCCTGCTGTTTGGCAATTGTATTTTGGTGTTCTATCATTTCTTCAGCTTTGGTTTTCCCGTGCCCTTGCATCTACTAGTAGGTCTATCGGTACTGATCTGTTTTTATGGTTCAAGAGCCTCTGCAAATACGCAGAGTCATTTTTCTTTGATGTCTATCTGCGATGCCTTTGTACTTATTTGTTTTTAAAATATATTTTCACGCCGGTGTTGCATACAGTATTATAGACTCTGCCATGCTACCCAGTATTCTTCTGCTCCGAATAGTCATGGTAGTATCTTTGTGAGGGGTGTGATTACCTTACTTGATTTTTTTGAACTGCTCGTAATATGTTCGTATCATCATTCCTTCCCGTTGAATTGTATGGGGCCATATTTCTTTCTTCCTACCAACATAGCTGCTTTCGTCTTTTCCGCAGCTATTGTAAACCCTGTCTGTTGGATCATATTGCTAATCCTCTCCAACGCTACGTCGGCTGTTTCGCTGTGACAACAATTATTAAGTCGTTTTACCCCTGCCAGTAACTTTATTTTTAACACTCCATCGTTTCATCGATAGTAGAGATCCCAGCACAGGCGCCTGTGTGACCCCGCTTGTCACTTCTGTGGTTGCTTCTTTTAGTGTTATTACTATTCTTATGAAGTAGTTTTTGATCATGCCGGCTAGGTATGGCGATATCATCTTTCTTTCCAGTTCCTCGATAACTTTCTGCTAGCTGGCCGAATTAAAGACGTTTCTAATATCCAGTGTTATTCATCAACCAGCCTCTAGAGTCCAATGCTGGACATAGGCCTGTCTTGATTGTTTCCATAGCTTCCTGTTCTGAGCAACTTACATCCAGTTGGTGCGGATACGTTTCAGATCATCATGCCATCTAGTTGGTGGAAGACCTCTATTTCTAAATGCGTCTTGTCGCGGCCTCTTCCACTATCTTCTTGGTCCATCGGTTATTGTTGATCCTAGCAATGTGCTCCGCCCAGTTCCACTTAAGAGTTGTTATTCTTTCTAGGGCATTTGTTAGTTTTGTTCTTCTGTGCCCTTCTACATTTGGCAATTTGTTTCTCAATGATAACCCCAACATTGATCTTTTCGTCGTGCAACTCTTATCTTATTTGCAGTCTTCTTAGTGAGTGTTAGGGTTTCAGCGCTATACGTCAGAACAGGCAGCACACACTGATTATGTATGAAAAGAAAGGTTTTCAATCCATGTGTGTTGCTCAATGCTATTACCTTTCGGATTGCTTGCGTTGTGAATCGCTTCTCCTGAACTCGTATTGTCGGTCTGAGAGGTATTCTTTCGTTTGTAGATATTTTCTTAATCTTCCAGTTCTTACATAATTGTTCCATCAGCTTCCCTGTTGTGTTTAATAAGCATAAGGATCTGTATGATGATTCTCCTTTTTCCGGTTTATTAGGCTTTCGTATTAGTACTACCCTTGTCTACTTCCATTGTTTAAAAAATATCTCCTCGTCTAGAAGCTTGTTGATGACATTTATGGTGTATTGTGGAAATGGGTCT
The DNA here is from genome assembly GCA_940337035.1 of Agriotes lineatus. Lineage (NCBI taxonomy): Eukaryota > Metazoa > Arthropoda > Insecta > Coleoptera > Elateridae > Agriotes > Agriotes lineatus. The sequence goes on from OW679202.1 coordinate 63,532,293, forward strand.
ACCATGAATTTAACAATTTCAGGTGATACGCTCTTTGCTGTTGAAAGTTCCTCTATGGTAAATTCTGGGGCCTGTTCAATTACCGTTTCTGCCCACTCTATTTTTGAGTGTTTGGGAAACAATACATCTATCGCCTTTTTGGCAAGGTCTGTTTGTATTTTCGTTGGTATCCTAAGCCCCAGACATCATTTTCAACATCGTCGTATAATTTATTCCATTTATTCTTGGCAGAGTATTTTTCTTCCTGCACTCGGATTTCTGCTGCACTTCCGTTTCTGTGATTCGCTGTATACATATGTTTTCTCGCACTAATTGCTTCACACTTTAGTTCTCTGATGCTGCCATTCCACCAGTATTTTTCCTTATAATGCCGATTTTTCCTCGGACTTCTTGTCTTGCGTTCTTATGCAGTTTATTCATTTCTCACTCTTAATCGTTCATTATTTCTCGTCTGCGTACGTTCTTTTGCTCTTGAGCTTCGTATATTATTTGAGTGGACTTAAGCTTAAATTTATAGATCTGGAGAAGGTATATGACAAAGTTCCTGTTAAGAAATTATAATACTCGATTAAAGTAATATAAATATTGTAGTGAATGAAGATGCTCGGTGTAATTTTAATTGATATGATAATTAATAAATAAACTTACTACACATACTTTTGTTTTATTTAAATCAAATTTTGACTGATTAAAATTAAACAAATAATTGTATAAATGGGTTCATTGATTGTAGTGCTTTTCCCTTTATAGTAATTCGCACATCTGCAAGCAAAGTTATTTATGGCTAGCTTTCAGTAGGCATGAAGACTCAAATCTGCAAGTTAGGTTCACCGACATGTTTATATTTAAACTCCCGTGTTACGCCACTGGGCTGTGAAATTAAAAAGCAGCAACTCTCAGACTCACTACACTGTCAATTTATCTATCAACAAATTGAATTTTTGTGCGGTTCGTTTCTGGTGTATTTACAAGTTAATTCAAAGGCAAATCTATGAACAAATTATCAGGTAATTCGAATCTCGCGCTTTATTAAGCGTCACTAGTCGTGTTTTGTTTTTAGATCGTTCGCGGCTTCCTGCAAATTCGATTGTTTTCAACGCGTTCTTTCAGGTGAAAAACCTAACCTCAACTTATATTTTTACAACTTCTGGACCTCAGGCTCTATTTTGAAGTATTGTAAGACTGGGATCGGTTTCCTCTCATAGGACTCGTTTTTCATGGTAAATTTCGAAACTCTAGCACGGATATTTGCTTTGCAAACACTAACCTGACCTTTTTTAGGCTGCGGGAACGAGCTCGGAACAGCTTCTCCTGATGCTCACTGCTGGAAGCGGGACCCTAGGACGCTGGAACTGCTGCGCTGTACTCTTACACGGCGTGCGGGCGTGGTGCTACCAAAATTTCAAACGCTTGACCTCAATTGTGCTCAAAATCTGATACTCGTAGACTTCTCGTCGTTGGCGAAGTGGTTCGAAAGGTGGTCGCAGATGAAAATAATTTTTAGGTGATGGATTTTTACACCCACATTCTCACATGTACACTACGAATCCTGATCACGATGGTATAATTATTTTTAATTTATTTCAATTGTAAATGGCTTAAAACTCAATTAATCTGGAGAGACAAACTAGACTGTCATGAAAATAATTTTTATTTAATTGTTTCTCCCCTGGTAGTTAACAACAATTGCCTATCTAAATTCATAATTGTAGATGTTAACCAAGTACAAATCAGTTACTTATAAACTAAATTTTAACTTATATTATAAAAATGTACAAAATCGTAATTCTAAAATTATTGTTTGTTCAAGTTCGGATTTAAACTAGGTTATAGCGCAACTCATTATGATTTATTTGGATTGTCTGTTCACTTATGTCATTTTACAGACTCATTTTTTTAAACACAAATCTCGTTCATTTCCTGTTGTGTGAATTTCTTGTATTTTATAATAATTGTCTGATTTTCACCATTCTTCAAATATTACCGTTCCATATTCGATAGCCTTATTTGATCTTGTGTTGTGCTCTTTTTGCACTGTATTGAGAACATTCTGTCCTTCTTACCTTTATTTAAAAAGTTCATAGAACTGTACTTATTCAATTAAACTGACATGTAAATTTATTTAACACGCATGTAATAAACCCTTTGGTGATAGATTTGTTGAATTTTGATTGGCTTTACTTTGCACCAACCTCTTAATTTATGCTAATTGATATTTCTGTGACTCTAACTTATGAATTGAGCTCTGCCTTATTGCCATTTATTCTGAAGTAATTCCATTGAATATCGGCAATGCTTTACCAATGTAGTTATGAATTAAAATTTCTGATGTAACTTCTTGCAGCTACCTGATTTGCCCCAGCTCTGTGCTTTATTGACTTGCTTTATTTATCTATGCTGCAAGCAGAGTTGAGTAACGGGCTAAATACCATCTCAATATAAAGTATGCAACAACAATAAAAAATATACCGGGTCACAATGAGACCTCTGTCTGCTTTACTTATGAATGAATTTGGATGAAATTTGATGCAAGACTACCAGACATAATTTTGCAGTGAGGCACAAGTGTAATCAAAATGGTCGCCTTCCGGTTTAACCGGAAATGACACTATAACATTGATTTTTTAAATGGATCATTCTGTCTATTGTATGTTTATCGGAATCTACAACTCAAATTGCATACAACAGTGTTGCTAAATTTGCTTAAGCATTACACAAAAATGTTAAAAAAATAATTAATAAATTTTCAGTTTTAAATAAAGCTAAAGTAGCGCATGCTGCATATCGTTCGAGTGGCATTTAAATTTGTTATCTAATGGCAAGATGGCCCTTAGTAGGTGCCATTTAAAAAAGTGACTTTTTCTTTAAAAACATGTATAGCAAATTTTATTCTTTTGTTAAGGGTTTGTTCTTGACCTAATCGATAAGATAGCCAGTCACGGCCGTCTATGGTAATAAGAGTAAAAACATTTTTTTGGTAAGACTATTGTGTAATTTGATAGTTAATTCCGAAAAACATAAAATATACAGGGTGCTCTACTTAATAAATCAAAGTTAGTGTCATCTCCGGTAAAACTGGAAGTCGGCCATTTTGACTATATCTATCTCTCAATCATAAATTATGTCCAGTATATTCTTATAAAGTTCTATCCAAATTGACTCATAAATAAAAAAGATATAAGCATGGGCCTGATCTCATTGTCATGCGGTATACTAGACTAAGACCAAACTAGCACTGTTAAAACTTTGTGTGAAAGATTTACGATAAGGCTGTTGCTTATTCGCGACAATATTTAAGATATACATAAACGAGATACTAAAGAAGTGGCAAGATAAATGCGATGAAATGGAGATGTAGGTTAATGATGATTACTTACATATTTTATTGTTTGCAGGCGACCAGGTGGTACTACTAAGCGTGGAAAAATTAGTTGTAGAAAAACTGCAGACAAAAAGATTAAAGTTGTGGGAATTGTAACCTGTTCGAAACCAGAACCAGACATGACAGCACGAGGTCTTCACGCCAACGACTGGGGGATGAAGAGTAATGACGTTTATTTGGTTTAACATGTGAGAACTGTAGATAAGCAGTATAGTAAATTTTTATGGCGTTATTTTCGAAGGTTTTTGATGATATCTTTGATATGGATAATGCTTTCTCAATAAAAAATCGCTTTTATGAGTATTTTTGTTCGCATTTACCGTAAATAGTTATCTTATTTGTATTACGTTACATAAGTACTGTTCACACTAGCACCTCTCACATATTCACCAACATATACACAGTAGAGTTCCGGTTTCACTAGAAATGGCATTAAATTATATTTTACGGTTTTTAGCATTGTACCTACCATTTCACTTTTCTTCAAGGTAGGTCTTTCTTGCTCCGTATAACAGAGTCAGTTTTAGTTTCTATTAATGTCGTCTTCAGAATATTTTACAAATAAATTTATAGTAGCTTTTGTTAGTTTGTTAGTCTTAATATTATTTCAAAAAATTCTTGGTATAAGAAAGCTAAACGTTTATTAACAATTATTATTGGAATGAGGGCAGGTGGAAGTTAAAAATGACTTCACTCCATTATTTAAATTCATTATTTTTTAATAATGTAAAGCGATTGCCAAATAATTTGTCTTAATTTTGTTTGAAAGTAATTTTAAAATTTTCAAATAACTAGCCTGCTATAAAACTCAAATTAGTATATTATACGTTTCATTTGGGTAATCATGTGGCCCAGTACAATTTTATGTAACCATTATCACAATGTAATGGCTATTACATTTAGAATGTAACTTCTAACCTGCTTTCTTTTTAAGTATTGCGATTAACTTCGTGCTACTCTCTAACTGAATAAACAAAGTGTCTATTTGCGGTTGGAAAAATACCATATCATCAAAAATTCTTGTTACCATTGTGAATAAAAAAATTCACCTTAAAAATAATATCCCAAATTCGCCTTTCAGATAAATGTATTCTCATCTTCTGATAAAAAGTTCCCATTAATTTAATTTCGCCAGATTCGAGCCGCCAAGGCGTGGTTACGGCGGCCCAGAATTCTTCCTTTTTGTCGTCATCGTGGCAACTTTTACCTGTTGTGGTCTCTTACTTTTATTTGTTTCCTGCTCTTCAAATTTCTGGCCAGACGATTATAACGTGACAATGAACTAGATTCCATTTAAAAATGTTGATTAGATTTAGACCTCAGAAGCAAAACCAAATGCAACCGCGAAAGTATACAGGGTTTTTGTGTGCATCACAAGAAATTTGCATAGAAAAAGTGCTGTTTGGCCTTCATCGATAGGAACGCAAACAGTTCATCAGAGAAGTAGTTCGGTAGCATTATTGTCGCAATTATACTAGTAGCCCAAAGTACCAAAGTTGATATTATTTTACAATTACGCTGCTTGAACCCTAATAATTTCAAAAATACTGTTTATAGAAAATTTCTGCACGTGGGTGGGTGCGTGCACATGGGATTAAGCAAATTGTTCAACTGCATTTACTGAAATTATGTATTTGGATATTTGACAATTTTCGCCAGAATTGCAAAATCCTCACAGGAAAAAAGCAGATTTTAATGCTGTAGGATTTTCCGGAAAATATTTATAAAATTTCAAATACAGATAGGTACCTAAAACATAAACTAGGAAATATCTACGAATATTTGAAAATTGTAAGTTTTTGAGTTGTTTACCTACAAATGAGTAAATATTTTTGATTTTAAGGCCTACTTTTTGAGGTCTTCAAACAAGGTGTAATTTGCTAACTATTAACATTACATGTATTTCTTGAGATTTTTGAACTTTTGAAAATTTACTACTCATCTTTGGTTTTTGTTAAATATAAGCCTGAACGTATGCTTTCGTTTTATACAAGATTTATTTTTGATTTACAAACCTTGAGGGCAATTTTTTTCTGTTTGTAGAATTATACTCAAATTTGAATGAAAACTAGAGAAATTAACTTTATAGGAACGAAAAATCTACTCTCCCAAGTTCTTTCAAACTGACTACTAAACGTTGCTTGCAATTAAAGTACAACTGTTTGGCCGTCTAGAATTCTAAAAGGAAACAAATTATTGTTATGATATTTGTATAAACTAAAATATACTGCTTAACAAATGAACTGGACCATTTGCATATATTGGTGCAATTTTTAAACATATTTTCCAAAAGGACAGTCATGGAATTTTTGATAACCTTCCATTGCTGTGGCACTATAAAAAGCATTTCTTTTCATAATTTGGTTTAAATAAAACTAAGTTCATTAATAAAATATTATAATTTAAAAATTTTGAATTTTACCCAAATGTGAATAGCACATTGCATCCAAAGCAGAGCTGAGCAAATTACTTTTAAAATGTAATTAATTACTAATTGCCAATTACTGCCCAATGAAGTAATTTAATTACCTGAGATTCAATTACTTACAGGAAACAGTAATTCAATTACCAATTACTTAGTAATTGTAATTGTACAACATCAATTGATTTCAATAAAAATTATTGTCATATAGTTGTATTTAGTAGAACTTTCTTGCAAGTTGCAACTATCATTAGTGTCGTGCCGATTCGTAATCGCAATCTAAAAATGCTTAATTTTCATGTTTTGTTAACTATAGTAACCTACATACTTTATCACTCTTGGAGGTTTTTTGATAATTAAATCTTGTAGCTACATGCACTGTTCAGCAAAACCAAATTTTTTTAGTTTGTTTTGATGTAAGATGTAAGTAAATAAATAAATTCAAGTATAACAATTATACAGGGTGTCGGAAAAAAATTGGACACCGATTTGGCATATATTCCTTAGGCTATAACCGATTAAACCTAATATACCTTAGTACAAAGTCCCTTCAGTAAGAAGGTATATTGACTTGGAAGTTCAAATTTATATATTTTTTTATATTAATTTCCACATAGGTTATCACTGAAGTTGAGCGATTGTGGATTGAATTGCCGAGGTCCGTAGGGCCAAATCAAATAAACCACATGAGGGATAAAATGGAACTTCCAGTGCCGAGGGGTACATTGCTTTTTTAAATCGAGAAATCGGAAAATGTTTTTATCGGATTTTGGCGGTCTAGTTCAATTCCTCACTCAAAAACGTAATTTTCTGGATTTAACGCCTGTTACACTTGCACGGCAGTATAACCCTATGCTAGTACATCGTTTAAAACAAACAAATTTAAATGAATAAATAGTTATTATGAACCATTATCATCTAATGAAGCTATTTTAAATATTATTGTTACCGTAGGTATTGTAATCTGTAATGTACGTACCGCAAATATAGTTTTAGCGTCTTGCACAATAAATAATACTGTCACTCTTACAAGCTACAGATCACATCTACATACACTTACCAGCTACCAGAGCTCGTGCACGCGTCGTATAAAATGCAAAAGTTGCTGTTATTTGACTCATTAGAGGAAACTATAAATTAGGCTTATTTTGTTTCGGGAACACCCTATTGCGATTTGCTTAATATGTAATTTAATAAGACCTTATCTTATTTTTGCGTTCTGGAGATTTAGCACCATATCGAGGTCAGCAATTCAGTAATTGAAATACGTAATTGAAATACCACAAAGTAATTCAGTTACCTCAAGTAATTTCAATTGTCACAGATAATTCAAATACTTGTAAAGCAATTTAAATACTTTAGAGTAATTTAATTACACAAAAGTAATTGAGTAATTGAATGTAGTAGTTAATTACTTTCAAAAAGTAATTTTCAAGTACTTTCTAACAGAAATGGCAATTCCCAATTACAATTACCGCATTTGAAAAGTAATTCAATTCCAAGGCAAATAAACAAAAAGAAATTTAATTAGTAATTTAATTACAAAGTAATTAATTACTGCCCAGCTTTGATCCAAAGTATGTCAAATCGTTGCCAAAAGGTTTTAAACGTTCCGAGGAGACCCAACAAACTATTAGCTTTCCTTTTTTTGCTCTTCCTATTACTTTTGTTAAATATGGTTTTTTATAATTTTATTATGTTTTAATTTTATTAATATGATTTTGTTAATACTTCAGCTGATATTTGAAGACAGTGCAATTAAATATGCTTAATATGAGCACTGTGAAAATGTCAGCTATGTTAAATATTGCATTCTTTGTTGATAGATATAGTACGTGACCATGAAAATATAATTCACTACAACTACTTATAAAAATGCACTTTTAATTATTTATTTAATTGCAAGAACAGCCAACTTCCATGCGATTTGAAGTGGTATAAGACAAACCTTTTACTAATTTCATATACGATTAGGCTTCTAATTTACCTTCCTAATATGAGAAAGGCAAGGTGAACTAAAGGTAATGTTTGAATTAGGAACAAAATCAATAGTTTTTGGCGATTCTTTAAGTCGAGATGATAGTCCATAATTTTTGAAGCTTTTCTCATCATTACAACGTATAGTTAGTGCGGTTGTATCTAATTTTTAGAGAATATTAAGTCCCTAATATTTATAACTTAGACGTTCTATTTCTGTAGGTTTTTAATCAAATACATTCTTAACCTTGGTGATATTAAATGTCCGCATAAAGGACAAGGTGCAAATAGTACATAAAAGAGTACAAAATTATTTTTGTTCGTTATTAAATACTGATCTTTATTCAAATTTGTTTAAACTGAATCATAATTAAGACTGTTCGCGAAAAGATTTGGTACTAATTGATGTTTTATGAAATAATAAATATAATGTTTAAACTACAACTAGTAGCAGTTATAGATTATAAATAGTTGTATGTACTAAATTTATTTCTTATTCTCAAAAAGATGAGGTTACCACATTATAGTTGTTGTGGTTAGTGTCTTTATGTAAAATATGATAGATAGGATCTTATGTATTTTTTTGGAAATATGTTAAAAGTTCTATGTACACTTATAGGAAGTAATATAAAAAAATATTATAATAGGTAAGTAGGTCTACATTTTTAACATGTAAAGAAATTTGCTGCCCATTTATTATTTTTTGTGTGAAAAAGTTCTAAAAATGTTTAGGTGCTATTCTTACCTTTGCATAGTTTTACATGAAACTTAAAAATACATTTTAAGTCTTCAAGCGGCTCATCAATTTTATTACAAATTAAAAAATACGAGAAGGGATGCGGTGCTACCTCGCTGTCATTTTTCTGATACTTATACAGGTTGATTGTAAATTAAGGGCTAGTTGTTATGACAGATAGAAAAAAAAACTTTTATATAGAAAAATCATACGATTTTATGTGGCACATATTTTAAGAGTACGAACTCGACTTCCGCTTAAACCGAAAGTTTAATTATTTTTGGATTTTCTTACGAAACACCCCGTATTTTTTAAATGATTTTGGGACCTAGTTTATGAAATTTTCTTTTAAAAACTATAAACCAGCTATAGGCGTGGGGTTAATAATTCACGAGCTATTGAAATATGTGGTTTTTCTCTGAAATGAGCCGACACAATAACTTTGTAGCTTACCAAGATAATTGGCCTAAAAACGCCTGTCGTGCAAGGGACGGTCATAAACTCAAACTTGACACTAAGTGCAGTTCTAAATCTGTAAACGTCAGTGCTATCTAAAACGTGAGTGATGAATTGTATGTAAACGTCAGTGCTACATATGCGAACAAAAAAGTGTTCGCGAGGTGCAGTCTATAAGTATCTATTATGTGCGTCATCTTAGATGCCAAATGTGATTTGTGTCGTCATGCAAACAATGCAGACTAACTTGTCAAAAACGTCAAAGTGCAAATTCAAAAACACCAGGACGGATGCCACAAACGTAGAGGCACCGGACGACAAAAGAAAGGGTTGCGTAAATATGCTTGTAACCCAAAAACGAACAGTGACCAACCCTGGTCACAATACAGTCATAAATTCTGGAATATAAAAGAAACACACGCAATGGGCAGACTCCTTTTATTAGCGGAAGTCATTCCAAACTTTCGTGTCACAATAGAGCGAAGGATCGGCTGGACAATACTATTGTATTCGAAAGAATAGCCGGTACTCCTTCCATTCAAACACTTGTTATATAAACTCGAATAGCCTAGTTTTCCAGATCAATTTTGTCCCAGATCAGTCTTGAACACATCACTCGCGCTTGTACAACTCACACGCATTTTGATGAGTCAGTAACGAAAACGGGGCTACTTATAATTCGAATTTGTATTTGTGTACTATTAACGGATGTGTAGATGTGTGTATTTGTTTATGTGTTTTAATAAAAATAAAGGAAGGTTATTGTTTTCCACAAACGTGTGTATTTTACTGAACTAAATTCTACAGTAAAAATTACTTCGCATTAACTAAATTGATAATATTATCTGCCGCTGACAAGATCAAGTAATTTTCTTCGAATTTTGTTCACAAAGCTGTAAATAATTTGTTATAAAAACGTTTGAAGAAAAAATACTATATGTTATTCGGAGCAAAAGTATATTTATGTGGCTCGGCTGTACTTATCTGCCTCGCAAGCTCGGCAGATAACCCGTCCAGCCACGCCACATAAAATATAACTTTTGCTCCTAATAACATAATATACTATTGACAGATATTGAGCATTTGTTTATTTGTTGGTATGTTTATTTGTTTCTTATTATTTTTATGGTCATATGCTATTAGTTTTACTTTAATTAGCAATAATGTTTCTGTATTCATAGAACACTCTTAATATTAATAGTTCGTTAATTATTAATTTTAGGCCTATAGTCGATTAACAATTTTAAACGTAATATTCTAGACTATCAAATTAATTTAAAAATGCAGGGTGTTTCATAAGATAAACCAAAACTAATTAAACTTCCGGTTTAACCGGAAGTCGGATATGTCTGTTCGTATCCTTAAAATATTTGTCGCATAAAATCGTATAGAGTTTCTCTATAAAAGTTTTGTCTATCTTTCATAACAATGAAGACATCTAAGTGACCTTGAATTTACAATCTAATCTAATATCTAGAAACGATAATATTGTTATTTACATACAGCGTGACTAAACAAATGTTGCTAAATGAAATTTTTATCAATCAACACATTGTAAGCTCAGTTAAATAGTTAAAAAACTGCACATCAAATCTTTTTTAGTTGCTCTGCTTCTCTACACCGCAGCCACTACTAAATTTATTAAACATTTACCAATAGGGTGAGGCGCCACCCCATTTGGTGTGAAATCATTGGGTAAGAAAGGTGAATAAGCGAGGGGACTGCACATAACCGGCAGAGTCAGATTTTGTTGTGAAGATACATACAAATAAATGCACTAAACCACAAAATCTAGAGGGTGTTAAAGAATTGGAAAATCAATTACTTCAGTTACATCAGATATGTTACATAAGCTTTTTGAAAAAAAATACAGGTGTCAAATTCAATTAGGAGTTGCTAACAAGGAGTGGTATGTGGAAAACGCAAATACGACAATTATTTCATCATTTATTTATGGTCACCTGTATAATAAAGAGCATTCTTTTAGATTTGACGCTAAAGTCGGGGCTGAAGAGTTTATTGTGGACGTACCACATCAGCTGTTTCAACCAAGTCACTTTGCATTTGTTGTCATTTAGTAAATTGTGTATTTCGTTAGTGAAATATCTACGCAAGTACAGTACAGTTTGTTTGTTTTAATAACAGACAGACGTATTCTGTTATCTCTACCTGTAAGTTGTTTGTGTTTGATAACCTCTTCAATTAAAATGGTTTTCCTACAAGAACATAAAATTTTTATGATCGAATCATATTTTCGCAACGGCCGTCGAGTTGATGGAATATGGCAGCACTCAATCAATGATTGTTTCAAAGAGTTTCGGCAGGAATTTTCAAACCTTGCGTTGCATTATAACACTTTTTTTTGAAACACTGCTTTGAAGTTTTTCGTGGGACTGTAGCCATTTCAAGCAAAGAAGACAGCGGTCATTCTCCGAGAAGAAAGGCAGAAGTAATTGAAAATGTAAGACAGATTATGGAAGATGCCCCTGCAACCGCTGTACGTCATTTGTCTCAACACGTTCAGTTGACAGTTGGCACTTTCCACAAAATATTAAATAAAAACATCCACTCCATTCCTACCGTTTGCAATCTGTACAACAATTACACAAAGCTGATTATCCTCTGCTTGTCGAATATTGTCAGTGGTTCCTAAATACCCTCAATGACGACTTAGTGTAGAACACTCTTTTACAGACGAGGACTGGTTTGATTTAGAAGGATACATGAATTCTCAGAACATGCGTTGGTGGAGTTCGGAGAAGCCTTTTATGGTAGAGACACTTCTTCATCCTCAAAAAATAGGAGTGTGGGCGGCTATTTGAAGGTCTAGAATGATTGGGACATACTTGTTTGAAGGTAAAAGTAAGACAAAAGTGTTTATTTCTTGAAAAATCAAAGATTTTTTTCAGGCACTTCGACTGTAGAAAGGTATCGAGAAGAGCTTGGGCCCACCGCGCACACAACACATGATACCTTAAATATAGGAATTTTTCGATAGATGGATTATTAGTCAAAACACACCAATAGGTACCTTATCTTGCGACCTCACGCCATGCGATTTCTTTCTGTATCCGTATTTAAAGAACTTCATTTTCCAGCAACCAATAGACGAGTAGCTAAATGAACTGCGGCACAGAATATTGAAGAAAATTGATGAAATTAATAAGAATCCGAATATGTTAATAAATGTCAGCAGTGGGATTGTGCGAAGAGTTCGAGCGTGCATGGGTGAAAGCTGTGAACATTTTGATCATTTGTTATGACTTTTTTATTGCAATAAATTACAGTTAAGTTATTACCATTTGATGGAAATGTAGTGTTTTAAAGTTAGTTTTGCATTTGCTTGCTTTTTTGTTGTTAAATCTGATTATAAAATTAGGGTTAGGTACGTTTTGTGATATGTTCACAATGAACTCTTCAGAGCCGACTGCGACGTCAAATTTAAATGAACATCCGATATCTACCTCCAATAAAAATGCTTTGTCTAGTTGTTTTAATTTTTGTAAATGCGCGCTTTTATTCTAGAATTGAACAATAGGAACACTTAATTTGATACATTAGTAAAATAAATAGATAAATAAATAACTAAATAAACAATAAATAAATAAATAAATAAATAAACGATCAATAGGAAACACTAAATATTATGAAGTTTCTTACGAAGGGGTTTTTGTTTCTGATTTTTTCGTCTACACTGTATGGCTGCACATGTGAGGTTTGTATCTGCATATTTTCCTATTCCATCTACATACCATCCAACGTAAGCAGGCGTAATGCGTCGAAATAGCCTATTTTACATAAAATCAGTAACGCTATATAGATTTTCAGAAAAGTACTCACTTGACAAATCGATTATCGTGCATGTGCAGAATTTTGGCTGCTTTGCCCAATTCGCAGACGACTCGCTCGGAGCAGTCATCTCCTTCTATGGCCTTATAAATGATGTGGGCAAAATTGGTGACTTCTCCAGCAGTCGCCTTGTTCGTCCCGCGGGACTTGAGAACTCCAAATTTCGGAAGGAACAGGATTGACAGAACGAACATTACTGCCATGCCGATGAAACTGGAAACAGCCATGAAGAGGGGCTCCATGACTTTCTTTTTATCGTTGTCATGACCCTTCATCGAGGTGATGTGAACATTATGCTGTGGATGAGTTCATTAGTTAGACATGTAAATAAATCTGTTGCGATAACAGGCTAAACTGTGTAGTACCTGATGTGTATGCGAGTGATATTGGGCATGCAGTTTTTCCGGTTCCACGCTATGATATGAATCTGGTGTAATCTGTTAACATAAAATACGGGTAACTGCTTCTACGGCTGAATCATAACAATATACTGAATATTGATATCTAACAAAGCAATGACATGTTAAACGCCACAGTTAATGTTAAGGTGTCAGTCGTTTTATAAATGCATTTTTGCCGTGTGCATTAGCACAACTATTTATTCAAGTTGAGTTTTTTATGACAAATATTTTAGTATATCATCTTACTCAGTGTAGAGTATCCGTCATGCTTAAAAATGTCGTTTAGCTAAAGAGAACGCCCAAAAATTCACACCATAAATAAACGTGACAAGACACACACGACAGCAAACGCAGTAGGTTATTTCCAAAATCGTGGACATCAAATAAGGCTAGGTACTTCTATTCTCTAAGTATTTTAAGGCTGCAGATATGCTGTTAAGAAAGCACAACATTAGTTGTATTATTCAATTATTGACATTATTATAACTTTTTCAAATTATCTATGATGTATCTTCTGCTTAACTATTAATTGTATGGAAATATGCTGAACGCGCCATCATTAACTCGAAATTATTTTTTAATGTAGGTATTGTATTGAATGCCTAAAGCATCGTGACCTTTAGCAGCTTGTGTCATCGCGAATCGACTGTACAGTTATATTCATTCAGCTGCTTCTTTTAAGTAGAATTCGGATTTTTATGTGCTAATAAAGGAAACATTTTATTTTTTTGGGGATAATAATAATTTTAAAAATACTTGCTAAAATTACAGTGTCTCCAGGTGCTCGCTTTAAGGCTGCTCTGTGTGTTTTCCCTAAACTGCATAATGTAAACTTTCCGCCACTGTAACTTTTTATTTTTTAACTGCTGCGTTTATTCATTCATTATTTATCTACAGAAACTTAAATAGAAATTGTCATTATTATCGTAATGCATTTGTGAATGCGAACTAAAGCACCTGATTTTTTTACTTCCTTCGTCTTTCAGACAAAGGAAGTAATCACGAAAAAACCACCTCTTCACGTTTCAAGGTCCCTAGATGACGAAAAAAGGTCCGTCTGTCTGTCTGTCTGTCTGTCTATCCGTCTGTCTGTCTGTCTGTCTGTCTGTCTGTTTGTCTGTCTGTCTGTCTGGATGTCTGTCTGTCTGTCTGTCTGTCTGTCTGTTGGCAGTATAGCTCAAAAACTGTTTGTCGGAGGAAGACGATATTTTGCATACATATTATATATCTACTTCGCATAAAACCGGTACAATTTCATACAAATATATACAGGGTGAGCACCTTAAAAAATAAAATTTTATTTATTTTTGTGTTAATTTTGAAATAAAAGAAAGTAATAACTTTCACATAGGTCAGGCTTTACATTTGCCGAAAATAAGACTTAACCGATGAAGGATAATGTCACAAAAGAGTAAAAATGTTTCAACCATAATACCGTGCTCTTCAAGAGAGGCGCGTTGGACTTTTCTCGAACAGACTCGATAGCGCAGATGGAATTTCGCTGTAGTTATATCCGCTGCTAAGATACGGTTAGGATCTAGCGATCTGCAGAGCTGCAGATGCGGCGCGTTCAAACCCCAGCAGGATACATTTTTTTAAATTTGAAAATGTAATTAATTTATTAGAAACGTGAAGATATTTTTACTCCTAACTTAATTTGTTTTGTAAAATTATTTAGTGTCACAATGTCGACGAAGGAAGTTCTGCGTAAAGCCTTTTACAGATTTTTTAACTGACGATGTAAATTTCCTTGGAGTTTTTGTAGAAATATGTATGAAAACGTTTCTATCTTGTCGTAGAATTTCTTAGCACTAAAGGAAAATGAATTACATTGATGGAGAAATTCAAGAAATAAATTGTAATAAATAAATTGCATCTTTCTCTTTTAGTGGAACAGGGACTAAGCAGGGGTGGATTACTAATAGGTACTGAAAATAGTGATCCTAGTCAAATTACACAAATATTACTTCACTTCATGTGAAGAGTGGGAAGAGTTTAGCTTGAGTGAAATCTTTCTATTTCAATTACTTTGGGATGAAACAAATAGTAAGCGTCGGAAAGTTACTGCAAGAAAACGTCTACGCGGCAATATATCGAATCTTGGAGGTTTTCGGAAAGCTAACAAAGTAACTGATAAGTATATATGTTTTGAAATTAATATATTTTAAAAGTAAATTACTAACCACTAGCATGTAGTGTTGTAACAGATTTTTTTAAATGATTTAGACCAAGATCAAGCACTTAGAATAATCTGTGATCTAGTTTCAGATCTAAAGTGAATCCCGGAAAAAAGTCAAAGGAAAAAAGTCACGGAATTAAAGCCCCCGGAAAAAAATCACCCGGAAAAAAAGTAATACGAAAAAAAGCCCCCAGAAAAAGTCTGCTTTTGTTACAGTTACCTCAACTGGGCTTGGCAAATGATTGTGTTCGGCAACCATCTCAGGACTGGTTTTATCTAAAGAGACTTAAACTTCCTTTGCACTATAAACAAATTATGAATAATAAATAAGTATTAGTGGAAACTATCCAAACGTTTTATTCAGTTAGCAATGTTAAACAGTTCCACCAAGTGCCGACAGCGAATATCGGATATAAAATCAATTAAATTATACAAATTAGCATAGGCGCCGAAACCACGGGGGCTATGGGTGCACAAGCACCCACAGTGAATCATAGCACAAAGTGTTTTTGGTAATTAATAATATAACTACTATTGCATTAGATCTTATGTCAATATTGTATGGTCCATTATTTAAATTTGGAGATTCAAGATACCTTTAACGATATATACGTAATTTTTTTGCATAGTGATATCTTGTAACTCACAATTTAGCCTAAAAGGACTTGACAATTCACAATTTCAATAAACTGGTTAAAAAAAATTTACGATTTTTATTAAAAAACGACTTTTATCATCACTAATCAAAAGTAGATAGTTGTACAACAAATAATGGAAGAGATACTTTTTATCCAATACAATAGTAATAAGGTGTTTTAATAGTTCATTTTAAACAAGTAAACTGGGCTATTACTAGCTTGTTTACATCATAACCCACGTTTCCCTTGACACCGTGGGTTATTAGGTTATCACTATCAATTTATCACTTATTTATAATTTATTCACCATGTTTCCTTCTCCCAGCAGACTATGTTAGGATGACTTCTTTCCGGTGACTTTCTTTTCGGTGACTTTTTTTCCAAGTGGTTTTTTTTTCGAAAGACTTTTTTCCCGGTGACTTTCTTTGCGGTATTTTTTTTCCGAGTGATTTTTTTCCGAGGGCTTTAATTCCGTGACGTTTTTTCTGTGACTTTTTTCCGCACACCATCAAAAGTAGCAACGTATCTAGATTCCAGATCAGAATTGTTTGATCAAGATCAAGATTACCTGTATTAATAACATTTGATGAATATATCACAATGGACCTATATGGTTTGCTCTTACATAAACACAAAAAAAAGAAATAAAAAAACAAACGCCAATTATTGAAACTAAAAATATGTTAATATCTTGATAAAAATACAAAACTTATCATTTAATTTTTATATACGTATTCCTAAAATATTAAAAAATATCCATTTATTCGCGTATGTAAACTATTCAACGGCGAAAATAATTATAATGAATAAATTAAAATTTTATTTCTTAAACTGTATATACACATATTATTTATTAATAAATGCGGGACTATTTAAATCTAATATAAATATTTGTTGTAAGCCAGATTTTGGCTGAAAAAACGTAACATCTACATCTACAGTCCACTTGAAAGAAGAAAAAGTGTGTCTACGGCCGTGTGAAGTAAATTCAGCTTGTAATTTTTTAAGTTTTTGTTTCAACCAAAGGATAGAATGGATGCAGGTGATTTTCGAATAAAATATACAGAATTATTGGTAGAGAGAAGAATTGTGGACAGTAAGTATTTCTTTCACCAAATACAGTTGTGGACAAAGGGTTGCGGCCAGTGGCAAAATTCCTAACTGTAATGTTACAGTTGTACAGGCAGCCTAACGGGATTTTAACCGTTTCAACGCCTTGCCGCAACGGAACTGCAAAGGGAGATTCGCCTCTTTGGCTATAAGTAACAGGGTTGTCAATAAGCTGGGTCACTTAGAGCCCAATCTCCTGTGAGTACAATCAGCTAGCGACTCGCATTACAATAAACGACTCTACCGTCTTACAATCGTTTTCATTCTACACTTGAACCTTTCGCGCATGCACGCACCCAAAACAACAATTAAAGCAACATTGTAGTGTGTTTGGATGCAGAATTAAAAGTGTATTTCCATACAAAGAAAGCTTCTCTAGACTAGAGTCCACTTTACAAGATGAAACCATTGCACAAGCAGCTAGTGGAGACTGGTTGGAAGAGAGAAGAAAACTTATAGCTGCCTCGGTGTTTTATAGTGTGTATAAAACGATCGAATACTCTGTGCAAAAATTTTGTTATAGAATATATTTTATTTATGTCGAGATAATGAAAGTCGTGCGAAAAAGTTGGAAGAGCAAGAAAACACAATAACAAAACCGTGTATTCTATTTATAGATAAAGAAATTTTTTTACCTTGGTACTTCAGCTGACGTGTTAATCATCTGCATATAATATGTGTCCGAAAGATGCCATTAAATAGAAAAAAAAAATGTGGACGTGTAACGAAAGTTTGTTTGCTTGCCGTTTGGACAGGAGAACCGTTTCCTTTAAAAGCTGCTGGTATTAGAAAGTTTAATTTTTTGGAAAAAATATGGAGTTTAAGCTCTAAAAGTTTTGCATGAATTCAGGTAAAGGGCATTGTTGACGTATTATAACCCTATTACTAGTTTTCGCTACGTACTGACTGCGTTAGGTAAATTCTACTAAAATTTTTAAAAAATGTATTAATTCGACTGTACAGCAGATTATCAAAATCTTGCACACCGTAAGAGTTAAAAATTTAAAAAAAAATTAACAACTTCGTTGCTAGTTGCTATTTAAAATAAACATTCGAACGTTGGTAGCATTGAAAAGGTAATCAAGAGAGCTCTACGACATGTATTAACAATTTCATTTCTTAAATTATACCATCGAAACTAAAGGCATGAGCGAACAATGAAAACTAGAAACTTTAGTTATGTGAAGGGGAAATCATTTCGATGTATCCTTTCACCCACACCAATTATAAAAGAAGAATTTCTAAAACTTATTTTTTTTAGTTCTTGAGCCCAACATAACAATGAGTTCGAATCTTTTTATAGGTTTCTTAGTTGAACATTTTGTATAATTCAACCGAATCTCTGTATCCTACGCTTTACAAGATCTCCATACTTAACACCATGATCTGGACACACAATTTATAACGAGTCATGGCAGCCAATACAAAGGCTTTAGATAAAACTCAATAGTACCTATATGAGCTGGTTGAAGGTTTGAAAGATGAAAATATGATCGATGTTCCTATCAACATTTGCTTATATGTGAGTACACGCGAGTACAAGCGAGTATGATGTTGACTGTGACGCTAACATTCAACACTGTGAGAACAGAAGAAACTTGTAATGGGCAAATCACATGATTTCTGATTACGCCCTCATTTTGGTGCAATATCCTACACACCTGCAGGCGATTTTCTTCTTTATTATGACATTAGCAGCGTAGTTCACACATGTTATGAAAATGCTGTTCGTGTTTACTTCTATATTGAATTCTTATTAGAACATACTTTTTCTTAAAAATAAAAAATTGTAAAAATGTGATAAATTATGTACTTACAATAGATTTTTTATTTAAAATAAAAATTGGCTTTTCATTTGGAATTTATAGAACTGCATTAATTTGCATAAGAATCCGAGCCCTGTTTATAAGCATATGCATTTGCAATATTATAGTAGTCAGAACTGTTCTTTGTACATAAGTATTTTGTAAAATTGCTGTAGTTAGCTTCTTCGAATATTAGAAATATCCAATATATAAAACTATTAGAAAAAACACTTGTTAGAAACTGCACAACAAAGGTTAAATGTATGTCAATAAGATATTAGCTCAATAATGTGCAGTTTTATCTGTTCGCAATTCTTTCTTTAGATTTAGACTATAGCGAATTACTCGCTTGGAATATATTTTACTTGCAAACATTGAGTTTTAGTATAGGAACGATGTATGTATATATTTTTGCTAATATAAGTAACCGAAAATGATTGACTTACATCAGTATAAAATACTAGCGATACAAATTGTCTTGACTTTTTACATAATAATTGCGAACGCGAATTAAAAAAACTGCCTAGTTTTAGATAGTCTAAATAGCGATTATCTAAATTAATGTGCCCTTAAAAATTATAAAGAGTGCTTAACAAATTATGGGTAATTCTCAATGGTTTTTAATTAATGCCGAAGGCGCAATTGAATATAAAATCACCATTTCGTTATCGCCAAATTTATTTTCGTGCCATTTATAAGAGATAAGACATATCGAAATTGTAGTTGGCGTTGGTAAATCATTGGAAATACATCAAGATAAATTCAAAATTATTATTAAATGAAGCAATAAAACTCAATAGTCTTCTCCACGAACACAAGGCATCTCCACTAAAAGCATGATGAATCACCTTCCAATTATATTAAAGTAAAACCGTCTATAATGTTTAACACTAAGACTAAGATGCATTTATACTGAAGTTGTTTTCTTTCGGTGCTCACTATAAATTATTTTTTTCTACATCTACTTACAATTGCTTGCGGAACTAAAAGTCTGGTGTGATACATTCACACAACTTATTTTTACACTGGTCTTATAATTAGCCAAAAATTTTATTTTTAATTTTTAAGCATTTGTCAAAATTTTTCAAATATTTCAAATTCTACAGAAACCGTACAAAATAGAGCATTAGTTCTATTTAAAATAGGAGTTCATAAAAAAATAGGAAAAAAAACAAAAGAAACCCATTTTAGAGGTATTCAACTTGAAAATCACCTATCTCACATCAATACACATTAAAAATGTAATAAAAATGTAAAGTTTGAAAAAAATCGTTAGAGCCGTTTTTGAAAAATCACAATCGCATAAAAGCTTGCTGTCGCATCTAGATAGTACACAAAACTTATATATGAAGTTTCAACGCCATACCTCTTTTCGCTTTCGAGATATTCTGTTCACAGACAGACACACAGACATACAGACAGACAGACCAATGAACAAAAACATGTTTTTTGGGTTCAAAGGACTCGAAAACGTGAAGATCTGTTGAAAACTCAATTTCGAATTTTTGGGGTGAATCCAATACTTCCTTTTCGTAAAAGGAAGTAAAAATGTTTACTTTTAGCACATGTGGTGATTTTAAATTTACGTACTGTAAACTAGAAGTGACGTTATAAAGTTATTATATACTTCTTTATTTCGATGTAAAGTGTTTTAAATAGTTAAAGCATCATGAATAAAATAAAATGTGTACTAATTACTTTTGATGACTAATTTTGACAACTACCGGCTGCAGAGAGTCACCGGTGCCGGCTACTTTTTCACTGCCAATTTTATTATGACACATTATTATAACTGTCAAACATTTTAACATCTGCTAAATCGATATTTGTGGATTAAAAAAGTAAATCTAGGGTCGTTGAAAGATATTGTATGAAACTGATGCTAAAAGTGTTATTGCACTTGACATGTTATGAAACTCGGCCTACGGCTTCATTTCATATTTTTATGTCTCGTGCTACAGTCACTTTTAGCACTTGTATCATAAATAGCTATTGTTTTACTAATTTGTAATCTTGCAAACCTTTAATTTAAAATCAAATGTATTCAATTTGTTGTGGAATCCAATACAGGTGCAGGTTTTATTTCCTTGTTTCACTTAGTTGAAAAGGTTTAATTTTGAATTTTTGGGGCCGTATAAGAAAAGTGGCGTTATAACAATAATACACCACCCCTGGTAAAATTTGAAGTAATTTGCAAACTTTTTGAAAGGCTTGGTGCTGCTTTTGAAGTTGAAGTAAATTTCATAATAATCATATTAACTGCAGTTGCAGATCGTCAAATTAGTATCTATATTCAATATATTTGACAAAACTCTATTTACACTCATTTATTTCTTCTCAGGTGTTCTTGTGGTAATAAGCGTCGAGTTTTGGTTTTAAGCTATTTTGGTCTTGTATAAGTATGTAGCTGCAATGGAAGGATATTAAGTAACATCGCGTATACTTTTACTGCTCTTAAAGGCTGGTAATTTTTTTAATGTTTCAGCACGTATGTGTGATTACAATAAAAAGTTTTTAAATCAATTTCTTTGAAGTTCAAATTTTCAGAACGTATTTATAGAATAGCAGAAAAAACAATACTTTCTCCGTATTATAGACGAGGGAAGTAGTACGCCCTATTTATAACGTTCAAAATATCATTTAATAACTTTTATACAGGGTGTTCGGATAATAGGGAACCATACATTGATGTGAGTTCTACACATTAAAATAATAAAAAAACTTCATATGCAGTATTGTCCGAAAATCGTTATTGGCGTAGATACCGACCCTTAAAGATTAACTTTTTTTTTTATTTTTTATTTATTTTTTATAACTGAGTAGATAACTACTTTAAACTTGGTGTACGTGCTCTTTATATAAATGCTCACAAACAAAAAGAAAAATAATCGATAACATGTATTTTGAACTGGCAGTTAACCTGAAACCATATTTTCTTTTGTCATAACTTTTATATCTGAAGACATACCTCCGATCTCGATACGGCATCTTGTAGGGAATAAAAAAATTCAAAATTAATGTACTCTTGTTTGGTATGCGTAACATAAACCGTTTGGTTAGAAATTCTATCTAAAGTTTTAAAGCTTTTCTTTTCAGGGTTATTATCTGATTAGTCTTGATAACAAAAATGCAATTTTTGTTTGTTTGTTGTCGAGTTGTTTACCTGCACTTATTATTGTTTTTTTTTCAGTTATAAAAAATAAATAAATTTTTTTTAAAAAAGTTAAACTTTAAGGGTCGGTATCTACGCCAATAACGATTTTCGGACAATACTGCATATGAAGTTTTTTTATTATTTTAATGCGTAGAACTCACCATCCATGTATGGTTCCCTATTATCCAAACACCATGTATAATATAAAGCAATTGTAGCATGTTTAATTTAGATAATTTCTAAAAAAAACATTTATAGACGAAGAGAAGCTAGCTCTATCGATATACGGTGATCGCCAAAAAGTCGGCATCATATGCGAAAAATTTTTATTTTTGACTTTTCAGAAAAACTTTTTACTCAAATAATTTGTGCTTGTCTAAAAACGTATTTAGCCCCTATCATATATACTGAGTGATTCTCACTTATCTTAAATTGTCAAAATCTAAAAAGTACTATTTTGCGAATATTAAGATTTCAATGACATTTTCTGAGTATGTTAGTTTTATGTAACTGAACAATAGAAAAGACCAGAAAATTTAATTTTTCAGTTTTTTAATATTTTTTAAAAGTTTACATACCAAGACAATGTTAAAATTAATTTTTTTTATGTAAAGGCTTTAAAGGCCTAAATGAGGAGATTTTTTAGAACATGTAAACTGCATAAAGAAAAATACCCTCATTTAGACAACTGTAAAAGACCATTAAAAGAATTTGTAACTGTAATTCATTACAGGGCCAGATGAGAGTTTTTAGAAGCCATTTAAATAGATATTAATTATCATTGAAAAATATTTATTTTAACAAGCGTCTTGAATCAAAACCGTAAAAATTATGACAACATTACTTTTCGGTAAATAATAAAAAAATCTAAAGGAATAATTAACATTTTATATTATTTTTTCCAATTATAAATCTTTAGTATTCACCTAAAAACAGAATTTTACAATTAAGTCTTGGTATGTGCTTTGAAAAATATTTAAAAATTGAAAAATAAAATTTTTGCTAAAGTTAAAGGAATATAGGTATTTTCTAGCCTTGAGATTGTTAAGTTAGCTAAAATTGTCATTGAAATCTCACTTAATTTCCGAAAAATATCACTTCTTGGATTTTGACAATTTCTAAAAACGCCATTTTCTAACTAAGTAAAAATCACTCGGTTTATATGATATAAGCTAAATAATTTTTTATATAAGCACAAATTATTGCCGTGAAATGTTTTTATGAAAAATCAAAAATAAAAACTTTCCTATATGATGCCGGCTTTTTGGCCGTCACTATATATATAATATGTTTAGACGGGAACACTTTAAAAAATCCTACATAGGATTCACACGCTGTAACTGCTAAATAAAAAATAAACCATTCATAATGGTAGACTCAAACGACAACATATAGTATGAAGCAGCAAACCACATACAGTTATAAGCAATATGCAGTATTGGGTATTTCAATTTTATTTTGATTCTTCCGAGCATAATAACGAATTTTTGCGGAATAAATACAAATTGTACAAAATAACTCAACTCAATGTAGACTCGATAATTGTTAGAGGCGCCCACCGTAATTTCTGAATAATCACTTCCCTCGTCAATAAGGCGTAGGAAGTACATATTGTAATCGCGAAAAATCACCTTCCGAGATTTCTTCAGATCTTCACGTTTCAGGGTCCCTAGATGAAGAAAAAAAGGTTTACTCAATTCCGTCTGTCTGTTTGCTTGCCTGTCTGTTTGTCTGTCTGTTGGCGGTATAACTCAAAAAGTATTTGTTGGAGAAAGACGCATACACATTATATACTTGGCATGAAACCGAGATAATTTTGGACAAATATATACAGGGTGAGCACTTTAAAATAATAACATTTCGTTTATTTTGGTTTTAACCGAGAAATACATAAAAGTAATAATTTGTACATAGCGCAGTCTTTGCTTCTGATAAAAAAACTCGAATAGGTATCTAAAAAGCTGTATAAAATATCAGAGGAAAGCTTATTAAAAGGGCATTTTAAAAATATAGATATGTGTTCCATTTTAAATTATTGAATTTTCAAATTTTGAGCACTTTTTATAGCGTGGGCGTTGACGCTTTTACACTCGAACCGGAACTCACAAAAATACAAACCTGAAATTATGCATTTGTTTGGATAACATCTTTAATATCTGCAAAACTCCATGCCAAAATGATTAGCAATATTTTAAGACACCCTGTGTATTAAAAAATGTTTTACTAAACTGTACCACTGTACCACTGACAAATTTTATATTAACAAGTTTCATGCACCTCTCATACTTTTAGAAATAGCTTCCATCTCTGTATCATTGCTAGACTCTTTATTTATCTAGGAGACAGTTAATAAGTCGTTGTGATTTCTGCGGAAAAGTATATTGCGTTCTAACGTTTTCGGTTCTGAATTAACTCCTAAGGGCATAATTATTAACTCAACCGCACCTCAGCTGTTGGCAACGTTTACATATATTATACAGGGTTGTTGAATTTCGGTGATCACCATTGGGATTTGTAAAACGGTAAGAGATACAAAGTCTGTTAAATTGGGGCAAAGATGCAGATTCTAATGTTGAAAAATATTTTAAAAAGAAATTGGCCCTACCTACCTTAGTTTTTGAGTTATGTCAGAAAAACAAGAATTGCAAGAATTAGTTACTTGGTAATACGTCGACTATTATGTTACTTCGAACAAAACTGACTTGACATTATTAGGACATTTTATAAAAAAGAACTCAAATATTGTGTTCATAATTTTCGATATACTGATACTAAAGTTCTTAGTTTAAATACACATCAAACATGGTTATGATACCATTAATAAAAGCTTGTTTTTCTCTTTACACAAATAACCGAGATATGAGAAAAATATGTTTTTATTTATGGTAGGTCGTGATTATGATATGTTTTTCGGACTTTTTCCACTGTCTAGGGTGTAAATCACACAACGTTTCGGGAGTTTTGATCTACTGCCGTCTTCAGGTGTT
This sequence comes from Agriotes lineatus, assembly GCA_940337035.1. Classification (NCBI taxonomy): domain Eukaryota; kingdom Metazoa; phylum Arthropoda; class Insecta; order Coleoptera; family Elateridae; genus Agriotes; species Agriotes lineatus. Next base: position 63,557,389 of record OW679202.1, read on the forward strand.
CCTGGTTAGTCCTGAGAAGGACTGATATTATACGTTTTTCTACGTAAATTTGTGCCTCCCCCGGGGTTTGAACCCGGGACCGCTGATCGCTAGTCTGCCACTCTAACCACTAGGCCACCAGGCAGACTAGCGATCAGCGGTCCCGGGTTCAAACCCCGGGGGAGGCACAAATTTACGTATAAAAACGTATAATATCAGTCCTCAGGACTAACCAGGAACACCTGAAGACGGGAGTAGATCAAAACTCCCGAAACGTTGTGTGATTTACACCTTAGACAGTGGAAAAAGTCCGAAAAACATATCATAATAGACCACTGCCAAAAAATGACATTCAGAGAACAAGGTCGTGATTGTTTATTCGGAAACTAAATTAAATATTTGTTACATATCTTGATTATTAAATAAAATAAGTGTAGCACACCTTGCATCAGTGAAAAGAGGATGCTGTTCGTAATTGTGGCATGGGCCCATAGCCACCCTTGATGTGTATTTAAAATAAGAAAGTTAGGATCGATATTTTGAAAATTATATAATAATATCATAGTGTAGCCGGATTTTTTAAATATATTGATTGGTTGCACGACAATGAAATCAGGACCATGCTTCTATCTCTTTTACTTATGAATGAATTTGGGTAACCATTGATACAAGGACACTAGATATAACTTCGGATAGAAACACAAATGTATTAAAAAAATCAGACTTCCGGTTTGACCGGAAATAATACTAACTTTAATTTTTAAATAGATCACTCTGTATATATTATGTTTTTCGAAATCTACGACTCAAATTACATATAACAGTGTTGCCAAATTTGCTTAGGTATTACAGAAAAATATTTAAAAAGTTAATTATTGTTCAGCTTTAGGTAAAGATAAAGTAATGCATGATGCATATCGTTAGAGTGGTAATTAAGTTTGCTATCTAATGGCAAAACGGCCCTTAGTAGGTATCATTTAAAAAGGTGACTTATTCTTTAAAAACGTGTTTGGAAAATTTTATTCTTTCATTAAGGGTTTATTATTGACCTAATTGATACAATAGCCATTATTATAAGTTGCTAGAGTTAATTACAACAGATTTTCCCGTCACGGTCCCCTATGGCCACAAATAAAATATTTTTTTGTTTGAAAAAATGAAAATTTGGCAAGACTAGTATATGGATTCTGACTCGAAGGTTCCGAAAAACGTAAAATATACAGGGTAATTCATTTAAAAAATCAAAGTTGGCGTCATTTCCGGTGAAACCGGAAGTCGGCTATTTTGGCTATATATCAATCAGAAATTATGTCTAGTATCTTCTTGTAAAATTTTATCCAAATCGAACCATAAATAAGATATAAGCATGGCCCTGGACTCATTATCACTCGGTATACTAGAAAAGCTATTTTATTACTAGTATCGCTATTTTCATACAGCCAAGTCTAGAACTTTACAACTAATAGTAACATACTGCCAAATATTGGAAATTTAAATTACATTGATTAGATACTTCCAGAATCTTTGAAGTGAAGTAAATAAATTGGAAACAGCTCTGTAATAAATTACTCTTATTATCAAGATATAATGAATTTTACGAGGAATTTTATAAGTTGTTTTTTAAGAACTGAAAGAAAATCCCAATAATGAAACCACAATCTCCCATCTCAACAACATTTTTTTTTTTTGGTGTGATTGCAATTACATTTTAGCAAGAAACTTTGTAATACTTTCAATTTTATCACAACTAAGTAAAACTACAGGTATGTGGTAGTAGGTATATTACTCCTTTATGATCCCGATAGAAGATAGATCTATTTCAGGGAAGTGCGCCTGCCAATGCGAGCCATGGTTTTCTCTCTTTTCTCTTCTCAGGGAGAACCATGACCCTACCTCTATATCCTACGACCTTTCCTTACTTTTATTTATTTATTACGCACTCAGCCAACAGCCGTTAGGCCAATTATAGGCGTCGCTGTGCATTTTACCCTCACTATCCATTCCAACTCGCCAACACGTTTGGCGTTTTAAGACCAAAATCCCTCAAATTCAAAGGTCGAGTTCAAAGAAAACGGATTATGGGCTCCAGGTGGGTAGAACAAGAAGTTCAGATTTCCACACTACCACGGTAGCCCGCCCCATGGATTCGGGGGGGGGCAAATATTGGGATACTCAAACGTTAATGAATCAAACAAAACACACAACAATCTGCATCGGCACATACAATGTCAAAACCTTAAAATCAGATGAAAAAAATACAGGAATTGAAAGAAGAATTAAAAACAGTCAAATGGAACATACTGGGCTTAGCGGAAGTCAGAAAAACAAGGAAAGACTATAAGACTCAAGTAATATGTTATACCTCTCAAAATGCGAGTAAAATGGAACAAGAGGCGCAGGTTTCATCATATCGAAAAGCATCCTGACTAGAATAAACATCTATAAATTAATATCAGATAGAGTAGCTTACATAGTCATACAATTAAACAATAAAACGTCCTTACAGATTATACAAGTATATGCCCCTACACAATCATATGAAGATGAAGAAGTAGAAAGCGTCTATGATGATGTATCCAAAGCACTTAAAGACTACTCATCTCAATACAAATCAATTATAGGAGACTTTAATGCAAAGTTGGTAAAGAAACAGGACGAAGTCGAATACAGGATGCGAAACTTCGGATATGGCATAAGAAACAATAGAGGGAACAATTTTCTGAAACAAGAAAATGTATATACAATGAACACATTCTTTTGAAAGAAGCCTCAATATAAATAGACATAGATCAGTCCAAACGAAGATACTAAAAATCCCATTCTGTACTAAGAAAAAACAAAGAAATTCTCAAAGGTACGGCGGTGTTAAACACATTTGCTATAGGAAGCGGCCACAGAATGGTTAGAGCCAGGATACAAATAAATACAAAAATGAATAGACTACAAAGATTCAAAACCAAATACAAGCCAAACATTCAAGCAATACAAAAAAACTCCGATAAATATAGAGGCGAAATCAAAAAGCTCATACAAAAGCACAACTATTCAGACATGAACATAAATAAAATTAATTAATCATTAACAACAACAATATAGAGTAAGCACAAATAGTATTTCCAAAACAAAGTGAGAAAAGAGAAACCATATCAAATAAAGTAAAAGAAATGTTGAAACGACGAAGACAATTAGTGCAACAAAACCAACAAAAAACGGTAGAGTATGCAGAAGTGAAGAAATGAATACCTAGCAATAAAAGATAAAAATGTAAAGAACTAAGAAATAAAAAGGAAATAAGGAAGAATCCAAGAATATTCTGCAGAATTATATAAGTCACAAGAAGAACCTGAATAAACTAAAGAAAAGTTAAAAATGAAAGTATTGAATGTAAATTCCCAGAAATTGACGAAGGCGAAATAAACATTGCATTGATTGAAATGAAAAACCAAAAAGCTCCAGAAAAAGATAAAATACAAAAGAACTAATAACAGCGGGAGGCGAAGCAATTATAAAAAAATTTAAAACATTATTTAATAAGTGCTTAAAAACTGGAAAGATAGTAGAAGAATGGAAGGAAGCTACAACAACACTGCTATATATGAAGGGAGATAAATTAGAACTAAAAAACTATAGGTCCATAACATTCCTATCTCAAATATATACAATTTTGTGGAAAATAATAGTAAAAAGGTAGAGAAGAAAATAGAAATGTACTTATTAAATGAACCAGCTGAATTCCGAAAAGGATTTAGTACGGTAAAAATCTTGACAGAAAAACCAAATGAGTACCATCTACCATTATAACTGTAGGTCTAATTGACTTAGAAAAGGTGTTCGACAGTATCGAAACATGGACAATAAAACCGTCAAATACATTTTATCTACTTTGCTGTCACAATATGGTTATTATAACACCGAAAACAGTGCTATAATGGAGTCCATTATAGCACTGTTATTGCATTGTTATTTTCATATGAAAAACATTGAAACAGCCTACCTTGATTCAGACAACTAACAGATTGTCACATTTATGAAATGTCAAAATTATAAGTTTTTGATGATTTTTTTTTATGCAAAGTAGATAAAATAGTATATTATACTCGTTTAATAAGAGGCATTGTAGCACTCGTTCCATTGGAATTCACTCGTGCTACAATAGACCCTCTTGTTAAACTAGTATAATAATATACTATTGCACATCCTGGGCTTATTTTTAAATGGGTTTAGGTAAATTCATCGAAACACAATTCATCGAATACAATTAATCGAAACGCAATTCATCGAAACAACTATTTATCGAATCAATAATTCATCGAAAGGAAAATTTATCGACATTTCGCATTATAGGAATTTCAGCAACTTTTTAATAAAATTTTTTGTTGTTTAATTATACCGAATAAATCTTAGAAATTGCAGCATTTCGCTGGCATACATACTTAAGTCAACAGGCATTTTATACCAGGCGTGTTATGTTTACTTTTCAATAAGTATTCCAATTTTTTTTATATTTACAGGTCATATAAAATTTCGTTGGTCATACATATATGCACGCATAACGTATTATTTACAATATCAACGGAAAAATTAAAACAAAAACAAATGGCAAAGGAATCATATTCCGACTTTTACAAATATAAAAAAAATACGCAAGTGACATGCAGCAATTCCTTAGCGTTGATAAAGTGTAAAGAGAAGTTTTGGTGGATTTTTTCGGTATAACTAAACTTAAAACAAATTAAAAAAACTAAATATATTATCCTAAAAAAGCTGATGAAAGGCCTACAATGCGAAATTGCGATGAATTTTCCTTTCGATAACTTGGTAATTCGATTAATTGTTGTTTCGATGCATTGCTTTTCGATTAATTGTATTCGATGAATTGTTTCGATCAATTTTTTTCGATTAATTTTCCGGTTTTTAAATATATGTATTTGAATAATGTTTTACCATTACTTTGTTAACATTATTTAAAATATGTGGACAACTTTCATTCTAAAGTATTATAAAAAATCTGTAAAGGGCTTTACGCAGAACTTTCCTCGTCGACATTGTGACACTAAATAATTTTAAAAATCAAATTAAGTTGGGAGTACAAATATCTTCACGTTTCTAAAAAATTAAATACATTTTCAAATTTAAAAAAATTTATCCCGCTGGGATTTGAACCCGCCGCATCTGCGGCTGTGCAGAATGCTCGACCCTGGCCGAGGTTCCGCAGAGGATGTAAGTCCGGCGGAATTCCGGGACGAGGAAAGTAAAAAGACTGAAATTCAATATTTTGTTTTAAAATTATTTGAAAATAACTTTATCTTTCTTCTAATTAACATTGCGAATCAAAATTAAAAAATCCAGTTTGGAAAATGCAGTTCCTCAAAAGCGGATATAATAAAATATAAATTTATTAGTGTTTTACCATAACTTTATTAACAGTATTTAAAATACCCCATTTTAAAATCTAACTAACAAAACCGAAATTAAAAATTATACTTTAAAATTCTTTGAAAATAACTTTGTGGTCTTAATTCTAATTAGAATTGAGAATTAAAAAATTCAAAATGGAATTTTATAAACGAATGTCATGGTGTAGAGAGGAAAATGCAGTTATTGAAACGCAGAGGAAATAAAATCTGTATTTAGTACTGGTTTATCACAACTTTGTTAACATTATGTAAAATATGAGGACAATTCCAGTTTTTTACCTAATTTTCAAAATGCGAAAACAAGTGCTGACACTGACAATTCTTTTCGCATTTTGAGAGTTAGGTCAAAAAAAGTGTCCCATTTTTTTTGGCCTCGGCTGTACAAAATACCGAAATTTAAAATTGAATTTAAATTTCTTTTGAAAATAACCTAGTGGTAATATTTTTAATTAGAATTTTAAAAATTCAAAATGGAATTTTACAAAATAAAATGGTGATGTAGAGAAGAAAATGCAGTTCTTCAAAAGCCGAGGAAGTAAAATCTTAAACTTTGTACCAATTAATATAAGCTATAGATGCAACTTTGTTTCTGTATCCAAAATGTCGCCGCAAGTAATTATACTTTTTATAAACAGCAAGTCGGGCTCGGGTCATGGATATTTGGGTAAGTTAATAATTTTTTCTTAAAAAAAATATTTTAATCTTAGAAAAATGGGTAATTCGTTTTTGAGCTGATACTAGCATGTACTCTACTCTGTTCTAATTGGCTTTGCTTATTACTATTTTAATTTCTAACTGTACCCCAACTGTATCTCATTTGAAGAAGCATTAATACAACAATTTTTGTTGTTGCAAAATTTTAAACCGCTCTGGATACACAGATATTACAGTTGATTTTATCGAAATACAATTTGTAAAACTAATTACTAACGAGAATGCATTATTAAGTAGTAAATATGTCATTCGCTAGCTAAATACTGTTTTTAGGTCTCTACAGGAAGTGCATATCTTAAATTGAAGTCCGATGGCAGTGAACACGATGACCTAACTTTCGAAATTTAGGAATTGTGTTAGCATGTGAAACGCGTTATTTCAGAGGCAATTAGGAAACTTCTGGTTAAAATTTGATTACTGGGACGGCCAAATGGAATAATTTGTAATGGAAATTTTATGCAACGTTAACAAATAAACAGATTAATTAAACATCGTTCTAGAAAACGTAATTTGTGATTTTAAGCAGTTTTCACATAATCATCATGAAGGCGATCTTAACCTAAAAATCTCATTTTACGTCAACTTATTAAATATTCAGAATAAGTGGGGATCAATTATTAGCGAGGACAATGACTTTAGCACTTGATTGTTAGGAAGCATTCTCTAATAACTACTTTCGTTGCCATACAAGCGATGTGCACGTACGAACCGGAACTAATTTTATAAAACGTAAAGATTATGGGGGGAAATGTAATTTATTTTTTTATTTGATTCGCATATTTTTAATGAATATCTAAAGAATGTGTAATATAAAAATATGTAAGACCAAAAACATGTTAAAGTTATGAAGATGGCCCGCATTTCTAAAATAGGCCACAAGTTTATAGGAAAAAAACCGGAGAAACTAATGATATAGTTGTTATAGTTCCAACATTATAACTCAATTGTAGCTCCAAAAACACTTGCAAATACGAAGAACGAATTAGAGATCAAAGTAGGAAATTAGCTACTAATCTAAATGCCACTATAGCTTATAAAATCTACATAGTATACAGGGTGGGGCATTACTAATTAATTTATTTTGTTAAACGAAAGAACTATAAAAACTCTTAAATTAAATAAGATAAATACTTCCAAAACAGTTTCATATCGAATAGTTTAATTACACTTATTTTACAAATAATTCGATATACTAGGTGAGTTTATTAAAATGTTACAAGGCAATATCTCGAAAACGGTTTCAAATATTTTCATTAAATTTGGTGAGGTAATAGGGAGATGGGAGGACATATTTACGTATGTTTTATAATTACCCCCTTCTCTATTTTGAGGGGTAGAGGGTAACTTTCGAATTTTAAATAGGATGATGTACTTTTGTTTATAAAATTTGAATCTACGTAAAAAAACTACGTATGTGTATAACACATTTTTGGATTTGCTATTTCGGTTGCGGAATTATGATTTGGTAACTAAATTTTGATTGAATATAAAAAATTAATTTTGCGATCAATCAAGTTCACTTATTTCAAAACTATTATTCGTTTGCATGGAAATGAGTTATTTTTACTTAAGTCAGTTGAGAATGTTGACGTTTTAACGATTATTATTATTTTTTATTTTATAACCTAATAAATCATAATTATTCTGTAACCGAAAAAACAAATAAAACAATGTTTTGTACACATATGTATCTAAAGAAAAGTACATCATCCTATTTAAAATTCCAAAATTATCCCTCACCTCTCAAAATAGAGAGAGGAGGTAAATGTCAAAAGTATGTTTAAATATGTCCCCCCATCTCCCTATTACCTCATCAAAATTTTATCAAAATAGTTTATACCATTTTCGAGATATCCCCTTGTAACACTTAAAAAAACTCACCTAGTATATTCTTTCGAAAAATTGTAACTTGCATAGCTTTACGTTTTTTTTTAAATTGCGAAAACCCTGCTAGGATTTTAAATTAATTGTTATCTTAATCAAATTGCTTTGATGCAAAACGAATGTTACGATTTGCAATAATATTTGACAGTTCTTTTTGTAATTGTACAAACAATTCAATGCCGTTTTAATGTATTCTCATGTCTTGTAATCTCATAAGTGCGTTTTACAGTCATTTCGACAAAAATTCATTAACATATGCGTAAATGAATAATCTTAAAAACAATGCTTATGTTAAAAATTGCATATAACAAACTGAGGAAACATACAGAGTGTATTAATATAGTTAAAAATGAAGTGTTGAATATTTTATTTAAGTTCTTCTAATTTACATTTAAATATTCATTTATTTTATATATATATTATAAACTCAAACAGTGCGATTCTAAAGTATGAAGCTTTTTATTTGAATAAAGCAGAAAATTATGAAACCACATAAAAAAATCTGTAAAAGGCTTTACCCAGAACTTCCCTCGTCATTGTGACAATAAATAATTTTAAAAATCAAATTAAGCTAGGAGTAAAAATATTTTCACGTTTCTAATATATTAAATACATTTTCAAATAAAAAAAACGTAACCGATGGTCGAATTCGAACGGCAGGCAGACAGCGTGTGCAGCCCGAACGTTTAGTGCGATATCCTAAGGGAACGCGCAATTTCTACCTGAGCCAGGGAGGACCGGCTTCTGTAATTTCTCCATCGCAGCTATATTTAGTAACCGCTAATTTATTCTGTATCTATTCGCTCCCATTTTTGGTAAGAATAAAGCCTGCGCTATGTACAAATTATTACTTGTATCTATTACTAAATTGAATGAAAAATAACCACGCTGATGTGTGCGACGCGCAGTTGTATTTAAGCGAAGGATATTATTGTGGAAACTTTTTGAATTTTTTGCGACCTTATGTTTTATTTGTTGGGTTCTATTTTCGTTAAGTGTAAGGCTTGATCTATGTGCAAATTACTACTTTGTTCTATTTCCCACTTAACGCAAATATAAACACCACTTAACGCAAATATAAACAAAATTTAATTTTTTAAGGTGCTCACCCTGTATATATTTGTATGAAATTGTACCGGTTTCATTCCAGGTATATATATAATGTGTATGCAAAATATTTTTTGAGTTATACCGCCAACAGACAGACAGACGGAATTGAGAAAACCTCTTTTTCGTCATCTAGGGACCTTGAATCGTGAAGATCTGGATAAATCTCTGAAGGTGATTTTTTCGTGATTACAATACTTCCTTCGTCTTTCAGATGAGGGAAGTAAAAATGAGCTAGCATTTTGAAGTTTTTGAAAGTATTGGAATAAAGTTGTTTAGATACCTTAATTACTATTTAACAGTGTGTAATTGCAATTGCGTGAAATTATGTGAAATTCAAGCCGAACCATTTTGAAAATCCCGAAAATTAAGAAATTTTGCTTAAAATTTTTATCAATTTTGATGCTTTGCCTGTGGCGACTCAATGATAAAATAAATCAATGAAGTATCAAGGTAGGTTCCTTTTTAACTTTACGGACTTGCAGACGGTTTTGATATACCGAGTTGTGCAGCTGTGCTCTGTCCAAATCCGTTATATAACAATTGAGTTTCTATTAAAACAGTCCCAGGATTCCTTTTTAAAAATTTGACGAAAATCTTATTTCAGGAGTTTCAGACTACTGTTACAGTCATATTAAATAAAACATGAATATGTAAATTTCCTAACAAGCATTTGGTATTTCTTCAATAGTTCACCATGCAATTACAAAATTACTAAGTGATATTAGTACTACAATTTTTCAAAATAGTATACTCATTGAGCTTTTGCCATTTAGCTAGTTTATTTGTAACTCATATTCTGGATATAAAAATTGCTGGTTGAAGTGCGAATGTATGTTTCGTGAGATGCAAAAAATCTAATATACGTTTAATACAAAAACTGTCATATACCTCCTGGACCCATTTTTACGATTAATTTTTCCATGGAAGCATTGAAGTCATATAGTTGTGGTGGTTGTGGTGCAAATTTTTCGAATCGGTGCATTTGTGTTACATTAAAAAAATCATTTTTGAAAACGTAGCTTGCTACGTTTAAATATTAGTGTAAACTGCTACCACATATCCATCAACATCTCAACATCAGATAATTTTGTATATTTTGTTCAGAGCTAGTTCAGAGAAATGCAACATGTTTCCATGGTGACAAGAAGCGACAAAATAATTTCACAAAAGTTTGGTTTATTCTTACGTGGTCGTGGTTAGAATGATGCGTATCATCCAAGAAGCTGTTAATGGGGTAGTAGTAATAGTAATATCCATCTCCAGAGGTGCTATCCGAATATTCGTTTGTCTTATGCCCTTGTGGCGAACTTTCCGACTCATCTAGTTCCTGTACACCAGGGTTAATGTATGAAGCGTCTTCGTGGTTTGAACTGGGGGTCACAATGCCTTGTTTGGTCAAAGCAGCTTCGTAAAGGGCGGCTAGCTCCCCCTTGGTCAGAGATAACATGGGTACGTTATCACCACCGTCATTCTGCAGCACTGAATCTGCCTTTTTTATCTGCAGCGAATCCATTCGTCTCTTGGTTTGCGTATTGCTGTTGACTCTGTTTCCAAGATTCCACATGGCGCTTTGTAAATATTGAGCCGATTCTTGAGAATTGCCAATTTGCACACCACTTAATACAAGAAGCACAAACAAAAGCTGCGGATGCATTCTAAAATGACAACCCGATGCACGTGAGAGGAAGCAGGCTCCTGGCTTATGTCTAACTCCAGTTGAAATTCACTGGTAATGCACATTACCTGTAGGTAAACACAAAAACTAGTCGATATTATTTCAACAGGTCGAGCATTTGACGAAGAATAAACGGTTGCGACTGTTATGCGGCCAAAGAATAAAATTGAACTACCTGTGCTTTTCTAACCGATTATTAACTTCAACACAATTTAACTTTTTTCCGTTACACGTAAACAAATTACAGACATTTATTTGGTTATTAAAGCGTAAACGTAAATTTATGTTGTGTTGAAGGCACAAGTCAGGTATACGACAAGCGTTTAAGAAATATACTTTATTCTTTGATGGCATGAACGGGCGGTTTGAGGTGCCCCAGTGACCAACATCAAACTAGTCTACCGGTTACTATATAGCTTATTGCAAAAGCACGGTAATCCCGACATACATATATTCATACTTGCATTTTTCGTTTTCCTTCTGCCCCAGCACGTCTTCCCTACCAGTAAAAAAACCGATTTCGCGAAACTGTCCTATGTGCCATCGCTGCAGTTTGCAGAACTGCCAGTTCTATTATCTTACGCACTTCCACGTTCCGATGGACCAGAACGCTCGTAGCCGACTGCCGAGTTTTTTTGCTCTTAACGAACGGTACTGTCTGCTCTCGTGCAGCATATTAGCAGTAGCACATACTTTCTATTTTACACCTAAAAAATTAAGTAAAAAATTATTTTTAACTTTCTCGTACTCGGTTTTATTGAAAACCTCTAAATGCGGCGATAACGGAACTTCAACACCTCTGCGGCTTTGTAACTTTACTAGCAGCCGTAACAAAAATTTCGGGGATCTACGTGCAGTATGGAGAAATCCCCTCCAAGGTCAAAATGTTAAGAAGTTACGGGATCTTGAGGAATTAGAAGAAAACACACATGCAAATGACTGCGGTACTAATGATATCCACAATTATCATTTCTAGCACGTAGCACAATATCTTGTTAACCGTTTTAACTAAATGCACCGTGTATTACAATTTTTGTACAGTTTTAATTGGACTGTCATAAGTACATATATAAATCTTCGGAACGCCACGTTATCCTTCTGTATATGATAACTGACAATTTATTGAAAGCATACAAGCCCGGTCACATCTGAATTGAACCAAAGAAATATGCAATACAATTTTATTTTTCCCAACTAAAATGTATTGAATACAACTACAAGAAAGCCATTTGATACCCTGTACAAGGTGACAACAAATACTAAGGTTACTGTATGACTTCTACATTTAGCTCCGGATATATGATGTAATGTATTCAAAACACGCAGGTAGGTATTCAAAAATAAATCCAACATTTAGAATCTAAAAGCTTTAAAAATAAACAACTAAATGTTAACATAATAAAAATATAACACAAATAAAATAGGAACAAAAAACACATTCTAATAAAAAAATCAGTATAAAGCTTAACTAAGAACTTCCCTTGCAAGTGGATGTTGTGACACTAAACAATTTTAACAAGCAAAGAAAAATAATAATACTGAAACAATAAAACACTTGCTAATTATATCAATTTTCAAATAAAAAAAACATTACCGGTAGTGGGATTCGAACTACAGCGACTGCGAATGCGATTTCGTTGCTACCAGTCTGATCCGCTGGACCATCCAGGATCTTTCGAATCGCGGCTATATTAAACTGACCACTCTTTTTACATTTACCCTGTAACTGTTGGGTCGCATTTTCGTCAAGTGTAAAGCCTGAACTATGTGCAAATGATTACTTTTATCTATTTCTAATGTTTAGCAAAAATAAATAAAAATGTATTTTTTAAGGTGCTCACCCTATGTTGGGTCCACAATATGCCCTTTTTCTACAAGGGTAAAAACCTGTGCAAAATATCATTTAAATAATAGTTCTGGAGTTAAAACAAAAATTGAAAGATTTTTTTTAAGGTGCTCACCTTATGTGATATTTTACCGAAACCTTCTCGGTTTCATGCCAGGAAGGCATATAATCTACATACAAAACCGCTAACAGACAGACGGACGGAAATAAGAAAACCTGTTTTTCGTCATCTAAGGACCCTGAAACGTGAAGATTTGAAGAAATCTTGGAAAGTGATTTTTTCGTGATTAGGGAAGTAAAAGTACATATTATGCAGTCAGTAGAACATTTCACAAATTCCTATACAGGGTGATGTTTAAGTTGATTCTTTCCGTTTGCCAGGAAATAAAGCTAAAAATAAGCATTTGTTTTCATTTACCGTTTTTCCGAAATATCAAAACTAACGGAGGTATAGGTGTTAAAGTTTCAAATTAAAAACTAAACTATGGCGCAAAGGCGGATGAACAATATTGTTTTTGTTTATCTTTGTTGTCAAGCAATGTTGTAGGGTTACATGAAATCTTTAGTTTTAAAACTCCGGTAGAGACAAGGAAGAAATTGATTGCGCGCATAGGGGAGGCTGCAACAACGATTAGAGGCAAACCAATTTCGCTACTTCGCGCGATGACCGAACAATGGTTACGTCTCGCTGAACGATATGTAGATGTGAATGGTGATAATTTTGAACATATCATTTAAGTAAGATTACGTTTAGTTTCATTTTTGTTAAGAAATTGTAGTTCTTAATCTGAAACTTTAACACCCTGTACCTCCGTTAGTTTTGATATTTCGCAAAAGTGGTAAATGAAAAAAATGCTTATTTTTTAAGTTTTATTTCCTGGTAGACGGAAAGAATCAACTTAAAAATAACCCTGTTTAAAACATGTGGTATACCTGCGTCTCTGCGTCACAATTTCGTCGGCACCGATCGGGCGCATTTCGCCAAAAATCGGAACGCCGCTGCGTCATTTATAACACAACGATAAGCATATGTATTTATCAGTGAACAAGAGTTTGAACCACTGGCTGCAATGGCTTTTTAGATTGCCAAATTCATATAATTCGCATTACTAAGTGTTTCAGTATTATTAGCAGCATTAAGCTATTTTGTACTTATTTTCTAGATAATGTTACGTGTTTACTTTCGGGCTATTTAAAAATTATACGACGCTTCTTGTATTAAACATTTATTATACGATTAATTACGACTATTTACAAATACAAGAATTATCAAGGCAGAACACAAATTACTTAAACTACGAACTATTTCTAACAACGATACACTATTTATTTATATGCGCTGGATTAAACATCAACTAATTTATGTGGCTATTTATGTACCACTTAAACATTAAGGATTTATATGGTTATATTTATTTGTTATTTATTTCACTAGGGTTATATAAACACGGTTCGTTTATATCACGCGCGCTTCGAGTCTGATGAGAACTGATTGTCGATTCCTGCTGACACGTATTTATATATCCGAATAATGTCCGTCTAGAACTTTCCAAATTTCGCTCGTACATTCCGGCAAATGCATGTGTTGACTTCGGGCGTGTTTCCGAAAGCGTGAGTCATCTCTTGCATCTGGCTGCAAGGTGGCTTCTCCAGGCGTCTGGAACATGACTCATCTGCCCGTAGCTGGCTCCAAGGCCGTCTGGGCAGCGGTGACTCATAAGTCTGCAGCTGCCTGATCGCCAGGCCGTTACAATAATTTTAAAGACTCTTCAACCATAATTCGATCTAGCAAAAGTGTTTTCCTTGCATCACGCTTTCTGTATTAAAGACGTTGAAAACATTTTCTTTGGTAACTTTTTTATGTACAAGTCAATTTTAAAAATGCAAAAATTATTTTGATTGGAATAAGAACACTTATGTGGTGTACTCAAAAGCTAGTAAAGAAATATCAATATGTTATAATAATACAATATGAACAAATAATTACATATTATTATGCGTAGTAACATATGAACGTATAATAAGGTTCTGTAGTCGCAGCCACACTGCCACACCGTCTTGTAATAATCAATATAATATTTAAAACGTCAAGCTTTTTCTGTCGGCACCTAGTATGAGCCTTGAATCATGCCGATTTCGATCATCCCTTTTTTAAATAAAAGCTGCCATCGTGTATTGTCGCAGAATTGTCTTAAATTGGACAAATTCTAGCGGCAAGTGATTATACCAAAAAATTAGTGGAACAAGTAAACTCTCTAAATTGGTCTGTGGTATTCTGCTGATTGTATTACATTCAGTTTTAACAATGCAAAAAATGTTATAATTAGAATAAGGCTAACTAAACAGCTAATAATTATAATGCTTTGATTGATATACAGGGTGTTTAAAAATTACGTTCGGATATTTTACCCACTCATAGATCTCATCAATCCAAATAAAAAAGTCCAAATAAACATGGGTCCGGAAAAGCTTCATTTCCGAGACACAGGGTGTTAAAGTTAAAAAAAAAACGGTTTTTATTATTATCTGAAAACGCTTTGCACGATTTTAATGAAATTTTTACAGTTTGTTTATAGCTTTATAAGGTATCCTTTGGACATATTACAATTGATCCAGTACTTCCAGAGGCGTGCCCATGCAGCATGTCGATTATAAATAAAAAATAAAGCCTATATTTTTGCACGCCTATAAACATACTAAGACAAAAACTGAAATGCTCCAATATCTCAAAAACACATCAGCCGATTTTAGTGAAACTTTTAAGGTTTATTGATGCTGTTAAGGATCATGCTTTGGCGTACTTAGATTTAAATTATTTATTCCAGGAGCGGCCGGGATTTCTTTTGTTTGAAAACTTTAACACTCTGTAGCTCGGAAACGAAGTGTTTCAAGACCCATGTTTATTAAGACTTTTTTGTTTGTATTGAAGAGATGTAGAAGTGGATAAAATATCCAAACGGATTTTTGAAACACCCTGTATGTGGGAATTGTAAAACAAACGCCGCGCCGTTACAATCTGGTAGACATATAACATTCCCTATGCAAACTACACAAGGCAATGTGATGTATCGACCAGATTGGGCGCAATTCGCATTATTTTGGCTAAAATGGTTAATATTACAAATTAATTTATTTGTAAAATCGCCCACTTGTTTATTTATTATTATTTGTTTATTAGTATGAGAGGATTCTTTTTTCAGTGCCATTTTGGCGCCCCTTGCCGCATGGGCCTGTAGGCGGGAGCCTACTCGGCCTATACCTAGTTACGGCCCTGCCTTGTAGTGTTAACAATTATTTCAATTAAAATGTGTCTCGATAATTTTAGTAACATTAATAGAGTTGCAAATAATTAGATATTTCAGTAAATAAATAAGTTATAACTGTTATTCGTTATCGAAAGATTGCATAAACATTATTCCTTTGCAAGTCAGATTGACTTAACTCAAGATATGTTTGGTTATGTACTTTATTTTATGTAATCTTGAAATGTATAATCACTACATATAGTTAATTAACTGGTCAAAAACTAGCTCACTTAATAAATCACTTTAACATGACGCTCTTATTCTCAAGTTGGGACGTGCCTTTTAATTATTCTCAGTTCAAATTATTTTATGTGCCTAAAGTTAAAATCAAATATGTGAATTTCTTTTAACTAAATTACATATTTACAGTTCATCAAAGATCTTACTCAAGAAACCTGATAAATACTCTTTCTCTTTTATTTCAGGTAATTATTTATTGGTCGTTTAATGGTTTACTTTGTAAAACGTATCAATCATGTATACGGCTATTAAATTTCCACACACGAACCTCCACTTATCTACAGCAATGTATCCAACACCTAATGATCCATGATATCGACCTTTATACTCCTACAAGCTGATCACAGCAATATTTGTTTATTTACACTCCTGTATATCTCTGATACATCGAATTGTTTACCTTCAATTCGCCCACAGCAATGGTTACATACCAGTTACGACCAACGATGTTGACTTGGCGCTTATAAAAACCTTTTATTATTTGGGCATTATTTTACTTTTTGTGTATATTACTAAACTAGACCTCCTTACTTTAAATTGTACTTTATTTAGAAATAATTCAGTTTACATTAATTGGATACTTATTAATTTCTTTATACAGGGTGTTTTAAAAGTAAACGTAAATATTAAGAAAAAAGTTTTTATAAATATGGGTCCAAACGCTTCGTTTCCGAGATACAGGGTGTTAAAGTTAAAAAAAATCCGTTTTTATTGTTATTTAAAAAACTCTTTGGAAGATTTTAATAAAATTTGTTTATAACTCTATGAGGTAGGTATCTGAGGTATCTTTTGGACCTATTACAATTGATTCAGTTATTCCAAGGGCGTTCCCACGGGTCATCTCGATTAGTTTTTTCCACAAAAAAATAACGCTAGCAGAGTTTTTGCATTTTCATATGTTTTTAATAAAGCAACTAAAAATGCAACTTCTTGTCTCCTAAGTTTTTCGTACCTCCCTTCGTTTTCTAGAAAACAATGTTTTGCACCTCTCTGAACCTGTTACGACAAAAAATAGAATTCTCCAATATGTCAAAAGCCCCTTAGCTGATTTTAATGAAACTTTGAAGGTTTATTGGTAGGTACTCTTAAGGATCATGCTTAGGGGTACTTAGATTTAAATTATTTATTCCAAGGACGTCCGAGATTTTTTTTAAACTTTAACACCCTATATATCGGAAACGAAGCGTTTCTGGACCCATGTTTATCAGAACTTTTTTTTTATTTTTATGAGAGGAACACGCTCTCTTAAGGTTCAATAATAAAAAAACATGACTTGTTATTTTCATATCTCTCTTAGCATCCCTCTTAGTTACTAATAATACGTGGTTATAAATTTACTTTAAATAATCTACATTATTACGGATTTTAACAAATATAAATTTTAACAATTGGATACTATTACTTATATTAAAATCATCCGTTATCTACCAATTTGTATATGCCTTAATAAGACTCAACATAAAATACAGTTATCCAAAGAAACTATAATTTAAATCCTATACTAATTATGTCTTATATTGTAAGTTTTACTTATTAACCAAATTCAAATAACAATATAATACTGAACTTGTATTATTATATATCTTTTCATTCTAAATAAGGTATTAATCATTATTTTTATTCTTCCATTATTATTTTAACATCATATGTTATATAACATTTTTGAACAAAGGGTTCTCAAACCACCACAAATTTAAAAAATGCATCCAAATAAAATTAAAAGAAAATCATAAGAAACTGTTTCAGAAATGTTAACGCAACAGTATCAAAATAATGAAAAACATCTTAGATGAATAATAAAAAGAAAAATCAAATCTGCATATGCTGACTATATTAATTACCAACATAGAGTAGAACATCTCAATAAACCCTTCATATTTTTGCATCTATATAAAAAAAAGATTTGTCCAATACATGGTGACGTATTAAATTCGCTTTGAGTGAGACGCTGTGACTCGGGGTATTAGTAAATACTTCAGCAACGCATTTTTTCGGAAAAAAACGAAATTAACTGATACTACTAAAAATGTTTCCTACAGCAACAATATTTTATCTAAAATTACGGAAAATGAAACTAAACATGCTATTAAAAATTTTAAAAACTCGAAATCCATTGGGACTGATAACATTCCCACATACGTATGTATTGAAATTATGCTCAGAATTGTTCATCGTTTCTTTATGTAAACTATTTAATTTAAGTTTAAAAGCATGTAAATTTCCGGAGCAATGGCAAATTTCCAGCCCGATATATAAGGTGAGTCATAATTAGGTGCAAAAAATTTAACCAAAGCTTCTTTAGGTCAAACCAAAGCAATTAACCAAATACACCTTAGTACCAAAATGCTCTCATAAAAAGATGAAAAAAAAAATTAATATTGGTGCAGGTATTCAAAAGTTTGTAATTCCGCCCCTGGTAAAACGGCTTCATCAGTTCATAAACTTGATGGAATAAAATTGGGGTCGTTATTTATCCTTTCAAGAAGCCACAGACAAAAAACTACTCGTTGCTCGGCATCCCCAGGATGAAGAGCTTGAACACCTATATAATGGTAGTGGTGTAATTCCTACCTAAGCAGAGTTCGGGAAACAAAACTTTGTGAAAGTCCCAATACCTTGTTACCAACGTCATTAATTGATTTCTTGTTGTTGTTTACTAGATTACAATCATTACCCATTGTTTTTGTGATCATGGCTATTTGATAATTGCACGTCTTAAGGTCTTAATGACAATCAAAAACCTTTGATAGGCATTTGAAGATAAACGGTTACTCTTACGCTTATGAACTAAGAGCACATTATTTTTGTGAAATTTTAAAAAATATTACAGATAAGATAAGTTAGAGCTAAAAAAGGTTTTGAAAGATATTAGGTAAAGTGCCTCTTACAGTTAAATATAGTTTATGAAAATGTTCTTATTACTTCACAAATAGTAAGTAAGTATACCAAAATTCTAATTGATGTCTCTGCATTTGTGGACATTAACAAAAAAGAAAAAAATTGAACTTCAAGGCCCAATAACTTCTTACTGAAGGGACTTTGTATTAAGGTATATTACGTTTAATCGATTTATTATAATGTAAGAAATCTATGACTAATCGGTATCCCATTCTTTACCGAACACCCTGTATAACTGCATATATAGCCATTTTATAGTGCATAGGTGCATGCATATTTTGAGGTTTTTAAGTGCATGGAAATCCGATGCTAGTGATAAGGGTGTGAGGAGTATGCTTAGCATATCTGATAATTCTTTAACTTACTGTTATCTGAATGTCGGTCATTTTAGTACTGCAATTAGTTTCAAAACGTACAGATTTTATAACTTTTTTCAGTCACAGTACATTATACTTGTTCAATTTATTCGTACCCATTCGCATTGCTAGATTTACGAAACCCCAAGCTTCTTGGCTGACCAACAATATTAGGCTACTCACAAAGAGCATAAAATTTTATGCTTTTTCTACTCATCAGTTTACGTAACAATGCTCTGCATAAATTCAAAAATCTACAAACCGTAGTAATTGGGATTATTATAAAACTTTACGTAATTTCAAAATTCACGGAAAATACCCCGGAAAGAAAATCACCGGAAAAGATCTCCCCGTAAAAAGCCACCGGAAAGTGTGTCACCGGAAAGAAAAAATGAATAGGTAGTGCAATAACAATGCTCTATTTTATGGTATATCATCCTATAATCTATATACTACATACAATATTGTAATATATTAAAAAAAACTATTATAGAAAATCTGTAAAGATCTTTACGTAAAACTTCTCTGGCAAGTTTTGAAACAAAATATGCTCTTCCTTGTCAAGGTTAAAAATCTGAGCTATGTGCAAAATATTACTTCTATTTAACCAATAGTTTTTCAGTTAAAGCAAAAAGAGGAACAATTTAATATTTTTAAGTAGCTCACCATGTATATATTTAACCGAAATTTTCTCGGTTCTGAGCCAGGTAAACATACAATCTGGATGCAAAATGTCGTCTTCGTCCAACAAAAAGTTTAAAGCTGCATACGCATAGCCAACAGGCAGACAGACAGACTACATAACCGTACTGCAAGTTACTTCCATAACAGATTTAGAAAGAGATCCAGAAGATTCATTTCGAAATCATATTGACACAATCACTTTAGCATCATACAGGTAACTTTATTTTATATTTAGAAATGCACAAAATTTTACTTACTTAACGGCCTTAATAAACCTATTTAATAGTATTACTAGATCAAAACTTGAATACAACGTAATTATATGGAATCTCTTTTATAATCATCAAAAGTTTGATATTATGTCAATTTAAAAAAAAGTATTGCTATTATTAAATAAATGGAAGTCACGCCTTCGGCTAGGGAAGTAATAAATCAAGAGAAATTATGGCAACCTCAGAATTGAATTTAAAAACAATAACTAGAACGGAAAGCCGACTTGGTAGTGATTTCGTCAGATAAATTATGTATACTTTTACTTCCCTCGCCGAAGGCGAGACTTCTTCAGATCTTTACGTTTCATGATTGCTAGATGACGAACAACATGTTTTCTCAATTCTGTTTGTCTGTCTATTTATTGGAGAAAAACGATATTGTGTATGCGGGTTGGATGTCTACCTCCTTCGAAACCAGTGGCGGATTAATGTGGCTCTGCGCCTCTAGGCACACATTTAAAATATACCCCCGCCCCCTTTGGTTGAAAATATAAAACGATAATATTTTTATATCTTTATCATATACATAATCAAAACATCTGTAAAGGGCTTTACTCAGAACTTCCCTCTCAAACACTAAATACTTTTAAAATTAAAGATAAAGGTGGGTAAAAATATTTGAACGTTTCTAATAATACTGAAACAATAAAAGAAAATACTTGGTAATGCGAATTACATCAATTTTCAAATAAAAAGACATTACCGGCGATGTCATTAAAATCCCCCGCTTCCGTGCGACGCGGCTGCATTAACATAACGCACTTATTCGTTGTCCCTTAATGTCGTTTTTACATTTACCCTGTATCTGTTGGGTCCTTTTTTCTTAAATGGTAAGACCCTGAGCTATGTGCAAAATATTCCTTTGATTTAAGTAATAGTTCTTTAGTTAAAATTGAAAGAATTCTATTGTTTACGGTGCTCACCTTATACATGTATATTTTAACGAATTTTTCTCAGTTTATGCCAGGAAGGCATTTAATCCGCATGTAAAATATCGTCCTAGTCCAATAACAGTTATATCAGCAACAAGTAGACAGACAAACAGACAGACAACTAAAACTTATGCAACTTGTTTGGCGACGTACTCCCTTTTTATCGTACTCCCCTTTTCTCATGAGCCCCATAGGCACGTACCTAGTTAACCTACATCGTCATCCGCCATTTCTCGATGCTGAATATACTTTCGGTCAAATATATACAGGGTGAGCACCTTAAAAATAAAATTCTGTTCATGTATTTTTGCTTTAACTCAAGAACTTCTTGTTATAAAGCTAATATTTTGCACATAGCTCAAATGTTTTCCCTTGACGAAAATTTGCATATTTTGGACGCAACGGATACAGGGTGAACACCTTGCAATTCGTCCTGCATCGGTCCTGACGTAAGCCCGTCCTTTATATCGCAGTCAAAAAAGAATATAATACGTGAGCTGCCGCAGCCGAGAGCTTGGAGCGTCGAACTATGAATTGGACAGCGTCCGCGAGTGCGAGTTCTAATCTCAGCCCCGGAAATTTTCTTTTTACTGCATTACTAAGTATTTCCTTTGACTGTTTCAGTATTATCAGAAAAATTAAGATATTTGTACCTATTTTGCGACTGCACTTGCGTGTTAAGGTTTGCTTGCTTTTAAAGATCAAAAGCTATACATTCGCAGTTGTCGTGGCGTTATCAAGGCGTGTATGTCAATTGTTATTAAGTGAAAATGTGTCCTGAAAGTTCGACAACAATTAAAAATTATGAATTCATGCTATAAACAAAGAAAGACTAGAATATGGAGAATACCATAGAATTTTTCGATAATTGAAAATGTATGAATATTGCAGAGTGTCTAAAAACATTTAATATTAGAGTTTGAGTATATTGGAGGTGTTTTGAATGCCATATATTAAAATGGTATTAAGCCCACAACTTAGCTCTGTTCGCAGTGCAAAATATTCACCCGAGTCAATAAAGCACAGAGTTGGGATATTTTATATAATTGCAATTTTAAACAAAAATAAAAATATTAAATGCATTGATAATGAGATGCGAGAAACAGTAATTAGTCGGATAAAGGCACGCAAAGGCAAAGCATATTTCAGAGGGTTTAAATTTGGCTTGTGAATAAAGTAATATCATTAAAATGATAGGTTTGTGCACATGTAAGGCCAGACCGAACGAAAGTAATTGACACAATTTGTGGTAAAAATTATCAACTCTAATTTCCAATTAATAGTAGAATAACACCGTATCTTAGCAACATGATGCTTTTTTGTCATTAACAAAGAGAACAATTGAATTAAATTATTGGCAGACAGGGTAAATTTGTTCTCCATGTTCAATGTTTTTATATTAATAAAAGTATTTTTACCAGTTCAAAAGTGTACAGTTTTATTGCCCAAGTGGTAGTGTACCTGTGCTAACGTTTGCATCAGTTTCCGCAGGGAAAAATTTACATTTTCCAAAAATCTTCTCCGAGAATATCGGGAGCCGTCCAAATGCAAATTACGATCTTCGACTACGGCCAAAGTTACCATCGGAACCCAGAGGTCAGCGATCGGGGTCATCTTCCAGGGCTCCAAGAACGTCGGCGTCAACACCTGCACCCAGGGGAGCGGCTACAGCTTGAGATATTCCAGCAGCGTCACTACGACCAGCTCTGCTAGCATCAACGAAGCAAACTTCACGAGGTAGGATAGATCTAAAAATTGAGTGTCAGCTTTCGTGAAACCGACTTAAATCCAAGATTAAACCTTGCCGAAGAGGCCAATTACTTCGTGGTTTTTAAAAATCGAACGGAGTCACCAGTTTTGGGGGCGAAATCGATCATAAACAGTTGAAAGATCGGCGTGCAGACAATCAAGGAGAGTTTTGAGGTCATCCTGACAAAAACAATGAAGGCGATGTTTTAATAGTTGTAAAGCGCGAATATTCAAATAATTTACCTGACGCGTTTTCACAGTAGTTCACGATTTTAAACGTTCAATTTCACGCTGTACGCAAAAAAAACCATTTTGTGTTCATCTGTCAATTTATAAGATTGTGAATTTTATCTACTAATAACGAGCAAACGATCTACGTTGAGACAAATGACCTAAAATTTGAGATTATAGTCCATTTATGAATCTAACCCATGAGATAAAAAGTTTTGTGTGCCGAGAGCTAGCGTAATCAGTATTGCAGTTAAATAAAATAGAAAGAGGGGCATTCAACCATTTTATTTGTGGGATTAATTATTACAGTTCCACATTAACCAGCCTTAAATTTACTGACAGGCAAAGTTTGAGCACAGCAATAAAAATAAAAACCGAGAATTGTGTGTGCACTAGAATCTTTGCCCGTACATTTTAACTTATATCAAAGAGCATATTATATGCTTTTTGCTTATATTATTTTTTATACCAAAATAAATAATTACAAACAGGCACCAGATCACGGGAACCTCTACAATATATTAAATTACCATTAAGTGCAATGATAGTGCGCAATTCTAAAGCTTTAAAGACAAACTGATTTGTTTTTAACTTCACAATCTTATCAAGTCCTGCTGTCTGTGCGCCCAGACAGGTTTATTAATATTGTTTTGTCCTAAAAAGCTTCACAGCAAACACTTCGTGAAATATTTAACACGCTTATAACGCTGAAAACGCTTTTAGTGCGGCCCTGTACTTAATATTATTGCAGCGAAGTCTGCCTGCTAAATATGCTAGTAATATTGGAAACGTTACTTTCGCTCTCATTAGCTACAGGTATAATTATTTTAAAATTCATGCGTGAATTACGTTGTACTTTTTTTGCCTGATTTCGTCCGAGCTTCGTTTGAGATCGACCGGCTTTAGTATAATGTAAATTACACGAGGTGAGCGGAAGGCCCCGCGAGCAAATGCCCGCTTCTCAGGCGGCCGGCCCGGGTTCGAATCCCGGCGGATTCTAGCAGGATTTTTTAAAATCGTACGCTCCTTGGCTACCACGCTAACACCAGTAGTAGTCGTTAACCCCTAAACAAGACAACTCTTCCTCACTTTCGACGAGCAAGGCTAGCCACCTACCCGGCCTAATGGCAAAGAGGGCTCATAGAACCACTTCGTGGTTAAAACAGGCCACAGGCCTATAATAAGAGGAAGAAGAAGAAAAAGTAAATTACACTTACCATTTCAGTTACATTATTCCGTAATCTAACCTAGACTAACGGTTTTGCCGTACCCAAAAGTGTGAAAAAATCCAACTTGAAACCATTCGAGACGAAAATTGCACCGATGTACTTGTGTTTCAAATATTAATTTTACTAGTTAAAACTAATTGACAATAGATAATTTTTCACCAATGAAAATTAACCGTTGGAGGAGTTTGGTTTGAGACTCGGT
This sequence comes from Agriotes lineatus, assembly GCA_940337035.1. NCBI lineage: Eukaryota > Metazoa > Arthropoda > Insecta > Coleoptera > Elateridae > Agriotes > Agriotes lineatus. Next base: position 63,582,112 of record OW679202.1, read on the forward strand.
GAGTCGGTGCCGCCATTAATCTCTTACTTCTGATATAAAAATTAATTGTTTAAAATACTTATCAGTTATAACTAATAAAATGTGACATTTTAGTAGGTTTACGGTTGTTCGTAAAGTCCTCCGTGGTAATAAATTTGGGATAATCGATCTTAATCTCTTAATAACGTTTATGATTCAATATTTGTGGGGCTTTTATAGAATTTTCCAATTTTTCAATAAAATTTACTACAATTTGAGGTCTTTAAATCGTAATAAAAGAAAGTGTAAATAGTTGAAAGATAAGGATTTTTACTTCCATCGTCTAAAAGACGAAGGAAGTATTGTAATCGCAAAAAAATCACCTTCAGACATGGGCGTCGCCAGGGAGGGGCAGGGGTGGGCAGTTGCCCACCTCTAAACATTTATAAAGAGCAAAAAGCAGTTGATTTATAATCATTATTAGAATTCACATTCTACAACATTTAAAAAAAAAAGCTACGATCTGCAGCAGATTTGCGGAAACTGATGGTTTCAACTTATAATTTTTGTAATTTGTAAAAAATTAAAAAAATTATAATAATAGTAGTAGTTGATTGGGTAATTAAATTTATGCCCCCCTCTAACTGGAATCGTGGCTACGCCCTTGCCTTCAGGAATGTCTTCAGATCTTCACGTTTCGGGTCCCCAGATGACGAAAAACAGGTTGTCCCAATTCCGTCTGTCTGTTGGCGGTATAACTCAAAAACTATTTCTTGGAGGAAGCCCATATTTTACATTCATGGCATGAAACCGAGAAAATTTCGGAGAAATATATATAGGGTGAGCGCTTTAAAAAATTAAAATTTTGTTTATTTTTGCTTTAACTGAGAAACAGATAAAGTAATAATTTGCACATTGCTCACGCTTTACCATTGGCGAAAATGAGACCTAAAATAGTATGGTGTCTTTATAAAGCAGTAGAAACTCGTCCAATTCAACCACACCCGTGACTCAGTTATTTTAGCGGCCACAAGCGGCGGACTAGAAACTGGGCTCAAAATATGCGCCTGGCAGAATATGACACACGTGTATAAGTGCCATTAAAGCATTTGCGAAGTTAAAAGCACTCCGCTTCGCTTCGTGCTCCTAAACTAGTAGCACGTGCTTCAAAAGTTTACTTATTAATTTGGAGCTTGTTTATTATTATTGATTATAGTTAATCTACGATTATTACTAATTTGTACATAGACTCTATGTAAATGGACGGATATCTTTTAATTGTATTCTAAAATTATCTTCTGTTCACACCAGTGGCTAAAAGAAATATTTTTCTACCGTTTTTATTTTCTTCAGGTTTTTGTACAAACATTAGAAGACTAAAGATTGTCAGTGAGGACATTTTTCGGCAATGGTTTAAAAAACGCACCAAGCAGTTATTTAAATATAATTTTAAAAGTGATAAGTGACACAGTGCCATTTCTTAACTTTACTAAATAATAGTTTGTGATCTGCTTGACCTACTGGAACCTTTCCCCCCTTTTTGTGAAAAGTTTTTATTACACATGTTGCATACATTTGCCTTAAAACTTAGTTCTATGCAGTTAAGTAAATAGAAAACAATAGGACCGGCCAATTCAAAGAAAGATTTTTGTAAAAAAAAAATTAGTTCATTAAAATACAAATTGTATTGCCAGTATTCAATGATCAAAAATAATATCCATTCAAAATTTCCCATTAGCCTCTGTCTACTGTTGCAAAATACTAAGAAATCTTTGCAGTTCATGCTAAATCCCATTTTTTGAGTCTGATGACGTAACTGATCAAGTTTGGACTTGACACCGCCACTGGAAAAAATAAGCTCATGCAAAAACGTTATGAAATGTTATAATTTTGTGTGTTGTAAATAAATAGTATGATTCTTTGTTGACATTTGATTTGTTTGGCTACTTTTTCAATTGTTTAAATAAAAAGGTAATACCTTTTTGCAGGTGCATATTTGACAGTCAAATTTCAGGATTTTAAATTGGCCGATACGTAAATAACTCATTAATTTGTAGTATTAAGGTAAAGGTTCAAAGTAATTTCAATTTCGCAACTGGGTGCGGGCTGCTATAAGGACCTTGCGTCCCTCTTCAGCCAAGAACGGGAATTACAGAATGTGAGAGAAAGAAGGAAACGCCAGGAAAGGTAGAAAAGTACTACCCCGGCATTCGCCTCAGAGAAGGTAGTCTCTCGACTCAGGAAAACCACCTAAAAACCTGAATCACAGCAGACGGCAGCGGGAATCGAACTCGCGACCTCCCGAATGCTAAGTAGACATGCAGAGCTCACTTTGTAGTACTCACGCTAACTGCGTGCTCCGTGGTAACGTGTTGTTGAAACGACATATCTTTGACGTGTGGAAAATTTTGTCAACATGTTAACTTCAGGGTCTAAACATACAGTAACGTCCTAAGTCTTATCTTAAAAAATAAATTATTGATCTACCCCAAGAACATAGAACGGCACTGTGACGAGCAACGACAATTTTGATAAATTTATGACCTGGAAACGCAATTTATTCCGTTCCTTTAACACATTTGTGCTTTATAACATTATCAATTTTTTAATAAACGCAAGATATGTTACCAATATCCCTCTTTTTGTGGTAACTGGATGAAAATTAAGATCTGTATGTAATTTTCAGTATTTTTCAGTTTACAAAAGGTACGAGTTTTATCAATCAAAGAGTAGGATACAATTTATTTTCCTTAACATTGCGAATCCATCTCCAAATCATGATTTGTGTTTTTATAAAAAACTTATTTGAAACTGAATAGAAAACTATTTTCGAATGAAAGAGTTTACTGCGAAAATACATTATTTTCATGTTCCAAAAAAACTAGTAAACCATATGTTGTTTGGGAGTGGTACTCTGAGAATAGGTTCCTCATAGAGGTCCTTGAATTATATCAACACAGTTCATCTTAAAATAAGATCTTGTTTGCTAGAAGAAATATATAGGTCTAGCGACATACCTTCTGAGTATACTGTTGGTGGACAAGGCGCTGAAGGGCCACATTGATGTGATAGATTCTCAGGAGGGTTACGAAAAAAAAAGATTGTCAGCCACTATTCTAACGAATATAGTCCATGCGTAATTTTACGGAACAAGTAAATAACTGTATATAAGGAAGGAATATGAACGCCAAAAGCTGTCACTAAGTTCTTGTGACTTTGGCCGTATGTCAAACTTTTTTTATAATTGTAGATAATCAATGCTCGAAAACTATATCAAGGTACTTCCATAATGCTTAGTGAGAGCAAACAACTTACAAAAATTTAAAATGTGTCTTTATACCATAATAAGCCATGTATCAAATATGAAACAATTCGCTCAAAGCATTTTGTTATTATTGATACAATTCCTACAAATATTTTTTTTCAAGAACTTTGACGCTCGATACCGTTGAAACGAGAAACTCTTGGATATCGGTTAAGTTTGGTTAAATCGGTTTGTTTTCATCCCGAAGCCTCCCCTTATAGTTTGTGTATAGGGTTCTGATACACCCTGTATACATGGTGATTTATAACTTTAGTCATTAGATTAAATGTGTTAATTGACCTCAGTAGAATTACATTAAAAATTAATCGCTAACGGAAAAAATGTACTAGCTTCTGGTGCATACTTGTGAGAACCACTGGCTAAATCAGATGAGAGTACATTAGCCTAATCTACCAAATAGGATTAAAATAGGTACCCAAACAACTGTTTTTAGCTTTTGCTATTTATCCAAATTCGGCCTTATCGCAACCACCCGTGCAATGTTTATAGAAATTTATTCTAGTGACCATCAATTAGTTGACAGAATTAAATATTTTGTTCGTTAAATTTGTTGTGGGATTATTATTAATTTTTGACGTATAGTTTGTTATGCAAAGTTGTTCTGTTTGATGTCCTCTGACTACTCTTAACTTTAATAACGATAATTATAAATCACCCTGTATAGTAGTCTTAATTCATCATCATCATCATTGTTGGCGCTACAACCCAGGTCGGGTCTTGGCCTGCTCCAAGATTTGACGCCATTCTGTCCTATCTCTTGCAGTCCTCCGCCATCCGCGGATATGGAGGTTAACGAGATCTTTTTCCACCTCATCCATCCATCGTGTTCTTGGTCGTCCTCGTCTTCGTCTACCTTCAGGTTTACTGTTTGTTAGTTTTTTGGGGATTTGTTGGTCGTCCATTCTTGTTAGATGCCCTACCCATTGTAACCTCATAATTTTAATATATCTGGTAATGTCAGTTTCTTGGTACATTGCATACAATTCGAAATTGTATCTGATACGCCACTGATTTTGTTCTTTAATAGGCCCATATATTTTCCGCAATATTTTTCTTTCGAACGTGCCAAGTGCCCTTTTGTCATTTTCAGTAATGGTCCACGTTTCTGCGCCATATGTAAGTACAGGTCTAATAAGAGTTTTATACATTGAGATTTTTGTTTTTCTGCTAACTGCACTTGATCTAAAGTGGGCTTGCAGTCCCCAGTAGCATCTGTTGGCCATCATGATTCGCCGTTGTATCTCCTCACTGACTGTATTCGTAGAGTTGATTAATACCCCCAGGTAGACGAAGCTCGTTACCTGTTCAAAGGAGAACTCTCCTATGTTTAATGCTCTTGTGGGTATAACTGCATCCTTCGTCGCCAGTATATACTTCGTCTTGTGTTCGTTAACACACAGCCCTATATTTCTTGCCGCTCTTTCTAGCAGTACAAAGCTCTCAATCACTGCTTGCTTGGTGCGTCCGATGATATCAATATCATCCGCATACCCCAGAATCTGGACGGACTTATTATATATTGTTCCACTTACATTGATTCCAGATTCTCTAACAGCTTTTTCCAGCGCAATGTTAAATAGGAGACACGCCAATGCATCCCCTTGTCGTACTCCATTTTTTATTTCAAAAATATTTGAGGTTTCGCCTTGAATTTTAATACACGCGCTGGATTTCATTATCGTCATCTTAGTAAGCCTTACTAATTTGCTGGGGATTCCAAAGTCCATCATGGCTTGAAGCAGTGGCGCTCTCAGGATGCTGTCATAGGCCGCTTTGAAATCCACAAATAGATGGTGTGTGTCGATGTTGTATTCAAACGTTTTCTGAAGGATTTGCCGTACTGAGTGTATTTGGTAAGTTGTTGACCTCCCAGGTGTGAAACCACATTGGTATTTACCAATAATATGGGCGGTGTAATGTCTCAGCCTTTTGCAGAGAATGTGTGCTAGTATTTTATAGCTGTGCTTAGGAGGGTAATTCCTCTATAATTCTCGCACTCCAGTACATCGCCTTTTTTATGTATAGGGCATATGATACCCAGATGCCAATCACTGGGCATTACTTCCGTATTCCATACAATTTGTATAAGGTTGCATATGACTTTCTGCAGTGTTTGGCCTCCGAACTTGTACAATTCACTGTTGATCTCATCAACTCCCGGAGCTTTATTATTTTTTAGACTGGCGATGGCTGCTTTAACCTCTTCTTCTGACGGTACTTCAGTATTGATTACCATCTCCTCTCCTGGTTCAGTTTCATTTGGCAAGTGTATGTTCTCTTGCGAGTAATCATTCAGTTTTGTTTCAAAATGTTCTGCCCATCGCTTTAGTATTGCATCTCTATCATTTAACATTTCTCCATTTCTTGCCCTGCAGCTTGTCACTCCGGGTTTGAATTTATTTCTTGCTTCTTTAACTTTTCTATAGAATTTTCTCACTTCCTGTTGGCTATATAAGCTTTCTATCTCTCTCATACATTGTTCTTCCCATGCTCTCTTTTTTCTTCTGTGGATTTTCTTCTCTAGTCGCCTCAACTGCCTATATTCCTCTTTTGTTTTTCTAGTCACTCGTTCATTTAGAGTTCTCATATGTGCTACATTTTTCTTATTAGTTGCTTCTTGACATTCTGCATCAAACCACTCCTTGCTCTCTTTGGGTTTTGATTTCCCCAGGGTATTCCTGGCTTTTTCAAGCACTATTTCTTTACAAGCTTGCCACAGTTGGTTTACATCATGTATGTTGTCACAATTCTTTTCGTTTAATTCTTCTTCCACTTGTCTTTCATAGTCTTCTTTCATAGTGACATCTTTAAGGCCCTCAATGCTTATTTTATCTACTCTTGTTGTTTTGCCTTTTCTAGTGTTGGATATTCTTGCTCTTATCCTGGCTTGTACCAAGTAGTGGTCGCTATCAATATTCGGCCCTCTGTAGCTTCTCACGTCCAAGAGGTTAGACACATGTCTGGCGTCTATAAGGACATGATCAATTTGGTTAACAGTTTCGCCATCGGGTAATTTCCATGTCCCCTTGTGTATGTTCCTATGTTCAAATGTTGTTTCTCATATGACCATGTTTTAAACGCTAGCAAAATTTACCAGCCGTATGCCATTGTCGTTGGATTCAGAGTGCAGGCTGTTTTCCAATTGTTGGCTGAAAAATATTTTCCTTTCCTACTTTGGCATTCAGATCGCCAATGATTATTTTAATATCATGATTTGCCACTCTGTCCAGTTCTCTTTCTATTGTGTCATAGAATGCATCTTTGTCTTCCTCACTTTTTTCCTCTGTGGGCGCATGTACGTTCAGGAGACTATAGTTGAAGAATTTGCCTTTGATGCGTAGGAAGCACATTCTGCTGTTGATAGGTCGGAAGTCTAATACTGCACTCGTCATTCTTTTACTGACTACAAAAGCGGTTCCCAATTCATGAGCTTTTTCTTGGCCACTGTAATATATACTGCAGTCTTTTCTTTCTATTATCCCCTTTCCAATCCATCTGGTCTCTTGAACGGCGGTTATATCTGCTTTCACACGCGTTAGTTGTTCCACCAGCAGTCTTGTGGCTCCAGGGGCATATAGCGTTCTCACATTCCATGTAATAAGTTTGAAATCATTGTCCTTATTTCGTTTGCGGGGCCGTCGTCTAAAGTCCAGTCCGGTATTTTCTCTTTGAGCTTTCGTAACCAGATTGTTTTTATAAGATAGGGGAGTTAGCCCTTTGCTTAACCCCCAGCCTGGAGGACCAGGATATTCCTCTTAGTCTGGCTCTTCACCTACGACCTGTCCGGCAAAGGAGACCCTGCCAGTAGCTAAGCTACCGCCGGTATAGCTTTCAAGATCATTAGAGCACGAAAGCCCCATCACCCGGCAAAATATGCCTTCTTCAAGGTGGGAATATCAAGCGAGGGGAGTTCAAACAATACATGATTTATTAAAAATCTTTCCTGAAGAGAGAGATATTGATTTCAAAATAAGTTTATACTAATAAAATAATTAATAGGTACTAGTTACTGACCAATTACTATACTTAATTCTGCCAAATTGTAATAATCTAAAGACAGATGATAGATTTGGGAATCAATTTTAATGGCACATTTTTTAATGTCTTGTATTTCAAAACAATGTGTGTGCTTACTATTCTTCATTCAATTTCCTAAAAAATGCTGCTAATTTATCTCGCTAAGTGATCTTCCTTTCGAGGTTTTTTAGTCTTGGTGCCATTCTTTTACTAGGATGCCCAATAGCACCTCGGTGTAGGCAGCAAAATTTCAATAATAAATTAGCGAAATTAGCAGTACTAAAATTTTTTCGTTATTGATCAGTAGGCGTGTAACGTTTCGCTTGTAATTAAGCGCTACCAAATTTAATTTAAAATTAAAAGCTCTTAATATTCGCAACAATGGACGTTACAACAATTGAAATCTCCAATGCGCTCGAACTTGCAGGATCATCGCGAGCTCATCGATCGACGCAGCTGGTACGGAGAATCGTTTTCGGCGCACCTCTCCGTCAATACACGACGAGTTCCGAGTAGCCGACCGAGGCATATAAATGGGAACCGCGCCGCGGACTCCGAGGAGATTATTATCCCGACAGCGAAAACTCCGCTTTTCTAGGCCGATCCCCCGGCTTCAGCTGAGGACGGCCTCGAGCCTTCCTCAGCTGGGCCAACCGAAATTAACCAGGGCCTTCAGCCAATTCCCGCATCAGAATCACACCAGAAACCGACCTGAAGAATTCGAGTTAATAACTCGACTCCTCTAGGTCCCTGACCGCATTCTAATAAACGTATTTCTGGAATAATCGGACTGCGTTTATTCGAATTCACTTGTAAACCGGAATCTGCAAGTTCGTTTAGTACAGCTCTGGATTAGTCGGACTGAACTGCCCGTACTGTTTGATATTTCGTGAGGTTTGCTCCGACCGTTTGCCTGCGAATTAATCTTATATTTGGGCTATCGAAATAACTTTGATTCGCAGCGTGGACGATTCTAACAGTCCCACGGAACTCTTAATTTACAATTGACACTCGGCTGGAATATCGGCGACTGTCAATTGGGGTAATTTCACGATGATATAAACGATTTCGATAAATTTAGTAAAGCTGTAAACTTACCCTGTCAAAGGATAATTCGTACCGTAACCTTGACATGCGTAGACGTGAAGATCCAGCCTGTTGGAATTTAATCTGCGGTTGAGGTCAAGCTATCCTCCGGGTTATCTCCAGTATACACACGTGTACGAACACCCACATAAAGTTACTAACGAATGCCTTTGATCTGTTAACTTTGTAATTGAAACAAATTAAGAACCAATCCGTTTATTTACATCGGCCATAGCTGTCAATTAAAACCTGGTTTGATGTTACAGTCCTGCCAACTTCGAAACGAATACTCCGCTCAGCCAGACGACCGCCCATAGCGAACACCGTCGTTCTACGCCAATGTAACTGGGGTGGCCTACCGCTTTAGGGTCCAATATAGGATCGACATCAATTATAACTTGTACATAATTTAGCATATATATTTTATTTTATTCTGTACATATTATGTAATAAACGTGTTTTCTGTTAAGTCTTCTTCTTTTAAATCAGTCAAAGTGTAAGTAATCAGAATCCTGAGCCAAGTAAAAGCTACCATTCCAAAAGGGCACAATTAATAATGCTACAGGCTTACTTTTCCAAATTAAATATAAACCCGAAATCATTGTAAAGCCCCAGCTAGCATTGCAGGGGTAGGCGGTACACCTAATATGTAGTTACTTTAAAATCAGTATATCTGTCCTGGGGTAAATTTAATAAAACAAGTACCTATACATTGTCTGAACTTCCTGTATCGCCCTGTAAAACCCAAAGGAGAAGCTTTAGAAAAAATATTAATTATTTTGCAAAAATCTTGTATCTACGCACTTACGGTAACTATTTATTTTTAAAACACACTGTCTATTAAAATTCAAACAATATAGTACAGCTTACAGACATTCAAATAGAAAATAAAGTATGATCAAAAATTAATCTCATCTAGTATGGCTGTGAAGGAACAAATTGCTGCCTTTAAAACTGGCTCCAATAACTATATTTTATTTTTAGGTTAAATTTAAGACGAAGTGTCTATTTGACCGGCGCAAGCTTATTTGTTGCACAATTACATTACTTTTACGTGCAAATTCATTTATTTTAATATAATATTGTAATAAGATAGATAAAAAAATATTTAATAATATAATTTTATAATAAGGTTGTGGAGATAGATAGCCAAAAAGTTTATTGTAGTAGGTATCAAAAATCTGATTGTCCCTTAAGGTCCAAGCGTCATACATGTGAAGGTTGATAAAATATTTTACGTTTCGCCACTTTAGATGGCTTCATCAGAAATTATTGACAAGTAATATAACTAAAATACAAAAGTTAGAAAATTAGATTAAGTGAACACATAGAAAAATTTTTCAAGGCTTACCAAAATGGCTTCCATAAAAGTTTATAATAATTGATAACAAAATTTGCAAATGACTAATTAAAGCCACATTGCATGTAGACGGCGTTTAAATAGATAAAGGTGAAATGTTAAACAATCATTATTGATTGAGGTTAAACATTAACTATATTATAGATAATGTAATTGAAACAATAAACTTTTAATAGAAAGTAAAGGACATCTTGTTTTGAAGAAGCAAGCTGCCAGAATGAGGAAAAATGCAAGATGTCAATTGTATGCGTACGCATATTTAGCTTAAGGTCAGGTCCGTATTTCGGATGAATTTTTGAAAAGATGAAAAAATTTTGCATTTTTCCTCATTCTGGCAGCTTGCTTCTTCAAAACAAGATGTCCTTTACTTTCTATTAAAAGTTTATTGTTTCAATTACATTATCTATAATATAGTTAATGTTTAACCTCAATCAATAATGATTGTTTAACATTTCACCTTTATCTATTTAAACGCCGTCTACATGCAATGTGGCTTTAATTAGTCATTTGCAAATTTTGTTATCAATTATTATAAACTTTTATGGAAGCCATTTTGGTAAGCCTTGAAAAATTTTTCTATGTGTTCACTTAATCTAATTTTCTAACTTTTGTATTTTAGTTATATTACTTGTCAATAATTTCTGATGAAGCCATCTAAAGTGGCGAAACGTAAAATATTTTATCAACCTTCACATGTATGACGCTTGGACCTTAAGGGACAATCAGATTTTTGATACCTACTACAATAAACTTTTTGGCTATCTATCTCCACAACCTTATTATTTCATCGAAACAGCCAAATTTTCATTCACCTATTATACAATGCACGAATCGACAGGAGACGATTCTAAACTTTCAACTATAAATACAACATTTCAACAAGGATTCTACCACCTCGTCTACACCACCCTAGGTGCGCACTATGAAGACTTATTCCGAAACTTCAGCAACATAAATCACAAATTTGTAAAGGTTAGTGAACGCATTTATTTTCTCAAGGCATGCATTAAAAATTTCTTAATCCCAAAATTTTTACAACCTAGAAACAAGCATATTACTTTCTTTAATTATAAACTTGAACAACAGTTTTTAGACAAACAAAAACAATCATTAATGACTGTTATTAAACTGCTCTTAAAAGACGCTTACTGTCAATTAAATTTCTTAAAGCAAAAACTAAGAAAAATGCAAGATGAATTTATCCATATCAATCAAAACCAATTATTCATATCTTTTCTAACATCCAAAATTAATTATAACTTGAAATTGAGGAGAAAACTTCGTAACAACTCAGAAAACAAGATAAAAAAACTCACATATAAAACAGAAAATATATGCAACCCAACATACACTAATGTACCACAACATTTAAATCCTAATACTTTTGTCATAAATTTAACCAATACTAAAATTCCACAAAACATCATTGATGTCTTAAAACTAGGACCTAAATTTAATTATTTTCCTAATGACAAACCACCATACGAAAACATAATTGCCAGCATCGAACAAGGAATTACAAATTTAACCATACAAAATCAAAACTCACTACGAGCAAACATTTGCAATATTTTAACCAATCATAAAAACAATAATCATTTAAAATTAACTTTTGAACAACAACAATATAATAATGAATTAACTAAAAAAATTGCAGAAACTAAAACTTTCCTTAAAAACAACCAAGAATTGATTATAACTACTGCTGACAAAACCCAAAAAACGGTCATTTTAAATAAAACAGAATATACCAATAAAATCTATAATTTATTAAATGACACTAACACTTATAAAAAGGAAATTAAAGATATTACACCATCAATTCAAAAAAAAATAACGAAATTGCAAAACATTTACTCGAACATAATTACATAGACAATTTTACATATAAAAAAATTATCACTCACAACGGAAATCCACCTAAACTATATGGACTACCAAAATTACATAAAGAAGGCATACCATTACGACCTATCGTTGCTTCTTACATGAGTCCAACTTATAACTTGTCAAAATTTTTATCTGGAATATTAACTAAAATAACAACAAATAATAAATTTAGTGTCCAAGACTCCTGGGAATTTAAAAACAAAATTGACAATACAACCTTAAATAAAAATCACACTTTGTTCTCACTAGATGTAGTGTCACTTTACACTAATATACCTACAGATCTAGCAATACAAACAATAAGAAACAACTGGCAAAAAATTAAGGAACATACTAAAATACCTATGGATGATTTCATTAATGCAGTCGATTTTGTACTAAAAACTACTTACTTCTCTTTTAAAAATGAAATTTATTCACAAACTTTTGGATGTGCTATGGGCTCACCCATATCATCCACAATTGCAAACCTAGTTTTAGAAGATATTGAGACAGAGATTTTGAAACAGAATCCTAATTTTTCCCTTTATCAAAGATATGTCGATGACATAATCATGGCAACAGATCCAATTAATAAATTAATTTTTTTAAATACATTTAATAATATACATCCTAGACTTAAATTCACTATTGAAAATGAAAATACAAAACATTCCATAAATTTCTTAGATCTAACATTATACAGGCAATCCAACGGAAAAATTCTTACCAATTGGTATAGAAAAAATATAAAATCAAATAGATATCTAAATTTCAATTCCATAACTAATTTAAAATACAAAAAAAGTGTCATAAACAGTTTAGTAGACCGAGCAATTAAACTCTCGTCTAAACAATTTCATAATCAAAATTTAAAATTGATAACTAACATCCTTATAAATAACAATTATCCACTTAAATTCATAAATAAACAAATCAATTTTCGATTACAAAAAATAAAAAACAAACTAAATACTTCTTGTAACTTACAACCTAACTTTTTTGGTTCTGATTTTAATATTCCTGACTCAGTATCTCAAAACAAATATATATCAATACCTTATATACCTAATATCTCGGAAAAAATAGAAAGAGAATTAAAGAAATATAACATCAATACAGCTTATAAAAATCACAATACAATAGGAAAACTTGTATACACAAACCTCAAAGACAAAACACCTATCAACATGCAATCTGATTTAGTGTATCAAATCGACTGTAATAATTGTACTTCTACATACATAGGCGAAACAAAACAACTTTTGAAAAACCGCTTATACCAACATAAATACTCAATTAAAAAAAACTTAATTTCACCTTCCAATAAAACTGCACTCACAGATCACACTATAGAAACTTTTCATAACTTTAATTTTTCAACACCTAAAATTTTACATAAAGAGGCTAACACTCGTAAAAGAAAGTGCTTAGAAATGATCGAAATTAAAAAAAGTCCAAATGCTATCAATTATAAAACTGACATTGAAAATCTAAGTACTATTTACCATAACTTATTTAAATAACTCCCTAACTATTTTTCATCATATTTTTAATTGAGTAAAACGGTTCGAATTTTTCTTTTCCAATTTTGTAGTTGCCCCTAAAATTATTTAATTTTTTCATCTTTTCAAAAATTCATCCGAAATACGGACCTGACCTTAAGCTAAATATGCGTACGCATACAATTGACATCTTGCATTTTTCCTCATTCTGGCAGCTTGCTTCTTCAAAACAAGATGTCCTTTACTTTCTATTAAAAGTTTATTGTTTCAATTACATTATCTATAATATAGTTAATGTTTAACCTCAATCAATAATGATTGTTTAACATTTCACCTTTATCTATTTAAACGCCGTCTACATGCAATGTGGCTTTAATTAGTCATTTGCAAATTTTGTTATCAATTATTATAAACTTTTATGGAAGCCATTTTGGTAAGCCTTGAAAAATTTTTCTATGTGTTCACTTAATCTAATTTTCTAACTTTTGTATTTTAGTTATATTACTTGTCAATAATTTCTGATGAAGCCATCTAAAGTGGCGAAACGTAAAATATTTTATCAACCTTCACATGTATGACGCTTGGACCTTAAGGGACAATCAGATTTTTGATACCTACTACAATAAACTTTTTGGCTATCTATCTCCACAACCTTATTATTTCATCGAAACAGCCAAATTTTCATTCACCTATAATTTTATAGTTTGAATTAAATATAAGTACTTACGTAAGCCAATTTTAAAGGCGTTGGTTTGCACTCCCACAGACATCCCATAACATAAAATCGTTGCTCTCTTTCTTTCTTTCTATATTTGTTCGCTATCTCCTGCGAAGACACTGGACCGATTACGTTGTACGATGGCTTAAAAGTTTCCTAATTTTTAGACTTAGATCGTAGACCGGTTTTTATTTACAAAAAAAGTACGAGAAAGTTTTAATTTAATTAAATCTTCTAAGCAGCGGAGCGGAGCGCCTGTCGCCGTAGGCTACGGTGTGACAGCTGCTGTCGCCGTGTGCTATTAGCTCGGGTGAATACCTATGTTCATATATCATTATAGGGGCGCATTATTCAAACAACCCAAATTAGTCCTAGAGTAGAGTGCTCGCCTGCCACGCGGGCGGCCCGGGTTCGATTCCCGGCCGATGCATCTTTTTTTTAAATTTATATTAATGGATCTCTCTTAAATTAGCGAACCAAAACGTAGTTCGGGTGACTCACTAGTACTAGATAAGATTAATTTTTGATCATACTATATCTGCAGTAGTAGCTACAAAATGAAGATAAATAGTTGCTAAGCTAAAAGTGAAGTACCGTAGGTAAGGCACTATGCTCTACCCTAGGTGTTGTACTTTTGACACAGCATAGGTTTCCCTATGCTGTGCTTTTGATATTAATCAATTGGGACATTTTCGTATTCAAAATTTAGAATAAGTGTTATTTGATGTATAAAAGACCATAGTTTTTACTTTGCTTAATCTAACGATCGATTAATTAATCGTTGAAATTATATAGCGATTACAAAGAAGTGTCGTTAGAGCCATGTAGGTACAGTTACGGACACCTCAAAGTGCACGGTTTTCTGTTACTATGGTTATTTTTGCGATTTTTCGGCTTATTAAATGGGGGTTTCTCCAGTGGCGTTGCCTGTGATTATAAGAATAGGTATTACTTTTTTAATGTTTGTATTTTAGAAAAGTTTCACTAGTAAACAAACTATATAATAATATGTATTTAATAAATATGTATCAGTATTCAATTGCTACTATGCTTTGCAGTTTGTTTCGCATGGAGTTGACCAATATTTCCATATTTTATCCTTCTCTCAGTTCCCTCCAAGCATTTCTTATTCTTTACCATAATTAATCGGTTTCGTTTGGTGCAAAATCCCTGGTATAAATTTTTGTAGTTAAATAGCCCCAAACATATTCGATGGGATTCAAGTCCGGACTTCTTGCAGGCAATGGTAATAAATTGATATTATTCTCATCAAACCATCAATGAACAGCCCCTGCTGTATGCACAGGACAGTTATCCTGTGAAAATAATGTTATCAATTACGTTAACATAAACAAAATTAATTAATTAGGTAATATATTGCCTGTTGAAAGTTAAATTGATTAGGAAAGACCTCTCTTACAGATGGCAGCATCACATTTTGCATTCAGTCGACCATTAATTCTATAGCATGCCCCAGATCCGTGAGCATTGATCCATCCCCATACGTTTCCAGAGAATCGTTCACTACTCCTTAAGGGTTGAACATAATATTGCTCCTCAAATCTTGAATTTTGTGGTCTACACACCCTTAATCGTCAATTGGTAAATGATTGAAATACCTTTTCACCTGAGAAAACAGTCGTGTTCCAAAAGTCGTCGATCTCATTCAAATACTCTTCATTCTTTGTTCTCTGGTGTTAAAAAAACTTTTCTTGCAGACGTTTTTGCTGCCAACGATTTTTAATTTTGAAAGTGCAGCTCTTGCTCACATGCAAATCTGTTGCGACTTGACTCAGCGACCAGTTCTCTTCCAGTTTTGTAATAAATAGCTCGCATTTTCTCTGCTTCTAACAAATGTCTGGGAATTTTCCGAGTTTTCAGTTCAATGACAGTTGATGACAAACGTAAACGTCAAAACTCGACGTCTATGATTAGAATATCGTATTACAAGCTAAAAATCTGCCGTGCACTTTGAGTTGGCTGCAACGGTACGCTTCAGGCTTCTCTTTCTTCTCCGTTCTCCATCTTGACCTTCTAGAGTAGGCACTTTGCACCTGAGTAGAGCTAAAGTCCACAAGTATTTTACTATGGCGACGTTTGTTGTGTGTGGTTCGGTGTTAAACACAGTCGTCAATATTAGGCATTTCCGAAAACTACACCGTGAGATATCTACCATTTAGTAATCGTTAGTCAAATGATGCCTGGATACAGGAATTTGATTAAGTAATTTCAGAACGTAGGTACCTGCTGTATATCTGTAATATCTCTTGACATGTAGTAAACTGGGCGTTTATCGTCTATATTCAAGCGTTTCACACTTCTTCATAAGTTGCACTACATAGTTATGGTAGATTCAGTACAATACTCAAATCCTCGAGCTCTAAATACTAGCAGTTTACATTTTTGAACTCGTTCGAAATGTGGAGTCTGTGAAATTGCTCAATTTGTGTGAAATGGGCAAAATTTTGTCCTGCATGGAATAAAAACTGTATCTGCTGATTCATGTACTGGGCTGAAATTTAATTTATGGATTTGGTAGCAGCAATATTTGCCTATTACGTGAAATACTCAACAGATCGAATTTCAGAAGTAAGCAGAATCAAAGGTAATATTAAGAGGTAATCTTGTACGACGCCACCGATGAACTACTGTTCCTAGAGTCAGTAATCTTGGAGGGAGGGTTCGCTAACATGTCAAATACCTTACACTGTTGCCAGACCTGTTTGTTTATTTCTACAGCAATTTGGGGCCTAATTCGTTTTAGTTTGCATGTTTAACGTGGTCCTAACATCAATGTCGAATAGAGGTGTTCTAGCTCCAACTGTTTGTGAATGAAGGTAACATTTTGACGCTAAACCATATTCGTGATTCTTGCAGGTGTTGCGGTTAGGGTCAAGTTAAAATGTATTGAACGGTTGGCGAAACGGGGATTAATACATAATTTCCTTCGTTGTGAAGGCTGTTAGGTAGATATGTCGTTTGTTTAGCGATTTTTTACGATTAAAAGCAAACTAAAAATAATTTCCCACCAAACGCTGTTGAAGCCTTGATGCCAAACAATAAAGGTCTGACAACGTTTTAAGGTACAGTTGTGTGCAAATAAATCTGGGACAGTGTTTTTTTCACATGCAGATTCAGTTAAGAATTGAAGAATATCTCCATGGATTTCCTGCTATCAGAAAGAGTTACATTAAACTTTAACAGGTACTGAAACCCGTAACTCTCTCTGATAAGAGGAAATCCATGGAAATATTCTTCAAATTCTTAACTGAATCTGCATGTGAAAAAAACACTGTCCCAGATTTATTTGCACACGACTGTACTTTTAATCTAAACGATTAGCTGTTCGCGCCAACCTTGAAGATTACCGACTCTAGGAACAATAGTTCATCGGTGGCGTCGTACAATACAAGATTATCCATTAAGAACTAATAACACTAATATTGCCTATTTCGCAAAATGGTCAATAACCATGTTCAATTTTTCTTATTACGCAAATTCTTCTGTATTTCATTAAGCAACTGACTAAAAAGTATTAATTTGTAATATGAATATTTTGCTCTTTCAGATCGAGAACAAAACTTTAAAAAACTGGCATTTGACGCAATAGCAACGTGTCTAATCTAATTCTGCAGAGTTATTTCACAGGCTTCAGGTAAGCTTATAAGGAAAATAAGCTATGCTAATTGTTCTACTGCTCTGCTTATAATATTTTGAGTTGCACAATAGATTCTAGGAAGCTGTGTGTAGTATTGTGTATTTTTTTTTTACATTGAGGTACCTATGTAATTTAATATTCAGGCTCCAAGAAGTATTTACTATGAATACACAGAAAAACAAAACACATTCGTAGAGCAAACTCTTATTTTTTTTTGCATTGGGAGTGTAACAAAATGATATATCTTCATTAAAAAAATTATAGATTAGTAGGCGTACTGCAAATTATATTTAGGAAGAATCTTCATTAAAAAATTATAAATTAGTAGGCGTACTGCGAATTATATTTAGGAAGAGAATATGATTTAAGATAGCAGCAACAACAACAAACAGATCAACGATAAGCTACTTTTTAGAAAGTATAAATTCATTGGCATAAACTAAATTACAATAGTCTTAGGTAACATATCAAATTTGACGATGATTTTTTGAAATTTGTTTTGTCTAAAATAAAAGTCGACGCAATATTTTTAATAAATTATTTGTTTCACTATAATACTTGTTTATTTCTATTTTATTTCAGTTAATACACACGGTATTATAAACGTAAGCCGATATTTCTGAAATGTTGCTGTATAATTTAAAAGGTACTTTATCCGATTATGAAATGTTTTTTATCTATCTTCACTTATTCTGTATGTATGTAATCCTACAAAAAATTTAGATTTTTTTTACTTTAAAAATTTTTTTATTCAAGAGTGCTAAATAAACATTGCCTATTAACATTCTTACTTTGTAATAGGCTGTCAAAATCACTCAGACATTGATGTGATAGAGTTAAAGTAAGAATTCTATTATCTACATTACCATCTTTTCAAAATAATATTGAAGTAGAAACTAAAGGAGTTCAAAATTTGTTATGTAAAGATAATTTATTCAGTTTGTTTCTCACTACATCATGGCCAGCGTCGGACTGGCAAAATTTGGCCTACCGGGCAAAGGATGCATGTGGCCTCCACATGTAAAAATATGAGGAAGGGGGGGGGCACAGCCCCCCGGCTAAAGGGGAGTCCGTGGGCAAAGCACTGCTGCAGGCGAAATTTTTATAATTGTAGGGAGCTCGAAGACCCAAAACGCACCCCTCTTACTAGTAATGGCACAGTACAATAATGGCACGTGAAAGTACAACAAAATCAATAACTACGATAAAGAAAACGATGGAGGAATGGAAAAAGTATTTATTCTAGTAATTTTAAAATTTAAACATGAAACAAGGTAACAAAAAAATAAAATAGGGAGGAGGTAGGTAATTATTCTATTCTTATAAACTGACATCCAAACAAATAACAAACAATTTTCTTTATATATTATGGTTTATAAACTTTGAGTTTGGAACAATTATAAAGAAAAAATATAAATAATAATGATCACAAGCTTTGACCTTATAGGAATTTTTACACTCTATTCCATTATAATAATTATACTTAACAATATGAATCACATCAATAATTTTGATTTTCAAGAGACTGATCTATTTGGCAACTTGTCAATGATTTCGTCGAAATTCAAGCTTTGGAGTAGATCACACTGCACATTCAAAATTAGAAAACATTCTAACCTTTCTTGTGATAAAGAAGCTCTTAGCCTATTTTTGATTATTTTCACTTTAGAAAATACGCCTTCACAGGCTGCTTGGGTGCATGATGTCAGTTAAGTATTTGTAGGCTAAGTACAAATTATTATATGTAAAGGCGTGCAAATTATATGTGTGTAAAATTTTAAAGCAAAAATTCATACAACCCGCACAATCACCCTCTGTCCCCTCACCAATGCAAATATTTAAATGAAAATTTGGATCTTCTTCGGTGTCATTTTCGTTGTCATCACTATTAGTGTCGTGATTGGTTGAGTCACAGTCACCCTAGGCTGGGATTGTTCTTTTTGTAAAGTGAAAAAAAATTTAAAAATTAATCAATTCTTGTTTAATGATGTCTTGTGGGATGTTTTTTTAGCTTTGAAATTACGACAAAAGCAAAATCAGGAATATTTTCTCCATTTAGTTGAGCAGTACGTTGAAAAGTACTCGGATCAAAGAAACTGAAAGGTCACTAATCTCCTAATTTTTAGTGAATCGGTCTTACATGCTTTGCATTAATTGATTAACAATCACTTTATAAGTTTCCATTTCAAATTTTTTCAAAACTATTTCTTTCATAGGATCCCCGACAGTTTCTCTTTGCATTTTTTTATTCTCCTATATCTCAATACTGGAAATTCAGTTTCAATTGTTGTGTCATTTTCATTTAAATAGGCGTTCTCTGTAATTGAATCAAGGAATTTTTTGACTGACGCTGCGGGAACCTCACACACACAATCATGTTCATTCCACGACTACTAAGAAATAATAGATGCATGATGCATACGTGCACAAATAAAACTGGGACAATACTTTGACACAAAGTTTAGAATTTTTTAAATTTTGTAAAACATTTGTGCATTTTTTTGTTTTTACTATTTGAAAAATAAAATTATGTGGACATTTTGGCCTCCAAACTGGATTGGCCTACCGGGCATTTGCCCGGTTGCCCGGTTGCCCGGTGGGCCAGTCCGACACTGATCATGGCAATACAAATTTTATTGATGTTATCTGTGAGCGTTGCAGCAGGTGAACATTCGTTCTCTAACTGTAATTAAACAAGACATATTTGAGATTGACGATATCCTAAGAACGCTTAGGTGAGTTAGCTGTTTTGACCATTGAAGGCAATATTTTAAATGAAATTAATATCAATGATTCCGAATGATCTTATTGATTTTGCTTGGAAAAAGTCAAGAAAGGTGTTTCTTTAATTTTTTTTTCTTGTTCTACTTTCATATGCATAAGTTACAAGAATTTAATTTTGTTTTTTGGTCTTGTTATTTTTTTGTCTTGTTAAAATATTTTTCCATAAGAAGAGATTTATTTGTACTTCGGTAAGCTTATTTCCTATAGCTGGTAAGTACATGACCAAAATGTAATATGCAACTTTTGGTTTTTACTTCCTTTTACAATAAAGGAAGTATCGGATTCCAAAAATTCGAAATTGAGTTTTCAACAGATCTTCACGTTTTAGAGTCCCCTGATCCCAAAAAACATTGGTCTGTCTGTGTGTCTGTGTGTGTCTGTGAACAGAATATCTCAAAAACGAAAAGAGGTATGGCGTTGAAACTTTATAAGTTTTGTGTACTATGTAGATGCGACAGCAAGCTTTTGAAGAAAATCGCATAACTGGAAGTAGATGTTTACTCTTGCGATTTTTCAGTTTTTTTTCGCTTTTTTCAAAAACGGTTCTAACGATTTTTTTCAAACATCACATTTTATTACATTTTTAATGTGTATTGAAGTGAGATAGGTGGTTTTCCAGTTCAATACTTCTAAAATGGGTTTCTTTTGTTTTTTTTTCTATTTTTTTATTAACTCCTATTTTAAATAAAACACCCGATATATTATTACATTTTTGAATTCAGCTTAAAATTCTAGAGAAAATTTGTCTCTTCAGCTAACGCTCTATTCTGTATCGTTTTTGTGGAATTCGTAATTTTTCAAAAATTTTGACAAATGCTCAAAAATTTAAAATCAAACTCAAAGGAAGTTGTGTGCGTGTATCGCACCAGATTTTTATTTTACTTTTAATTTAAGCCAGTTCAGCCCTTGAAGTTGCTATTCATGGCTGCGATAACACATTTTATAACTGTTATACATCACTATGAAGGCACTAATATCTTCTTCTCACTACATTTAGGGGTTTATTCATTGTCATCCGAATCCATTAAATATAAATCGTGCGGTAATTTTCGTTTTAATGTCGTCCGAATTTTCCTTTCCCCGATGGAATGGACGTGGGCTGCTGTCTTGAGTATTAAGAAAATGGTGTTTGCAGATTGTCTTTATTGCTTCATTGATAGTAACCACTCCCGCGTCTCGGCGAATCTGATAGCTTCTATAACAAACCACTGTGCATTTGAAACTATTCATAAAACTTTATTTTGAAGTCTTTGCGGTTTCTTTAGCTAAGTCTCACAGGTCATAAAGGACATCCATACATGATCACAGGCCGTTCCACACTTGATTTTAAAATGGGATTTTTTATTTATTAGTGGATATAGTTGCACGAGTCTTGAATGCGCCTCTTTTACCTTTTTATTGATGTGGTATGCCCACCTCAATCTATTGTCTAAGTAGACACCCAGGTATCTTACGGCGTTATCATCTTTGTTGCGTGGGATTATTTTATTTTTTAACACAATATTTGGTGGATTATTTTTGCATTACAACAAAAATATTTTAGTCTTTGTTTTGATGGTATTTAGTTCTAAACGCCATTTGCTGAACCACTCACTAATTTTGTCCACACTCTCCTATAATTGTGTGATTGCCATATCGATATCGTTGTTTTAACTAATAATAGTAGTGTCACCTGCGAACATGGCCAATGCTGTGTTTTCGAGTTGGGGAATGTCGTGGACGTATAAGTTGAATAAAATGGGCCCAAGTATTGATCCTTGCCGCACTCCTGCTTTAGCCAATTTTATTTCCGATATTTTAGAGTTTATTACAACGGAGAAATTGTGATCTTCTAAAAATGATTTAATAATGCATAAGAGGTAACTAGGCAATTTAGTTTTCACGAGTTTATACAAGAGTCCCATGTGCCACACTGTATCGAACGCTTGCTTAATATCGGGAAAGGTGGTAGCTGAATAATGCTTTTGTTCAAATCCGTGTTCAATAATTCGGGAAAGCTTTATTTTTATTTACATATTCTACCAGACACGTATAAATTGTCTTTTCAAACACCTTCGATAAGGTCGGTAGTAAACTTATCCGTCGATAATCAGTGATATCATGAGATTTCTTACCCGGTTTATGAAACAAGCATTAAACACTGATGTAGTAGGTAGTAGGATAAATTATGGTGTTGTTTTAAGGTTCCCCTGGCTGCCCTCCACATTGTTGGGTCTTGTGGTTCAAGCTCACGGATGTGTGACTGATAGTTGTTTATTCTATGTTGTTCCAATTCCCGTTAAATATTTCATATTAAGTAATTTAAGTGTGAACTGACAGCTGGGTCTCTTGTTTTAATCCACGATCATCGGGTTTTGTACTTTTCTTTAATTAATTGCTGTATATTGGTAGGTGCATTCATAAATTTCGTTGTGCGTCTTGGTTTTTGGATGTTAGTAGAAGCTTCAGTTGAGTTTTTAATTGTTTTTAATAAATATCTATGCTACTATTGATGTCAAATTTATTGTTTAGTACAATAGGACAATTTATGTATTGCCGCAGTGTCTGGTTGAACATTTTCCAATAAATTTTTCAGTTGATTAGTTTGGGAATTTTATCAGCTATCTTTGGTTGATTATCAAAAGTTAAAATAATTGACAGATGATCAGAATCTAGGCAACACCATCTGACTAATAAGACTTGAAAAGTTCTTATGTAGAATGACATCAAGAGTATCTAGTTGGTGGTGTATTCGATAAGGTATGTACATTGGTTTGGGAGGTGGCGTAATCTGAATCTTGTATAGCCTAATACCATTTGGGTTATTCGCTCTACATCCCCAGATTGTATGTTTGCAATTCAGATCTCCTATGAGTAAAGTTGCTATGTTAATTTTCCTCCATTTTGAATTTTAATTATTGCAGCTGTTGTTTCCATATATTCTATTGTTGTGGTTTCATTATAGTATATACCAAGATGCTTTTTGAAAATTAATACTTCCTGGCCTGTCTTTTCGGAAAACATATCCCGGTATATTCAGTTGTTGATTTGTTAGCAGTTGTGTTTCAGTGACACCTAAAATATCTACATTATGCCTTTCCAAGAACGCCATAATTATTGATCTTTGTCGATTAATTCCGTTTGCATTCCAATTTGTGATAATTAGCTTCGAGTAGCTTTTGGTTATTTTATTTGTAGACATTTTGTAATAAAACTCGAATTAAGGGAAGAAGGACTTCTTTTATTTTGCTTATATGAAGCATGCTGATTTCAATAATTAAGTGTACCATTTGCTGTATGAGTCAACTTGATTTATTGGATTTCCATTGTTGGGATGGCTATTTACATTATTGGAATGGTTAATTGATTCGTTACGAATTGCATCTGCATATTTATAATAAGGAGTGGTGTATGTATTGGCGGAAATGGTTCGTTTGTTATTAACTTTTTATAATACTTACAGCCCTTGTACTTGTAGTTTGCAATGTGCTCTCCGTGACAATTGACGCATCTGGGTTTTTCGTTTTTGGTTTTTGTGCACTGCGAGAAATGGTGATCCCCTAAGCACTTCACACATCTGGGATTTAATTTGCAGTAGTTTTTCGTATGCGAGTACCGCTGGCAATGAGTGCATTGTGATGTAATTTTTCCGGTTCTTTTTGGCTCGACGGATACTAGAGAATAATAGAGGTAGTTCAAATTGTAGATTGTTTTTACGTTCTCAGTTTTATTTAATATTGCAGCACAAATCGGTATTGGCTGTTTATCTTTATTCTATAAGCACGTAACATTAATTACAGGAATTTTTTTATCAGTCATTTCTTGTTTTATCTCGTCGTTTGCTTTTAGAACTAAAGTGTTTTGTTAAATTACTGATACTTTGTTGGACGTTGTGCCGTTCTTAAATGAAGGGATTGTCAAGGCCTCGGCTAGCTCTTTTAATTCTTTCGGCAGAATATGGCGTGGTGTAAGGATCAGGCTAAGAAATGCTTTGGGCATTTACTATTGAACAGTAGATTAATAAAATAATTGGGCGCCATGTCGTTATTTACAAAAAATAAACAAACCTAGCTAGCAAAATAAATCAACACCTACCTTGTAAGCTTTGGTGCATACTTCAATCTAAATGTAGTAATGCTAGCAACAACAAATACTAACAGTAACAGTCAAAAGAATATTTAATATCCTGCACAAACAAATCAAGGTTGGCGTCACCCAATTTACACACACATGTAATTGTATATCAGAACAAAACAGACAAAACAACATTTTAAAAAACTTCAAATTGCAGTAGCATTTCAGAACTCGCTAGTTATAGCTTAAATTACAAGTTCAGACTAACACCTGTGCAATCGCAAATGACATAAACCTATAATACCAAGGGCGTTATCTGAGATATAGTATACA
Organism: Agriotes lineatus; assembly: GCA_940337035.1. NCBI lineage: Eukaryota > Metazoa > Arthropoda > Insecta > Coleoptera > Elateridae > Agriotes > Agriotes lineatus. Next base: position 63,606,778 of record OW679202.1, read on the forward strand.
AGCTATTTCAGCAATTTTGAATTATATAAATACTCGCACTTTTGCAGTAATAACAACTCAGCCAAAGATTGATTTGACACGCTCAGTTTGAGTTGCTAAGATCTTAGTAAGAACTGACATAAGTTTGCGGCATCATGTCTTCGTCGTTAAAAAACAGAGCTGATAATGGCATGTACTTACGATTTAGTTAATGATGAAATCCGGCAATCGGCAGGGGAGTCATGTTCATTGCATTTTTCTATGAAGACTCAAAGCCAACTGACTGCATGATTCTCAGAATCCCAAGGTAGACGCTCGAAAAAATAACTAGCATCAAAATTCCTGGCTACGTACAGGCGCGAATTTGGGAAACTGGTTAGCTCAAGGAAGAGCCAAAACATTAGCTCCGGGATGCTGAATTTAAGCCTTCTTGAGAGCCCAAATAGCTGCTTGATTTGTGAGCCAATACTAACGGTTTCTAACCCAAACTAGCCCATATTAAACGATCTAAATATTGGAAAATTAGAAAAGGAAATTATGCATGCAAAAGCATTTTTACCGATAATGTAGAAGACGCATCGCAACGATTTCGATGAGCGGAAATGCAGAGCAGTCCAGCCTAAATAACCAAAATTAATACTT
>OW679202.1:63607498-63812897 GCA_940337035.1 Agriotes lineatus
GCCATAGACCGGTCTTCCAGGCTTTATCACAGATGTCATGTATGATTCTTAGTCCATCGTCTCCTAGCAGTTTTATAGTTTCGGCAGGAATACCATCAGTTCCCGGGGCTTTATTAACTTTGAGGTGGTGTATGGCCTCTTCAACTTTATCTCGCAGAATGTCTGGTTCGATGTCTTCTGTGTTCCTAATCTGTTCTTCGTTGTTGTCATTTGCTTCTTCTTTATATAAATCCTCACAGTATTGTTTCCATCTCAGTATTATTTCTTGGTCTTCCCATATAATGTTGCCGTTTTTGTCTTCAATGGAGGATGTCTTGGGCTTGAATTTGCATGTCAGTTCTCTGACCTTTTTATATAGGCCTCGGGTGTCGTTAGAATTCCGATGGTCTTCTATTTTTTTTGCAGATGTTCTTAATGTGATTGTTCTTGTAGTGTCTGCATTGTCTTTCGATTATTTTCGATAATCTTTTGTAATTGTCTTTGGAGTCCTGTGTTGTTATTCCCTTCTTCTTTAGATCTCTCCTTTCATTAATCGTATCAAGAGTTCTTTGCGAAATCCAACGTTTGTTTTTCCGTTCTGATGTATTATCCTTTCTTTGTAGTATTGATGTGGCATCTTTGATTGTATTCTTTAGTTGTTCCCATTCCAAGTTTGGATCCTGGGTAGACGTGATATCAGATAGCCTATTGGTTAATCTATGTTGTATTTCTTGTTTAAATTGTTCTCTAGATTTTTCTGTGATTGTTGTTATGTTTTTGTTTTGTGGTCTCTGTATTTTCTTTAGGCGGAGTCTGAAATCCATTGCTAGTAATTGATGGTCTGATCCACCGCCAGCGCCTGTGTAAGTTTTACAATTTAAAATAGAAGATTTCCAGCGGGCTTTGACCATGATATAATCGATTTGGTTCCTTTATCTGTCTCCAGGAGACCTCCATGTGTACAGTCGTCTGATGTGATGCTGAAATAACGTGTTTGCAATTGTCAGATTGTGCTCTTGACAGAATTGGAACATACGGTTTTCTCTCTCATTTCTAGTGCCCATACCAAAACTTCCTACTAACTCTTTGAATTGTTGATCTGCGATGCTTGTCCCTAGATGATCAAAAATATGTTTTCTCAGTTCCGTTTGCATGTCTGTACGTCTGTCCATCTGTCTGTTAACGTATAGCTCAAAAAGTATTTGTTGGAGGAAACAGATATTTTACATGTGTATTATATGTCTACCTGGACAGAAACCGTATATACTTTTAGCCAAATATACACAGGGTGATCATCTTCAAAATAAAATACTGTCTATTTTTGCCTTAGCTTAAGAACTATTAGTTAAATAAAAGTAATATTTTGCACATAGCTCAGGTATTTACTTTTGATTAAAATAGGCATATTTCGGACCCAATATACACAAGGTGGACGAATTAAAATAATAGATTGTTTTTACTTTCATCTTTTCAGAATGTTTTGTTTCAAAACTTCCACTTCCTAGTTCAAGCTTGTTACAGATTTTTACATTTATACTTACGAAAGTTCTACTATAGTGTGATTATTAATGAAGTAAAGTGAATAAGCAACATTTTTTCGCAAGTTACACTTAAAGATTTATGGAATTAGCGAATTTAAAACAATCTTTGTTACTAATATAATATCAATTTTTTAAAAATTGTTTTGATATTCTGGAAATAAAATTTGACGCTGTTTAATTTTTTTTATTATGTCATAATCCACCAAACCTTTTCGAAGTTATTTATAAATTTAGAAAAAGTATTTCTAAAATTTGTAGGCAATGAAAAATGGTATGCTACGAATACATTTAGAACAATCCCTCTTCTTCTACTCACCCCCGTATCTCAATCGTTTCCACTGCTTTCTGTTGTCAGTCTGTTACCGCCACTGTGGCTGTAAAAGCAGAAAAGCAAAGGCAACCGACTTCTCAGTCGGAGCTGGTCATAGGTAAAACAAAAGACTCTAATCTTTAGCTGAAAAGAAAAATATGGGAGTCAAGTAGCAAGTAACCCAGCACTTTGCTAATCAAAAGGTAGGTACACTACAGAAGGCGCTACTAACCAAACCTGAAAATTAAAGGTAACGGCAAAGGCACAAATCAGATACGCAGGCAAAGATGTCAAGGCAGTATAATATCGTCAATTGGTAGTACATATACAAATATACCAAGTACACACACATGACAAACCAGCTCCAAAGTATCAAAGTTCATATCACAGTAGCATAAGAGGTATAATAATCTCACTAAAATATTTACACATTTTTTTTAATAACTCCAAGATTGTTTTACATGCTGTCAGTAATGACAATAAGTAAAAGATGTGATAATAAGAATTTACATGTCACAGTGTGGGTTTACCCTGTGGTAAACTCTACATCAAAATACAATATACAGTGTACAAAATACAAAATATAATAGTTCTTCGATCTCAATCATGACACGGTCCAATCCCGGAAGTCGTTTGTTACTTTATAAAAATATTCTCTTCTTTCTGGTTGGATTGTCAGGAGTTCAACTGCTAAAAGATTTGGGTGATTTCTGATTTTTTCCTGGTATTTAATGCTTTGGTTTTTTATTGTCTCTTGGACAGTATCACCTTGAAGGTCTTAATGTAATACCTGATTTGGTACGAACCATGGAGCGTTTGCTATGATTCGCAATACTTTAGATTGATAGCACTGTAGTTTTTCTAGGTTGGAATCGCTTGCTGTACCCAGGATTTGAATACCGTAGCACCAAATGGGGTTGATAGCAACCTTATATACGAGTAGCTTGTTCACAAGAGAAAGTTTTGAATTACGTCCTATAAGCCAATAGTATCTTCTGAGTATGAGGCCTAGCTGAAGTCTCTTGTGCCATATATGTGGACCCCATGTCAGTCGTCGGTCAAGATGAATACCTAAGTATTTAGTCTCCTCTTTTTGTGGAAGGATGTTGCCATTTAATCTGACCCCCGGGGGGGGGGGGCATATTTTCGCATTATTACCGCCCGTTTGATGCATTCGGCCACGACGGACCCCTCGCATCTGTGCGATACGGCTGCATTAAATAGAACGCATTTATCATTGTCTCTTTCTATCTTTTTTACAACATTTACCCTGTATCTTTTGGGTCCCATTTTCGTCAAGGGTAAATCCTGAGCTATGTGCAAGTTATGACTTTTATCTATTTCTCAGTTAAAGCAAAATTAAACAAAATGTTAGTTTTTAAGGTGGTCACCCTATATATATTTAACCGAAATGTTCTTGATTTTATGCCAGGTAGACATATAATCTGCATGCAGAATATCATCTTCTTGCTAGTTTTTGAGTTATACTTCAACAGAAGGACAGACAGACAGACGGTATTGAGAAAACCTCTTTCTGTGATTTATATATATCAGCGCAACAGGCCTACTGGCCCAAGGCTTCTACAAGTTGCTTCCACTTCCTTCGGTAGGTTACTGCTTCTTTCCAATTTTGTTCACCCAACTGTCGCAAATCCTCATTGACCGCATCCATCCATCTTTTTCTGGGTCTCCCTCTCTTTCTTCGGGAACCTGCCTTTGTTTCCAGAACAGCTTTTGGTGTTCTTCCTAGTGACATTCGGTATACATGGCCCAACCATCTCAGTCGTTGCTTCTTAACTATAGTAGTGATTGTTGCTTTTCTATACAACTGTCTCAACTCTTCATTAGTTCTCCTTCTCCATGCGTTTCCCTCTTTTACACCACCAAAAACTTTTCTTAACATCCTGCGTTCCCAGACTTCAAGCTTGTTTTCCAAGTCTTAGTTAGTAGTTAGTAGTTAGTAGTTAAAACCCATGTCTCGGATCCATATATTACTGTAGGACGTATAATGCTCTCATAAAGTCTTATTTTAACTTGCCTTGTTATTTGCTTTGACTTGAGTATTCTTGCCAGAGCCCCTGCACTTTTACTTCCTTTTGCTAATCTGTTTAGTACATCTTCTTTTTCCTCACTAGTTTCTGTCAATATAACTCCCAGGTAGTTGAATAATTCCACCTGCTTAAAAGAATACTCCTTGCCATGTGCGCCTGCAACTTTGAAGTTTGTTTTATTCTGATTCTTTGTCTCCATGTATTTTGTTTTGTTTTCATTGATTATCAGACCAAAATTTCTTGCAGTTTCTTCTAACCTTATAAAAATATCTCTTAACTCCGTTTTTGTTCTCGTAATTAGCACAATATCATCACCGTATGCCATACATTGATGCCTATGGTGGTATATTAAGCCTTTAGTTCTTATTTGGCTATCCCTCACGACTCTTTCCAAAACAAGGTTAAACAACATGGTCGAGAGCGGATCTCCTTGCCTTAATCCTCGGTTCACCTCAAAACTGTCTGACATTTTGCCTTCCACCAGAACCTTACACTTAGTCTGTTCTAAGGTTAGCTTTATTAAGTTCACTATTTTCTTGGCAATCCAAAACTTTTTAGAACTTCGATTAATTTGTCTCGATTAACTCTGTCATACGCTTGGTTAAAATCGATGAAGAGTAAACATAGGGGCAAGTTGTATTCGTGTGAGCTGTTCATTATCTGCTTTATGGTAAAAATCTGGTCAATTACAGATCTATTTCTTCGAAAGCCACTTTGATATTCTCCTATGGTTTCATCTACTTTCCCGTCTAATTTGTTCCTAATTAGCGTAGCTAGCACCTTATAAGTCACATCCTGTAACGCTATACCCCGATAATTTTCACACTCAGCTCTATCTCCTTTTTTATGTATTGGGCAAAATTAAACAAAATGTTAGTTTTTAAGGTGGTCACCCTATATATATTTAACCGAAATGTTCTTGATTTTATGCCAGGTAGACATATAATCTGCATGCAGAATATCATCTTCTTGCTAGTTTTTGAGTTACACCTCAACAGAGGGACAGACAGACAGACGGTATTGAGAAAACCTCTTTCTGTGATTTAAGGGCCCTGAAACGTAAAGATCTGAAGACATCTCCGAAGGTGATTACTATACTTTCTTAATCTTGTAGACGAGGGAAGTAAAAATAAAGCTTTTGTTGCATGAGTGCCTGCTATCAATTATAATCTACGGGTTAGAGAGGTGGACGTTAGCCACAAGAATTATACACAAATTGACGGAGACACACCATAGCATAGAATGTGTTTTGTTGGGTATAACAGTTAAAAGAAAGAAAAGCGATTGGATTATAAAGCGAACTAAAGTAGTATATATCATGGAAACAATAATATAGAAGAAATAAAGATTGGCGGGGCATACCGCAAGGATGCAGCAAGAACTATCGGTTGCCTCAAAATAAGATGAGTGAGAGTAGCTAAAGATAGAGGCCTACGTCCAACAGTGAATACAAATGGGTTGAACAGTAAACAGTAAATTAAAGTGATCCTCTCATATCCTGCATTTATGATCCAAGGAGTTTACTTCTTCTATTTTTGGTTTCTCATAGTCATCACTACCTACTGTATTTGTACATCCATCGTTTGTCAGGTCACTTGCTCTGCCCATTTTAGTGTCGCTACGTACTTCCTTATATTCGTCACTTTAGTTATTTTTCTAACTTTATTCTGGCCACCTTGACTTCACGGTTAAGTAGGGTTGCTTGCGATTTAGGCCAAGCTCCCGTAAGGATTAAGATCTGAAGGCAGAAGGGAGCTTGCTCGCCTCCATGGCACACGCTCACGTTCACGTTTACGTATTGAGAAAAGTCCTAACAGACGTACCGTCAAGTCCGCTGGTGTTCTTACGGAAACTTTAATCAAACCCCAGGGGGTGTTATCGTAAATAGGTTGTTATCCCGCAATTGGGTTAGTCCCGGATAAAACTTTGCACCTTTGTTGTATTGCGAATAATTGGAATTCGTTTACTGCCGCTGGTGTATGTTTCGACGAACCCCTGATTTCACTCAGGTGAATCTTAACTAATCTTAGTCCGAATTTGTGTGTGTGGCGTTGATGGAGGGCTTCTTCGCCGAATTCTCGCTGGTTTTCCTTGAACAAACAGTTGTAGCTGGACGCTTTTTCAAAGGAAATCCATCATTACCATATGCTTGGCAATCCATACAGCACATACGAACACCTTCCCTATAAATTGGAGAAACTTTGTTAACCAAGTTTTGCGCTACTACGCAAAAGTGAAGTTAAATGAAGGAACCCTTTTCTGGCTGTAAACCTTTTGTATATCTTAACTTAGACTGTATACAGTGACGTCACTTCCGGTGCTAATTTAGACATTCGATGTGCATGAACGTCTTTATCGCTGTGTTCATTATACGGACTTGAATAATTTACAGAAAGCAAACCCAACATTTGCACGTATTTCGGGTGATGTGTTAAGATAAGTTCCTTATCTGCAGGATTTGTCAATATACCACCTCCCGACAAGATTTGTTGATCTTCGTTTCGTGGTTTGAGTGAATTGAAAATTGTCTATTCTCATATAGAGACCACGTGACGCGTTGGTATTTAATTAACGTCTCTTATTTGAAGCTAGTGCACAATTACGTGCTTAAGTGTTTTTTTGGCTATCATTCGAATTGAACAGCCTTCTGGCTCGGCTGCCAGCTGGTCGGAGAAATTTAATTGTTACGGGTTGTTCTCTTTTGTGGAGTAATTATCGTTGCTATTATTTAACTGTTTTCATTGCCGTCTTGATCTGTAATGACTTATTCGTTATGAATTTTGTCTTGCAGGAGCATCTTCAGCATTAACGATTCCCATAGCTCCTGTTGTTAAATGATTTGCACTTTGTTTTGTCAAAGACATTGTTTCTAACATGCTATCTCATAAGTTGCTGGCAAAATGCAGGTGCTGTCATATACTTTCCATTTCAGATTTTAAGTATAACCAAAGAGCATATATGCATTATATGCTCTTTGTTATAACTAAGTTAGTCGAAGGAACACAGGTAAGCCTAATTTTTCTGCGCACTTCCGATTTCTTTTTTCTTTTCTCAATTTAATATAGCTTGTGTATGATAAAATTAATCTACATTTTTAAAAATATTGTTGGAAATCGTCATTTTTGTTTTATCAAGATTTATTTTTAGTCCCACTTTAATGGATGCTTGAATAACCTGTTATAAAATTTTTGTCAGCTCAGTGGGATTGCTAGAAATACGAACAATATTGTCGCCATATCTAGGACCTTAAATGTGATTCATCGATTTTCACACCTATTCATTGTCATAATGGATTTATAAAACCATCGTCTAATACCAGTGTGTGAATGCTGGGAGAGGAACCGAACAAAATACTCAAATATGACGTAAAAATTATAAACGGAGACTTCAACACCAAAATAGTCAAAGAGACTATGTACCACCCAATCACCGAGAAAGAAAGCAAACACGATAAACAAACGGAAATGGTTTTTTTAATCGAATTTGCAGCTGGTACAAACATGAGAATAAAAAGTACTTTCTTTAAAAGAAAAGAGATACATAAGGAAACATGGGTGTCGCCTGACGAAAAGACTAGAAACCAAATTGGTGCGAGATGCACATACAATAACTAATGTAAAGAGTTGCAGAGGGGAAAATTACAACACAGACCTTTCTTAACAAGGCTAGAATGTAAACAGAAATAACACGGACTGTACCAAATATTAGAAATGGTAAAAATACAAGAATGCATTATACCCAATTTAAACAGCAACGAATTAAGGACAAATTCGTAGAAATATTAGAGGAGTTAGATAAGATTGAACCAACTACAAATATAGATGTGCAGTGGCAAGGAATTAGAGAAGCATGTAGTACTCCAGCATTTGAATTTGTAAAAGTTTTCATGGCGCTAATGGCAGGGGCACCACAATGGGTGCAAGGAATAAAAGAGGTGATTGAAGCCTTTGAAGACGGAAGATGGCGGCCCAACTCAAGGCCCTTACCTACAATGTGTACTCTTGAATATACTGTTTCGGTGGGAAAGAGTGTACCAATACCAAATAAAGTGGTACCTACGTGTAGATGGTGTCGCCTACATTGCTGGGGAAGTTTTCCTTGGCCCACATGTAAGGGAGTAATCGTCATCTAGTTGACATTGTAACTAGAATTTTTGCCTAGGGAGGGCCAGGTCCCTCAACCAACCATCGTCAATACTTATTTATACCTATGAAGATATGAATTTTTCGAATAAATGTACCGTACGTTTATTTTCAAGCACGACAGTTGTGATAGGTCCTGATTTTAAAAACAAGCAAGTTTCTTGCCAACTCTCGAGATCGCTTTACTTTAACCCTTTAACGGGAAAAATTAGTTTACAGAAAAAAAATCGAAATTTTAATTCGTATGCGTTGTTTGAGATGCCAGGAAACCGAAAAACAATGTTTTTTTATCAAAAATCTATTTTCAGTTTTTCAAAAGATGCTGGTAAACCGTACTACCAGTGAGCATTTAGGACAAAATATGTTGTTAATGTTCACTGGTATGACAGGTATACCCCTTCATAATATTGTCGAGTTATTTAATTAGATGCTTACTAAATTACTGAATAGCATATAGCTACTCGCGATGGAATACGTTTTTTTTTCGTTCGTGAAATTTTCAATTCACAAAAAAACTATTTTCTACTGTCACTTCTTTCGTCTTAGCAATGAATACATTCGCGTACTGTTAGTTCTTGTTATCTCGCAACCACGTAAACGTAAAGTATATACTTTTTGTTCAATCGAGGATAAAATATTGGCATATTTTTTATTAGTATAGTTATTTAATCACTTACAAAAAAAACCTGCTTTGAACAGAAATAACATCCACTTTTCAAGAGGTTGTAAATAAAATAAGTAACTTTAATGGACAACGTAAAAGTGTTTTTGAAATTTGAACTGAATAATATAAACAGTTGAAAGTATAACACTAACGTTCTGTTTAAAATTTATGACTACCCTATCTTAAACAAACCGGGCCGCCGATGCCTGCTTCAAAAATAGCAGCTAAAATGCGACCAAGATGGGTTTGAACGTAAATATTTCCCTAGCGCAACATGGTATGCTTATAAATACTCGAAACATAAAAATAAATGGTCTCCAAATATCAAATTATTTTTCAAAATTAGGACAAAATAATTTCTACTACTTATCAATATCATAATCCTTACATTTACACTACAACGCTTACCAGCTGAAAACTTGAAAGTTGTTCCCATAAAATAGTAGGAAACAAAAAACTTCACCAATGCGCGTACACACTTCAAAGTCGTGAAGCGGAATACACGCTGGTAATGCTGTCATACCAGCTTGGGGTTGCCATATTTGAAAATAATAATTTCCGGACAAGATTACAAAAATGCAGTGGGGGGAGGGGGCTTGTGGGGAAAAGGTAATTCAATACTTGATTCTTATAAGTTTTTAAAATTTGTTCGTAATTAGTTTTATAAATAGTAGAAATTAAATACTAAAGAAACACATTAAACTATTATGTATTCGCAAAGGAAATTAATCATAAAATAAATTGAACAAGAACAGTGGTACGAAGCTCTAATAAAAATGTCATTTTCACAATATGTATGATTATGTAAAATCTTGTTTATTGCAGTCATGCTAATGTCCAAAACGCTTTTAATAATTATACATGTGACTCGATTGTCTTACTGAATCATTCTTAGCACAGCGTTTATGTTCATATCGGTAACTGCTGAAATTGGTTCTCCTTCCCAAAAATCGTCACTGACTGAAACTCGTTCAAATTTAAATTCATTAAACCAGCAATAAACGCTTGGTCACCGAAAGCAGCACGAAGTCATCAAAATCTTTTTTTCGGAGATAGGAAACTTTTAAAATCATAGTAAATCATGGCTCTAACATTTTCTCTCGTTATATATATTTCTGATGCACAACACTTATTTCAAAATTAACTGTATAATAACTGTTGCAATTATCAAAACTAAATTTGAACTGTTAAACTAAAAAACAAGTGGCAAGTTTGATGTCCATGGTGCACTTGATTTATTGGTTTGCAGAAATTATGTGTGCTACCTTCGTAATGCAACATGTCTAGGAGCATATCAATAAATCATTTCTAGATTCATAAACAACATAAAAAATGTATAGATTACCTTTTACAACTCAATGAGGTTGACGGTAAATAATATTATTCAAGGAGAAAAAAATTTTTTTTTGGAAATCATCACTTGATGGCACTTCGGGGAGTGCCTGGCCCCTCGGGCCCCCCGCCTATGCTAGTTGAGGAAGATCCTGGAACCTATGTCAAGTTCCTGAGGATCCTCGAATTTGGTTGCCAGAAAAAGGTAGTCACTGAACCGTTGGAAGGTTCCAAATTAAGTTGATTCTTGAATTTAATAAGTTGTTTGTAAATCTTATGTGCTTTTCAATTAATCGTTAACAGCACCAAGAAAAAATTAACAAAGCTGTACCATAAAGTAAATAATATGTTGTAAGCAATTAATAGAGCTGAAAAGGTTATACCGGAATCAGAAAAAGTTAGTAGAAGAGAATGGTTTGATGGGCAGTGGGCAGTGCTTAGGAGTATTACCTGAAAGAGCTAAATCCGAAGAAAAAGTGTTACAAAAATAGACACAAGAATATAAAAAGGAATATGATGACACCAGGAAAAGAACTAAATATTTTTTTACAGAAAAAGAGAGCGTAATATGCAGAGAGAGTAAGTAGAATAGAATAACAGTACAAAAGCAAACAAATAAGAAAGTTTTACAGAGAAGTCGCATTGAATAAGAAAAAGTGCAACAGCAGGACAGCAGGACCCTAACGAACACGAGAAATCAGCTGAGAGTAGGAAGAAATATGTCTGAAGAGCTTAAACACTGGACTAAGACAAGGCGACCCATTATCAACAGTGATTTTTAATTTGGTGCTAGAAAAAATAGTAAGAAATGCTCAAATTAATAGGGACAGTACCTATATTACTTAACGAGATGTATCAGTGCCTTGCTTTTGTGAATGATTTAACAATCATTCAAGTAAAGCGGAATTAGGATAAAACAGAACAAGAAGCCATAAAATGGGTTTTGAAATCAACAAGAGAAAATAAAATCCATGAGATAAACAGAAATTAATTAAAGAAACACGGACATATTAGTTAGGATATGGGATGTAGGAAGTGCGAAGCGGTATGAAGAAGTGCGAGATTTCTTTTATTTGGGGGCGTTAATAATAGGGGAGCTTTACGGATTCAGTGAAATAACAAGGATAATAACAGGAAACAGAAGCTTAGATTCGATGAATCCTATACTACAGTCAAAAACTGTTTCACGAACAATTAAAATACGATAATACGGGGCTCGGCAGAACAATGTTACCATTTTCAAAATGCCATAACTTTTGAACAAAACAAAAAACATTACTTATTCTTATCATAAATTGTTCTATAAGCATTTGGATTTTATGACCTATTATCAAACCTTTCAAATGACTACCATTTTCCTCAATACAAGCCTTCCAATCATGTTCTTCCTAATGTTATTCATAATTTTAAATCTCACGACACTGAAAAAAATTCCGAAGGTCTTCAGATCTTTATTTATTTATTTGTTTGTTTCTTAATAGGGCACCAGTCGATGTAGCCGCCAAACAAAGTTTTCCGAAAATGTATTATGCAATGCGTTTTCACAGGCGGAAAACGACACCAGCGATACCTGCCACATTGGCAGGATGACTTCTACCAACTGTTAGAAAGGGTATACGATGCAGCGCCAACCAATGACATAAAAATCCTGATAGGCGACATGAACGCAAAGATTGGAAAAGAGGAGGTATATATAAAGTAATCATTGGAAATCACAGTCTTCACATGGATACCAATGACAATGGCAAAAGACTAATAGATTTTGCAGCCAGTAGAAATATGATTATAAGTTCCACCTGTTTCCCTCATAAAGCTATTTATAAGGCGGCTTGGGTCTCGCCAGATGGTGGAACAGCTAACCAAATAGATCACGTCGTAATTGAAAGGAGAGCTGTCACAAGTATATTAGCTGTAAGAACATATCGCCGAGCATGCTGTGGATCCGACCACTACCTGATAAAGAGAAGATTTTGATGCCGGGTCAACAGATATAAACACGGTAAGCAGAAATCAGCTAAGAAGTTTAATTTGGAAAAGCTAGAAGACCCAGAAATACTGCAGCAGCTAAGAAGAGAACTCAAAGAAAGTATCCCAGAAACGGCGGAACAGCCGGTTGAAGAGAAGTGGGCCATACTAAAAACAAAAGCTTTGGAGGCGGCGGGAAAAATTGTAGGCATCCAACCCAAGCCAAATTCACAAGAGTGGTATGATGAAGAATGCGCGAAAGTGATTGGGGAGAGAAACGCAGCACATAAAGTGTATATACAACGGCCAACTAGGGCAAACAGAGAATATTTACAAGAACTAAGATGAAAAGCTGATAAAACATGCAGACAGAAGAAAAGCTGAAAACATGCAGACAGAAGAAAAGGAAACACCTAAACGATCTACTGCTAAGAATGGAAGAAAACTTTCAAGAAAACAAAACTGAAGATGCATTCAGAAAAATAAAAAACTGACAGGATTTAAACCTAGAAGCAACCTTTGCAGGGATGCAAACGGGAACATAGTAAGTGACACAGCAACAATAAGAAAGTATGGAAAGACTATTTCCAGCAGCTCTTAACATCAGAAGCAACAATATCCCAAGAACCTTAAGTAGCAGAAGCGACAGAAGCAGATGTAGACGACCCCTCCACAAAAACACATGGCAGACCGAAACACTGCCGGTAGAATGACAAAATAACATAATTTTCCCCATTTACAAGAAGGGAGATAGATTGTCTTGTAAAAACTACAGAGGTATGTCGCTTCTCTGTACAGCTTACAAGATATTCACGTACATTTTAAGGAAAAGATTAGAACCGCTGGCTGAAAATATAATCGGAGAATATCAAGCCGGCTTTACACCCGGTAGATCCACCACAGATCAATTTTTTATAGTAAAACAAATTCTGGAAAAGGGATGGGAACACAATATCAATATTTACCAATTTTTTGTGGATTTCCGCCAAGCGTATGACAGTGTGGTGAAAGAGAAGTTATACTTTATTATGAACGAATTCCAGCTTTCACCAAAATCAATAAGGTTAACGAAGGCCACGATGCATAACACCAAAGCACAGGTAAGAATTCAGAATGAACTCACAGAAAGCATTGAAATAGAACAGAGATATAAGCAAGGGGATGGACTCGTCCCAGTTCTATTTACCCTAACGCTAGAATACGTCATCAGGAAGCTCAACGTTGATACAAGGGGTACAGTGATAAACAAATCTGTCCAGATAGTCGCATAAGCAGATGACGTAAATGTAATAGCTAGATCCCATACATCAATGGAGGAGACATACATGCAACTACAGCAGGCAGCAAAAGAAGTAGGATTAAGCATCAACACAGAATAAACAAAGATTTCGACCCAGGAAAGAAGGAAGAGTAGGCTAGACCCGCAAATGATAATAAGCGGGGATACTATATAACGGAAGATAACTTTATATACCTAGGAGCCAACATCCCAAGCGACAACAGAGAGGAAAATTAAATCCAAAGAAGGATAAACTTAGCCAATAAAACATATTTTGCCTTACTTGCTGTAATTAAATCCAACAATGTACACAGAAAAACAAAAATATGGATTTACAAGACCATCATACGACCAGTCTTCTGGTATGGGAGCAAGGCTTGGACACTCTCGCAAAAATGGAAAATCGCTTAGACATATTTGAGCGGAAAGTTCTGAGAAGGATCCTGGGACCAGTAAGAGAAAGCGACGTATGGAGAAGCAGATACAACCATGAAATCTACCAGATGATAGGAGAACACCCAATATCAAGGACAATAAGCCTGCGACGATTACAATGGGCAGGACATGTGCTTATAATGCCAAACACAAGAGCACCAAACAAACTACTACATGGAAAAATCGAAGGGAGAAGACCGAAGGAAGACCGAAGAAAAAATGGGAGCAAGCAGTCGAGGAAGACTCCAGAAATCTATTAAGAACAAACAACTGGCAGGGTACCGCGAGAAATAGAGAGGAATGGAGGCGAATAATAGAGGAGGCCAAAGCCCGACTTTGGGCTGTAGTGCCATAGGAGAGAGAGAGAGAGAAGATTCATTTTTCGTATCACTTTAATGGAAGCTTGAATAACCTGTTAGATTTTTTTCAGATCGGTGGGACTGCTATTGTTTAGGAACCAAAACATAATTTTAACTTTTAAAATTAAATATGCATAAATTTCGTAAGCAAACTGTTGCATGCGAAAATTACAAACAAAGCATCAGCGTTTATTATGAGCACTGGTCTAATGACCGGTCGACAAACTGCAATTTTGCAAACTTGCTATCCATTTGTTATGAAATTGAATACGCAAGTGTATATGCGAGCTGGAACTGGGGCAAAATAACATGAACCATGTAATTTACGTCATAGTTAATATATATAAATAGAAAATATTCTAGTCAATAAATAATAAAGTTTTAACATCTGTCTGTATTCGCCACACCTCTGCCCAACGGAAATTAAGTCTTATTAAATTCATCTCGTGTGAGACTACACGAGACCGTTGGTTCACAACCCTTTTTAATTCCTGCACCCCTAAGACGTATCCTGCAACTGTCCAAATTAAAATCATACAGTCCACTATAACCTCCACCCTGTATAAGAACAGTATTATCGCCACATCTAAATTTGATTAATCGATTTTCACACCTATTGATTCTTATTTTGGATTTATAAAAACATCGTCTAATACCAGTGTGTGACAGTTAAAGATGCGAGTTATTAAATGTACTTGAGAGGGGGGGGAGCAGCAAAAACATATGGAGATAAATAAAAATAAAATAACTGCGGAAGAACAACAGGAGACCCCAAGCGATACCTGCCACATTGGCAAAATACGGCGAAGCATTAAACACATTCAGAAAAAGTTATGGCACCTCAGACAACAGTTCATTTTATGAAGTAACGTTAGGAGAAGAGGGAAACAAAATAGTGCTTTTTCTCATAGGGAAGTTTGTTCAGCTCATGAACACATCCAGTAAGCTTCATATGGATGGAACATTCCAAATATTGCCTGCCGTACCAAAAGCACATCAACTTTTCACTATCATGGCGATGGAGGACGGTAAGGTAAAGTTTTTTTTCTAGACATTTCATTCGTACTTAGTTGTAAACGTCTTTTTTTATACGCTCTTTTTATCGTTGCAGGCATTTCCAGTGGCTTTTGCCATTATGGAAAAGATAACGGCCGATTCATATAAGACTTTGTTCTCTTATCTCCACGATAATTACGAACTTAATTCTACATTAGCTATCAGCGACTATAAGTGTGCTATTAAATCTTCGATTGAGGAGATCTTTCACGCGACTAAACACGTTGGCTTTTGGTTCCATTATGGACAAGTATTTACCTCATTTTCAAATAATTTATTCATTTTTTCAGTACTGTCTCCTTCCCTTTGGTATAAATGTGCTCAATCGTAGATCTAACTTAATCACAGGCAATTGTAAAGAAGACAGGGAAACTTGGCCTCCGACGGTTGTGCGCCGAAAACGAATATTTCAAAAAAGATGTCAAAATGTTGATCAAATTAGCCAGTCGACACCTCCGCTGACCTAGCCAGTTTTAGTAACACAAAAGTGAAAACTGGTCTAACTCACTTTAGATCAGTTTTCAGTTAGACCAGTTTTAAGAACACAAAAGTGAAAACTGGTCTAACTCATCACTTTATACCAGTTTTAAGAACACAAAAGGGAAAACTGGTCTAACTCACTTTAAACCAGTTTTCAGTTAGACCAGTTTTAAGAACACAAGAGTGAAAACTGGTCTAACTCAGTTTAGGATCAGTTTTCAGTTAGACCAGTTTTAAGAACACAAAAGTGAAAACTGGTCTACCTCATCACTTTAGACCAGTTTTAAGAACACAAGAGTGAAAACTGGTCTAACTCACTTTAGACCAGTTTTAAGAACACAAAAGTGAAAACTGGTCTAACTCATCACTTTAGACCAGTTTTAAGAACACAAAATGGAAAACTAGTCTAACTCACTTTAGACCAGTTTTAAGAACACAAAAGTGAAAACTGGTCTAACTCATCACTTTAGACCAGTTTTAAGAACACAAGAGGGAACACTGGTCTAACTCACTTTAAATCAGTTTTCAGTTAGACCAGTTTTAAGAACACAAGAGTGAAAACTGGTCTAACTCATCACTTTAGACCAGTTTTAAGAACACAAGAGTGAAAACTGGTCTAACTCACTTTAGACCAGTTTTAAGAACACAAAAGTGAAAACTGGTCTAACTCATCACTTTAGACCAGTTTTAAGAACACAAAATGGAAAACTGGTCTAACTCACTTTAGACCAGTTTTAAGAACACAAAATGGAAAACTGGTCTAACTCACTTTAGACCAGTTTTAAGAACACAAAATGGAAAACTGGTCTAACTCACTTTAGACCAGTTTTAAGAACACAAAATGGAAAACTGGTCTAACTCACTTTAGACCAGTTTTAAGAACACAAAAGTGAAAACTGGTCTAACTCAGTTTAGACCAGTTTTCAGTTTTCAGCTACCAAGTGGCAAGTACCCCACATGAGTGTGATTATTTTATCTTGTAACAAGAAGACAGGCAACACACATTGTAGCTACTTTATTTCATCTAGGTATTCCATCAGGTATCTTAGTAGAATTAACATTGTTTAAATAAATAAAAATCAAACTAGTTACGTTTGATGTACTACGAAACTACAGTGCAATTTTTAAATAAGCCAATGTAATTGTAATGTAAAGTATAGATACCTATGGAATGGAATCAGATGTAACGTGTGTTGCCTACCTACTTGTGACAATATATACAAATGACACTGTATTATTTAGAATTACTCCAAAACCACTAATTACAGAGGAGTCAGTGCCGCAAATAAAAAATATGTCTATTTACAAAAAGAAATTTTGAATCAACTTACTTGATTTATTTTGAGTTTTTGTAGCGTAAACGAGATACTTCCAAAATAGTGTATTTATAAAATAAAGGGCACCTAAAGAAGTTTTTGAATAAATATCTGCTTTGGCAATCACGTGCTAGCTTCACATTCAAACAAATCTCTTATTTTTTAAATAAATGTGCAACGTGTTAGCCCTAGCTTACATTTCCCTAATTCATGATTGTAGTTCAATAAAGAAGAGTAAATTTGGTATTTCCCCAAAGAATTGCTTCGTTGTAAGTATACACGTGTTATAATACGAGGAAATCAATATCAAAACGCTGTATGCCTACATTACAGTAGTATCCCTAAAGGTTGATATAAAAAGTATGTAAGTATTTGCATTGACATTACCTAAATATCAACCGTTTCAAATTCTAAGGCATTGGAGTGTTCTCATTTTTACAAACCTAAATGTGTAAATACACTGCACGTGCGATGGTTATATATTTAAAGTATATGCAAATGTACTGTAGTCATTTGATTATATAAAAGAAAATATGACAAATAAAACTAGCAATTTATCTTTGTTGTAATGATTTAATCACGATCACATAGGAGCCACGACCTATTGTTGCATGAGGAGAAGGAGAAATCGCGCTTGCGTACTTACATCGTATTCCAGAAGTCCTCAAACAGTGTTGACCGCCACTAAAATAAATTTTATGCACATACACAGCTCTTACTCTTAACATATAAATTACAAATGTCATATATATGTTTTAGAAATTAAAATGCAACTAAGTTCCTGATATCAAATAGTCGATTATTTCATGTAAAATTACAAGGGAAATTGATATTGGACTGATGAATTAGAAAGCTCGACAAATACAAATATATTACACTGATTTAGGAGTGCATATTTAATTTTGTTTATATACGGATAGGGCCATAATTATAACGGGTGTTCATAAACAGTCGTCATCCCAGTAGGTTTTGACTTCAGAAACGTATGTCTATTAAAATTGAGAAAAAATGCGCTATGACAGTACTCAATGACGTTTCATTGTGTTGCACGCCCGCCGTTATATAACAGCAATGAGATAACATGAATAACAAAATAGAATGCTTAAGTAAGAAAGAGATGGCCATACGAAAAAATTATTTTAGTAGGCATGTTTAGTTGACATATGTCATAATTAAATTAAGCGTCAAGCCTTCTCGAATATTTGCTACTATGTTTACCTCTTTCTTACTCAAGCAATACTAGTTATTTTCTTGTTCATGTTATCTCATTGCTGTTATATATAATTGTGGCCCCATCGGTATACTTAGCTCTAATTTTTCCAGATTTAATGACTTCATTAATAGCTTAATGTGATGAAATGAGTTACCGCCGCTCTCCGCATAGTGTGGTCGACTATTTTCGAATCCATAAATATATTGTTGTTAAAGTATTAAATTGGCTATCTTGACAAACCTTGTAAAATATTTTTACCTATTTTAAATCTTCTCTAGACTATTTAAGGCTGAGAAGTATGTCTATATGTATTTTTAAAATTTCAAATAATAAAACGTTAAAAGTTACATCGTTCTGACATTTAAGTTTTTTTATACAGGGTGTTTAAAAAATACGTTCGGATATTTTACCCACTTATACATCTCATCAATACAAGCAAAAAAGTCTTAATAAACATGGGTCTGGAAACCCTTCGTTTCCGAGATACAGTGCTAAGGTTTTCAAAAAAAAAAAATCCCGGCCGCTTCTGGAATAAATAATTTAAATCTAAGTACGCCAAAACATAATCCTTAATAGCATTAATAAACCTTAAAAGTTTCACTAAAATCGGCTGATGGGTTTTTGAGATATTGCAGCATTTTAGTTTTTGTCTTGATAGATTCAGAGGAGTGCAAAAATATGGGCTTTATTTTTTCTTAAAAACGAAGCGAGATACGAAAAAAAAATCAAGAGGCAAAAAAGTTGCTGTATTAAAAAATATATGAAAATTGCAAAAAATCTATTGGGCGTTACTTTTTTGTGCAAAAACCATGGACACGCCTCTGGAAGTACTGGATCAACTATAATATGTCCAAAAGATACCTCATAAAGTTATAAACAAACTATAAAAATTTCATTAAAATCGTCCAAAGCGTTTTTTAGATAACATTAATAAACGGTTTTTTTTTGTTAAACTTTAACCCCTTATATCTCGGAAATGAAGCGTTTCCAGACCCATATTTATTAGGACTTTTTTGTTTGGAGTGGGTAAAACATACGAACGTATTTTTTAAACACCCTGTATAGTTTTACCTTTAACTTTTACCCAATATAACTTTTTTCTCAAAATCCTTATTAATTTCAAGGAAAATATTAAAAATTAATGTTATTAACATGTAAAAGCTTGATTGCTATGGTTGGAACTTGTGAGTCTCGGAAAAATTCTAGAAGGTATTTGACCTACGACCATAGCAATCGGTGTCCAAGGTACCTGGTAGTCTGCATCTCCACATCTTGCCCATAACAAACAAACATTTTTATTAAAATACTAATATTAATTTCTTTAAACAAGATTTTATGATAATTATTCATATATTATGTGTATATTAATTTCTTTAAACAAGATTTTATGATAATTATTCATATATTATGTGTATGCCACCCCAATTAGCCCTAAAACGTTTATAAATTGTGAAAAATTGTGAAAAATCAACAAAAAAAACATTTTCGTTAAATGCTCACAATATAATTGATATATTGACATTTTTATAAAAGTTAATCCTTTTAAAATATTACACCAAGTGGTTTATCGCACAAATAGGGATCCAACCAATTACAGTTCTTTATCCCTGAAGGTCAAACCTATATACTTAGGTACTTTTTGGTTATCTTTTAGAATGACGAAAAATAATCTTATATGTAAGAGCAACGCTACATTATCAACTGGTTCAACTTTTTTCTTTACTTTATTATAAAAACTAGATTTTTTCCTTTTATATTTTTAAGAGATTTTTTCTTCTATTTTATTTGTAAATACCACGGAAAAATTAAAACAACACACGTCATTTCACACTTGAAACTACATATTTACAGGGTGAATTTAATATGAATTAAAAAATTAATAAACATTTTATTCTGTGCCGTATTGTTAAGAAGTAATCAGTTCCAATTTTCCCAGTTCGTTTCCACACAAAATATCGTTTTCTGGCAATCTGTGTGGTTAAGTGGGTTAGCAACCTCTACGTATTTGAATCCATTAGTTAAGTTAACTATAAGTTAGCTTTAGGGCTGTCGAGTGCGTGGTATGTTTAAATGTTGGGGAGCGTGATGTAAGTCGCGTATGGCCCATTACCTTCGTTGCACTTCCCACGTGGTATGAATGGTTTTCGACACCGAAAAGCAAAAGATTATGAAGATAATAAATGAATGAATGAATGAATGTCTTCTTGTGGTTAGAACTTCTGAATTTTGTCTGGCAACAATGTCATTGTCAAACAAAAAATATTTATAGGCTTCTGTTAGGTTTTATTATTAAAACAATGGTAGTGTGCTGGTAATTTGACATTTTATTAATTGAAATTGTTTTGTGTGCAAACCATATCGTTACTTCTAGGTAGTTGTTTGTTTTAAGTTTTTTTTTAAATTAATCAGTTGCTTCTCTCTTAAAAAAACCGATTGATTTAGAATGTTTTAACTGAACATTCATATGAGACACTGTTGCCAAGTTGGCAAGTTTCACTGTACGGAAAATACTGAAAATAGCTCCTAAGCATCAGGACAAGCAATACTACGACCTGACAAATCACTTCTTTATGTAGATTACATCCTGTATATTTTAATTGTTATATCAGTCTTACAGTGATCGAAGGACATGTGCCTTTAATAAGAATTTTCAAAGATGTTGACCTATATATTTGTTTTAAATATTCGATCTAGTAATTTTAGATTATTCTAGATAAGATTCGCTGTACTACTCAGCAGGTAGCCGAACCTAGGACAACTAAAACAGTTTTGGTACTGCTACAATTGTGTATGGCTGCATATCTACCCAGGTATGGATCAGAGATTTTTGCTAAAGCCAAGAGGAAGCTTTTTATCAGAAAATAAATAAAGTGCTAATTTTGTAAACCATAAGCCGGACAACATATGGTAAACTTAAAATATTGTGAGTCGGTGTGCATTACAATTCATAATTGACAATATACAGGTCACAGTAATAGTGTTTGTAATCAGAGTGATGCCTTAGTTGGGGACAACCATGAGGAGCAGCAGCTCAGAACTGCTCCTTGACCAACAAGAGGGACTCCGCCAGCGCAAAATTAAAGAGCTAGCGCAGCAAGCCAAGAAGCCCCATTCGGCAGGAGAGTCATGTCGAGAGCGTGCCCTGTTTTACTCAACAAGTGTACTCGCAATTATAGCAATGTCAGCCGGTTCATCGCTTTTGTTTCTTGTGCCTCTATACGTAGACCCCGCCATCTCAACTTTGGTTTCCAACTTCGTCACAGAACCCGTAACTTGTGTAACGACTCGCCGCGACGATGTAATGGGCCTAGCCAACTGCTCTTGGAGTTCCTGTCGAGAAGGCTGTACTAGTGATGCTTATCAGTGTACACACATTTACGTAAGTTACAATGATTCGAGTGAAAATCCTAACCAGACCGATAATGCCATTCTGCTGGTCAACATCAAGGGCTGCGGGTATCCCCCGAGGGTCTTCTGTGCAAATTTTACAGAAGTTTACGGCTCGGAAGGCACGGAATTTCCGTGTTACCACTCACAAGAAAACCGTACGGTGGTGCTAACTCACTACGACCGAGACGAACAAGTGGCCATTATAATTCACTACTTTGCGGTGCCATTTGTAATTACACTTGCTACCTCAGTTGCACTGTGTGTAATGCATTGCGATTGTCGGTGCCATGTTGCAGCTCACCACAAACGGTCCCGGCGGCCACGGCTCCACCACGATTTAAGTGACGGCTCTATCAGCACCGGAGTTGATTTGCACTATACCATTAGCCATCATTCAGATTTAATGGCGGTACCACCTGTGTGATTAAATAATTAAACTTGTACGTATCTCATCAATGTTTGCTGTGGTAAAGTTATAACATTGTACATAAGTATAAGCTTTATTTCAACGAATTAAACGAACTATTTTTTAGAAATCAGTACTCGTACGGATCATGAATTCATGTGTTTGAATTGTAAGGTATTCATGTGTTTGATTAGGTACTTATCAACTTTGTAATTCGTATAAGTAATGCGCGCGTTTGAATAATTTCGGTAATCCCACAAATGTTCATAGCCTATAAAATTTGCAGTTTATTCTATTTTAGTGTTGGGATTGCAGAAAGCGTTTTAAGAATTAATTTCTTTAAATTGTGATAGATAACTAATAATTGAAACTGAAGATGGATGTCTGTAACACCTAAACTATTGTATAGAGATTAGAAAACTGAATGTTAAATTGTACAAACAAATTTATAAAGGGTTTCTTTTAAATATTAAATTAGAGCATTTTCTTTTTATTGCGAATTAACACCCGCATAGTAGTTTTATCTTTCAGAAATGGTTACAAATTAATTTTAACGTTTAAGTCAAAGGTCTATATTGCTTTTGTAACGAAACCTACATGTTTTTATTATTGTTCGCTTTAAACAACATCCAAGAATATTGTTTATGAATAGGACATCAAACTCGGATGATTTAAATAAAAATATATTGTATCAATATAAATTTAATCTACATATCTGCTACCCACTTGCCTGTGATATTGCTTGTTTAGTATTTCGTACTCGATAAGAGACTCTTTAGATTTTGAGCAAATTTGCCATTTTCCTAGGTTTATGAGTGATAGGATATTAAAATTTCTATTTGTTGTTTATTTTATTTATAAATTTTGTTGATTGTACCTGTTTTTCTATTATTTGTTAGTACTGTTAAGTTTGTTTATTTATTTTTTACAATGTAATTTTTATTTTTTTATTAAATTGCCAAATGGAAATTGTTCATTTATTATACTATCATACTAGCAATATTTATGTAAAGCACTTCATATTCCATTATCGTTTTACAAACATACTATACGATTTAATAAGATACATCTTCAATAAACAAAATTACATTGGCTATGATGTATCATTTATTTATTGGCTTGAGAGAATAGATCAGGTACATCGTATCTACCTAAAACTACTTGAGTTGCAATTTATTGTGTGTCAACTGGAGCTGTGTTGAATGTTATGGTAAGTGCAATTATGTACATATTTTTTATTTATCAAAAAGACTTATTTATTTATTTCACACTCAGCCGTCAGGCCAATTATAGGCGTCGCTGTGCATTTACTTAAAATAATGAGTTGAATATAAGAACTATATTTTTGCTACTTCTTTCTCAGATCTTAGGTATGGTATAGGATTCATGTGTTTGTTGTAAATCATAATTTAATAGTATTTAATTTTAAATAATTCAAAACTATTTTAATAACAAAAAACAGTTCTGAATTTACGAAAAAACAAAAATATTACCGTGATTTTCATCTAAAATTAATTTAAAAATATTTAGCAATAAACTATATTTTTATATTGTGCAATTTCTACATCGTGCGCAAATATATTTCAAAACAAAATAATCCTACAATATTTAAAAACATCAAACCTAAAGCAATATTAAAGTCATATTCAGAGAATTGCAGTATTTAACTGCTATTGGTCCGTTTGCTGAAGTAGAGCAAACCGTACATTATTTAAAGACCACATGCTCAGATTGTTATCTGTATACAAAAATCAATTTTTAAAAACTAACATTAAACACGGACGAAATAAGGTCCAGCTTTTAGCGACACTTGACGATTTGCGTGCGCAGGTTATGGTAAGTTCACAACGAACTTACTTTGAATGGCGGTTTGTTTAAATCTATCCATCAACTTCGTCAGAATTTAAAATCTGATTGTGTTCTTAGTAATACTTTTTAATAAAAAAAATGTAAAACGTACATTCATAATCACTATTTGTAAAGATAATTTGAGGAAGTGTAAGTGAACATTGTAAAATCGAGTGAACTTTATGAGCGACAGCACTAATTTTGTGATATCATTTAGGTACCTACCTATTAATATTAGAATTCTAAGTATGAAACATCTACTTGTTAGTTACCGGAAGGACAATGCAATGCAAATTCAGGGTGAAGTCATTCCCTCTTCGTCTTTCTCTAGGTCAGATGTTATGATATATAGGTAGATATTCAAGGAAGGTCCTTGTTCGTTAAAGGAATACTTTTTTAATACTAGTCTATAAGGAAATACAATGCAAGAAAATATGTGATCAATACTATTTTAACGAGTTAAAGAAACGGGGCATACACATGGTATTGCTGTCTGTTTCGTATGCATATTTAGGAAACTTCTGAAGGAATGAATTTTCTTTTGGTAAAATTTTTGAAACCAATTATTGTACATTGACACTCAACTTTAATTCAAATCGTATTTTTATACATACGAAATTGCTTAAAAATATTATCTTCAGGGGCTTTGTGGAAGGTTCAATCATATGCAGAAACAGCTGACTGTCAAAATGAAGTAATTTATACCCCCGGTTGAGTAAATAACCGGTTAGAATTTCCAAAAATATCAACTCTCTGGATTGAGTAGAAGTTATAAAGAATTTTCAAACTAATTGAATTCAAATTCCTAAATTTTACTTTAAGGCCCTCGCATGATTTTTTAAATTGCCATGATTTTACTTTTTATCAAAATCATAGATGTTGACGATTTTATTTCACAGTTCTCACCTAAAAGTGGTTTGCATTTTTAATTGTGATTGCTGATTTTTTAAAACTAATTATGTAGAGTTTAAAAAGAATGAATTAGCGGTACTAAAACTGTAATTTTATATGCTTGATGCGGAAAGGGATTGATTTCCTTTCGACATATTAAAGATAAGAAGTTTAAAGTACTAAGGTTGCCGAATTTTTTGTCATTTTGTAGACGCCCTACTTTTTCTTGCATGCCACATTATCAAACATCCAAAGCGAACTATTATTGACATTTCTACTTTTTCTTACATACGAAGATGTGGCCTAACGTATAATTAGGGTTACCAACATCGAATCGATGCTGACCCGAAGCAAATAATTTTGGGGGAGGAAAAGTGGGTGATAAAATTAATAAAAAAGATCAGGATACAATAATTTTTTACACTATAAAGGTGTGATCCCAAAAATTATTTTATATTTTTTAAGTAGTATATGGAATGCGAAACTTTTTTACCTATTCGTGGATGCATTAAATTTGAACAAGACGGTTCGTATGCCTTAATATTTAAATAATTATTTGCCTTTTTATCCCTTTGCTAGCTCGATGAACGTGAAATTCTCTTAATAGTTAGTTGCTTATAAAAAACCACTATCTGCCAGAATAGAGGAATCTGGTTCCCTCTTGTAGCGTTGGTCGTACTAAAACCTAACTTTAAACAATTCACAAGAACAGCCTATGTGTTTACCTTATTTATTGATTTCAAAACACAAATAAAAACACAAAAAAAGCAAATTTAAAAACACAAATTAAAGCTAAGAATTAAATGTTCAACTAATCTACGTGCCATATAGCTTAAGGCTACTCGCTGGCATGTTGCAAACATCATCAAAGAGAACGTTGAAATAATTGTCTTTTAAAATAATGCAAATGTCAAAATATCTCTACCAAAAACGCAATGTCAAAATTGTCTAAAGCTGATACTTATTTGAGTCCGACCCTGATTAAATTCACGTGCAAGCTACACGCATTATTCGCTGATAAAACACATTCCTTCGATTTTGAAAAAGGTCGCAGTTAAACACAACGTTATCACGCTGATATACAAACATTTTACTTGGAACTGGCTGCTACATACCCTTGGAAACGGCACGCCTCGATTGCATCACCCGCTTCTGGTACACGTGATGCTGGGAAGCCCCGATTGCGTGCAGACCTTATAATGACAGTTGAGTTAGCCCCTCTCAAAATGGATGCTTTAAATGAGCCTTTAAATATAGCACAATTCGTGTATTTACATGTCCACTCGGAAAATGCGTTTTAGGAATTACAAACGCTGGCTTGCTGCACTTTAACACTGTTTGTAGCAAACGTTGGCTACCAGACCGCTTCGAATTAACTTATATTGTCTTGGGCAAATTATACTTTTTAGTCGAGAAAATCCATACAGCTTTCAGCTACGTGCGACAGCTATCTTCGCCGTCGTCTTTATTAAATTTGCACTAGTTGAAAATTCCCGCATCCCGCGTACAGCGTGTGTTTCTTGCTGCAATCACGAAAACCGAAATTTACAATACATATCCAGCGCAGGCCCGGCTATGCGAACATTTGGTTAAAATAATACAATATTGAATCTAATAATAAAACATAAAAAATACAACTTGGCTTCTATAGTTAAGCATAAAAATAAACGTTATCGATGAATGATCCAGCTGGCCTGTTACACATAGCATAATTCTGGGCCTTTGTAAATCAAGAATTAAAGAACAAAATTACTTTTTATATTCCATAAAATACAATTTTAAAAATCCTTCTTAGAAGATACGTAAACTATTACGAAACTACATTTTTCTGAAAAAGAATTAACTATTATTTTCTACAATTATATTTTTTGACTCTTTGGGCACTTGCTACCAATGATTTCTACTCTGGAGCCTTTACATTTTTTGTAATCCATGTATGTATGAACCTTTAGTTAACCCGAAGAATTTTATTTAAAACCCGAACCCCGAAGAATGATTGCCAAACCCGAAGACTTCGGGTCAAAATGACAGTGTTGGCAACCCTACGTAATTACGTATAATCCATGTATCATACCGTAGTTAGAAAGATGGGCAGAAATTGTCTGATGTTTCGGACCTTGAGTACCGTGAGATCATTTAAAAAAGGGACAGAGAGTGCCATGGAATTTATGTTTCAGATTCGAACTTTGGTTAACAGTCATTTGTCAATTTATTCACTTAACCTCAAACAAGACATGCGCTTTATTAAACGTCAAAAATTACAGTAAATGTTCAAAGTCAGAAATTCCAACTCACGCTCTTTGAACATTTACTGTAATTTTTGACGTTTAATGAAGCTTATGTCTTGTTTGAGATTAAGTTAATAAATTGACAAATGGCTGTTAAACCAAAGTTCAAATATAAAACAGAAATTCCATGGCACTCTCTGTTCCGTTTTTAACAACACAGCCGTAAGTGATTATAGGTCGTAAAATACACAAATAAATTAGTTTGGCACATTTTATACGCAACGCGGATTTTTTATTTAACACTGGATACAGCAGCGATAGTCGTACGTGCGCTTCAACTTCTTATTAATGTGATATCCCCAAGTCAGTCGTCTATCGAGATAGACACCTAGATACCTATCTAACGGCTTGGTCGGTTGGATTCCATGGTACTAATATCCCATCAATAACTATCTCGGGTGGATTCTGAGGCCTCCTTAAGGTAAACACTTTGCTTACGCATTTGGTGGGGTTTAATTTCAAACACCATCGTCTTAACCAGCTTAGAAGTTCATCAATAGATAGCTGTAGATGCCTTGCTGCAATTAGTATATCGTTGCTTTGCGTAAGGAGTATCGTATCATCATTATGAAACTCAGCCTTCTGCTTCGTTTCATAATTTTCATGTCTCGTGCATAAACGTCGACTTTTAGCACTTGTTGCATAAATATCTATTACACACCGAGGTGGAAAGTGTTTCATTCCTGTCGAGAGATTAAGTAGCTAACCGAGACGCGTAGCGTCGAGGCGAACTTTATCTCTAGACAGGAATGAAACTTTTCACCGTGGTATGTATACTATTTTATTCGCAACCAGTTTATTCTGAACAATAATTGGAAAAATTATTATATTATGATACGACAGGTTGTGACGCTCATGAATGGATCAACGAGATTCCCAGTGTCCCTACCTACTCAGCGGTCGGGAATGGATCGCGCATGAATGGATCAACAAGATTTCCATTGCCCCTACCTACACAGCGGTCGGGAATGGATTCATTTCCAACCGGCAATCACTTTTCCGACCGGTTGGAAAGTTACAAGTTGGGAATAGCTCATTTTCCAACTTTTTAAAA
The DNA here is from genome assembly GCA_940337035.1 of Agriotes lineatus. Classification (NCBI taxonomy): domain Eukaryota; kingdom Metazoa; phylum Arthropoda; class Insecta; order Coleoptera; family Elateridae; genus Agriotes; species Agriotes lineatus. The sequence continues at coordinate 63,635,498 of OW679202.1, forward strand.
GTCAGTAATGATCTTATTACATATATGGTTGCGAATAAAAATAATTTCAATCGTAACATATTTTATAAAAGGGCATAATTATATTACTATTTTAAAAATGTAGAAAATATATAGAGATATTTTTTTCAAAACAATAAATAAAAGAAATACATTATTGTTTGTATTTTTACCACTATATAGGGGCATCGACGTCTTTTCTCTTAGGATTCCTTGGCTACTCGCAAACCGGACTGGGAAATTGTAGTGGAATCAGTACTAGATTTTTGTGACTGCCAACACCAGCGGGAATTGAACCCGCTGTTTCACCTCAAGAACCTGAAGATTTTTTTAACATGACTCAAAGCAGGCTGTGACTTCTAATATTTTTACAGTGTACTAACCCGACTTTAAAGTTTAAATACAGCATTAACGTCACTTTTGACAGCTGTTTGAACACTGAAAAAGTTATTACATGGTTTTGTAACAAAAGGAACTAAGTAAGCTTGTTGGTTTCGTAAGTTTAATGACACATTTTTGAAAATAAGTGAATATTTTAGTTGGGAGTTATCTTGCTAACTTCGTTTGTAACCAACATGAAAACTTAAATTTCTATCTACACTCAACAAAATGTGTATTGATGGCCTGCTCTGAGTCATGTTGAAAAAAGATAGACTGTAAGTCATATTGCACTACTTTGCCATCAATGCTGAATATTCTTACTTAAATTTCGAGTAGGTACTAATCAGTTCATAGTAGCTAAAATTTAATACGAAGAAATACTTTTAAAAACATTTTTTTATTTAGTTTTGATCTGTAAAAACTATAGGTTCTTTATAGGCCTATTATTGACCTAGCTTACGTGTATAAGTAATGAAGAATTCATTCTACTTTTATAGTTTCCGTTCATAGTACATTGAATGTCTTGTTTGTCTATTAAACAAAAAACATGTAATGCTGAACTATTTATTTAAAAAAACTACATTCTAAAAGATTAAAATTAAACACTTTTTATTTTATTTTTTTACTACTAATATTTTTTGTCTACTACTGCTACTACTTTTTTTTAAATGTTATCTTATTTCCTATTACTACTTACTACTGTTTTTTAATTTTTTTTTCTACTACTACTACTACTACTACTACTACTACTACTACTACGACTATTTCTAATAATCTTAGTACAACTACTGCTACCGATACTATTACTATTACTAGAATAAATGAATTATTGTCGGTTTCATAATAACGCACACCAGATTTTTTTTCTATAATTAAATCTTAGAAATTAAAAAAAATAAACAAGTTTCAGTTAATAAAAACAAACAAGTGTATTCAAATGAGAAAGTACACTGAGATTTCAGATCTAACAACAATTAATGTGTCATATTATTGCATTTTCATTTCAAATGTACATACCCTTGATTTTCTAATTGATTTATCCAAATAGGCTAATGTTCCCCCCCTTCCCCCCCCCCCCCCCAACCCATGTTTGTGTTACATTTTTGTTTTGTTGCTTGTGTGTACCTTCTTACTTCTTTGATTATATTTTCGCTTTTTCCTCGTATGTTACTCTTAAATTCCATGATCAAAAACAATTGAATTATCTTCCTGTGCGTGCTTTATTATTTTCTATGCCTATTTCTCGCCTGGTTGTCATTTTGTAATTCCTGTCCTTAGCGTTATGCATTAGCCCAAGCATCCTTTTCCTGCAGCATCTCTTCCAGGCTGTTCCATGTCAATACCTTATCATCAACATAGAGCTTTTGAAAGCCGATTCTCACGCGATGCCCATTTTCCTTTTCTACTTTTGCTCTTTCAACAATGACTTTTCGAATTTTTCTTTGCTCAAGTGTTAAATCATCGTTTATGTAGATCTGTGCTCCCTGTAACTTGGATTTATTCTTCATTACATTTATTTTGTCTTCCCGACCTTCTAGTTCTATCACACACATATTTACGGCCACTTTGTACCCATCTTTCACTACCACTTCTACTTCTAATTCGTTCTTTATAAACTCTTCTACAATTTCTTTAAGTTCAGTTTTGGTTTGCGTTTCCAGAAAAAGTCCAACTATCAATATATTGTTTCTCCTCTTATCAGTCTCCTGCTTCTCAATTTTCCCTTCCAGTCTCTTTAAAAATTGATCTACTTTTTCATCTTTCTTTTTCATTTCCTCTCTTTCTTCTTCAAGTTTCGCCTTCATATCCAACATCTTCAAACAGCAGGTCTCAAGTTCACGTTTCATTTTTTCTAACTGTTCGTCTTTATGGGATTTGAATTCGTCTTTTATTTCTTCCTTCCAACTTCTCATCATGTTCAACATTTGCTGAAGATGTCCCTCCATTTTATCTTGTTTTCTGTTTTTTATACTCTTATGTAGCGATCTACAAGCAATCTCGGTTCTTCCGGATGTGTTGGCTTTTTACTCCTGTCCTCTCCCGATTTCTCCTAGAATTCAAAAATATATTATAACGTTTTGTTTCAAAATTCAGCAGCTAAATTTTGGTTTATCGTAAAGTCATCCCTTTTTCGCATTTTGCTGACCGCTCTCGCAGTACTTCTTAAACTTTTCACTCAAAAGTACAAGAAATACATGTTTCTATTTTGACGGATAAGAGTTTTCGTTCAATTAGCTCGAAGCTCGAGCATGAATAGTTATTTGAATTTTGCGAATATTAAAATAATCAGCTTTTCATGTCAGAATTGCATATACTGCATATACATATACATTTGTAGAGGAATTTGCAAGCCAGTGGTGGTAACACTGTTTGACTAGACAATGGTACTCAAATAGCTCTATAAACCCTGCACATTTGAAAAAATTAGGTCTTTCAAAATTCCAAATGAAAAACGCTACTTTCGAAAATAAGCAGTAAGTTACTAAACTGTTAATTTTTTCAATTCCCAACTGAATTGTAAAATTCTACAAACAAATAGAACCTATAGAATAAATAATTGTGAAGAAAAAAATATTGTAAACATTGAAATATACTGGGTTTAAAAAAACGTTACAGCCATAATATGTAAGAATTATGTTGTTTTTAATATATTATTTAGGAAGTCAAACAAGATAAATGATTAAGTTTTGCTTAAAAAAAGGCCACGCAGTAGGCAGTTTACCATAAGCTATATTTTCAGGAGTAGATAATAAATTTACATTAGAGATCTTGGATAAGAACTACATACAACGTCGACCAAATTTTTTTTAAAATAAAAAACAGCTATGCAGAAATTAAAATAAGATAGCATATTTCTATTTAAGAAAAGATAACTTTTCAAAAGGCGAAAATAATCAAAGCAACTTCAATAAAAATGCTTTTGTTAAAAGAATAAACAGCCAGGCCGAAAATAAACCAAAACCTCTTATTTAAACTTGGAAACTTGGAAGAGGATAGAAGAAAAGAAGAGAAGTTTAAATGCACTAAAAAAATAAGCGAAAAAATAAATAGAAAGAAAACACCAAGAAATAGCTAAAGACATTAAGAAGAACGTAAAAAAGACAAGACATATTTAGAAAATATGGCAGAACAAAACACTTTGCGATAAAATCAAGAAAAGCAGTGACACTAAAAGAACAATTAGTATTATAAAGGACAAAGAAGGGAAACGTTCACCACTATAGAAGAACAACTGCGAAGATGGGTGGAACACCTCCAAGAAGTGTTAAATGTAAAAAGAGAGGGAATAGAATAAATAAGGGTAGTAGAACATGTAGTACAAACACTGATCCGCCAAAAATCGAAGAGCTGTGGAGGCATCATAAAACTAATCAAAAGAGGTTACTCAAAGCAGAGGCAGATATACCGGAGGAACAAAAAACCGGTATAATATTTAAAGTGCCAAAAACAAAGAAGACCTACAGAAATGCGATAACTTGAGAGGAATTATGTTTAGAATCTTACTAAAAAGAATCGCCAATACACATAAAGAGATAAGAAAAGAACAAAATGGATTCAGACTAGGGCGATCGTGTATAGACATAATAAACACAATGAGATAACCATGGAACAATGATTGTTTGTAGAGTTTGAAAATGTTTTTAGTTCTGCATATAGGGAATGCATATGGATAATACTAAGAAACAGAGACATACCAAAGAAAGTAATAAATAAAATTAAGAAAGGATACAGTGGTTATAAATGAAAAGTTAAACATGAAGCAAGTTTATCAAAAAAAATTGAGACAGAAACAGGAGTGAAGCAAGGGTGCCTATTTTCGCCACTACGATTTTAAAAAAGACATACGGTGGACTCTTATAGAGAGTGTCCAGACGATAGATGCCTGCTAATAGACCGGGGTAGACACGTGCAGGACAAAATAGACCTCTTAGCGGGGGAGGCCGACACAGTGGGGCTCAAAATAAGCGAAAGCAAAACTAAGTCGATGAATCTAGTTATATAAAGGGAAAAAGTTATAAAAGTGAGGGAAGAAAGTATAGAAACAGTAAATAACTTCACATATCTTGGGAGCGTAATAGAAAACGGTGTACAAAAGGATATGGTAAAGAGAATGTGTAAGGCCTGAAGTGTATTTCTGAGACGTGTATAAAAATTAAGGTATTCAATTCAATGGTCTAACCGGTTCTCCCATACAGATCGGAAACATGGTCCACAGCAGATGTCATTAGAAGAAAACTGCAGGTATTTGTAAAAAGATGCCTAATCGCCATACTAGAGATCCACTAGCCCAGAACTACCACCAACGAGAAATTGTGGAAACAAACCGAAGAAGAAATAGAAACACAAATTAAAAGAAAATATAGATGGCTAGAACATACTTTAAGAAAAAAAAAGAAATTCTCAAGAAGGCATTATAATGGAACCCGCAGGAAGAAAGGAAGAGATAACGCCCAAGAGAGTCGTGGAAGCGAAGGGTACAACGGGAAAGAAATATGTCTTTTACGAGAATGCGATCAGGACAGTAGAGATAGATCACAAACACTGTATGTCGCGAGAGAGTATCATTATTATTATATAATTATTATCTTATTTGAAAACTTGTCAAAATCTAAAGAGGAAGAACTGTAGTCTACAAATTACCAATGGAAGGCTGATAAACTTACTTACGAATTAAGTATACAGGGTGTCCCAGGAGGAATCTGCAAAACTCTAGGGATATGCTCCTTGTGCAATTTTAAGCAAAAAAGTTATATCAACATAGGTTCGATAAAAAACTGAGTTATGGTGTGTGGAGGAGAAATACAAGAAAAATCGTAAACACTTTTTATTGAAAATAATTGAAAGTTTACACGAGAGGAATATGTCAAACTGTAGGGATAAGCTTCTTAAGTACTTGAATAATAATTGTTGTTTATTTAGTTATAACATCAATCAAATGTTCGATTATTTTTAAATAACATGTGGGCAAACGAAAATGAAATCAAGCTTGGCTTTGAAATATTTGTTTTATGAGTAATATGTTGGTGGCACTGTAAGCTGTAAGTCTAGGTCAAATGCGAGGTTAGTAGGTTAGGTTTTCCGTCAGTTTTGACGCAGACTGACCCAAAACCTAACCTGATAACCTCGAATTTGACATAGACTTCCAGTGTCACCAACATATTCATAAAACAAATATTTCAAGGCCAAGCTTGATTTCATTTTTATTTGCTCACATGTTAGAAAGCGTTATTTATGAAATGTCTTGTATTTTTCTTCAACAAGTCATAACACACTTATGTTTTATAATCGGACGTATGCTGATATAATTTGTTTGCATAAACGTTTTCAAGAAACATATCCCTAAGTTTGGCAAATTCCTCCTGGGACACCCTGTAGATTGCATAAAAATCGGGCTGAGGATAAATAAAGAAAAAACTAACATCCAGACAAAATAATATACCTAGGGCAAATTATCTCCGTTGATAACAACAATGAAAAACAGATACAGAGAAGACTACGTTTAGCATGGAAGAAGTATTTGTCTTTAAAACATTTATGGATAAACTCGGACAACCACAAGTTGAAGGACGTAACGTGTGAGCCACAAAATGATTTTTCATCGCCTGTGATTAGTGTAATACGTTTGGCAGTACTAAAGTGTATTGTTGGTGGCACTGTCAGTCTATGTCAATTTCGAGCTTAATAAGTTAGGTTATATTTGTTATTTGGCACAGACTGACGCAAAACCTAACCTGCTAATCTCGAATTTGGCATAGACTGACGGTGCCATCAACAATACACTTCAGTATTGCCAAACGTATAGCACGAATCACAACCAACTCTGAAAAAAACTCACATATTATTTTTAACATGTATCAACCCAGTACTATGGTGTGCATCAGAAACATAGGCCACCACAAAGACTACTGTCAAGGAGCTAGAAGTGACAAAAACAAGATTAATAGGTGTGAAAAAGATAGTAGGGTGTAAAAAGGGTAAGTGAAATATGTAAGGACCTAAAATGAAAATGGGCTGGTCACACAGTTAGAGAAGGGGATGGATGCTCAAAAGGAAGTAAAATGTGGATCCTAAACTGGCTGGACGGAGAAGCGAAGAGCCAAAAAAAATGGGTAGACGAACTGGTGGATGAAGTAGAAAAAAATTGAGTAAAAATGGGTCAAAACAGGGAGAAATAGACGAACCTTGGGGAGCCGTTTGCCCACAAATGGGATTCATGTAACTGTAATATAATTTATTCACTGTATTTAACAAAATTTGTTTTTCAATACTTAATAGGGCTACCAACATTGAGTCGATGCTGACCCGAAGAAAATAATTTTGGGGGAGGAAAGCCCGGAAATAAAATTTCTAAAAAAGATCAAGATACTGTAGTTTTTTTACATTATAAAGGTATTATTCCAAAAATCATGTTTTTTTTAAGTACCTAGTATATGAAATGCGACATTTTTTACCTCTTTTGAATACATTAAATTCGAACACTACATCCCGTACGCCTTAATAATTAAATAATTATTTGCTTTTTTATCCCTTAGCTATTGTAATGAACTAGAAACTCTCTTAATATCTCAGTCAGTGGCTTATAAAAAATCACTATCTGCCAGAACAGGAATCTGATTCTCTCTTGTAGTGTTGGTCGAACTTAAACTTAATTTTAAATAATGCATAAGAACAGTCAATTTATTTACTTTATCTATTGATTTCAAAACACAAATATAAACACATAAAAACACCAAGAACACACATTTAAACTCACAAAAGAAATAGAAGAAAATAGAATTAAATTTTCAACCAACCTACGTGCGATACATCTTAAGGCTATTCGCAGGCATGCTGCAAACATACATGAACAACGTAAAACATAATCAAAAAGATCTTTGAAATAATTGTCTTTGAAAAGAACGTATATGTTAAAATGTCTTTACAAAAAACGCAATGTCAAAATTGCGTGAAGCTGATATTTATTTGAGTCCGGCCCTGTTTGAAATCACACACATTATTCGCTGATAAAACATATTCCTTCACTTTTGAAAAAGGTCGCAGTTAAACGCAACCTTAGCACGCTGACATAAAAATATTTTACTTGGAACAGTTGAGTTAACGCTTCTCAAAATGAATGTTCTAAACGACCTTTTAAATATAGCACAATGAGTGTACTTACATGTACACTAAGAAAATGCATTTTAGGAATTTACAAACGCTGACTCGCTGCACGTTAACACGTTTGTAGCAAACGTTGGCTGCCAGGCTCTTTCAGGCCGTTTTAAATTAACTTATATCGTCCTGGGCCAATTCGTGTACTATACTTCCGAGTCGAAAAAATTCATGCAGCTCTCAGAAGAGGCTGCGTGCGACAGCCGTCTTTGGAGTAGTCTTTTACATAGAAGTAACATTTTTCGCAATCCATGTATGCATGAACCTTTAGTTAACCCGAAGAATTTTATTGAAAACCCGAAGCCTGAAGAATGATTGCCAAACCCGAAGTCTTCGGGTCAAAATGAGAGTGTTGGCAACCCTAATACTTAATGTTAATAATATACTGGGTGACAATGAGGGTAGAGTCATGCCTCTACCTCCTTTACTTATGAACGGATTAGATGAAAAAAATGCCGACTTTCGGTTTCAGAATATGTCATTAAGTTTGATTTTTTAAATGGATTGCCCTGTATATTTTATGTTTTTTTGGAATCTACGGCTCAAACTACATACGACAGTGTTGCCAAATTATCTTAGTTATTATACAAAAAGATTTTACAAATTTATTAAATAAACATTTTTCAGTTTTAGTTAAACATATCGTTCCATTGGTAATTAATTTTTCTATCTAATGAAAAGATGGCATTTAGTAGGTGTCATTAAAAAATAATTTTCTTTAAAAACTCGTTTAAGAAATTGTATCCTTCATTATTGATATAATTGATGAAATAGCTATTATTATGAATTATTAGAGTCAACTAGAACAGATGTTTCCCACTCTCGCCTTCTATGGTAAAAATGCAATTGGAAAGCATTTTTTTTTCGTTTGGAAAAATAAAAATCTGGAAACGCTATCGTAATTCGAGTCGTAGATTTCGATAAAAATAAAATATACAGAATGATCTATTTAAAAAAATGAGAGTTAAAGTCAATGATAAATTATGTCTAATATCCTGGCTTCAAATTTCATCCACATCGGTTCGTTATACCTATATTTATATAATTTTTGTAATTCTGGCTAATAATAATTATTATTACTATTAGGTATATTATTTAAATGATAAAAAACTGCCTAAAATGAAATATGTAATATTTAGTTCAGAAAATTTAAATTTAAATATAATTAAAATTCCCGAAAACAAATGTTGCTATTTAATTTTTCCTAAAAAATTATGGCAGCTTAATTTTTATTAAATAAAAGTAGATAACCTTAAATGAGGCGAAACTTGCCTCAAAGTCTGTCATTGAAAGAAATAGAAACGGCCCGTTCCAAAACAATTCAAAAGCTATATTTTAAATTGATTGGAAACCACGAAACAAAAGTTAATAACAAATAAATATTTTTCTTTTTGAATTTTTCTCTTACGGTAGGTATAAAGTGTTTATGTGACCTTGTACAGATATAGTATTGAGAGGTTAAAATTAACAATATCATATTTTTCACTTTGAGAAATAAATAAAAATATAATTTGTACTTGTCATTGAATGCTTTACAATTAATTAACTGTTGTCATAACATCGATGTTATATCATAAAGTAATTATTACGTTACTATCCATAGCCAACCGAGAGGTGCTGTTTATTTGACCACCCTGTATTTGTAAAGATTCAATCGTAAGAAACATTCAAATTTTTTCGGTGAAAATTTACTCTGTTACCGTGAAAAAGAGAAAACGAATGTAACGTAAATATTTGTTTAAATTTTGAGACGGAAATTGTTGGCGATAATAGAGGACAAAAATAGTTACATTCGTTTGCAGTATCGGCAACAGCGGAGAGTTCCTTTAATTTACCTTCGAAAACTAGACGACCTTACGTCAAAGTCGTAACAATATTGAAATAATTTAAACGTAGTGATAAAAGTAAACTGCCACAGCCAGCAAGAGGTCATACGTTAATATGTTTCGTAGGTAGTGAACAAGCCTCAGTCGCGTTTCTAAAACATCCAGATAACATTTTTTGTTGTGATGTACGTCGATGATATTGTTTAATTTAACGCGGTTAAGTGATGCAATGGCCCGTTCTAATGTACGTAGAGAGCGTTACATTTTATTGATTTTTAGTGAAAATTATGAAATATAGTCAATATAACTAATTCCCTAATGTCATTCCTACAACTAGCTCAAGTGAACACATAATAGGTATGTCAGATAACATACAAAATTCCGTTTTACTTAGTACTTTTTACTGTGGACGGAAAAGATATAGGTTATATTTTCATCGTAATCAAATTGTGTGGGACAACGAAAAGCCTCCATATAGCCGAATTAAATTCCTACAGTGCCTCTTGTTTAATTCCAAATCTGCCTTCTTCCACAGCGCAACATACACTGCCAATCGAAATGTCATCTCCGTGCAGTATAATTATATTGACAGCAGTCCAGCAGAGGATCGCTGTTATGATCCAAACCTGTTTACCATTCATTATGCCGAACGAAAGGAAAATAATCTGTGGAGGTACAATTCTTTGACCCTTAGACATTCGGATACGTTGCAAGTGTCTTCATGGGTTAAAACCTTGCAAAACCACTTACAAAGTAAGTAAAACGCAAATTTATAATATCGGGTACAAATTTATATTTCAGGTTTCAAAACCCGGCCTAAACGGTTGCTGCTGTTTGTAAATCCATATGGTGGCAAGAAAAAAGCCCTTCAGGTCTTTGAAAAATTTGGAAAGCCTCTATTTAATATTGCCGGAGTAGATGTTAGCGTTATTGTATCACAGAGGCAAAATCAAATTAGAGATATAGTCATTCATCATAATTTAGATATGTTTGATTCTGTAGGATGTGTTGGAGGCGATGGAACGGTTTCGGAACTCTTTAATGGCTTGGTTATACGGGAATGTCGCTTGCGTGGCATTAACCCTGATGATGATAAACAGGATTTACCCACACCATCATTACCAGTGGGCATAATTCCAGGTAATTATCCATAATAATGTTAGTCTTGCATACTTAGTGTAGAGGTTTGTGAACATCATTCACCTTGGAAAAATGTTGCTTGAAACTGATAAAGACTTGCATATTAAAATTAGGAAACTCCGTGAGTCGTAATTACTCGATTTTTAATAAATGTCGGACTGTAGGCTAGAATATTTTTAAATTTGATTTAAAAAACAATTTTAAAATTAGTGCGAATGAGGACTTGTATATGACAAAAGCTTAAACTTGATTCACGGAAGTTGGGCTGCAAATATTTTTAAATATAAAAGTTTTCGTTAGTTTCTGTAATTGCTATTGCGTTTTATAAACAAGTTAGTTGTAGCCCACTGCGCTTGCCGCATTTAAATTTTCACGCATTAGTGTGAGATGCGCTCAGATCTTCCTGCGAATGCCACTCGAACTAACATCGAACAGTGACCTCGGAAAATCGATTTTCAGTGTTTAAACGGAGCGTTTGGGTTTATTCAGCAAGACAATAAGAAACCCTCCGTATCATTAAATGAAATGTAGTGTTCTTAGTTTTAAAAATCACAACCAATAGGCATAACAAGTAATTGTTTTCTGTGGTATATCGCTATTAAAAGTAATGGGAAGTTTGTTTACAAAAACCCGAAAATAGTAAACCGTTGAATAGCCTTGATACTTTTGCCGGTTTAACACGACATGTAGTGGTGTGCATTATTTAAGAGGTATGATAGAAATTAGAACTGATGCCCGAATTGGCTATTTATCTTTATTTGCCATTACCATTATAGTGATATTGATGAAGTGTACAAGTTTATCAGACGGCTAGATTGCCGAGACAAATTTTTTTCACAGCCAGCAGCCAAAAATATCTCTGCAAATATCAAAACAGCAACAAATTTACAAAAAATCCAGTGGACCTTCTAACGGCCAATTCAGATTTATGGAGATCACTTGACGTCTTTAACCTTGCATTAAAGACTTGTGCGAGTTACATAACTTAAGCATTAAGAATGCAGATTACTTACGCAGGTTTGTAAGTGTCTTCTTAAAGCTGTTTTGCTACACGTCACTAACGGTAATTATTCTTGATTTTAGCAGAATTTTGTGCTGTTAAATATCCCAGTGTGACGTGTGTAAAACAGCACATTATGTATGGGGATGTCGTAAACGATAATAAATGTGGATTTGGTTAAATTAAAAAAATGCTCAGCATCTTGAATGCTACTCTGATCTACATTTAAATTTTGTAGAATTTTCATTACAGAGCAAAAAAATTGGATACATTGTATATTTTATGTTTTTATATTTAATCCAAGACTTTAAAACTGTAATAAACTGTTGAAAATTAATACTATGCCATATATGTTTATTTTTGTGAATTGTATTCCCTTTATGGGTTGATTATACACGGTGTTGCAAAAACATGGTGCGAAACTTAAGAAGATTAAAGGGAACAATTTTGATGTAAACTTTTTCTTTGAAATCTCTGCCCAATGAATTACACCCCCTTGAAGAGGGTTTTTATATTAGAATTTTTTAACGAACAAGAATTTACTTATACAAAAGTCTGTACTAGAAAGCCTGATTTATTTAAAAAGTTTTTAGTTATTTTAGTTTTTTCGTCAAACTTATATTTTTTCTGTAAAAAACTAGAATAATTCCTTGCGTCATAATATAGTTTATTTTTTTACACAAAAACTATTAGTTTTATAAATAAACCAAAAGAGCTGAAAAAGTTTTTAAATAACCCAGGCTTTTGAGTAGAAATTTTTTTAATCAAATTCTTATACAGTCAGACCTCGCCGTTCGCAGCTTTGCGGTTCGCTGATTTGATTTACTTGGGGCACCTTTGTGCTCCCTTTTCTTTGCCGTTCGCGGATAGGATTGCCAACCTTAACTGTTTCAACTTTCACACACTAACAGCCGGTCTTATGGAGGTCACTAACCTGACGTTAACTTTAATTCGCTGTTAAAATAAACAAAAGCGCATAAAAATTTGTTTACTAATGAATAATATGTCATAAGCGCCAACGTTTTGATGAGCTTTTGTTTATTCTATCGAAATTGAGGGAGAGTTCCCTCGTTAGGGTTCAACGACTACCACAGGTGTTAGTGTGATACCCAAAGAGCATACAATATTTAAAATCCTTATGTTGTCACCGGGAATTGAACCCAGTCTGCCGCCTGAGAGTCGAGCATATTGCTCGCTTGGCCAGCCGCTATCTATTGATTCTTTAAATTAACCTAATTATTTATTTAACAGTAATAAATTAAGGCATACAATCAAATATACTCCTTATTAGACGTTTAATAGAAAATAAAGGTTTATAAAAATGGAAAATTGTGGAAACCAGACAGCTAGAAGTAATGAGATGATTTTTTGTTGATATTAAAGCTAGGGATCGACTGATACTGATTATTGGTATCGCCCGAATTAGGGATAGATTGGTATCGGTCATATCGGCCTTTCTGCCAATATATCGGCAAAAATGAATTTCTTTTCAATATTTAATATTTTAATATTTGCTATAACAAATGAACAATATAATGTAAACAAACAATGTATATATATATAAAATATAACTACTATCTAATATTCAAAAATTCAATTTTTGTAAATTATTATGTAAAACTATTGGGCACTCGATCAAGTGTGTTGCACCATGCAGCAAAATATTTTCGCTTCTGAAAGACACTGTATCATCAAAAACATTTGATCAGGCGATGCCATTTCAAGGTCTTGCATCATCAGAAATTATTAACAATACTAAGTAATACGTCACGAGTAAAAATGATTGTGTTAAATTGTGTTATTAAAACAAAATGACAAGAAGACACCTGCATAAACAAACCTAATCATGAGTTTGTATTTAGGGACTACTCCACCCGAATCCAGCAAGTAGCGGCGCACCCGTGCATGCATTTAGTCAAAAGGTAGTGGGAGAGTATATCGGCGAATCGGGCTCGATTATATCGGTATCGGCTGATATATCTTTATTGGCCAAAAAACCTGTATCGGTTGATCCCTAATTAAAACAATTTGAATCATTTTATAAACTAGCGACTTTCAAGTGAAGAATTTCTATTTTAATCAGTTTTGGATTCAGATGTTAATGTGGACATCTGGGGTCTACATATCAGGTTGGAAACGAGTAGTGTAAACCCTTTTCTAATCCTTTCGGAAATATAAATATATAGAATGTTTGAGTTTGGAAAACATGCTACTTGTAAGTAATTAGCACCAATTTAATAAAACAAACATTCGTATGCATGTGAGCGTTTACACCACTGTTTGAATTTCCTGAACGTTAAGTTCGGGTTGCAAAACTTGAATAGTTTTTGTAACGCACAAAACTAGGAATCTTAATCTAAAGCAAAAGTATAGCCCAGAATGTTAAATTTTATGGCCAGTATTTGCATTTGACGAATGTTAAGTTCTGATTGTGCGACACAATTCACTACTGGGTGTAGGAATTTTACATATTACGGCAAGTCCTATAAATGCCTCCTAATTTATAGTAAATTGGTTACATTCCCCATAATGTTAAATTTTATGAATATCAGTAGTAATTTTTGTTAACTCCAATAGCCTAAACTGATCCACCCAACCACAGAAAAATATTCTTTAAAATGTGGCTCTGTAAACTCAAAAACGTATTTTTTTTTATTGTTTTAGTTTGGTTTCTTTCTAATACCACAGTAGACAAATGTAAAGGGTGTTTCAAAAACATGGTGCCAAACATACAGAGGTTGTAGGGGACATTGAAACATAAAAAGTTTGCATATAAACTACGGAAGTCGGCAGGTACCCGCGTTGACTCGGGTAATATTTAACCCGGGTACCCGACTAGTAAATTATGTAATTTCTAGCTCTAGAAAAACATAACCATGCAGTAATAACCAGAATTACCCCATCCCATATCACATAATGTTTCTTGTTTCATATAATAAATCCGCTTCACGGAAGTATTCAACCCGTCAATAGCACCATTACTTATATCGCATCAGTATGGGATGAAGTAACATAAACATCCTCTGTGTGATTTTGATGCTACGAATTTCGAATAAAAAGACACGTACTTGAATTTGATAGCACTTGGAAGTGTGAAAATATTTACAAATAACAGACGACTTGCAGTTTGAATTGGGGAGTAGGTACTATTTTAATTTAGTTCAGTTTCAAACTCTCGGCGTAAAGAAAGAAATTGTAGGTACCTCAGATAATCCGATGTATGCTAACATTTTTGTTAATATATTTCGGGTACCCGGGTTTGATTTTAGACCGGGTACGATATCCCTAATATAAACGTTCTCTTTTAAATTTCGCCCGGCCGAGTTACATCCTCCTAAAGGGGGTAGTTATATCAGAACTTGATTTATTTAAAAACTTATTTAGCGTTTTTAGTTTTTTGGTCACTCATATTTTTTGTGTAAAAAAATAAAATAAATTATGATGCGCGGCACAGTATTTCAGCAATATTTCATTCATCATAATGTAGTTTATTTTTTTACACAAAAACTATTAGCTTCACGAAAAAACTATTATTAAATAAACAAGGCTTTTCAGTACATATCTTTTTTATTATCAAATTCTGTCCATTAAAAGGTTTTAATAAAAACATTTACAAGGGTTGCTAATTTTAACCTCTTAAAGTTGGACGTAAAAATTAAAAAACATGCCATAAATAAGTCTGCTATTGGTAGAACAATCTGCCAATTTTCACTTTAATACTTTTCTAGTTTTCAGTAAAATGACAAAAACCTAATTTTAACTCCCCACTCTAGGAAACTTATATTTCAACGTTTGCTATAACTTTCTTAACCCTTTGCGCTTCTGGCTTTAGAGCGTGTAGCTGCCTACCGCGGTACCAGCTGATTTAAACTGCGCGTGCTGTAAATGTAATGTTACAAATATTTTGAAATATTTTTTATTTGAACTCAAAACTGTCATTTACGTCATTCTCATCAATTTCAACATGAAGATCATTATCTGAATCTGAATTTTCAAGTATTTTCGCTACTTCGACATCTGTCAAATAGTTGCGAGCTGCCATTGTGTAAATTACTGAAGCTCGCCAACGGAGAAAGCTAATATTTGTTGATCAAATGCCAGGCAGGTACTACATTTGCCATCAAATGATGTCAGGCGGTGCCCGCTCTGGTACTAAAGCCAAAAAATAAATTTGTCAGGCACAGCAAGGTAGTTTCCGGAATAACTATAGACTATTGCTTTAGCGTGCGAGAATAGGCAGCTGTATGCTCTTCCGCAACACATGTGGCTGCTAACGTGTTAAAGCGTCACACCAAGAGAATTACATTTGTTAATATTGTTTGTGGCTGCAGGTGTTCGAAATTATAATTAAAATCAGTCGATATATAAACTACGGACATGAAGTCACCACTAACGATCAGACCTCAAGTGGAGCCGCTGTTATATTGGGAAAAAAGAATTTATAATGCTTATGCTTATACAGTGAATTTATTATAATGCACAATGTGGCATTCCCGTTTCCATAAGGACCTGATTTGTTACTAGTGGTTTCTAAGGGTACGCCATGCCATGTGTAAATGCGTTTATTTTAAAGTGCAATATATGAACCGTAATTTTATTAAAAAAAAAGCATCAGAAAGAACAACAGGTCATGTAATAACCCACATACTTGCTGTAAACTGAAGTCTTTATACTATTTGATCAACAGAATTCCTTCCCCCATACAATATATTATGTTTTTACATACTCAGTAATGTTTCCATATTGCATTTTAAAATAAACACATTTACACATATTGCGCGTTATAATAAACTCCCTGTATATATCCTAATAAAGATGCTGTGTAGTAGCTAATATCTTATTACATCTTTTAATGTATTGTACATGTCAGTTTTAACGTAAACTATAGCAAAAATTTTGCACAGGCAGCGCCATCTAACTGATGAGTCTTTACTAATGGTTACTTTGTGCCATGGTTGCTAATACCAACTTCAAAAATTTTGACTGCTGCTGTCACTGTAAAACTGTATAGGTTATGGGAGTTGCCAAAGTTGCTGCTTGTGTATTACTAGCAAAAGTGAAACAAAAAAAACTATAAATGAATACAATGCACCACCACAACTATATCTAATAGAGCTCTTCATAGATAATGCCCTCTTAACGAGAAAATGCTTAGTTCAACAAACCGCGAACGGGTTAACCAGAAAAGAACGCTTGTTCTAAAAATGTTACAAAGCCATGCTTCATACATTCGTGTTTGTACTGTATAAATCAATTCCAGTTGTTATAATGATATATCAAAGACAGTCTACTAAAGGTAAACGTAAATATTAAAAAACGAATATACAGCCACGCCCTGAACTTGCGGTTTCCGTAGCTAATTCATCTGCTGCTATTAAGTTATTTTATATTTTAACCACACCAAAGCAAATGTGGCCGTGCATCATACTCCAAAGGAATCCCCAAGGAATTATTGCAATTCAAAATGTCCTTGAGTCCAATGTCGTACAACTGTAACTCAAGGTGTGGCTGTATATGTATTATAATAGTTAAAAATGTTTGAAGAAACTCCCGAATTTTCCAAGTGAATATTTAAAGAAAAACCATTAAACTCTATAGTACCCAGGTACCCATAGTAAACATGCGTAATGTAATAAATAATATGCACACAATACATATATGTTACTTAGAAGTAACGGAATATGGTGGTATGGTGGATTTCCAATTATCCAGAGTTTTGTCTGGGAAATTGAGATCCATATATACAGTTTACATTAGTTAATTTTAAATTGAGCTATATATTTACCTTTAAAATAGGAAGTTTAGATGTAAACTAACGGCTCTAATGTGGAAAACGTAAAATTACATGTTCGCTGACTGAGAGCTGCAGGCAGAGAACCATAGAACTGCACGTACACAGTTTTATAATCTCATACAGGCATGCGCAGTTGCAGCTAGTGATTGGAAGGAATGTGGTAGCACAGTCAGTAGTTTACAGTATGATTCATTTTATCTATCATTGTATAATAAACAGTGTTCGATTACGGCACGTAGTAGTTGAAATGACAATAACTGTTTTAATATTCTTCAATATTAGAGTATAACTATTCGAAATACTGGATTAGTTGAGCAAAGCAACTCATGAAAATTTATGGAGATATTCTATGAAGCTTTGAAAAGATAGTATCATGTGGTTTCACTGCGTTGCATCGTTCGATGTCAAGCGGCCCAAATAATACAAAATATGTTGAAAAAACCACAACTTTTTTTCCTCAACGATTCACAGACAATATTTCCCTTTTACTCATAAGTGATACCCTATAGTCAGTATTTACTTAAAAATTCCAGGGAGGGAGATATCTGAGGGGAATTTCATTTCAGTGCTTAGCTTATGGGGAATGAAAGCTGGAGTTGCACGAGGTCCAGTGTCGGACTGGCCCACCGGGCAACCGGGCAAATGCCCGGTAGGCCAATCCAGTTTGGAGGCCAAAATGTCCACATAATTTTATTTTTGAAACAGTAAAAACAAAAAAATGCACAAATGTTTTTACAAAATTCAAAAAAATTCTAACTTTGTGTCAAAGTATTGTCCCAGTTTTATTTGTGCATGTATGCATCATGCATCTATTCTTTATTAGTAGTCGTGGAATGAACATGATTGTGTGTGTGAGGTTCCCGCAGCGTCAGTCAAAAAATTTCTTGATTTAATTACAGAGAACGCCTATTTAAATGAAAATGACAACAATTGAGACTGGCTTTCCAGTATTGAGATTTAGGAGAATAAAGAAATGCAAAGAGAAACTGTCGGGGATCATACGAAAGAAAGAGTTTTGAAAAAATTTGAAATGGAAACTTATAAAGTGATTTTTAATCAATTAATGCAAAGCATGGAAGACCGATTCACTAAAAATTAGGAGATTTACAGAACTTTCAGTTTCTTTGATCCGAGTACTTTTCAACGTCCTGCTCAACTAAATGGAAAAAATATTCCTGATTTCGCTTTTGTCGTAATTTCAAAGCTAAAGAAACATCCCACAAGACATCATTAAACAAGAATTGATAAATTTTTCAATTTTTTTTTCACTTTACAAAAATAACAATCCCAGCCTATGGTGACTGTGACTCAACCAATCACGACCCCCTGATCACTACACTAATAGTGATGACAAAAGAAAATGACACCAAAGAAGATCCAAATTTTCATTTAAATATTTGCATTGGTGAGGGGACAGAGGGTGATTGTGCAGGTTGTATGAATTGTTGCTTTAAAATTTTACACAAATATAATTTGCACGCCTTTACATATATCAATTTGTACTTAGCCTACAAATACTTACTGACATTATCATGCACCCAAGTAGCCTGTGAAGGTGTATTTTCTAAATTGAAAATAATCATAAATAGACTAAGAGCTGTTTTATCACAAGAAAGGTTAGAATGTTTTCTAATTTTGAATGTGCAGTGTGATCTATTCCAAAGCTTGAATTTCGACGAAATCATTTACAAGTTGCCAAATAGATCAGTCTCTTGAAAATCAAAATTATTGATGTGATTCATATTGTTAAGTATAATTATTATAATGGAATAGAATGTAAAAATTCCTATAAGGTCAAAGCTTGTGATCATTATTATTTATATTTTTTCTTTATAATTGTTCCAAATGCAAAAGTTTATAAACCATAATAGATAAAGAAAATTTTTTGTTATTTGTTTGAATGTCAGTTTATAAGAATAGAATAATTACCTACCTCCTACCTATTTTACTTTTTTGTTACCTTGTTTCATGTTTAAATGTTAAAATTATTAGAATAAATATTTTTTCCATTCTTCCATCGTTTTCTTTATCATAGTTATTGATTTTGTTGTACTTTCACGTGCCATTACTGTACTGTGCCATTACTGGTAAGAGGGGTGCTTTTGGATCTTCGAGCTCTCTACAATCATAAAAATTTCGCCTGCAGCCCCTGAACTCCCCTTTAGCCGGGGGGCTGTGCCCCCTCCCCCCACCTCTTATTTTTACATGTGGAGGCCACATGCATCCTTTGCCCGGTAGGCCAAATTTTGCCAGTCCGACGCTGACGAGGTCTACTGATTGCAGAAATACCAGTTTAGCAGGAGCGTCTTAAGCAAGGGTGCAAGGGGTGCATGGTACTCAGGCGGCAGCTACACCTTCATTACTTAACCGATTTTTTTTCAAACTTGAAATTGAGTTTTCCTTTAATGCGCTTGATGGGGATAAAGTGTCATAACCAATGAGATAACATTATTTGAACTTAAATGCAGTCGATTTTATAGCCCTGTCTAAAATCTACCGCATCTTCAGTCGATATTTTGAAATATTTGTTTAAAATTAACTTAATTAGAATATTCCCAAATGTATAGATTGCTTTTGGCATTTACTTAACATTACCAGTCTGTTGCTGAGGGCAAAAAATCATTTTCCAAGTAAAAAATTATAAATATAAATTTAAGATCATGTATGGCACAAGAGAGGCTATCAAATCTAGCTATAATAAGTAATGAAAATGACATTGACATAGATATAAACTATACACGAAAAAAGTGGCCTTATACTAATTAAAATAATTTTTGCATTTTAAAAGTTGAATTGTAACTTAAAACGTTACAGAAGAAAGTGTTTTTAACGTCCTTAATAAAAAAACAAAAGCTAGGTGGAATAACGGTAGAAGAGAGTTTAAAATTATGTACAAAATAAGTTAAAACATCTTAACGTTTCAATAAAACATCTTAATGTTTCAATAAAACTGAAACAGTAAGACGAAACACTTAGTAATGCGAATTACATTAATTCACAACGAAAAAACATTTCACTTTGTTTATCAGACGTTTTAGGGTACAAACATTGGAGCAAAGAGCAATGTAACAAATAAACGAGAGCGTAATATAGCAGAAGGTCGAGCAAAGCCTTATGTGCTCGTGGGAAAGACATTTCAGTTCGATGTAGGAAGTAACAATGTATTGTAGACTGTTACAGAACCTTATGTGATAGATTTTTACTAAAATATTGGTACAAACAGCAGTGTACCACTGAAGGAACATGTAACATGCATGAAATAAATAAAAAACGATAGGAATAAGATGAGTTTCATCACTTATATGATGAACTCCGGAATCATCCATAGAATTCTTATTTAAGTGCTGGGTTAAATTCCGTTGCCTGACATACTTGCTTATATTTGCGATGGCGGTCGAACTGCGCGACCCACAGGCACAACACGCATTTATATATAGGGATATTTGAAGCATGTTATTATTTTGTTTAATAAAAGGACACCACTTTGGCCATATTTATTAAAACTGCCGAATCTCAAATGCCTGTTATATTCCTAATATGAAGGAATTAGACATTCTATATACAGTCAGACCTCGCCGTTCGCGGGGTTTACGTTCCAGAAGAATGCCGCGATGCGCAAGTAAACACATACGTTATAAAAACGGGGTTAGGTTCCATAAACTAGATTTATTTATACTATGCAACTTTAAAAAATTCAAAAATACATAAATGTGCGTATACAAACTAGGGATGGTAAAACCTGTTCCGCTAAAGGATCAAGTGCACCTGATCCGACTCCGACTCCGAACTAGGTGCAAGAAACTAGGTTCAGTTCCGCTTGTGGTCACCGGGATATAGCAGGTCTCGCCAGACGCTGGAGCGGTCGGAGTCGGATCTCTGATGGGCCTGCACCTACAGTCGCATGTTATGACTCATATGTTAATGTAGGGGACGTGATTTTGATTTGAATCCGACGGCTCCGGTCGGAAGTTTTTGCTGGGTCGTCTATTTCAATTGTAAAAGATTTCCTTGATTGCATTAGCAGGGCATCAATAAACTATTACAATTAAATATATTTATTACAATTTAAAATTATGAAATGTTTTCCGTTTTTTCTATTTATAATTTACAGTAGCCTACATGGTCTATGATTTTGGCACAACACACGAGGCATTGCCATTACGATCCCGCAATTCCGAATCCAAATCTGAAATTCCTTGCGTAGATTATGCAGTTCCTAGTCAGTTACGAACGATTGCAAAGCACAAACCGCGTCGTCCATTTCCATTCCGATTTCAAATTCGACGTATTTGCAGTCCGAGAAAGAGGAGCGATCCGATCCGCTTCGTAGGAGCAAGAGTTCGGCATTCCGTTCCACAGTTCCGCCGCTCCGCGCTCCCAGCGCTGGGGCGGTTTGGCTTAGGTGCAAAACGGTTCGATTCCTTGAAGGAACGACGGATCACTCCTAGGTGCGAGAGTCCGTTTACAGGTCCGCCGCTCCGCACGCTGGCGCGGTTCGGCTTAGTTGCACAGAGGTTTGATTCATTGAAGAAACGCCGGATCAGGCAACCTACTCTTTAAGGAACGCCGAACCAGGTGCACCTACTCCGGCAAACGAACTAGGTTCAAAAGAGTAGGTCCGGGAATTGACAACCATCCCTAATACAAACTAAAATTCCGTACGTAACATAAGTCTGCCACTTGAATCTAGAGCTCAAATGTTCATTTGTTTATTCAAGTTATAATTTTACAATTTATTTCTGGTCCAATGTGGTAATAAGAGGTTCAAAGGAATAGACTCGATAAATGTGTTTACAAGTTCGTGATAAATAATGTTATTTAGGTGTTCATGACATAAACCGCATACATCTGCTTTATTTACTTACGACCAGTCTTATAAAGGTCACTAACCTGACGTTAACTTTAAATCGCTGTTAAAATAAACAAAAGCTCATCAAAACGTTGGCACTTAATAACATATGTATTATTCATTACTAAACAAATTTTTATGTGCTTTTGTTTATTTTAACATCGAATTAAAGTTAACGTCAGATTAGTGGCCTTCATAAGACCGGCCGTTAGTGTGTGAAAGTTGAAACAGTTAACGCTCAAAAGTGCCCCGCGTAAAATCAAATCAGCTAACCGCAAAGCCACGAACAGCGAGGTCTGACTGTACTAGATAAAGGGATTTATATAAGAATGTTGTTAAATGAATTTAATAATACTACATTATATTATAATTTATAAGTGAGAGAAATAGGTCATTATACGTCAGTGAGATTTTTGTTAACACACGAGCACATAGGCGCAAGTGTGGCTATTCTCACGAGTGCATAATGACATTTCTCTCACGTGTGATATACGACATTTTATCTTCCAGTAGCAGCATTTGTACAATAAAGTTCGAAGAGGGTACAAACTGTCAACTGTTATAGAATTAGTAGCAACGTATAATGAAACATTTTAATTGCTTGTGAATAATAGCTGTTTTAGTCACTCAAAACAATTACCTAAAGTACATCAAACGCCAGTACTGTAAGATAAAATATTTTGTATTAATCGTTGATTAATTGAATATGTAGGGTGTCTCACGTATTTCAAAAAAATGGTATACGTATTTTCGTGGGATATTATTAAAGATAAATTCTTTTTTCCAGTACTTCCTTATTCTCTCCCTCAAAGTACTGAAGTTGAAAGTTATCATATTTTGTATTTCCTTTAGTATTATGCTCAGATGACCTTGGCTACAAAGAATAATGAAGGTGCTTATCCTTTCCAGAAATTATCTGTATGATAATTTATCCATTGTGGTGTTATTCGTCTTTTTGGCTCCACGAGGTTGCTCTAATGAACACTTCACTTATAGAATTTTTGTTGTTCATGTCAGTTTTAAATTCTGCTTTCTTTAAAACATACAAGGGCAAAGCAGAGAAAATAAAACTTGATTAAATTCGTTGCTTTGCTCTCATATAATGATTCCACCTCGTTTAACATGCCATTATGTGTTATTGAACCTGTTGTAACACGTTTGATATCTTTGCTTTGCTCTACTATCTTTATACTTTTTATCTGCTCGGTTAAATTTTCTTGTCTGATGTACTTGCTTATCATTGCATTATGAAGGATACAGTGATGACACGGCTGGTTGCGGACGAACTGCGCCAGATTAGTGTCACTGAAAACATGACACACGCAAACAAGCAGACAGGCAGGCACCTAAGCAAGCACAACACATGTTTATATATAAGAAAAAAAATTATACTGTTAACGAATTTGCCGTAAGAAAATCAAGAACAGTTGATTTTTGCAGTTGAAAAGTATGACAAATATTTTCAAAATTTAATTGTAATTTTTTTGCTATCAAGTTATGGAACTGATAATAAATAAAAGTGTTTGGTTTATATTAAGAATGTTTCCCTATTTAGCCTCACTCAAATCACTTGCCTCCCCTAACCACCTAAACCACATTCCAGAGGGGGTGGCATATGGGACTTTGCACCTCGGCGGCAGATATGCTAGAGACGCCCCTGCAGTGTATTACGTGCAAATGCTAAGTTAATAAAATATTTAGATTTGGAGTGTTCTAGCACCCTACACCAATTGGTAACAGGGATCTTGATGATTATAATAATAATAATAATAATAATGTTCTAGCAGATAGGTTTTACTTAGGATAATATTCTATGTATATTTTCTATATAAATAGTATTTTACATTTTTGTAGGAGGTCTATATTATACTTGCAATTATTAGAGTATTTTTTAATACTTATTGTTGTGAGAAATGGAAAGCATTAAATATTTCTTAAAATAGTAGCAATAGTGACAACAAAATTTAACATTTCTTGCATACCAGATGTTAAGTGGTTGTAAATTAGGTAACTTTTAATCTACCACTAACATAGCCATTATACAAAAAACCTATTTAAAATTTGTATTGTAACTAATAATGTAAAATTATGGATGATAAGTTGCACTCAGGCGTGTCAAACTAATTTTGGCTGCAAGCCATTTCTGAATTTACTGTACCTCCTCCAAGCTCTATAGGTCTTGCCATTGCTAAGCCTAAAAATGTTTTTAGTTGGTGAGTTGTAGCTTTTTGCTGATTCATACTTACAGCTGAAAATGCATTAACAATAAATTGTTTGGGAATAACGGTATAATAAAACAAACAACACACTGAATCATGAAAAACACGTTTATTATATACAGTACAATACTTCAAATTACATTGTGGAAATTTTTAATGTTTTTATAGGGGCGGGACAAGTCGCAAAAAACTAGGGCTCCCAGTTCCTTTTTTTCCATCCTTAAGCTCTTCTACTGTTCATCACTTCAAGGGGTGCAAGTGTCACTTAAACTAAGCAAAACTGGAATGCCCGATCTGAGAGTCAAGCTCTCACCCGAACGCTCTGTGTTTTGAATGTGGCCTCGGCTGCATGCGAAGGGCCGTAGTCAGACCCAAATATTAAACAGGGCTTGTTTCCTTTTTGCCAGGGCTAAAAGTAATTACTTAAAATTAGTGTATCACTGTTTTTCTTTTCAAACAAATCATAGCCACAGTTATTTAAACACTTAATTTGTTATACTTATATGATAATAGAAAATCTGGTGTGATACACGCACACAACGTCCTTTTACAGTGATCTTATAATTAGCCAAAAATTTGATTTTTAATTTTTAGGCATTTGCCAAAAATTTTCAAAAATTACAAACTTTACAGAAATCGTACAAAATAAAGCGTTAGTTCAAGAGACAAATTTTCTCTAAAATTTTAAGCTGAATTCAATTTAAAATAGGAGTTAATAAAAAAAATTGAAAAAAACAAAAGAAACCCATTTTAGAGGTATTTAACTGAAAAATCATCTATCTCAAATGAATACACATTAAAAATGTAATAAAAATGCAAAGTTTGAAAAAAATCCTTAGAGCTGTTTTTGAAAAAATCTAAAAAAAACTTAAAAATCACAAGAGTAAACACCATACTTCCGGTTATGCAATTTTCTTTAAAAGCTTGCTGTCGGATCTAGATAGTACACAAAACTTATATATAAAGTTTCAACACCATACCTCTTCGTTTTTTAAATATTCTGTTTACACAGACAGACAGACAGAACAATGAACAAAAACATGTTTTTTGGGTTCAGGGGCGTCGAAAACGTGAAGGTCTGTTGAAAACTCAATTTTTGTGGTGAATCAAATACTTCAGCTCTCAAACTGTAGACACCGGCGGACCCCTTATTTGCTTAAAAACATTCGAGGACCCTCATACAATTCTATCGACAATACACAGTGTATGACTTATGTACCCCTGTGACCTTGAAAACAGTTTAATATTTGAGAGCTCTATATTTTTATTATTAAAGTTAGGCTAGTACCTATTAAAAACACAAGAACACTTACAAAATTAATAGAATATGTAGTATCAATACACGCGTACAATAATAATAATAATAATAATAATATGTTAATTCTTAATCATACACAATAATAACTATTTATTTTTAATGCGACGGATGGTGTTGTGTTACAGAAATAAGATTAGAAATGTTTGGTTCAAAGTAGTTCTGGTCCTACATTTTTAAGCAATTTCTGTATTTTGACTTTATGTATACAAGTGTAAAGAACGCTCGTTCACATAAATAAATACTTCGTACAAAATGGCATTAGATGCGTCAAAACTTTTTGTGATAACTTTGCCTAATCAAATTGCAGTTGTAACCAAGGTCAATCACGTTTTAACATTGAACCAAATTTTAACCACTTATCTTTTCATTATCGAGTAAGCGCACGTGCAGTTTTTTTAGAGATATCTATCGAACTTTACCAGCTGGAAAAACATGCCAGAAATAGTTAAAAAATAACCGTCCAAAAAAGTAATTTTTAAATCTGCGTCAGTGTGTTATATAAATCAATATTATCTATTCCTATTGATCTATAATAGCTCTATTCGGGCTTAATTTGCGGACCCCTTAGATTGCGTTTGCGGACCCCCGAAGGTCCGCGGAGTCTAGTTTGAGAAACGCTGCAATACTTTCTTTATCGTAAAAGGAAATAAAAATGCAAATAGTGCATGAATAGTTTAATAGTAGTTAAAAGTTATATTAATACAACCTAAACACAAGGAAAACATAAGCATTAATTCGTAACATAAAAGATGGGATATAACAAAAAAAATATGTCAAAATTAATATACATCTACATTTATGTATATTTTGGTAAAAGAACGATAATTAGGATTTAATAATGGCAGGTATACTGAAAATATTCCCAAAAATGCGACATTATTTCGAGTTTTATTTTCCTTTACTGATATTTTAGGTTAGGAAACAAATATCGAAATGCGGTTTTCACTAGCTTGTTAGACCCTTGTTTGGCTATCTTCTGTTGCAATAAAAGTGATACCGATGCATTTAATTTTTTTGAGAAAATCCATTACATTTGTAGTGTTGTCGCAAAACGCCCTCTAGCGGCGACACAAGCAATCTAAATCAATCCGCTCAAGGCAGCGTTGACAGCCTAAGAAAAGCCCTTTTCAACGACTCCAAGTTTGACAAAATCCGTTCAGTCATTTTGAAGTTACTGACATTTCTTTCCAAAAATGTTCGGACACCCCCCACCACTTTCCCTTAAGAGATAGAGCAAAAAGCATTTAACAAAAAAGAATCGAATTTATCTCAGCTTTAAAACGGTGTCTATTTTAGCTATCTGTAATATAAGAATATTTTTCAAAAAACAAGATTTAAAATTCAAGAATGCGATTACGCCCCCTGGCGGCCATTCTAGAAACTTAAAAATAATTTCCAGCATTTTCTCTTGGCCGCTTTAGTCATAAATTTGTTTATCCCAAGGCTTTACGACAATTACTTTTCGAGATAGGGCCGAGTGCCCTTCTTAATTGGTCACCCGGTACTTTTACATACAGGGTATGTAATGTAAGTAATGGTGCAAACTTGAAATGTGCATTGTCAAGATTTTCTTCTTCTACTTTCCTGGTTTAGGTGTATTTGCCTGTTCCGGCTTTTACCATCTCTTTCTAGGTTTGCCTTGGTCTCTCTTTCTTTTTTGTCGATAATTTATCATTTATAAGGAAACCGACCTGGATGTATTCTTTCAACGTGATTCTTCTACCTGTATTTGTTTTTGTGAATCTTATCATTTATACTGTATACAGGGTGATGAAAAAATAGTGGTCATATATTTGGGTACGTGTTCTGTATAAGAATACATGAAAAAAGTTCAAATAAATATGGGTCGGGAAACGCTTCCTTTCCGAGTTATCACGCTGCTAAGGTAGTTAATGAAAGCTAGTGTAAGTACTGAAAATCAATTTATTCAGTGAAACATAAAAAACAAAGTTTATTCAATGATGCTTAATTACAATTGTTATTAAAGCTACAAGAGTTGTTCAAAATGGCCCCCTTGAACTTGTAAGCAACATTCAATATGTCTTTTCATAGATTGCCAAACTCACTCAAAAACCCCTGGAATGTTGCAAATCTTTTTGCAGGCATTCACGATTTGTACGCTCAGTTCATTGATGTCATCTACAGGCGTTACGTAAACGAAAATGACCCCAAAAGTAAAAATATATCGGATTCAATTCAGGTGAGCGTGGGGGCCACGTTATCGGTCCTGCTTTACCTATCCATTGGTTACCGTAGTTTCGCTTAGAAACTGCCTTACAATGCGACTAAAATGTGGTGGAGCACTGTCATGCATAAACCACATATTTCGCCTTGTGGCCAACGGATTATGTTCCAACAACAGTATCAACTTATTCTGCAAGAACTCAACATAGAGTTGTCCGTTTAATCTGCCAGGCAAAAAGTGGGGTCATATCAATTCATCACCAACAATGCCTGTCCAGACGTTGACACTGAATTGTGGTTGATGTCTACTTTGGAAGTAGCTGTATGGATTTTCATCCACATGATTATTATGAGTGTTGAAAATTCCATTTCTGTTGAAACTTGCTTCAACAGTAAATTGTACCGAATTAATAAAGTTCGGGTTGAGATTACATTTTCCAGAAAACCATTGACAGGAAAGTACTCGCGGTTGATAATCTGTTGGAGAGAGACCTTGGACGTGCTGAAGGTGGTCATGAAGGACTTGCCAAACTAAGCGTTGGGAAACATGCAGCTATTTTTCTGTAGCTTGTTGAAGGATCTTCTGTTACATGGTTTAAAATTTCTTCATCTTTATCCTCTATTCACAGCTTCCACACTAAACTTTCCTGTGTCCGTAAGACACGTAATAAGACACATTTTCTTCAGTCGCCCTTTTTGAAGAGGGAAATTACTTTCACAATGTTTCATTCATGTGATATTTGTGTTGTTCTACAGCAGAAGTTAATTAAATGTAAGTTTGAGAATAAGCCCTCCGTCTTTGAATAATTCCGTATTGAATCCATCTGTGCCAGTAGCTTTCTATTTTTGGTAAGAGCATCTTCTATCTCATCAAATATTATGGGATCAACTTCTGTTCTGCATATTTTTCAAGAAACTCTGTTGTAATGGTTTGGGTTATACCATAATTGCTTATAATGGTTTTCCCATTCTTCTATAGTAATACAGGCTGTATCTTTTTTTATTATTTAAGTGTTTCATGAGTTTGTAAGCAATTGTGTGTCTTATGTGAATGTCATTTTCTATACTTATTACTAATAAATTTGTCCCGCAAAACAAAACGTTAAAAATAGTTTTGTCTTTAATACTCTCTATCTCAACATTTGTATAATTATTTATGAAACACTATGTGTAAATAGTGATATTTCCATAGATTATTAATAAAAATATTGAAACAATTGACTCTTGATTATCCCAGGTAGGTAATGACATTGATAATTGAAAACTACGACTTATGCAAAATGCATACAACGGCGGCATATAGGTTATAAAGACTTACAGAGCATTAATAAATAAACTTAATATCATACAAAGAATGTTTTTAAATGTAAAACACACCAATAAAAAACTAAATTTTAACACACTTCCGATTTCAAACATGGATGAATTTATTCTCATCTGTTAACATCCATTACCGGCACGGTTAACCCGTAAACTGGTTTGCAGATAATCGAACTAAAGGTTTTATCAGTACCTATGTTGTTGGTTTGCATATCAAAGAAATGTTTTTTTGTGTTTTTAATTTTAACTCGGTTTTGAGGCCGTTTTCAAAAAAATTATAAATGGAGAAGTTGTTCAGTTTAGCAAGTTCTATTACGGGTTAAAATAGTTTCTCTCATTTCCATAACACCCTGTATAAAATATCTTGTATTCTTTTAAAAATTAATAACACTGAAGTACTGTAGATGTTGCTTTATACTAATTACTGTATGTTTTAGGTGGAAGCACAGATACAATCGCTTATTGTCTATATGGAACTTCTGATGTTACAACAGCAGTTTTACACATAATATTCGGAGATCCTCTAGGACTAGATCTGGTATCAGTGCACAATGAAAACTGTCTATTACAAATATTTGCTAGTGTTGTTAGTTATGGGTACTTAGGGGATGTTGCATATCATAGTGAAAGATTACGGTGGATGGGTCCGACAAGATATGAATATTCTGGTAATAAATTTGCTTATGAGGTCACATCAGCCATTTTTTCAATATTTTCGATGTTTGTAGGGTTCAAGAGACTTCTTGCTAATGAAGGTTATAAAGCTGAAATAGCTATACTCTCTGACACTGAAGATAGAACTACTTCGAAATGCTACGAAAACTGTCAACAATGTGTTGTGCCACTTCCGTCTAATGAAGATAGTAAAAAAGAATGTAACTGGAAAACGATACAAGGAAAATTTTTTATGGTCAGTGGAGCAAACATCAGCTGTGCATGCGAACGCAGTCCTAGTGGCATTGCACCGTATTGCCACCTAGGTGACGGATACCTGCATTTGGTTATAATGCACCACACTTCTTTCTTGAATAACTTGCGAATTTTGCTGCGTTTATCCAAGAGTACTTACACTACTGATGATTTGCCATTTGTAGAAATTCACCGTGTTAAAGAATTTTGTTTTCGTGCTGTAGATATTCATCGTAGTCGATGGAATTGTGATGGGGAAATACAGCATCATACGGATATTCGTGCAAGGCAAGTGCTTCTTCTATGTACATTATTTGGTCCTTGCGATAATTGTTACATATCTTAACAAAAACTTCTGAAAATTATAAATTACAGGGTGCACCGTCAGTTACTTACTGTATTCAGTCGTGGCTGCAGTATTCCAAGTGAAAGCAATATTAAGGGCTGTCGACTCTGCAAATGTTAACAAGAATTAGAAACACAGTGTATTATAGATGGGAACGAAGACTCTGTGATAATGTGTTGAGAAATTGGGTACTTGTGCAGTATTTAGAAAGGGAATGGTATTATAAATAGTATTTTTTATTTTGTGTTTGTATTGTTTATTTTTTATACAATGTTCGAATAGTCGGTTATGGCTGATACTACTTAATACTTAGACTGATTCTTTTCCCATTCCGCACAAATTATTGTTAAATATGGTCAAAAATAGAAGTATTTTTAATTACAATTCTGTGTTTTATTGCTGCAATAAAGAATATATAAAATTTAATTTGCTGAAATAATGGCTGATGCACTTTAATTTAATGTATTATGTCAAGAGTTATAAAGAAGTCAACTTCTTAAGTAGACATACTCCACTTCAGTACGAAAGTGCAGCTTGAGACAATAGCGTGTTTTGTTATCCGACGTTCCTTTGTGTGTTATTGTTTACATTGTTAAGATTTTTTTAAATAACGGTAAGTACTACTAAAAGTAGAAATACAGATATTTATACGTATAGAATCAGTGCCGAACTGGCGAAAAAATTCAGGCCCGAAAAGAATGACGCGACGGGCCAATCGGGTTGAAAGGTGGTCCAGGTGGAGCACTGAAAATCCACATTACTTCAGTGAAACCGGTTTACATCCTTTAAAAATTGGAGCATGGATAGCTCTATCCAGTAGGAGAATCATTGGTCCAATCTTCTGTGACGAAAATTTAAACAGAGAAAACCAGCGCAATAACATTCTTAAAGTTTATAAACCAACTCCATGACGATGAAATTCAAAATGGCTATTTCCAATAAGATTCTGCTAGGACCACATGTTGCACAAGCTACTGTGGAATATTTGCGAGAATTTTACGATGATAGACCAACTACTAAAGACCGATTTCCTCCAAGATTGTGTGATTTGACACCTTTAGATTATTTTGTGTTTCCATACCTAAAAAATGTAATTTTCAAAACTCCTGTGCACACCATAGACGACTTACGAGACAAAATTACCAGACAATGTCAACTAATTGATGAAAATATGCTGATACATGTTTTCGAAAACATGAAATGCCGGATCAATTTATGTTTAAATGTTGCAGGCTAACATTTTCAGCATTGTTACGGTTTACTTTCGCGTTAGTTGAATTGCTATTATTTTCTAATTTCTGAACGCATGCAGATAGTATTTTCATTATGCGAACGCACCTTGCATGTGCGAGAGATCATGTCGGACAGCGCGACTCGTTCTTTTGCTGTCAGATAGCTCTTCGAAAGGTCGTGTTTCGTGACCCAAGCCAAAACTGATTTTATAAGTCTGCACGTGGCAGAATTAATCATCGTAAACGTTAATTTACGGATTTATCGGTTTGGTTTTGATATTTATTTCGTGGGGACGACTAGTCGCTCACTTATAAAACCATTGTACTATGAATTTGAGGGGTCCAGAAACAGCATGACGCAGTTGTAAAAGTTATCGGCGTTTCCATTGTAGAAGCTAGGCAACGTTAGATTTGCTCTAGATTGTTCGCTAATGCGTTGTGTATTTGTCATTAATTAGCGCTCCTAGCGAGGCCGCCACTTTTGGGCTATATTTAATGGAATTCAGCATGTACTCCATCGCAATCGCACACCTGTTGGTTTGCTAAATCGTACCGCTTTACGCGAGCAGGGACGAGACCGCATTCTCAAGGGAGCGTCACACCGTCGAACAATGACACTACTACATCTTTACTAATTTACTGGGGGAATTTTTGAACCATTGCAATCCAGACTGGAAGGCGTGGTCTAGCATTTGTTTTTCTTACATTTTAATACAGCAATTTCTATAATGCAAGCGAGAAGGTACTCGTTTCTTTCGCAAATGGTAGATGTAAATACTATTTGATTTTACAAGCAGTGGCAGAGTTTTGCCAAGAGGAACTTTGAGGTAAGCATATTATTGGCTAATGTATGAATGATTGTGTGAACGTAGCGTGAACTGCTAGTCGTAATATGATCTATATATTTACTATTTGTATAACCTACTCGCTATTTGATGTTTGAAGTATTGCTTTGCTTAAATTTTTATCTTTAGGGTCATTTCACTGTATTGTTGTTCGCGACTTCAATGTTTTGAGATTGACAATCCTTGATTTTGTAATAGATACTTTGCATTTACCTAAATTAATACATGTAAATCAACTATTTTAATATGTGGGTCATGTGCATGATTTTTTGAGAATTTTGTTGTCTCTATTTATTAATACCAAATAAACCAAATATATTGATTGTTTTTAATGTTATGTTAGTGGTTGTTCTCTTGAAGCAACGTTACAGGTGGTAATAATTTTAGTTCGCCACAGCAGAATAAATAGCAGCAGTTAGGTTATATTGCAACGCATCCCATGCGATTCCAGTTACAAGGTTTGATATACTGAATCGTAGTAAATTATATTTCTTTAGGGCATTGTCAAACCTGGCGCCTAACAATTAGACCTTTTGCATTTTAGTGCTTTGTTTAATTGTAATAAATTGAATCCACCCACTCACCGATTAAACTTAGTTGGCCATTGAAATTTCACGTAGGGATACATTGGTTATTTGGGTAATAATCCCTGTGCTGTTGTGCACACTTGATGTTTATCCACCACCTCCTTTTGTTACTGGGTGTTCAAAATTTAATGCCAATGCTGAATATTTGGTATCAGCATCTGCTGTAATAACTTTAATAAAAGACTGTGTCCTCCTATATTTAATATCTTTAGTTATAATCATGTATTAGTATTTTATTGATTTATCACTACATTTTACATCACACATTTTAAATAATGAACATCTTTTTGAAATGTGTTGCTTTCAATGACGTTTTATTTAAGGTTAGGTGGTATAAAGACGGACACAGATATGCAATTTATAATCCATAGCCGCCCAGGACGTAAAGATTTTGAAACAGTAACATTTTTTTAGAAGTTTGCTCTTATCAGTAATCAAATTTATTATTTTTGCATTGTTCAAATCACTTATAATGTCTCTTTCACACGTCATCAACATGCAAGTGTCCAGATAATCCTGAAACAAACAACTGGGTAAACGGTTTTTAACATTTAAAAATCGGAAAGCTTTGTCCACATGCAACTTGAGTGGTTGACAAAGTAAGCCTGCCCGGGGCAGGTCTTCGGGAAATTTTCCGGTGTCCCGGTAGGCCAGTCCGGCCCTGTATAGAATTATAATTTAGTAAGCATAAAAATGTAGATGATGCTCAAAATAATTGCCATAATGCACAAAGTAATAACTGGAGCGTCACTCCGCATGCACCCTTTTGTGTGGTACTGTACCAGAATATATTTTGTATGTACTACTATGCCCATTTTCTTAGCGAACACACTATAAATGTTCAAGTTCTTTTAGAGCATGTGTTCCTACGAGAAGGACCAGAAAAGGCGGAAATGTTTGATAGAAGACGAGAATAAAGTAGCAAAAATTGATGACGACTATGCAAGTTCAGTCGAAGAAGATAATCTCGAGGAAAGAAGTAGCAGTGATACAACAGAAAATCGATGAAAATAGAAATGAACCAGTTTATAAAGGAAAGAATGGAACGCTATGAAAAACAGCAGCGTCATGTAACAAAAGTATTAAATTGCAAAAATTTTATTTAATCAAACAGTTACCGGAACCTAAAACTTCATCTGAAATTTGAAGACACCTCTAGAAATTTGGAATTACTTTATAAATGACAATATTTTGTCGATTATTGTGACAAACATAAATAAGTAAATCGAATCTTTGGCTAGTGGTTACACTCGTGAGAGAGATCTTAGAACTACAACTGTAAATGAAATTTGCGCCTTGATCAGACTTTTATATATCGTTGGAACATATAAAGCAAATCACCTAAATTTAGAAGACCTGTGAGCAACCAACGGCAGAGATATCAAAATATTTCGAGTTACGATGTCAATAAAATGTTTTCAGTTCCTGCTACGATGCTTGCAATTCAATGACAAATGTGACCATGAAGAAAGAAGAAGTCTAGACAAATTTTCACCGATTCAGCAACTTTTTGATTTGTTTGTGTCCATACAGTCACTCTGAATTTGTTGTGATTGATGAGATACAATAAAATTAATTCAGATATAAAATTTTTGAACATAGATAAATTTAACGATCATATGGAAAATACAATACTGGAAACGAATGGTCTCTCCTGCTAGTCAAAACTGTATTAATTTAAATATTATTTTAGAACTATTTCAAGCCTCTTTTATTTATTTATTTATTAAAGTGAATTAGGTCATTCTCCGGTAGAAATCAAAATATTTTTGTAGAAAATAAGAAGTTAAACCACATAGTACTAGTTGTGAAGATTATCAGATGAGGTGTTAGCCAGTAAATGTCTCTGGTTGTTAAAACCAATTGATAATTTATCCTTAACACGTTAAGCGCCGCAGCGGTCCGTAGGGACCGCTACCAATATTTCTCGTAGGGCCACGGCTGTCCCTAGGGACCGCAGCGGTCCCTAGGGACCGCTCGTTGGTTGAAGCAGTTTTAATTCCGTATAGGCCAGTGGACCGCTGCTTACATTAGTAAATGTACTGTATGGACCGCTCTGGCCTGTGGAGAACATTCTGCAGTGTGAGTTTTTAAATTTTTTATTTCGTTCATTTTTTATTGATTAAAAAAAGAAAAATTGTGTTTATTGTAAATAAACAATTGTATCATGATATTTATAACTTTTTGCTAGTATACCCATCATAAAATACCTAAAAATGCTTAAAATAGTTTTTGGCCCAATAAGAAAATTTCAAAAATTTCTCGTGGCGCTCAACGTGTTAAGGAATAAGAAACGGCATGATTGACAATAACAGATGTTTAAAATTTGAGAATAGCAAAGCCATGTTCTTCTGGTTTTTATACCAAATTTGTTTAATTTTGAGTAAGAGAAAGAAAGCAAGCTTCTTTGATTAGAGCCAGTTTTATAAGGCCCTGGAGGTTGAAAAGGTTCGTTATTTATGAGAAATTTTCTATCAGTGTCACATAAAATTGCCTATGTCAGTGTTGGGATAAAGTTGCGAATCTGAATCCGTATCATCATTTTTATGACCATTTTTTCAATCGCTGGTGCATGTTCTATTATATATTGCCCTCTCTGGGCCTCCCTCTGTCCAAGTCAGATAGATGTGCATAGCGCGATAAACCACGTAGGGTGGTAAAAGCACGCCAGAGGCAGTACCTGCCATCATGATTGAGGTGCTGCTTTTCGAGGAGTCCAGTATTCTATTGACGTGTTTTATTCCTTTCTTACATATGACCTTTATTTTCCCAGGGTCATCTGTAAGATTGGATTCGTCGTAATTTATGATGTTCTCAGGAGGCACATCAGCTATTTCATTTCCAAGATTTGTGAAATAATTGTTGACGACTTCTTTACTTACGGCTGCTCTGCTCCTTTTTATATTTTCCGCCAAGCGTTCTGCCAGTTCTGAATTTCTCTGCATGAATCCATAAAACCATTCATGACCTGGTCGGTTTTCTTTAAAACATGGAATCTTCCGGCCAGCTCTATCAAGAAAAGATTTCACGATTTGTCAAACGTCCATTCGACTAAATGGAAAACCCCACTGTGCTGCCGTTATTATTCCGTTTCTTAATTCTGCCTCCCCTTGAGAAGTTAATTTTGTTTGCCCGCCGGTTTTTTACGTGTTTTTTCTTCAAATGGTCATGTACAGTAGATTTCGGAACTCCATAACGATCCGCAGCTTCTCTACTTGATAACCTGTTTTCCCTTACAGCAGTAACTGGCCTTTCCAAATTAATTTTCTCATACTTCAAACGCTGCTTAATGCCTAATGACCGATGATAATGGCGAGGCATGGTGTCCAGACTAACCCACTAGGTTACAATTTACCTTAAAAAATATTTTAAAATTAGCAAATCAAACACAAAACTAAAAATAATTCGCATAATTGCAGCTAAGATGTAAGACTACTAAATGGCTCTAAAACCAAACCTGTGGTTATAAAGGCTTCTTGTCCCCAGACAATTGTTTGGCACTTTAACCGAAAGTCAGAAAGCCAGAAAATAATTTCTTGCGCGCGATCGAACGTATCCTCACCACCGATTATTATGGACTAACGAAATGGTGGGTATCGCTGAGAGTACAAATTTTTTTACCGGGTTAAAAGTGATAGGTTGACGCGCTATCTCGTGATCTTGGAAATTACGCGCCAACGTCCGAACTGGTACGCCCTGTCCGATCTCACCTCAGATGACGGTATGTCTTAAACTCTTAAATTCCTTTCTTATGATAAAAAACTAATAAAGATTAACACGCCTCGGTCTAAGCTCAGCGGTAGGTTCTACAATGGCGTCAGCGGAAGGAGGGGTGTAGGCGTTACCCTTATTGATGCTGCTAAATAAGTGGTGTAAACTTTTAATACTTTTATTGCTAATGACCCGATGATGCATACAAACAAAAACCAACTTACTACTATATATATAAAAGAGGAAAAGAAACAAGAAAAGAAATATGTACAAAACAATCGTCTAGACTCGGGCGCCGGTGGCGCGGGAGGTCCTGGGGAGGCCTTTCCCGGTTGTCGGAGGCGGGGAACGCGGCCTGGTCGCGGTCCGATCCTCCCGGGAAGCGGAGCGGGGCACGGCTCTTTGTGGGCGCTGGCGGTGCTCTGGGTAAGGCGTCGAGCGGGGCGGCGAGGTTCTCCTGGGGCGTCGGCGGCGCGAGTAACCCTCTCGGGGACGGTGGCTGGAGCGGGGCGTTGTTGAAGCACGGGGTCGGGCTTCCGCTAGGCTAGTCCGGGGACGGGTGGTCCGTCGCCAGCGGGGACCGCGACGTGGGCTGCTGTCGGGGCAGGAGTGGCTGGAGGCTGCTGAGTGGTCCTGGAGCTGAAGGGCTGCTGATGGACTCTCCTGGGTTGAGTGTGGAAGGCTGGAGGCTGCTGGGTGCTGATGGAACTCAAAGCTGGGAGCTAGTGTTGTCCTGGAAGGCTGGATGGTTCCTGGTGGACTCTCCTGGGTTGAGTCGTGGAAGGCTGGATGCTGCTGGGACTCTCCGGGGTTGAGTCTGGAAGGCTGGATGCTGCTGGGACTCTCCGGGGTTGAGTGTGGAGCTGTCCTGGAAGGCTGGAGGCTGCTGAGTGGTCCTGGAGCTGAAGTGGCTGGTGAAGGACTCTCCTGGGTTGAGTGATTTCTTCGGGCCTGGGTAACTCTATTTAAAGGAGCCCCGTCCTTTGTTTTGCGTTTCCTGGACGCTCATTGGTCCGAGGAGAAGGAATGACTGCTTATTTTTTCCGTATATAATAATTTCGCGGTTTATTCCGCGGCGCGACATATTAGCGCCTTGATGAGTGTCGCAATAGCTGGCCGTTGAAATGATTCTAATGATACCCCATTTGCTATGTTTAGTTTGGCTTTAATTGAAATAAGGATTTGTTTCCCTGGAGTTCTGCGTATAAAATTACTTAAGCATTATTGTTACTGAGTGTGTTAAGAAGTTCTCTTTGTTTTTATTATTTGCGCGCTGATTTTTTCTGTTTTTTGATACCAAATACTCCTGCATTTGATTCCTCGTCTTTGTTCTGTCCTGGGTCCGGGAAAATTTCGCCCGCATGGCATCGTTTTAATCGGCCTGTATGCTTGTTAGCGACTTGAGGGCAATTTCATTAGGTAGCGGCTAATTTTTCCTATGCCCGTGTGGTTTCTATAGGGCGCACTATTGATTAGGAGTGCCGTTGTTAATTAAAATTAGATTTCAATTTGGAGTGAGTTTGGGCTGCTGTTAGAGGCTCTGCTCGCCGGCTTGCTCTGGTGTTTTATTGCGGGGTGATTTGCTGCACTTTAGAAACTGGCATGCTGTTTGCATTTTATTGTTTTATTTCTGCAGAGGTTGTTATTTGGAAATTTGTGTACTTTTAAACTGGCATGCTTTAATTTATTGTTTTATTTCTACAGAGGTTTTCATTTGAAATTTGTGTAGGATCGTGGCGTTTCGGTAAACAGATCTTTTTTTTGTTTTTTTGTTTATTCGTCGTCTAGTTGGCAACGCAGATTTTTTTTGTTGATCTGATCTGTTCACCAATTCATATTAAGATATTATAATGGTATTGTATTGTATAATCGTTAACCTCTTATTACCTTAGCGGTGTAGAGGCTGGTGCTCTGTATGCTAGCATCTGGGGGTGTAGTGCTCAACTTGCCCACGAGCTGCGAGATACAAAGTTGGAGGTAGGTGTGTGTCTTGGTGATGTGTTGACCTTCTTAATCTATTTCTTAGGTCTGTGGTTCTGAGTAGACAACAGTCAATTTGGTGCCCAACTGTGAATGATCACCGAGCCAGATTCCAATCGCCAAGGCTGCGGAAAAATTCCGGCCCCGGCGGGATTCGAACTGAGGACTTGCTTAATGCAAGCCTAGCGCTTTCCCAACTGCGCAACCTGATTTCTGATATTATAATTATGATTCCAAAATCTGTAATTCATTTTTATTGATGTTATTACTTTTCTCAGTTTTTTATGGGTATAGTTGTCAGGCTCCGGACCTCTTTGTGTCATGTTCGGTGTTCGGTCGCACACCGGTAGTTACGCCACTGTTTTCAGTTTTACTAATGCAAGTATTTGTTTCATTGGATTGAGGTAAAGAGCAAAATTAGTGCATAAACAATCAAATTTAAATTCAATGTAAAATGTCTTGTTAACAATTTATAATTACATATATGAAAAATTATCTATAAACAAATTCTATATAACAATTACAACCTGTTTTTCATTTACGTTGTATTATTTAATAAAATATCTACCATACTATTTTTGTTCAAATATGTTTCGCCACTCTAGTTAACATTGATAGCGGAAGACAGAATATTTATTTTATTTTCAAATACTGGTCAGGTTGATAAAACACGATACTAGATGACGCTCTAGAGGTTTGAACGACGTTTCATAGTGATTGTGCAGGTAATTTCGAAAAATCTTCCTATACTATGACTCAACACATTCCAATTTGAAATTGATACCAAAAAGTATTACACTCGTTGTTGATACTCAATTTCTAATCTATGATCTTTGTAAACTGAGCCTCTGGTTTTTACAGTTTACATTTTAATATAATATGTAGTTCGGATATATTACAGTAGATGACGCTAGTGTAAGATTTATTTCAAAGATTTGAACACTGAAAAAAATTTCAAAGTTATGGATGCATTACGGAATTCTTAATTTTGCAGTTTTATAGTTCACAACGCTTATAGATAATATTCACTTTTTAACAACCTCAGGTTGCAGTCAGTTTGTGTACATAAGTTTAATGTATTTACATTCCTTCGTAAAAATATCTGAACGCATATATTTCGTAGAGAAAATAAACAAACAAGTACCTGAATATAACGACATTAGAAATGCTGCTGCATGGCTGGCGTGCGAAGTAATATCTAATAAAATGTATGATCAAAACTATAGTTTTAATTGACATAAACGCTCCAGATAAAATATACTTCGATTTCTCTATTTAGCATATTATTTGCACTTTTTATGGTAGCTACTTGTTTGAACTGGCAAGTCATAAATAAATGGTTTGCAATGTCAATGCTTAAATAGGATAAAAATAAGAAGTTAGGTACCTACTTAAAAATTAAAACTCAACAATTAGCAACGAATATGCATTTTGTGTGGCTTTTAGGTCAATCTTTGTTTTTCATTAAGAAAGTGTAGGTCAATACCATGACTTTGTGATAATTTAAAGTCACCGTCACGGTATATTTTTCGAATCTGAACTTCACGATCTGTTTTAATCGTCTATAGTATAGAGTCTATACAAAGCGATTTAAAATATTGTTAAATTTGTTTTTTCTGTTTTTATTTTATGACAATTTTATTATTATTTTTATGAAAAGATAAAAGGCAAATATAAATGCAGAAAATAAGTAAAGCAATTTACTTTAATTTCTTTTTTTAATATTATTATTGAATCAACAATTTACCTTAAAATGATAAAATGGAAAGCAATTTTTATTCCGAAATAAATCAAATACTCAGTTTTAAAGAAGAGATTAAAATGATTTTCATTGAACGGCTTGGAATTTCTTAGAGCGAGCGGAAAATCTTATGGATTCTGATTCATGTACCATTGGAAGCTATGTCATCATCATCATCATCACTGGTGCTACAGCCCTGTAAGGGCCTCGACCTTCTCAATCATCTTCCGCCATTCCTGTCGTGGTTTCAGTCCGGCGTTTTTAGTATGAGACTTCGTAACTGGTATGTTTTTTACAGGGAAAGGGTTTTCACTCCCATGGGGTAGTAACCCCCGCGCCCAACGCCCTTTTCGGAGGACCATCTGCTTGGGTACGTCGGGGTTGCAAAGCCCGTACTAACACAAAATGTGCTAGCCCCTGAGGGTTGTACTTGAGGAAAATTATTTTACACGACCTAAAATATTTGAGTTACTAGTTTTGGTGCCGAAAAATGGCAATGGTGTAGTCTTGAAAAACTCAAAGTTCCACATGCAGCGACATCTCCATACATACGTGCTAAAATATAATTTTGCAGTTAATTAATGTTACGAAGGTCGGTAGCATCAGTTATGATATGGGTATAAATGTATGGGTTTGGTGCTCTACGTAGGTAACAGTTCATCAGATTCATTCAAGATGCATTACTGATGACTTCACTATATTTAATTGGCTTAGGTACTAAAAACTGGAGAACTTGTATATTTAATAATATTCTGTTACTATTATATTATGATATATAATTTGCATAAACCGGATTGCATGTAACTTTATATTTCATGCTTAAATAAATTATGAAATCAGTTGTTATTCGTTTTGTATTTTTTTGAAAGTAAGAACAATGACGCAAATTATAAACCAATACAAGAGAAAGGCCAGAATATTCTAAAGAAATCATAGCAGCAGCGTGCAGTCATCCGTATAAACAGTTAGAATAATTTGAAAAACAAACACTTATTGAATTTTGGTAAGCGACTAATGAAATTTTCTAAACCGCAATACAAATATGAGATCATCAAAACTATTACATAGTATTTTTTTGAGCTTTCGCAGCTCTATACGTTTCATACAAAACTTGCACAACATTTAAGGTTTAACGAAATAAATAACAATTTTACAGTTAACATTCTTGTAATTACATACGTATGTTATTAATTAATTACAAAAAAGACACGTATTATATTTTAAATTACAAATTCGCATTATTTAATTTTTAAAAGCACTAGACAAAGTATTCAAGACGTTTTTCAAATGTTACTATGCAGCAGCAAATTAGTTATTAATATCTGCATGCAGAATGTTAACTGTAATGGTAACAGTAAAAATTGAAATATATGCATATGCTGCAACTAAAGATTAAAAACAAGTTTTGAAAAAGATATGAACGTTATAAATAAAATTCATAAGAAGTTCAAAAACGGCGTAGGACTAGATTTATGGCGCACAATTGACCGCTAAATGGTTCTTGGGAACAAATGTTGAAGTTAATTATTCTAAATTTATAGTAATTATAATCCTATGTAATTTTACATTACGACAGCAAGCTCTTAGAAAGGACGTCTACACCGAGGAATGTCTACATTGAAAATGTTGCTTTAATAACTTGGAGTTTCCATTTACCAAATAGGTGAAAAACTTATCCCTACTATTAATTCAAATGACTCTTACATCTTCAAAATGACAGCTGTTTAAATGATATGTTATTCTTTTGGCATCTGTGTACACAATGTGTCCCTGTACTGACGCAAGAATAGAAGACAAAACAGAACATTGAGTTTTGCGCTTTTGACTTTTTATCTAGCTTGGTTGGAAAACAACTTTTTTTGTGTGGATCAAGGGACTTTCATGTTGCTATTAGTTTAAACTGTCCGAGCATGACTTAAAAAAATAAGCAATATTTTTGTGACATGGGTTATTTACTGTAACTCTTCTACAGTTCAAAATACATTACGTACAGGGTAAATTTCTTGTGGAGCTGCTAGGGTTTAGTTCGTAGATATCATATTTATTACCAAAATTACGAAGCCATAAAGCCTTCCTATTTCTACCCATACAAAGGTCAAGCTGATACGATAGTGATGGTTCTTCCACGTCATGTCTTCAGAAAGGTTGTAGTCATGCTTTTGTTTTCATGTGGTAGAGAGATATACTTGACTCTGATTGTGAAATAAAACTACACTTTTAAAATTAAAAGAAATCTACCAACTTCTTTCAGCACCTGCATACTTGCTTCACCGCTTCTTGTGTATTTTCAACAAAATATTAAAAATGCTTCTCTAAATATCCAAAACTACCAAACCGTACTGATGACCATGCTGTTCATTTTCATGTTTCTTTAATCACATTGTTTTCAATTCTTTATTAGTGACATCATCCGATTAAAAATCAATGCTCGTTTACTATTATCTATTTAGTATCCACGCTTTGGTTTTACTCATATTGTTCTCAAGAAGGACATAAATATTTTATAATATAATCATTCATCATATCTTCTTACTTGCCTCAATTGGCCCTTTTCTATGTTGTTCTCGAATGTCTTTTTCTTCACTTATTTTAGAATTGTATGCTAAAGCCACTACACGATTACTTTTCTTATTTTCCCTTTTCCATTTTCACCTCATGGAGTGAGCGTATTGAGTAAATTTTTGTATACTTTTCGATCTCTTGCGAAAGTGTTTATGTTTAATTATTATTTCATTCTTCTTGGCCATTTCTCTGACATTACCGTCCCATTACATCCTGGGTCTCCTCCTTGATCTCCTTTCACTTCACATCGATATATTTACGTTGGAATCCTCGTATTACTCATTCGAATTATGCGTTTGTAATAGGACTTTTGTAGTATTTTTGATGTTATAAACTTGATCAGGTAAAATTTTCCCAATTACTATATCCAATTATTCCCCTTAATAGAAGCTGCAGAAGGTCGAGGGTTCACTTAAATATTCCAATAAACATAGAAAATAGAATTGCGAAACAAAATACGTCTATTGGTTCTTGTAGATACATAAAATATTTTTCAAATGTTCTTCAATTTATGTATATAATATAATAAATACACCTCTTCCGGGCCATGGGTAGGGCACCAATCTGGCAGCTGTGTTGATATGAACGGTGCGGTGGTCTCTCCAACTAGATTATCGATTTTTCGCAGTTTTACACTGCGTGGCGG
Organism: Agriotes lineatus; assembly: GCA_940337035.1. Classification (NCBI taxonomy): domain Eukaryota; kingdom Metazoa; phylum Arthropoda; class Insecta; order Coleoptera; family Elateridae; genus Agriotes; species Agriotes lineatus. The sequence goes on from OW679202.1 coordinate 63,679,237, forward strand.
CTAAGTCTAAAACTGGAGTATTGATCTGCAACTGAACGATTAGTGTACAAGATGACCGTCCGATTTTTGACAAGTCTAGTGCTTTAATGCTAATTTTAGAAATTAATACGACCCTCAGCGAAGGTTTCCCCCATTAAGCGGGGCTGCATTAGAAACTCAAGCTTGTAAGGCACAACTCACAACTATTCTTGGCGAAGAATTCATCAAGGAAAATCTTTCCCTTTCCCCAGCGACGTGGAGGCCTTTGAACGAATCCCTTTCGGCTTTACAGGAAGTGGTAAAACCACTCTATAGGGGTCATGGAAGCAAACGATTACTGGAATCAGAATTCACCACCGAAGTTCCGGCGACGTGAACATGCGTCTCATTAACGCTGATGCTGGCTTATGTGGGGGTTTGCAGAGAGAAACCTCATGGAAGACACCTGACGTGTGAGCTTGGGGTAAGAAAGCAAAGATTGGATCGTAGTGGCAATGGGAAAGTGTCGGACTAGCGGCCAGTACGGCCGCGGTCTTAAGTTAGTACCGGTTCGCTCTGCAGCGGGTTGCAGGTGCTGGAAGCCTTTAAGCCCCCTCAGGGCTTTCAGGCGGAGATGCCGCTCTGAAGTCAAGTCTCCAGGAGCGTGGCAGCCCGCTTAAATACCCTTTGCTGTCTTCTGGAGCGGCTTGGAGGAAATTGCATTGTCGTGATAAAACAGGGGCGTACGTGAATATCAGTATGCTTATTTCTATTGAAATTTTGCCGGGGTCGGCAAAGTCAAGGGGGCACATGTGCAGAATTGAGCGTTTTACCTTCTTTGGAATTTTATCATGGCCCGAGGGTCAGAAAAGGCGCCAAATGTGGCGGGAGATTAGCTGCCTGCAAATTTGCGCCAGGTTAAGGTCACACATTCCTCTCTCTTCGGAGGAAATGGGTGGACAGCTTCTTTATGGTAGTCCTTGATACAGTGCAGAAATCACTTGGGTATTTCCTGGTTCAGGAGATGCGACACCGAAAACATTCATACTGACAAACGCGAAGGCGGTGGGATCAAACTACGTTCCGACAGGATGCATTCAAATGGTGAGTACATTCTTTTACTATACATGCAGAGGTCGCGATTTCGACTGACTTATATTCCTTTCGGGATTTCTAAGCGAAAAAAACACGATCAGAAAACTAAGGCAAGTAACTGCTTATGTACATGGCGAACGTGCTTGTAGTTTCAGGCTACGGACGGATGTCGTGGTGGTGATTTTCACCTGCATCTCTACAGGATACATTCATGAAAATTCTTCAGGCGACATTCAGGGGCAGAATACAGTAATTGATTAAACAAATTGATTCATACTCTACGAACACGCTTTTGTTTATGCAACAAAGCCCAGGCACGCTCGATGGAGCATTGGAGGAGGTATACTACGAAGTGCATGCAATTTTCTACTACAGGCGAGTAGAGCGGTAACGGTATGGACTTGCTACTCTTCACTCAACAAACGGAATGACATTTCTCGAGTGGCGTTGAATTAAGCGAAAGCAATTGCAGCCTACAGGAGGATGCAGAGATCGCGGTATCGACTTGCATTTTCTTAAACGTTCTACAGGGGTATAAATTCTATAGAATGCATTTAAGAACAAATGTTACTGGACGGATGCAAAGCTTACGGTCTCGACTTGCATTAATTTAGGGTCTATTCAATTGTAGGAAAGTGCTACTAGTAAGGTTGCAAGATTAACCTACTTTCTTACAACATTCATACTACAGGGGAAGACATTTGTAAAGATTACGGGGATCAACTTACAATCTCACCACATGCTTTCAAATGTTCGCAAGTTATTTCGGTTTTACGAGGATGGTTTCCACATTGAAGATCTCGTGCTGGACCTGAGTTACCTGAAAGATTCGCGCTACAAAAACTTCTCGCGAGGAAGGCTATTCTGCAGGATAACACGATGCTCCACGTCTCTTTGAGCTGGATTTAATTCTCAGGTAAGGCGATATACCAAGAGACGCCTCGGTAGGGAGTTTCTTTGGAAGAAACTTTTATAACAGTGCGTAGATTCCATCTCGGGGATGAACTGAACTCCAAATCTTTCACAGCGACTCAGCTGGGGGCTTTTGGAATCCCTGGGACTACTTGGGGGCGTCCTAGTTGATTACATGCCCAAGCGGTCGGAATATTCCGACAGCCTGGGCTTTATCAAGGAGCTGTCTATGGACTAGATTTATTCTTTTTCACACTTGGAGGCAATATACTTCTGGAGGTTTTTAGTTTTATGGTACTGGAAGCGCTGGTCGCATTGTCGGACACTCCTCCAACATCTATCTAGGTGCTTGCAGGTGGTTCTGGTGGCGACAAAACCTGGCTCTGGTCTTGGCTTAGTCTGGTACACTATGAACATGGTTTATACAATATTTGTGTTAATTATACATTTATTAATTCTGGTTATTTTCCAGGTATTTCTAGATTTCGAGCTCCTTTCAGAAACGACTGGTCCAGGTTTTTGAACACATAGGATTTTATCTATGTTTACTCAGATCAGATCCTTGATCGAACCGCAATGTAATAACCTGGAGTTTTGTAATATTTTTGACGTTATAAACTTTTGCTCTAATCAGGTAATTTCTTTTAAATTACTGTATCCAGTTATTCGCTCTTAACAGTAGCTACAGAAGGTCGAGAGTTCACTTAAATATTAGAGCAAACATAGAAAATAGGAATGCGAAACAAAATACGGCTATTGGCCCTTGTAGATACATAAAATGATTTGAAACTAAGAAATAATTATTTAATTTATGTATATACTATAACAAATTAATTTATTCGGGGGCATGGGTAGGGCATCAATCTGGCAGCCGTGTTGATATGGACGGTGCTAGATTATCGATTTTCTCCAGGTCTGCACCAAGTGGCGGCGAAATCTGGAACTGGAGTATTGATCTGTAACTGAACGATTAGTGTACATGATGACCGTCCGATTTATAACAAATTCAGTGCTTTAATGGTAATTTTAAAGTTAATACAACCCTCAGATAATGTTTCTCCAGTTAACTGGCTCAAGTATGTAGGGCACTATTTTTGACGGGTAAGTTAGAACTCAGAACTATTTTTAGTAAAGAATTATTCAAGGCAATATTTTTCTTTTTCCATCGCCGTGGAGCTTTTTGAACGAATCTTCAAGTGTCTCTCGACCGTACAAAACGCGGTGGAACACCGACACCGGCTTATGACGGGTTTACACTGAGAAAACTTAGGGCAGAAGCCTGACGTGTGAGCTTGGGTTAAGAGAGCAAAGGGTAGGATCTTAGTCTCAATTGAAAGGTGTCGGACTAACGGCGAGAACGGCGGTGGTCTCAATTTAGCAGGGCGTGGGTTCGCTCTGCAGCAGGTTGTAGACTTTCAAGCCCCCTTGGGGCTTTCAGGTAGGGATGCCACGTTGAAGTCAAGTCATCAGGAGCAAAGCAAAAAATATTCTTCGCTATTTTCTGGGGGCGGCTTGAGGGAAAACTGCATTGCCGCTATAAAAACACGGGCGTACGTGAATATCAGAATGTTTATTTCTATTGAAATTTTACCGTGACCGGCAAGGTCAAGGCAGCACACTTGTAGAATCAAGCTGCACAATCGAGCGTTTTACCTTCTTTAGAATTTTATCCTGGTCTGAGGGTCAGAAAAGGCGCCGAATGTGGCGGGAGATTAACTGTGTGCAAATTTGAACGCATTAATTGTGTTTTTCAATTAATTTGCGCCAGGCTAACGTCACTCCAGGCATACTCCTGGAGTTGTTTTTTTTTGTAGGTCTTGAACCAGGAGGTTAAACTCTAACTTTGCGAATCCTGGCTCTGTCGATTTTTACCGCTACCCATCTTAACTGCTCCGTTTTGTTGACACCTATTTCTTTGCATTCAGTGTTGTAAATTTGGTAATATTTTTAGTTCTTATCTCTTTATAATCTCTTCCATCTTTACTAATTACTATTCCAAGTATTCACATATATTTACTTTTTACAGGCCTTCTAATTTTATTTTGTATCTATTCTTGTTTTCCAATGTGTATAATTTTATTTCCTGCAATATATATCTGCATATCGTTGTGTTCTAAGCAATTAATCCACATGCTTGTTTTTTATAGTTCTTGCTTGTTTCGCATTATAAACTTTACGATATATGCATGAAATACGTCTTTGTTTCTTGAATTAATTTATATTAAGGCATTTCAAACCTATTTTTTTTGTTTTATTTTTGTAGGTCTTATTAATGTTATCTATACAGGGTGTAGAAATGCTTTACGCACCATATGGATTTCAATGATAATTTTTTTATATTACAATATTTGCTTCCCTAATTATTTCAGAGCAAACTCGTAAATAGGTTTTTTGTAGAGCAAACAATTCTGCATCCATTTATGCCATCATTTTTCTCATTTTACGTCAGAAAACCTATTAATGAAATAAACTAGAAATACCATTTTTTCAAAAATCAGTGCAAATTGTGAAGTGGTGGTATGCTGGAAGCAGATCAGGTGCAATAAGTGCCATGGTTGCAGCTACATTTGATAGATCCAAACAAACAGCAAACCAATTTGTTGATGCTTTGAGATGCTTCAATAATTTCAAGCCACCACTGATTTCTTTAAATTTTCGGTTTTCCGAAATGTAAAATAACAAACGCTGGCACAAATGGATACAGAATTTTTTTCTCTACAAAAAGTTCTATACGAGTTTGCTCTAAAATAATTAGGGAAGCAAATATTTTCATATGAAAAAATTACCATTGAAATCCCTATGGTGCGTAAAGCATTTCTATACCCTGTATAAACATATAACATAAATATGAGTAGGCTTAGACCATCTCCTTCTTTCATGTATGTTTACTTACTAACTTTACGTACTTTCCTTAATTTAAATGTAACTTCCCGCTGTTGAAGCGTTTCCTATGTAGAATTTCGCAGTACAAGGTCTAAATCCGCGCTCAGATCCGGAAATGTTAAGCTGCTTAGATTCTGTGTCGATTGTGTGAGACGTCCCAGCCTTTCTATTGTCGGACTTACCTTTGTGATGGTCTGCTTGCATCTGCCAAGACACTTTACAAATGCTATACACCAAATACACATATAAATAAACGAACACATGCAAATAACACAAATAAACGGCAATAAAGATTAGAATCAATATGAATCTATTACAAATAAATAGGCATGTACATATTTGACACTGAATAAAAAGAAAGAGTTAGCACTCTTAATTAGTTAATTATTAAACTGCTTATAAAACAAGGAAGTTCACCCGTTTCGGTTAAAATAACAGCTGGGAACAAAACTAAACAATACAGACTAAAAATAGCCGCATGTTATAAATGAATTTAAGTCACGTGCACTAGTCTGAAAATAACGGGGCAACGATCAAAAATACACCACTAAATGTTTGTGAGGGCATATCACTGTATAAATTAGGTCACGACATAAAATCTAAGTCACAATACTTGTTTCAATGTCTATAGATCCGTTTTATTGAAGTACAATGCAATTAGAATGTTTCACAGAGAACCGAAACCTGCGAAAGAAATGCTCAGCGGCGAACAGCTCCTCCAATCTGAATCACAATTCACTTGGGACGCAATGCAACGAGGGAATGAATACCAGCAGATTGGGCGCAGCGCAAATCTTCGCGAAGGCGATCATCGAGGAGGTACTTTTAACGACATATACCACCATCTTGTAATCAAACCTTTCTTGTAATCGGAGATCCGCCAGTAGAGTGGTTTGCAAAAATGCAACGGTACGACGATGAAGGCTTGGGGATTTAACTACTGCACATAACACTACCCTGTAGGCAATTCACCCCCGAACTTGAGGAACACACCAGAAACTACATACATTTGCCACTTGTTGATCGCAGCTGCAGATGATGAATAATGCCAGGAAATGCGGCCATCGCTTGCGTACTCTGTCTTACACACACGGTAATTTCATTGTTGCACAACATTGCGTCAAAAACCATCCGTATCAGGTCACACGTAGGTAAGAATTTCTTCGTCTGGACGGCTCACTGCAACCGACATGCACCAACTTGTCGCTCAGAGCTGGACCAGACAACGCCAAATTAGTCTTTAAAACGTGACGCAATTCGTAAGTCAGGCAAACACTGAAAAACGGCATGCCGGGTCCCTCTGGGGGCGGACAATTATAACACTTAAAGGAAACAGCACGAAACGAAGCAGTAGAAATGGGAATCTTTACAAGATAACAGAATAAAGCTTACTTTAATAGAGAACTGCAACTTCGTAACACAATCACAACAGATGTCGCTAGTTCTTTGAATTCGCATAAAAGATTTTCCAAAATGTACTGAAATCGGTGGGGAAACGTTGGTATTTGAAATTGAAAGTGCGGAGTTTTAATCTTGTCCTAACAAAATATTCGAGTTACGATTACAGTTAAGTGTTACCTTATTGACAAATAGACTGTTACAGCTCTTGACTCTATCACAATGCGGCTGGCTTTACGAATATACCGTTGTAACTTCGATCGTTTTTATAGTTTTGACTTCCGTAGGATATTGTAGCCGAGAATACTGTTTCTGTTTGTACGAAAAACAACGACTCGGATTTTTTCTCAACGTTGGTAGACTCTTTTTCGACCATCGTGGACGTGCATCGGATTGTACCACCGGGGAATTTCCCGGTGAGTTTCGACATAGAAATCTTTAACGGGCCCCATCCTTTGTTATTACTTATATTAAAAAATTAAATAGTACAAACAAGTAAAATTATTTTGTAACGGTTTTTGCGACTATGTTGCTGGTCAAAAGTCATTTAAAAGTATTTACGTATTTGATTACCCTATCTTTTATAAATCTAATATAATCTACAAAATAATTTCAACTGTCAGCCAAGTTTCATATGTCAAAGTAATATTCCTAAGTAGTCTTAAAGCTATTTCCTACAACGTTTCAAGTTCCAAGACATTCTGGTTGCCTACCCTGGATTTCTCAAGATTTTCAAAATTTTTGGGCTGCAACTTATCTTTTTCGGCCATTTGCCAATTTGTGCTGAATCAGGAAGGATTGGAATGTGAACTACAATTGTGAAGTCAAATGTTCCAGTTTTATTTGGGAATTTTCGCTTGCATCCTGGATTGAGGATTCACTTGTGATTTCTTTTGTGGAAAATTTGATGGAGTTCATTATATCTTCAAAATCAGACATATTCTGGATTTGTACCTGAGCGAGCGCATGCTACGATTTTGGCAAACGGAGCAGAACACCTCAAGGTAGACATTTTTGCATTGTTTGTCCCGATTCTATTGCACTTCATTTTCAGATTTTTTTTCTAGTACGGGCAAATTTAGCTCCTAGTTATGGGGGAATACATTTTGTCGTGTGAGCCGAGGCCCCCTTTTCCTTTGACGAACTAGATGTATGTACTGAGCATTCCATTTCTGCAAGAGCCGAGGGTTGTAACGTCAAACTGCCGTTCTGACCCATCGCAAACACCTGATTTCCGCTGTGGCGTTATGGTTTGCATCTGGCCAGCTTCCTACTTCCTACCTGTCTTTAATTAACCTAGCCCCTTGTATTAAGGAATGTGGGCCACGAAATAGCTGTGACCTCGACATAACCTGCAATATGGGATTCTTTTTAATGTGTAATAGTGTTTTGTGTTAGATTTTATTGTATCCGTCAAATACCAGACTGTATCCATGACTACATAAATGCAGTGTAATATAGAGTTTACTTGTGTAGTGCTAATTATTTTAAATTATTTTGTAGTACTCGATAATTTCCATAATTTTGTTGCAATGTTAAGGTTAGTTTTGAATTGAAATTTTGAGATGTGTCTCACGTACCATCCACGTTATTATTGCTTTTAATTTTGGGTTTTTGTTAAGCAATTTTGCATACTCTGTGGCATTTAAAGATTTGGGTATTCCCTTTTCTTTGCCGTTCGCGAATATTTGCTTTGCCGTTTGCGGATGGAATTGCCAAAGTTAACTGTTTCAACTTTCACACATCAAGGGCCGGTCTTATAAAGGCCACTAATCTGGCGTTAACTTTAATTCGCTGTTAAAATAAACAAAAGTGCATAAAAATGTGTTTACTAATGAATAATATGTCATAAGCGCCAACGTTTTGATGAGCTTTTGTTTATTTTAACAGCGATTTAAAGTTTACGTCAGGTTAGTGACCTTCATAAGAGTAAATAAAGCAGACGTATGCGGTTTATGTCATGAACACCTAAATAACATTATTTATCACGAACTTGTAAACACACTTACCGAACTTATTTCTTTGAATCTCTTAGTACCAAATCGAACCTTAAATAAATTGTAAAATTATAACTTGAATAAACAAATGGACATTTATGCTTTTTGAATGTTTTTTGTTTTAGTGTTTTTTACTTTATATTTTATGTTTTGAAAATGTATATATTGTAATGGTATTAAGCCCACGACTTAACTCTGACTGCAGTGCAGGATAATCGACTGATTCAAATAAGCACAGAGTTGAGGTATTTTAAATAACTGCAATTTTAAATAAGAGTAAAATCATAAATGCATTGATACTGAGATGCGAGAACCGATAATTAGTAGAGAAAGGCAAGCTAAGACAAGACGTGTTCAGGGAGTTTTGAATTGGCTCGTTAATTAATAATTTTAGAATGAAAGGTTTGTGCACATGCAAAGCCAAAACGCATAACATTTATTTAACACAAATGGTTTGTTGGCTGGAATTTGAACACAGCGTAAGTTTGTCAAGTCAAAGCATAAGATGGCGAAAATTGTGAGCATAGCAGAAAGGTAATTCAGTACGAAGCAGAATAGAAAGAAATTGCAAGAAAACAATGGCTAAATAATGGCATTAGTTGGTGGCAAGATACATGACAGTGAGGAACTCAAGAATTAGTGCATTTTAAAAACAAAGTAAAAACAGAGCAGAGCCGTGATTAAAATAACGTTTGTGAGTGCAACGCAGAGACATTTTTAAATTATAAGATTAAAAGACAATAACTTAGTTTTAAGAGATGTTAATTTTAAATTTAGGTATCAAACTTTATTCTGTTTGTAACTTTTTGTATCAAAACTAATTTCCTTAAACAAAAGACAATTTAAATAACTTAGCAAGAAGAGAACAATTGAAATAGATTAATTTGATGTTTGTAAGAAATTTGCTCCACTTTAATTAAGAATTTTTAATATTAAATGAGCATTTTACCAATTGAAAAGTGTTGAGTTTTATTCCTAAAGTGCCCAAGTTTGTGTACCAGTGTTTGTGAGGCTTTACACTACAAATAAATATAAAAACTCTCCATCCGATCTTCGAGGGTGTTTCGGCAGCGAGCACATCGAAATTTCAAGCCCCATCGACCAGCGACTAAAGCATCGGGGAGCAGAGGACAACAGCCCAGGGCACAGTACGAGCCTGCAGGAACGTCCAGACCACCTTTTGCAGCAACGAGGGCTTTTCTAGAGGCTGAAATATTAACGGCGTCATCTGGCAGCAGTTTCGACCAGCATCAACAAAAGTTTCCAGGCAGGAATTCTGTTGTAAACTAAGTGTCAACATTCCGGAAACGCATCAGAATCCAACATCAAACCTTTCAGAAGACGGCCAGCGTGTTTCCCAGGGCTCATTTGCTGCGGTTTTCTCAAAAATAACGTAGCTTAGGTAAATTCTGTAGATTTGAGAGAGGGACGCGGCCGAAAAACAAAAGGCAGAGGTGGCGTGATTTCGAAAACAACGAAGGCCCGGTTCTTCCTACGTTATCCTAAACCAAAAACTAGCTGAATTGCAAGCGGGAAAAATTCAAATGACTTACCTAATGCATTTTTCACGATATTTCCTCGAGTTTTTAGATATTTAGATGCGCACTCTTGCACTGCCATAATTATTTGTGTCAGCTATCAGTTGAACGATTTTTTTACCTACCGAACTGCACGTTTGAACTAACTTTGTATTGAGGATAATTTCAGATCAAATTTGAGAATATAGTCCGATTCTGATTCCAACTGAGCGAGTTTCATGTTTTATCGATGAGCTAGTCCATTAAATTTTGCAGTTGGATAAAATATTAAAAGGGCATACAACCATTTATTTGGGCAGTAAATATTACATCTCATTTTAAACAGCTGTAATTCATTTTAAACAGCCATAATTAATAAACAGGCAAATTAAAATTATTTATTATCACATTTTAACATAATAATTCAGAGAGAATTATAATTAGGCCCATTTCATCTCAGTATTTGCATATGTTTTGAAAATGAACGTATTTGCATGTTTGTATACGCACGTTTATGTATTTTTGAATTTTTTGAAGTTGCATAGTATAAATAAATCTAGTTTATGGAACCTAACCCCGTTTTTATCATCTATGTGTTTACTTGAGCATCTCGGTTTTGCGCTTCGCGGCATTCTTCTGGAACGTAATGCCCGCGAACGGCGAGGTATGACTGTAATATATTGCACATAGCGCAAGTTTATATCCTTGACAAAAATAGGTATATTTTTGACCCCAAACATACAATGCACATTAAAGTATTTTTGTCCTTCGTTATTTTCAGAATTTAACGTTTCAAAACTTCCACTTACTAGGAAAGTTACGTGTAAAGCCCTTTACAGATATTTTTATTGTTATTATACTATTAGTTTTCAGTCTTTGTAAAAGTTATTATTGCGATTATTACAATTAAACTGTGAGACCTAGGACCATTATTGATCCTAACAATAATTTATAAATAGGTTATCGCAGGTCAAAAATGTAGACTCCATAATACTAGCAAATCCCCTTAATCAGAGGCCCTTTGGGTAACTTTCCAGGTGGGTCCTTTCGCCAACAATCTGACGCTGGAATACATACTTCTCTTTCCTTAATGCTGGTTGCTGATGAACCCTTCTTCCATCGTCGACTCGTCGATTCATAATTAAAGACTACTTTGATCTATTTCACATTTTAATGGTTCGTTCTTGGCAACACTAAAGTTTCAGCTCACAATGTCTCATTGTCAATGGAGGAAACCCAGGAGAATTTATAGGGTAACAAGAAATTGCAGCGATAGTTGATAGTAGTGATGAAACTAGAGCGAAATATTCCAAGCTAAAATAATCGTCCTTTAAAATCTGTAGTTTTAGCAATATACCTTGTATCTCTGCCTTTTAATAATAGTCGAATTATTTTAACTTTGCCTTTTGAGTGCTCCTTTTTCTCCTTCTTGCGCTTATATTAGACCAATGACCTGCCTACTAACTACAAATTTGTAGTTCTATGGGCCCTTATTCTATCGAAATTGAAGAACAACTTCCTCACTACGGTTACCACAGGTGTTAACGTGGTAGCCGAAGAACGTAAGATATTTAAAATCTCTGTTACCGGGAATTGCACCCAGTCAAGCATATTGCAGCTCGGACATTTGCGCTCGGTATTTCACAAAGCATTATTTCTGGTAACTCCACCAGACCAATGTAAACAAACCCATAAAACTGCAAAACAAACTTAGCCCATAGGTGTTTTCTTACTATGTAGATACTTTTAGCTAATAAAATATTTAACACCTATAACGCTATGAAATTGCGTGCATGCATAATGAGCACAACCTACCCAAATTCTATAAATATATTTTTTAAGTAACGGATACATTTTTACTATACCTAGTAATTCTCAAAACTTTTGTCGGTAAATTGCTACTAAAAACTACTCATTTTCTGTGAAGATTCCAGAAGAAAATGTTTTTAGATTATGCGATAATCATACCTCCTAATATAAAATTTCTCTGTTGATTCGTTTCTCATTAAGAACCATATCACGGTCATGGATCACGTCAATGAAGTTGTTTTCCATCAAAACCATTTTGGAAAGCCCAGTACTTATACACAAGATCTTTCGAATTTAAAGTCTCTGAATCAGTTTTAACCACCTGATCAGGTGGTGCAGATTCACCTTGTACTTGCGTCATATCCGTCTGGATTGCTTTTGGCAACAAGCCAGAGATACTTGATTACTATTGAAATTAGTGTTTTCCAGTTTAAAAAATAACAGGTTCAATATTCATTTGAATATCTAGGGAACAAGAAAGGACCCATACTTCAAACTTAATGGAAATTACAATTAGAGGATGACAATTAGAAAATAAAAATTAGTCAAAATTTTCGATAAAACAGTTTTTCGTAACATAATTTTCCCTTTACTACATCGTTCAATTTTAGAATATGAACGTTACCGCCGCCTTTTACATTTTGAGACCAAAACCGAGACTATTTTTTTAAAGGGTTAAGTGCTACGAACTTAACAGCCTTATCACGTATTATTTAATACCAAAAAATTCAAAATTCGAAGCGGATATGCTAAAACATAATTTCGAAACGAACAGAATAACTTTTCCAATTTCAGGTTAAAAAAATACCAAAAGTCTTTAAAGATAATTGCAAGAAGCGAGAACAAGAAAATCAGTGATGCTTCATATATGTCGGATAAGAGGCTAACTTTTGTAGTAGAAAAGGGTCAATAAGAAAATCGGAGCAAACATTGGATTTTTGTGTTGGTAGGTGTAAACATGACAGGAACAAAACATTGAATTTTCTGTGAATTGGTTAATCTCAAACACTCGGACGTTTCACATAAATAAAATATTTATTTTTAACCTACAACTTCATTTAAAAAACCTGAATGACGAATGCTATATTTGAAGATGAGTGGTTACATAGGTTGGATTTAAAACACAAAAACGAGAATTTTTCTGATAACTTCCCAGAGCGTTTCTAAGAATTATTTCAAAAATTGGAAGTCATTAAACTAGTGCATTTTCATGTTCAATTTATCATCAATTTTGCAGCTCAAGCGCCAAGGCAGAATAGTAAATTGCTAAATATTTGATAATTGTATTGTCGTATTGTATGTACGATTATATGGGATCAAGCAAAGCTGGGATTGAAGTAAATTCAATGGTTGAAGCCAACTGATTTAAAACAGGATTTAGCAATCCATTTTGTCATATGCAAACCTGCAAAAATGAAACGGAACTGAACACTTTAGTATTGAAGATTACGTAGAAATGGACAACTGAGCATTCCAATTACGGCGATATTTTCGGAACTGCCATTAAAGTAAATAAGGAAAGTGATAGTGAAAGTGAAGATAACTCGGAAAATGTTGTCATATCTACTGAAAATTAGATCTGTACGGATATGGAGACATTATCGACTTTCCTATGTGCTCAGGATAGTGGTTAAAGAATAATTTGAATCCCTAATATGTTAATATAATAATAATAATTAAAAAACAAAAAGGAACAAAACATATTTTGTTAAAATGTGCGGTAAGATAGACAACAATACTAGAATTTATCTAAATATTTAAACAATATTACACATTGGTCCTTTATATACAATTTTTTGTTGTAATAAAATATAAAAAGTAGTGAGTTGCCTATATTCACTATTCCAAGAGAAATTCGCTAAATATATAATTCAATAACCTGAATAACTTTATTAGGAAGGTGATCCGTCATGCTTTTAGCGAAGATGCCTTGATATGAAACAATGTAACTAAATAAGTAGCCTTCTCTACGAACATTTATTTTAAAATTACGGGTGGTGACATGTTTCAAAACCAAACTGGTTTCATCCTCAGGCCATAATGATCATCTACAGAAGCATATGGTTAACAATGATGTACATAATAAAAAAAATCACTTACTAATATAGGTAGTCGAAGCAGATCTTAAAATGAGGTTAAGATTTTTCAACGTTGAAGACGTGATAGAAATTGTTTTAAAAAACACACCACATTGGAGAAGAAACTAATTAACCAGCAAACTACCTTATAAAGATCGTACTGGTTAATACATCAAAATTTAAAAATTAAAAATTAGAAAAGTAAAAGAATGTCTGGCATTAAAAACGACAGCACACAGAATAAAATAAATTAAATACAAGATCTCTAGATTCAATGACAATGAAATTACCAGAGGCAAGGGACGAAATCAGCAAGAAAATGGCAAAACAAACTATTTGGTATTCAAGAAAATGTAATTGGTATCAAAATGTGTGACTTCATTGAGTCTGAATTCATTATTATTTGACATAATTTCAAGTAAATTCAACAAAATACCTTTATTAGCTATATGTAAAATTTTGTAAACTTTATTAGGATCAAAGCTGTGGCTAGATTCCAAAATGTGATTAGCAAAAGCAGATTTATTAAGTTGGTCAATTGTAAAATTATTGTTGTTTCTAATACAAACGGAATGTTCTTTGATTCTTTTTCTGCAAGTACGTCCAGTTTGACCAATATAAAAACAGTCGCATGACGAACAGTCACGACGGTAGACACCAGAGCGTACTAATAAAGGGGTGGGATCTTTACTGAAGATTACCAATTTCTGAAGGGAATTGGTAGTAGAAAAGGAAATTTGATAATTATATTTAGTGAAAATGTGTTTTATGGACATAGAAATTGTACCATAATAAGGAATTGAATAAAAAATCTTATTTTCAGAATTATTGATAGGGATTAAATTTGTTGAAAGATTTATTCGGAGTTTATGATAAATAGGTAAAATTATTTGACGAGGATAACCAGTTTTAATAGCAATAAATTTAATTATGTTAAATTCTATAGTGAATATAGGAATGGAAAGTAAACGTCTAACTAAAAATTGAAAATTAGCAAGTTTATGGGACAAGGGATGAAAGGAAGAGTAAGTGATAGTATGGTCAGTACAACTGGGCTTCCTATAAATACTAAAAAATAACTTTTTCCTTACTTTCCACATCAACTTGAAACGGTTCTGCTATTTTTAATGTAAAAATATACATTATAAATTCAGTAAATTATGTAATTTTAAATGGAGTTAAAGAATACAAACGCAAACAATTAAATATTGACTTATATTCGGTAGATATATTATCAAGATGACGATGACTTATGTAGCAACCCCTATTATAAATAAACATTTACTAATTACGTTATATAAAAACAATTCATCATTATTGCAGTAGGAATCTTATTATATGGTAAATTTCAAACTGAATATTTAGGAAACAATATACCTCGTGACATAACTTACATAATTTTTTTATTTCAATTTTCTTACACTGCTTACGTCATGCAACCTACGTTAATAATTTCGTTCCATAAACTTAATACCTTTGTATTGATCTACTCTAAAAATCCATATTTTCAATTTTCAACAATTTTGATATAATTAAAATTCAATAGCTACGAACCTTCTTATATAAAAATCAACTATTTAAAATTACTGAAATAGTACTTTTAATGGCTTTTCTTTCATAAGCATGGCCAACTGAATTTTGTAAATAAATATTTATATCAGGGTAATTAAAACGAAAAATAATTGAGTGCAGGTAGTTAACGACGTACTACAACTTAAATTCTAAATAATAACAATAAGACATTAACATTAAATTACAATTTAACAGCGTGCATTGCTGCAATACTAATTATTTTCCCACTGTATTGCAATCATACAAGTTTTAACACAACACAATGCTTTAATTATGAAACTAGGCAACACTAGTTTTATATAAAAAATTGATTGCGGACTAGACAGCAGATGCTGATATTGAAATTTTGCAGTTATATTTTGTTTATACACTGCTAATAATTGTAAACCTGGTCAATTTAATCAAAATTTCAGTTTTCATAACTCTGCTACAAAGACGAATACGATTTTGCTATAAATAAATGAAAATAGATTAGGGAGGCTTAGGTTTTGAGGTGGATGATTTGAAAGTCGCAGAAAAAATATTCATTATTTATGGTGTTTCTGCCAAGTTAGAAGACCGGACAATACAAAATAAAATAAATACCTTGCATGTAGTATGTACATACAATCTAAATAAAAAAATGATTAACTGAAGATTTTAAATTGTCCTAGTATAGTACCACTTATATTTCGATGATGTAACTGAGTATAAAATTACATTAACAAATAGTTTTGTATTAACACTTTATATCCCCGTAGCTACGTTCCTGGCGGATATTGAGCAAAGCATCAGCGTTGACAACATATGATAGTAAAATTGGTGTCATCGAACTAATTGGTCTCTTGATCCCTGTTGAGTTTAGTAATTCTGTTGTAATAGACAAGTCGCTATACAACGTGTGTCATAGCAAAACTTCCGTGCTATATAGAGTGTGGTCCATAAACCTTGTAATACTTTCTATTAATTGCTGAAATTAAAATGTTGTTATGATAGAAACTAAAATAACACAGTGAAAAAATCTACAAAACGTAAAAGGCAGGGCAGAAATCCAAATCCACACATTATTTAAAAAAATAATCTTTTAGCAATTTTATTTGAATAGCCCTGGTATAGTTATAATTTCAAGCAATAATCTGATATGTGCTTTAAATGTGATACCAAGTAACTAGAATTAGACTATTTTTCAAAAAATTGCTGTAGCTTGAGTTAAGTGCAGTTCATTTTGTTGAAAATGGCATATTCTTACAATTCTTCGTAGTATTTTACTTATCCCATAATCTTTACTCTTCACCTAACTTTTATTTTTGTGCTTAGACTTTTTAAAATTTTTGCAAATTTATTAGACCACACCATATAGCTAGTTATTAATTTTACCCCCAATAAACTATATACAAGATTTTTTTCATAATTTATGCGAGAAAAGTGTTATACATACAGCCCTGTTTTGGCATATTCGTATAGAAAGTAGGTTTCGTTTACTTTCCATGAATGTGAATAAAGCTTCCAAGAAAAGTGTAGGTGGAATGGATAGCTTCTGAATTTACTTAAAATGAAAAATAAATAATTCAGTTGTTATAAATAACTGTGGTAAACGCAATTGTATTTATTAAGACAACCTTAGTATTTGAATTATGCTATGACTTTATCTCTTATTTTCCTGGTAAATGCTGCTATAAAGAAACATTCCATAGGGTGATTATGCAACTGTATAATTTAAATGTAATTGAAATGTCAGACAAGTTACTAATTACTACCGAGTTGTTTGACCGTAATCAGTTCTTTTGTACTTGAAAAGCCTAGTATTCATAAACTACTTCTTTGAATTAGTTTCTTGTGTTTTTCTCGAGAAAATTATAATGTCTCCACATTATGTGTCTGCATAGAAGACAAATAAAACTTTCCACATCAAAAATATTGCTAATTCAGGAGTATGTGGGGGGCATCAAACCATACAAACGATGTCTTAGTCAAATTTGAGAATATACAGAATGTAACCCTCATGACCGAAAACATAATCATTTTAGGTATTATTTGGATTGCTGGTTAAAACTAGTTTTTAACCAACTTGGCAACAATATTGTAAGTTGATATCTAATTTTTTGCCAATTAACATTAATTCAGAATTTTAGTTCTGAACAAAATATATGTTAACTAAATTTGACAGAATGTTCCTCGATATGTCCGATTCATTTTAAAGCAAACTCATACAAGATTAGCACAAAAAACCGATTTAAATACAACAGATGCTATAATTAAACTGAAAATATTTGGTCTGTCAAACTGACATGACGCTTTGATATTAGTTAATATTAAAATTTAGGAGCGATTTTTAATCTCTGGAGTCGCTTAACATATTCAAAACTTCTGCTTTTATTTACAAGTACTAAGTAATTATAACTGGCTAAGGAATATCTGTATAATTGAATACGAACGAATAATAATAAAATATAAATATATATCAATATCTCCTCTTATACGAGCCCGAGACCACTAGTTAAATTTAGGCCACGTCTTGAAAAGGTTAAGAAACACTGACCTAAATATTAACAGTGTTGCTAAATATATATTTATAATCAACTTCACCAGAAGAGGGCAAATTATGTGTAAGCATTTTTAAAAGTTATTTGAAAATATTTTGTTGTTAAAAATATTTATTAAGCACAATAATAACGTGGTAACTTGAAAAAACTAGCAAGATGTCACAAAATAAGAAATTTCACTTTTTGTCGGGCATACAGGTTACATCTTGCATATAATTTATTTTAAGAAAATTTAATAACAAAGAAGTTATAGCTTCACACTCATTTTCTAAAACAGACTACGTAGTCTAGGGATTAGCTGAATTTAGACCATCACAATTGTACTAAACTTGTGTACAGGGTCCTTCACGACGAGCTGAGTCGATATGTATATGGGACATTACTAGGACTAGTTTTCTGAAAGTTTCTATACGGGGCTTTTTCAAAGAGTTCGTTTCAACTAAAATATTTTCAGTTTTCTGCAACTTCCGGTAATACCGGAAATGGATCCCAACTTCGTTATTTTAAATGGAATGTCCCAATTTTTTTGAATTTTTGGGATGTAGGCTAAATTTCAATATAATTTTATATGATACATCATATGTCTAGAATGAGCCATTTTGGAGTTATTTTAGTTTTTCCGAAATTTTTGACAGATGCAGCCCCTTACAAAAAAAAATAAATTTTTCGAAATCCAAGAGAGTCAGTCCAAATATTTTCAGGGTCTGCACAAATGAGACCCATAGCTACCTAAATATTTAAAAACTTTTTAAAAGAATTATACAGGGTGCTCAGACATTGGCGGCGAATTTTGCTATTTCAAAAATTCGAAAACTTATTTTTTTTAAATCGCAACTACTCTTTTTTTCTTCACCAGTGGATTCTACTCTAAAAAGTAAGGAAACTTTGTGATTACATCCCTATATCTAAAATGAACGGTTTTTGCAGAAAGTTAAAAATACCGAAATTTTCGTCGTTATTGGGGAATTTCAAATTATCAGTTGGCACTGGCTTGTTGAAGTAAAAACAGACAAGCTTTATTTTCGATGCTACAGTCCATGGGTGGGGTCTGCATTTAAAAATGTTCGTCAAAACTCGACCTCCACGCATGATAAAAGATTACAACAGGAGGAGATAAATTAAGGATAATTCAATAATATATGGAAGAAATAAAAAAAAACAAATTAAAAGTTGATCAAACTATAGTAAATGTTCGAACTGGTTGTCTCCAACTTCTAAACATTTATGAATCCTTTTTAAAAACCCGACATGAATGGCACTTCGGATTTCTTGCGGAGAGGGAGATCGAAATGCATTACGAACCCTTTTCTGACAATCTTCTTTTGTTGTGAGCGGCGAAGTATAAACAATATCTTTTATCTACGACCACTACTAAAAGTAGGCCTTTTAGTACTAGCTTGTTTCACTAAAAGTGACGTTTTATAGTTTAGCGTGGTTAAAGAAATCAGCTATTTACTTTAAGCGCATCTGTGGTATAAAGTGAAGTGAGGTTATAAAACTACAATTTCGAACTGGAAGTGAAGTTGTAAAGTTATTCTAGTTACTTCTTGCGTTACAGGTAAAGTGTTTTTGAAATAATTAAAGCGTTATGTAATGAATGCAGTCAGATATGGAGTATTAATAATTACCTTTTGTAACTGGCCTTGACAGTACTGGCTTCGCAAACATTCCCCCGCGCGCCAAGGCCTAGTGTTTATTATGACATAAATTAGAAGTGCCGTAGATGAAAACCTTTGTTAAATCGATATTTATGGATTAATAACAGTAAAATTAAGGTCGTAGATAAAATATTGTATGCAACGCGTGCTAAAAGTCGTTTATGCACGAGACATGTTATAAAACTCAGTATTTTCAATATTTTACAATAACCGGTCATTCTAGATGTAGGGATGTAATCACAAAGTCGCTTTACTTTTCAGCCTAGAATTCGCCGGTCAAGAGAAAAGGGGGTGTTGTCATTAAAAAAAATAAGTTTTAGAATTTTTAAAATAACATTCAGCACCAATTTCTGAGCACCCTGTATAATATCCTTAAAAGTTTTTAAATATTTGGGTAGCTATAGGTCTCGTTTGTGCAGACCGTGAAAATATTTGACATGACTCGCTTGGATTTCGGAAAATTAATTTTTTTGTAAGGGGTTGCATCTGCCAAAAATTTTAAAGAAACTGAAATAACTCAAAAATGGCGCATTCTAGACATGCGATATCTTATATAAAGTTCGATTAAAATTCAGCCTACATTCCAAAAATTTAATAAAAACTGGGACATTCCATTTAAAATAACGAAGTTGGGGTCCATTTCCGGTATTACCGGAAGTTGCAGAGAACTGAAAATATTTTAGTTGAAACGAGCTCTTTGGAGAAGCCCCGTATACAAATTTTCAGAAAACTAGTCTTAGTAATTTCCCATATATTTATTGACTCAGCTCGTCCTGAAGGAACCTGTATATGTCGCAGGCGTTTCGCATAATTTGTCTTTTTGAAAAATGTCTAGTCATTTTGCAAAACGCCATTTTGTAAAGTGACGCCTTTCTGCGGATACTGGATAATGTATGCATGTGTACTAGGCGATTACATTTAGTTAACATGGCGAACAACCCCCGTACGTTACGTCGTTCTGCGAGTAATTTAGAAAATATTTATCAAGAAGAAGTAACAGTGTGTGATAGTGCCTAAGTACTATCGGCAAGATACGGCTAGTTATGGATGTGATGACAATAGTGAAGGCGAATTGTGTATTTTGTGTGTAACGAAGAAGAAACTATTAATAAAGAAAGACGGGCAAACCAGGCAGTGGACAAAATGCTCCGTCGGGCAAAAACATCTAAACTGTTGAAATTGGATTATTTAAAATAGACCGTGAGTCACTAGATGTTAAAAATGTTTTGGGAAAAGTTTTAGAGTACAGCAACAGAGTGTACAGGATCGGAACACTAAATGGAATAATAAACAATGGTTTTCTTGTGGTAAAATTTTGCTAATTTTTAGAATTAGATCGTAGGCCGGGTTTTATTTTCAAAATTAAATTGTTTAATTTAATTAAATCGTGTAATTAGCGTCAGAACAGGCTAACTTGGATGCCAAACCAGAACTAAGCTACAAACAGCATCTTAATCATAAAGTAAACTTATAACATGAAAGAAAGCAAGGTCTCTAACGGAGCGACTTGCATTCTCATAAACGTTATCTAGGAACAGCTTGCATGTAGACAGGATGCAAGCTTCTCTTTAAGCTACAGCTCAGCTTGCATCAGTAGATAGGCATGCTATTAAATAAATTCTTTGCGTGTAAATTTGTTTGACTGTAGTTCATTTGTTTTCTCCAAAAAGAACGAACATTCAACTGTTGTATTCGCGGTTGTATAAATTGTCATGCCCTCAAAACGATCAACGGATGTCATAAAGGTAATTTAAAATTTTCATAGTAATTTAAAATGTATTTGTTTAGCTTAGAGAAGATTATTATTTTGTCGTATTAAGCATATCTCTTTTTGAATTTCTTATTTTAGAAGTTTTGGAAGACGATTTTTTACTTCCTTTAACAATAAAAGAAGTATTGGATTCACCCCAAAAATTCGAAATTGAGTTTTCAACAGATGTTCACGTTTTTGTTCATTGGTCCGTCTGTCTGTGAACAGAATATCTCAAAAACGAAAAGAGGTATGGCGTTGAAACTTCATATACTATAAGTTTTGTGTACTATCTAGATGCGACCAAAATCTTTTGAAGAAAATCGCATAACCGGAAATATGGTGTTTACTCTTGTGATGTTTCAGTTTTTTTCGATTTTTTCACAAACGGCTCTAACGGATTTTTTTCAAACTTTACATGTTTAATATGTATTGATTTTCAAGTTGAATACCTATAAAATGGGTTTCTTTTGTTTTTAATTTATTACCTCCTATTTTAAATAGAACACCCGGTATATTATTACATTTTTGAATTCAGCTTAAAATTTTAGAGGAAACGTTTGCGACATATACAATACGAAGTAACCTCTTTATTCACAATAATTTTGAATTCAATAAAATGAATACAATTAGGGTTACCAACATTGAGTCGATGCTGACCCGAAGAAAATCATTTGGGCGGGGGGGGGGGGGGTAGTAGGGAATACAACTAATAAAAAGATCAAGGTGAAATAGTCTCTTAATTTATAAATATATAATTTCAAAAATTATTTTGCATTCTTTTAAGTAGCATATAAAATACGGATTTTTACCGCTTCGTGGATACATTAAATTTGAACAAGACGTTTCGTACTCCTTAATATTTAAATAATTATTTGCCTTTTTTATCCCTTAGCTAGCTCAATGAACATTAAACTCTCTTAATATCTCAGTTGGTGGCTTATGAAAGATCACTATCTGTCAAAACAGGAGTCTGGTCAAGAAAAGCCGATTTGTTTATACCATTTATTGACGTCAAAAACAAATAAACACCTAAAAACTCAACGAAAACACGCAAAAACACAAAAAATAAAAGAAAATAGAATTAAATTCTAAAATAACCGGCGTGCGATGTAGCTTGAGGCTACCCTCATTCATGTTACAAACTTGGACAACGTAAAACGTCATCAGAAACAACATTGAAATAATTATGTTTAAACGAACGCAAATGTCAAAATGTTTAACAAAAAACACAATGTTACGATTGCCTGAAGTCGATACTGATTTGAGTCCCGCCCTGTTTAAATTGAAGTGCAAGCCACACATATTATTCGCTAATAAATTTCATTCCTTTAGCGTTTGCAAAAGCTTGCAGTTAAACACAACCTCATCACTCCGACCTAGAAATATTTACCTAAAACTGGCTGCTGCATAACCTTGGAAACAGCACTCTTTGATTGCATCACTCGCTCCTGGCAGACATGATGCTGGGTACCCCTGATTGCGTGCGGGCCTCGAAAGGACAGTTGAGTTGTTGCCTCTCGAAGATGACTCTTGAAATGAGCCTTTAAATATAGCACAATAGGTGTACTTACATGTACACTCGGAAAATGCGTTTTCGGAATTTATAAACGCTGGTTCGCTGCACTTTAACTATGTTTGCAGTCAACGCTAGCTGCTAGGCTCTTTCAGGCCGCTTAAAATTAACGTATATCGCCCTGAGCGCATTCACGTACTATACTTTCGAGTCGAACAAATTCATGCAGCTCCCAGAAGAGGCTGCGTGCGAATGTCGTCTTCTTTGTTAAATTTTGCATGAGTTGAAAATCCCCATATTCCGCGTACAGTGTGTTTCTTGCTGCACTCGCGAAAACTAAAATTCACAATATACATCCAACGCAGCACCGACTTTGCCAACATTTTCTTAAATAAAATACAATATTCTTACAAATTTATATATTTACAAAAGTGCTTACAGGGAAACTCCCAAATAGCACAAAATATGCAACATCCACATAAAATGTGTAGTACATACAATAAAATAAAAGATACAATTATCCAGTATTTAGGACATTTTTGAAATATTAGATGTAATAATAGAACTCGAATAGACCATAAGAAATTCAACTTGCCTTCTACATTCAAGCATGAAAATAAACATCGGTGAGGGATGCAGCTGGCCCGTTACACATTGCATAATTTTCGGACTTTGTAAATCATAGGAATAAAGAACAAAAATATTCTTTATATTCCATTAAATAAAATTTAAGTAAACTATTAAGAAACTACATTTTTCGGAATAAAATTAAAAGTTTTCTAAAATTGTATTTGTTGTCTCTTTGGCCACTTGCTACCAGTGCTCTGGAGCTTTTAAATAGGAGTAAAAAAATTTGTAATCCATGTATCTATGAACCTTTAGTTAACCCGAAGAATTTTATTGAAAACCCGAAGCCCGAAGAATGGTTGCCAAACCCGAAGTCTTCGGGTCAAAATGACAGTGTTGGCAACCCTAAACACGATTATTTATATTTTATGTTTCATTTTTAAATACTAGTGTTTTGATATCTAAACTGTGTTATGAAATATATAACCTTTAAAAAATATGATTTGAGAATAGAATAAACCCTTGTGGTAATATGTGGTGGCTTTGCTAATGGAATGTTAAATACATATTCATATTAAATTATATTTTCTATTAAATTATTGAAAAGACCCAAGCAATAATAACTACGTATATCTTTTAATAAGGAGAAATAGGTAAATAGAAGCAACGTTTACACTGTACAAAAAGCACCAGAAATACATTAGAAAATCATTCGTGATAAATTTAAATGTCATCATCACCTTTAATGTTAATAATTACAATTAAAAGTACTAACTATAAAATTATATTTCAGTAATACGCCAATATGACGCAATCCAATTTTCTTGAATGTAAAATAGAAGGTACGGAAGTGAAATAAATGTTATTACATCATTATAATTGATTACATTTAAGATAAACATAAATTATTTACCGCGACAAGCAGTGAAAAATAGTTTCCACCATCATCCAAACTCTGGGATAAACTGATATGTCACTATCACTGCCAAGGAAAATGATTAATGGTTCTATTCCATCGTACATGATTTTAATTGGCACTTGTTTGCGTCTTCTTCAATCATTATATGTTCTACGTACTTTCTCCAGTAGATGCTTGTAACATTTTGATGCAGCCCACTATGTCGACAATTTTAGACACCTACTTAGTAGCAATTTTAATTATTGGTTCAACGGTTATGATCTGCTTTTGTGAGGGCGTTTTTACCAAAAATTAGTGTTACGACAGAAGTTAAAGGCCCTAAGGGCTTTCATAAACGAATGGCAGAAGTATATGGGAAGACAGGCCAACATAATTTCAGGTTACACGTGAGGGAAGATCTGTAGATGGGTTGGTACTTCACTGGGGTCCTTCTACTAAAACAAAGGTGTGCGTGCGTACACAAGGGTTCTCCATCCCCAAAAATGGCCAAGACTCCATCTTTTGCTGGAAAATGTATAGCAATCGTTGGGGTTGAATATATGCAGAAAATGTATGCAATTACTGGCGTGAAAATAGTTTATAATTTAATAATTAAAAAATATATCAAGAATCTCGAAGGGTGAACGTTTGCTTCAGATAATAAACTGAATTTTGAAGAGCTGCAAAGTTTGCTTTATTAGGGGATGCAATAGCTAGAAACATGTTGAAGTAGCTATATAGTATATATTATACTAGTATAAATACTTCATCATTTTAAAGCAAATATACACCTGTCAATTATAAAGAAATCCTTCCTATATAGTAAAAATCGCTTATTTATAATCTCACCAGTCTTTTTTTTCCAGCGGCACTCAAACATACAAATATAATTTTTAAATTCAAATACGGGTCTGCAATTATTATCAGAACGTGGTTATGCAAGGCGTTGAAAAAGGGGTTAAATATGTAAGAGGCATATAGTACAAGTTAAAAGATACGAGCAATTTTCTTTTTTCTTAGCTTAAATAAATTATTTTGTGTTGTTTTTATTAGTTAGCACCACAAAATACACTTAGGTACCAAAAATGTTTTTCAAAATGCCCTCCTTTCATATCGACACAGAATCTATATCTTTTCAAGAATAAACTCCGCCTCTTTAAAAAAGTCCTATTTTGCTCGAATTGTTTGACAACTTGCAAATTGGCAAGATTATTTACAGGTGTTGCGTACACTAAGTCTTAAGTAACCCCTAAACACTAAAATCCAAATTTAAGTCGGGAGGCCTAGGTCATGAAATGGGACCCATCTCATCCTATCCATCTCCCACGATTCCGTCTAGGTATTGCCCAACAGCAAACGTAAAATGAGGCGGTGCCCCATCTTGCATAAACGAAAGATTTAATTTCTGATTTAAACGGGCAATGTATTTACCAAAAAATCAAGGTATGGGATATGTTAATCGTTGCGGCAAAACAACCGGTGCTAATAGCCGGTCCCTTAATCTTATATCAGATATTCAGACTGAAACGCTGCTGATGTCTGCAACAATTGCTTGTGGATTCTCGTCCAACCAAACGTGAGGAATTTGAAAATCTAATGTTTACTGGTCAGGGCTAGTAAAAGCTTGTACTCGTTGGATATGGTACGACAAAAACGTTGATGATGGAGAATTCGCCCAACAAGACTGCCACTTACACCCACTTCAGCTGAAATTCTTTTTAGACTCGTCTATGAATTTTCATCCACTATGGTCAAACGTTGATCTTCCAACACCGTCTGAAATCGTAAACACGTTTTTCAGAGTATCCCGTATCTTTCAGCAGTTGGTAAAGTTTTCCAAAATTCACATCGAATGACAGTTGGCGATTAGGAAAAGCGTCGCCATAAAGGCGACATGCTTTCAAGACATTCTCATTGGTACCACCCTACATGAAAACCATATCGGCCATTTCAGCTTTTGCATACAAAGACATTGTGATTTAAATCATTATTAAATGAACCGCAGTATTCAGAACAACGCCGAAAACTACGAATTTTTACTACAATAAATTGTAAGCTATCAGGAAACAGCGTAAACGATTGATTTGCGGACCTATATACAGACAGACCTTGCCGTTCGCGGATTTGCGTTACGCGGGGCACTTATGTGCTCCCTTTTATTTGCCGTTTGCGGATTGCTTTGCCGTTCGCGCGTTTGCGGATGGAATTGCCAACATTAACTGTTTCAACTTCCACACATTAAGTAAATAAAGCAGACGTATGCGGTTTATGTCATGAACATCTAAATAACATTATTTATCACGAACTTGTAAACACACTTATCGAGCCTATTCCTTTGAATCTCTTATTACCAAATTGGACCTGAAATAAATTGTAAAATTATAACTTGAATAAACAAATGGACATTCGAGCTCTAGATTCAAGTGGCAGACTTATGTTACGTATGGAATTTTCGTTCAAGCTTGACTGTCTTCTCCAGCGTTTTTTGAGGTTGCATAGTATAAATAAATCTAGTTTATGGAACCTAACTCCGTTTTTATCATTTATGTGTTTACTTGCGTATCGCGGTTTTGCGCTTCGCGACATTCTTCTGGAACGTAACCCCCGCGAACGGCGAGGTCTGCCTGTACGTATATATAATCAAAACAGTCATACCAAACGTACATCTGCAAATGCATAGCTTCCTAGATAAAGACTTTTTTACCACAGGATATGTAACGCCTTAGGTAAATTACATAATCTAAACATTAAGTAGGCTTACTACATTTTTTTATAAAAATTTCGTTGTTGTTTGGCGTTTTTCATATTTGTTATCATGGTTCCGATTACATATTATGTGGAAGAGTAGATATGCTGTTTGTTTATGGTTTAGCCCAGGGTTTTTGCAAGTGGGATACGCGTACCCCTGGGGGTATGTCGGTCAGATGTAGGGGGTACGCAGTCTGATTTACGTAATGACAAATAAAAACATGGCATAGGAAATAAATTGGAAAGAGATGCAAGGTGGCTTTGTCAGTAGCTGTAGAATAATACACGAAATGTACAGTCGTGTTCAAATAAATCTGGGACAATTCTTTTTCCACAGATTTCTTTGAAAATTATAATTACTTTTAAACTTTGACCTTGTCTATAACAAACAGACAAGTAAAAAAACTTTGAGAAGTATATGAAATATGTCGATTTTTCTCCATGAAATCCATGGAGAGATTATTTATTTTTTAACCCAACCTATTGTAGTGGTTGTAGTTCAAAGGGTTTGATATTATGTTTAAAAATTGATTAAAATATATCATTATTAAAATACAAAGAAGAATTTTAGTATTAAAAAGGATAACATTAATATTAACAGGTGTATTTGATAAAATAATGAATTAGAATTTAAAATTCAGTTGAACAATGCAAAATAAGAAACAGAAAGGTTCGAACATATGATGTAAATATTACCTGAATCAAAGTGGAGGATTAATATCAAGTACTTATTTGAAAGAAGTAATTTAATATGTCGGGTGTTAAAAATAAGTGTAGTAACATATTATATAGAGCATTAAAATGTTGCTATGATGTACAAAAACAATTCGATTAGAAAAACATATAATAATTTTGTAAAAGTATAAAATTTGGAAAATAATTCCTTTTATAATTGAATGGTTAATATATTTGGTTCATAAAAGGGTGTGTATATGATAAAATTTACGAGAAGAGAGAAAAAGAAAAATTAAAAGAACATTATATGGTGAAGATATGGAGAAAATGTGTAGGAGGACCATAAGTTAAAATACTACAAACTACAAAGGTAATTAATGGAATTGGGTAACGAACTTTGTTTATTGGTAATTGGGTATATCATGTGAATTGGATGGCGAATGTTGCATTTGCTAGTATTGCACTTCATCAAGCTTATTAGTTAAGTAGACGTCTTATGAGTTGGACCTTGTCGAGCATCTTGTTGCTAGGTTGTCTGCAGCTTGTGAGATTTGGAAAGGAGACATTCCAGTTACTGATCGTGGGTCTTGTCTATCTTGTTGGTGGATGTAACAATTATCCTGTCGAGATTGGCTAGATGGTGTTTGCAGTTACTGGCAGTTGCTTGCATCTGTACTGGGGTTAGTCTGCAGCTTGGAAAACTTCTGTGAGCAGTTGGTATGCGTTTTGATCGGTAAAAGGCGGATCGAGTTTCTTGGACGAGTGATAGCAGAAAGTATTTACTGAAATAACTAAAAAGTACAGCATTTAAAAAGTGAGGTGAAGTAATTTAAAAGAACTACCTACTATGTTCATGTTTATGGAATCACAGGTATTGTAACAAATAGGTATTTGATTCATTTTCCACTTTCATAGCATATATTATGACACTGACAATTGTAGATAGTACCATACAAGTTTTTGAAGTAAGCTTTCATTAAACAAAACAATTTTTCAGAAATAATAACAATATAAATAATGCGTGAACCCAACCTGTTTTTGAGAGTAATCATGTTCTGCTGGAGCTAGAAATATTTAATAACATTTAATATTAATAATTTATTAAAAGGCATATGAAGTACATAAATTCATCTTAAAAGAGAATTTGTCTGAAACTGAATAGAATTAGAAAAGTCAAATATAACAGCAAACATAACAAATTTTAGCCATAACGTATGAAGGATAGTGATTGTAGGGTAAAGCATTAAATAAATATAAATACGTTGTATGTATACAATGCATAGCATAAAGTTAGGTGCCGCAAGCCGCAACGTATATAGCACTATATTTGAAAAAAGCTACCCCAGATTCATTTCAACTCGCCTGTACATATACAAGGTGTTTCGTAGTTTGCATGCAATATTTTGGAATATAAATTTTAGATGCATTTACATAAGTAGGTACACGAGTTATACTAAGTGCTCAAACTGGCAATAACTCGACGCGACGTAGTAATGAATTTTCTGCTGCAATTAATTCTACATTCTATCCTATAGAATTTGCAACATGGTGGATTCTTTCAAGTACTTATTGTTTCGTCGAACCCCATAAAAGGTAATCCATAATCATTAGATCCGAAGATATTGCTGGCCAAGGAATTGGCCTTTTACGATCGATCCATCTATCGTCGTAATGCTGGTTCAGAAAAATTTTTACTTGATGTTGTAAAATCATATTTTGGGGAACATCTTCAAGATGGGGAGGAATGGTGTTACTTAAAAATTTAAATAATAATATGCATTAAGTCTACTTAGCAGTGCTGCATGTCCTATGAGATGATGTCTAATAATTCCAACATAACTATTTACTAAAATATTTTGTAATACATTTTGATTTGGTTGAATCGATTGCAAACACTGAAGCCAATGATTTTCACCCTGTTAGTGAAGAGAATAATGTAGACCCTGCTCACAAAATACTTGATAAACATTTTATTTATAACAGAATAATAAACCTGAGAATGTAAAACAGCCAAGCGACGTGATATTTGTGCTAAATGTGGTTAATTTTCTACTATGTCTAACAACTCCGCCTGGTACGATCTGTTATCCGTAGCTCCACCTTGTCCTAAAATACATCTGAAAGTACCAGAGTTTTGTAGATGTTGAAAAGTTCTGGTAATACATTGTACTAGGCGTTATACGATTAAGGTTATTTTCTAGGGTTACATTCAATTATTTAGTATCATTTCCGAAATGGATAAGAATTGAACACCTATTTATAACAAATTCGACTCAAATAATCTCTCAAATGAACCCAAAATATTCTACGCCAATTGCCAAATACTCTCTATAATATTTAACTAAATTACTAAAGCTGTTTCATTATTACTTTGATAATTAATGTATATTTCTACCGAAATTGAAAACTAGAGATCATATTAAGTAAGCCATACTAACCAGCTACGGACTCAATGGAGCCGAGGGTACAGTTATTTCGAGGAATTTCGCAAAGGGGTACTCAGGAAAAAAGTTTGAGAACCCCTTTAGCCTTTAGCCCACGGCTGTCCAACTAGCGGCCCGCGGGTCGCATGCGGTCCTCATAAGGATTTTTGTGGCCCGCGAACAAAATCAAGTTTTTGCAATTTTAAATAAGCATCTGTATTCCGGCTATTTTTTTTAGTAAAAACGACGCCGACAGGACGTACATAATTAATTCTGAATTTTAATAGACAATATTTTTTATTTTTCTTCGTTTCTTATTGGATGTATTCTCATCACATGGAGCGTAATAAAACAGTAATTTAATTTCTCTGATTTTTTTTTAAATGTGAACTATAAAATTATGCGGTCTACAAAATTACGCAAAATACACAAGTTTGTCGATGAAAAGTTCACTTCCTTTTCTAAGAGGCATTACAGATTATTTAAATGTCCTGAATAAATCCAAAGAAAATATCAAACCGTGTGTTGCCTTTAGAGGATGTTACTGAATTTAGAAATAAACTAAAATTGTTCAGGAAAATTTGGAATCTTGCAAAGAGTTCTACAAAAAGTTAAGCAACTTAGTCAAGCAGCGAATTTTTAAAAAAAATGTCCCGAAATTAGATATTCTAATTGAAGATTTTAGTAGATTTTCTCAATTTTATGATCTTAAACACATTTTAAATGTATTCAGCAATATATTAAATATTGATATTAACTCCGTAGATTTCAAATATCAAATGAAAATATGACGTTTAGGCATGTAATGGAGCAACTCGACTGGAATTGTTCAAATATTTGTCTAAAGAAAGTTATTCAAAAATGAAAAATATTGGACTCCAAAAAGATTTCTCCCCAGCTACAGTGGAGACCACATGAATTATTTTTTGTATAAATAGCAAAGGGCATTACAATTACCTAGGTGCGCCAAAGTCTTTTGTACAACCGAGAAGTCTATTAGCTTACCTGAACTCTTAAACTCGCTAAGGTAATATGCGTAGCCAATTTGCTACGATCTGAAACAGATTTCAAAAGGAATCGATATCTCAATAGCTTTCATTAGCCATACACAGAATCACAGTAAACTTGAACACAGTTTATATTAATTAACGAGAATACATATAATACAGAAGGTTGCACCAATTTACTGTCAGCACTCGCATAAAATAGTCCCTGTTTATGTAAGAGTTGGGATATGTATCTATATAATTTTTGGGCCCAGAAACAATAAAGTAACTGATTTTTTCCGATTTTAAACTTTATTCATACTTCTTTCAAATAAAAAAATTACATATACTGAGATGGTATTGAGCCCACTACTCAACCCTGCTTGCAGCACAACAAATAAGTAAAGCAAGTCAGATAGCACAGAGTTGGGGTAGTTCATGCAACTGCAAGATTGAACGTAAATTTCAATCCGTAATTACATTTGCAAAGAAATGCTGGTAGTAATGAGTTTATTTGAGTAAAGAAGGCAAAGGGCAGAGCTCGTTTTTCATAGATTGGAGTCGATAATTCTAAATTCGCCAAAAATAAGAGGTTTGTGCAAAGTTAAAGCCGAACCAAAATAAATAGAACTGTCACAGAAAGGTTTATAATATGTGCGTGTTAATTGAAGCGTAGATGTCAGAATAATTAAACAGGATATGTTTATGAGCATTTTAAATAAAGGTAATTGAAGCAGAATTATGATAATACGTTGAAACGAGCATAAACCAAACAGAACAGGGCAATTATAATTATGGGGCAGCAATATTCGAAAATTTGGAGGAAAGCGAACAGTTAAGAAAATTACAAGAAATGGACACAGCAGGATGTAAAACAAAATTGGTGATTAAACAAACAAGTCAGTGTAATTACGTTAGTTATAAGGACAATTTACATAAAGCAAAGTGTAGTGGCGCTATGAGACAATTTAAAACCGAATTGAAAGGACAATATTTTAGAAATAAGAGTTTTTGTACATAATTATAATTATAAGAAATATTAGAGTAAGAAGTTAGCAGGGGAGAGACAATTGAATAAAATTATTGAATGTCAACCAGTTTTTGTGCTCTCTAAAATTTACATATTTTACTTAGTAAATCATTAATTTTATCGATAAAAAGTACACCAGTGTGTCAAGAAATTGTTAGTGCTCCTGTGAGAATGTGGGGAACATTTTTCCTCACCAAAAATAATTTTTCATCGAGACCACATCCCGAGGACATCGGGGAAGCCAACGCAGTTCCGGAACATCAGTCAGGGCACCTTTTGAGTTGGCCCAAGATTTTAGCAGCAGCATACCAGCACAGCGTATAGGAGGCTCCCACAACGCCAGCAGCACCGCAGGACCTCGCATCCGACAGATATCACCTGGAGCTGCAGTCCGAATGAGCTACAGCAGCTCTGCAAAGAAGTCAGGTTAGTTTTTCAACCAAAATAACGGTGTTAGCAACCAGAAATTCGCATGACTACTAGAGCAAACCTTCATGAACGATACCCAGGCAGAGTTAAGCACCCATCAAAAATCAAATATCCAGTAATTGCCATAATCAAGTTTGAGGTTATGTTGATCCCATAGCAACGCTCCAAAAAAACAATTTAATGTTGTAACAACGAAGTGAAAGTTTTTGCCTGCAAACAAATGAGAATCAGTGACTCTAAGAGCGCGATAATTCAAAAATTTACCTGATAAATTGCTACTAAAACACCTTTTATTAGTTTAAATCACAAAAACGAAACACTAACCAAAATAAACCGATTTGTTCTAGGAGTTTGACAGAAATAGCGTTTGCGCGCTCGAGTTAAATTTATATACCAGTGGCGTATCACACGAGTTTAATATTAACGTATCAGGGAACCCAGCTTTCAGATATGAGTTATCTTGCCTACCGAGCTAGCCTCTGTAAGATTAAATTGCAGATGGATGAAGTATAATAAATGGGCACAATACTGTTTACTTTATAAATAATTAACGAACCCAGTGAGTATTTTTGGTCAGTCCAAATTTGACCTAAATAAAAAAATATTTGCAGGTAGTGGTAATTTCTATTTATTTTATCATCTTCATTATAATATTACAACACAGATCAAACCATTGCAATACTTGTGCTAAATCACATGGTCCGTGATTTGTGGATCCAATGGCGCATCTCTTAGTACATATAGGATCTCTAACATAAAACACTATGGTAGCGACCTCATGCGCAGTGCACACTATTGTGGCCACTGCTTACAGGAGTGCCAATTATAAATAATAACAAGTGCCAATGATGTTGCAGGCGAGCAGAACAAATTATACTAATTACAAAGTTACGGCGATTTTGCAGGCAAGCAATTATAGGATGCTAAATACAAAGTTAAGGTGATGTTGTAGGTCGAAAATAGCAGGAGGGCGAGAATATACCACCACGTACGTAGAAATTTAGAATTTTCTATAAATGTGCCGGTAATCACTAACAAACTCGGAGGTGAAGCAACACTAGCAGGTGATTCCAACCCTTCGATGCAGTTAATGTACAGATTCGTTTTTACAACCCAAGATCGTGTTTTAATACTCCCAGCAATGATGCGAAACGGCATCGTAACAACGCAACAGCAACAGCCACCAGAAAAGGTCACCAGAAGCAAGCGGGGACACAATAAAGGCCTCGACAAACAGATGTGAATCTGCGGAACTTTCAACTAACAACGGGACTCGGCAATAGTTAAAATAATTTAGCTGCCAAGTTAGTATTACAAACTAGCTGCTGATACTTTAACGACTTCATAGTCGGCTCTTCAGCTTACAGCTCCAAGACTTAAATCGCGACTCCAGAAAAATCCGCAATCAAATGCGATAGGTAATTAAGACCCAAATGTCTTCGATCAATCAACCATACAAATCCGCGGTAACGCGAGTCAGCTAGAACACTATGCTTTTCTTCCTAAGTTACTATAGACTATCCCTAAACTAAGGCAAACGTTAATACGAAGTAAAAGCGTGTGATTAAGTAAAAGGCGTTTGCAGAAGAGAACGAAGAACAAAAACTGAATGATACTTGGCCTAGTTACGCATGACAACGGATCAATTATTCATCTCGCGCGACTGAGCCGTTTAATACGAGTTCGGCGACCACGATAACTTTAAAACGCCGAGCATTCGAACGGGGGTAGCCAAAATGCATAAAACGGACGGCACGACCAGAAATAATATTCTTCCCGACAAAAGTCTCCATCTCTCGTTTATACTTCACGCACCCTTTGGGAATGTGTATATAATTGGAATCCCCTGTTATACATTGATAAAACTATAGGGGTTTATTCCCGCAAAATTCTGAATTACATTTTTTGACATTTGTATAGGAAGCCCATGTAAATAAGAAGTAAATCAATATATCATCGGGCCTATGAGATATTGAGAAATTCATGAAAACATATTGTACCGCTTTTCACTCCATCGGAGTACCAGGTATCACGGCTCTGTGTAGATGAGTCAGCGCTTTGTGTGAACGGGGACACAAAGTCAGTGAATGCAAACGTACTTCCTATTGTATTACGTACAGGACACAGGGTAGACCAGACCAAGTGTCCAATTTCAGAAGCATGATTAAATAAGGAGGAAAAAATCCCATGGTGGGTCGCACATAAGCATGCGAATACAAGTGCTACAAACTAATCTAGGGCGGGCGAGGGCAGCTTACGATTTGGCATATGCTTACGCTAAAAATTCAATTGGCTTATTAGTGGTTAGTGAACCAAACAGAACAATGACCTGTGGATAAAAGACAAGCGTAAAGACATAGCGGTGTTGTGTGTGAACAGAGGTGTGGAAATAAGTGGGGCGAAACAAGGAGAAGGGTGTGTGTGTATAGAGCTGAAAGCATTGAACATGTACTGCTGTGTTATATTTCCCCAAATGTTTCCTTCAAGGCATGTAAGAAGCACGTGGATACGGTCATGCAGACAATGAGGGCTAATAGAATTAACAGCATGGTGCTAGGTGATATAAACTCAAAATCCCCTGAGTGGGGTTCGTTCACTGCTGACAGAAGAGGAGATATTTCACCGAATGGTTAACTGTGTTGAACTACGTGGTACATAATACGGCGGAAATGGCTACCTTTGTGCGGGAAAACTTCTGTTCGTACATATACGTGGCGTGCTTTTCAGCAACATTGGCAAGATACGTAAATAACTGGCGTGTTATTGACGAGAAGAATATGAGCTACCACAGGTATACCTACTTTGAAATTAAGAGCGCGAAGACACAGACAAGAAGTAAGGCTGTGATGAACAAAGATGTTTTCCAGGCTAGCCTTGAGCTTCGGGTACGAGTAGAAGTAAATAAGCAATATAGCACACGAGCGAATACTCTTAAACAAAGGTACAAGGATAGTATTAGTAACAGTGGCAATAAAACAACTACGTATCCATACTGGTGGAATGAGTCAATCGATGGGATGAGGAGAGCATGTAATAGGTATAGACACCGCGTGACCAGGACTAACAGGAGAAGACCTTGGAACGAGGAAAATAAAGCGGAGGACAAGAAAATATATAAAGAATGTAGAAAAGAACTGCTCAGGCTCATAAATGAACCTAAACGTTTGCAGAGACATGTGCAAGGAGCTCAACAACGATGCGTGGGGGGATGGATACAAAATCGCCATGAGAAGTCTTAGATGACTAACGCCGTATGCGTTCCCAATGGAAAAAGAAGAAGAAGATCGCTAGAGTATTCGTTCCTCAAACAATAGGTAGATGGCGCATCCCCTTGACAACAAGGGAAATAACGCGTTCACCCTCGAGGAGCTACTAGAGTCCGTATGAAGATTGACAGACCACCTGGACCAGATGCTGTACCTGCGGGAGCAATTAAAGAAGCGGTAAAGACCAGACCAGAATGCTTGCTGGAGGTCATGAATGACCAACTGCAAACCCAGGGCTTCCCGAAGGACCGGAAGGTATCCAGGTTGGTACTAATAGTAAACGGGTAAAACACCTGAAAACCTGTCATCGTAGAGGCTTATATGCCTGCTTAACACCTTAAGCCAATTATACGAATAGCTGACAAGGCGGAGGCTGCAAGCTGAAATAGAAGAAAAAGGCGGACTCCATAAAAACCAGTATGGATTTCATAAAGCAGGTCAACGATTCACGTGC
The DNA here is from genome assembly GCA_940337035.1 of Agriotes lineatus. NCBI lineage: Eukaryota > Metazoa > Arthropoda > Insecta > Coleoptera > Elateridae > Agriotes > Agriotes lineatus. Next base: position 63,715,378 of record OW679202.1, read on the forward strand.
TGGAAAAAGTGTGCCACATGCAAGAAACAGTGCAAAACGGTGGTGTGTGTTGGTAACGCTGGACGTATCGAATGCTTTTAACACTGCATACCACAGCATAATAATCCAGGATTGCGTAGAAGGGGAAATCCCAATACTTACTCTAGCTGACAACGAGTTACCTTAGGGGTAGGCAGATGTTCTAGGGCCCCTACTCTGGAATATTATCTACGACGAGGTCTTAGATCTGGCGCTAGGGCGAGGAGCTACTACGATAGCATTCGCAGACGACCTGGACGGCGCCGGCGGATGACAAAGGCAATCTAATGCGCAAGACAAACTATTGCTTGCAACGAATCCAAACGTGGATGGAAGAGCGAAAACTAAATTTGGATCCCACCAAAACTGAAGTAATTATTCTTAAAGGGAAGAGGAAGCGCGAAGGCATCCGTTTCAAGGTGGTAGATGCGGAGATATGCATAAATAAGTCAGTGCTTTACCTGGGAATAATACTGGATGAAAGGAAGTTTCGGGTACCGTATAATAGAGGTCGTCCACAAAATCGAGGATAGAATGGCGAAACGCAATTGGCTAATGCCATACATCGTTGGCTCGAGCAGTGGAAAAAGACAGGTAGTGTGTGGTGTCATTCACTCGGTATTGCTTTATGGATGCCATATTTGGTGCAGGGTCTGCAGCATTGCAAAATATCGTGACATGCTAACCAGAGGCGCTGGTTAAAGCTCTGCATACAGGACAGTCTTGGTAGAGGCGCTGCAAATTTCAAATGATTTCAAAAAATTATTTCTACCCCACTGATTCTAAAATGGAATCGCACCGAAAACAATCAATAAATTGTAACCCCTTACCTTTTTTCACTTATCCCCTTTCAAATCTTGAAATATGTTTTGTGACATTTGTATAGGAAACCTTTCTAAGTACAAACCAAGTCGATATATCATTGGGTGCAAGAGATATTAAGGAATTCGTAAAAGCACATGTCACCGCTTTGAATTTCGTGGCACGTTCTACGTAGCAAAAGAATTCGTGAAAACACAGTTTACCTCTTTTCATCCTCTTAGGGGTCGAATTTCGAAAGAGAGAGAGAGAGAGAGAGAGAGAGAGAGAGAGAGAGAGAGAGAGAGAGAGAGAGAGAGAGAGAGAGAGAGAGAGATGGAAAGAGAGCGAGAGACACAAAGGCAAAGGAAGAGAGATATGGCCTGCAATTCGTCGTACAGATAATCTGAGCAGGGACGTCTCCAGCTAGGGGTGCAAAGTCTCATTTGCCACCCATTCTGAGTTGTGAGTTAGGTGGTTAGGGAAGGACAGTGATTTGAGTTGAGGGAAGCTAAATAGAGATGCATTTCAATAATTATAATATTGAAAGTTATATTTGTTACTTTACAACAACCAAAATCAACCTTTTCTTGATTTTCTTATAGCAAATTCTTTTAGAGTATCATTTATGTATGTCATGTGTCATGTGTATGTCATACACACTTGCATGAAACGCTTAAAGTGAATAAGGTGTCAGCCTGTGGGTTCCAAGACTTTCGACTCTCGAACAGAGAGATTGTCGTCGAGAGATTTCTTCAAAGAATGCGGATTTGTATAAAATAATGTCAGAAGATAAACCCTGCACCGATTATTGGGATCCCAAGACCAAGCAGATATCAGTGCAGTGTTTGATAACGGTTCAACACCTTCAAAAAATATTTCGAATACAAGCATTTACAGACAAGGTTAGGCGGTTATTTTTTAGGACAACTAGGGAATTCTTTTAATTGATTACGTGGAAAAAGGTAAAACAATAACTGCCAGTGCCTACTCTATTACACTTCGGAAACGTGTCACCGCTGAACACTCTAATTAATACGCAATATCAATCGAATAAATTAACAATAATCGTACAACACTTCAATATAAGCCGGATTGCGAACTATGAATACCCAAAACAGTCGCGTAAGCAATAGCGTTCAACGGCCCAGCTAAGCTACTGCAGAGAAGGGAGTGTGCTAACACTAAACTAATCAAAATTGAATACGGGCCAATTTGATTGTTAAACAACTCGCGAATCTAAGTTGGTAGATTCCCCTGTAAATGTTAATCGTAACTTACAGGGAAGATTTCAAAATTACACTTATCAGACGCAGGCCCTTGGATAAGCTACAACCTCCTATTATAGCAAGAACAAGGTATAAATGCGGCGCAATTAAAGTAATATTTTTATTTTTAATAGATGCAGGTAAATAATATAAGAGTACATTTTCTCGTGCCAAAATAAAATATTGAATCTACGATATTTACACGTAATTGATTGAGACGAACTCCATTTCGTATCCGGGACGTGTATAACGTATGCAATTTTAAATATAAACTTAAAACAAAAATACACGAAGGTCAAGAAACTTAGGAAATAAACATAGGTATATTAATAATTCATCAATATACGTCAATAAGTCCTACGAAAACGAAGTCGAAAAGTTCGTCAATACATAAACTCCATCAACCCAAAAACACTAAAAATCCGCATAACCGAAAATCTAAAAATAAAAGGCTCTGAAACAATATAACGTCCTTAGCGCCACACAGAAGCCTTTAGAAAACTCACTTCTGGTATAAATCGGCTCCACATTCCTTCTCCAGTCCTACGTAGCATAATCAGGAGGTGCAGGCATATCAATACACATTTAAAAATGGTATCAAAATTGCATACGGACAAATACCAAGAATTTTTCAACGATCAAACTTACCCTAAAAATTTGCTATCTCCAATAGATCTACCCGCTGGTGTATTTTTCCAGATTCCACCATCCTAACCGACCATAAATAACGGAGAAGCATCAATCACTATATCATAAATACCCATAAAGAGTCAGATGCAAGGTCTTTTACAATTTCGATAAATTGTTTTTTACTTAAAGCCCGAAATGGAATCCAAAACAAAATAAATCGATAAATCAAAAATAAGGAAGCGAATAAGCGACTTTAACACCACAGTGTTACGAAATGACACTATAACACCTGATCGCCGACGGAAGTTAATAAGTGATCGCGTTATCATACACGGTGGCAATACAATAAATTCGCAGAAAAGAGCAGACGACAAGCCAAATCCTAACAGAGAACGCCCGATAAGTGAAAACATTAGAAGATATCACCCGCAGATTCAATTACATATCTGTAACAATGCATTACTGGGAATGATCTCTGTGAAGCAGTGTCACTGTGCTACCAATCAGCGGGTAATTACCCAAAATGCGGGCATTTCAAACATTTGCGGGTACTTACGAGGGTATTGAATATTATGGGTAATTTCCGGTATTATGAAGCTGGAGCTACTTTTCGCTATATTTCTTCATGAATTCAAATTTAACAAAAAACAGTATTTAGCTTTCTGTCCTATTTCACTCTAAAATGGACACAGTGAAAAAAAATCACAAATTTGAACCCCTGTCCATTTCTATTTTTACCCCTCTTTGCCCGATTAGGTGTTATTCTTCTTCTTCTTCTTCTTCTTTTTGATAAGCTTACAGCCTGTTTATTTACAGGGAATTTTATATACCTTCCGCCGACGACGATATACAACTTTCACGCCATCTTTTTGGGGGGCGACCCAAATTCCTTTTGGTATTGGGTATGGAATCTCTGGCGATCTTTATAAGTCTGTTGGGAGCAGCTCTACTGACATGCTCGTCCCACTGTTTTCGGCGTTTTTTAATGAATTGATGGACATCTTCTACGTTACACTGGTTCCTAATATCTTGATTGGGGATTCTGTCAAGTCGTGTTTTTCCTGCAATTACTCTAAGGGCCCTCATTTCTACGGTTCTGGTTTATTGTTTGGTCCTTTGAGTGTTTGTCCTAGTCTCGGCTGCATATGTTAGAATTGGTCTTATCATAGTCTGACTTTACTCTCCACTGTCATATGTTTATTTGCCCAAGTCAGATCTCTCAAATATCCCGATATTTGGCTGCCTTTGACTGTTTTTGGTTTACTTCGTCGTGTATATTGCGATCACTACTTATTTGGACTCCAAGATAGTTGAACGACATGACATGTTATATGATTTTACCTTTTGATTCTAATTTGCAACGTAAAGGTTCCTTCGAGATGACCATACTTTTTGTTTTGTTCTTTGATAATATCATGTTGTATTTTTCTGCTGTCGTTGTAAATTCTTGTAGTAGTCTCTGGAGATCATCTTCATTTTCGGCAATTAGTAGAGCGTCGTCCGCGTAGCAAACGATGTTTATATTGTGATCACCCATTCTCCATCCTGTCTTTGGTTTTATCGAGTCAATGATATTATCCATCAACAGATTAGGGCTTAACGAGTCCTCTTGCTTTATGCCCGCTGTTACAGACACATCGTCAGTATATCCGCTTTGGGTTATTAGGGGGTTATTAAGTTATTGAATATCCATTACGAAACAATAAAAATAAAATGATTTAAATTTGGGGCCTTCTGCAGCTTAGCGCGTGCGGGTAAAGTCAGGTATTTTCGGCTTGTGTTACGGGTATTCAACCTGTCAACCTTAAAATGTCAAAATAAACATTTAATTAGTCAGGTAACAACATATCTCTACTTCATTCAGTAAATCGACTGCGTTTATGATTAGTTCTAACAGAGACTGTCAATTTATTTTACCGCGGGTGACGTCTTATTGGATATGATGCTTTATCTCCACCAATAGCGTTAGAGGAAATCCTAAATTTCGAATAAAAACAAAACTATTATGTAAGAAAGGCCTGGCTGCCGCCCTCTAGGTCTTGCCGTCCGGGTGCCATGAACGCATGAACCCTTTGCACCCCCGCCTCAGACGGCCCTCAATCTGAGAGTTTTAAATGTTTAACCCTTATCTTCAACACCCTGTATATCAGTCAGGGTTACAACATTCGAAAATGACTCTATAACTCCAATACGTTTTACCCAAACAATTGTAGAGAACTTTTGACTGTGCTTTAGGCTGTCGTTCAACCCCTTTAATTTGACAGGATAGGAAGAAAAATTCCCATGAGCTATGTATTGACCTATCTGTCTTCTGCTGAATTCTAACTTAGTATAGTATAAGTTCGTAAAAAAATCAATGGGTAGGTAAATTCGACTGTTCGTAAGTAATACAAAGTCAGATGATTATTTTTCATTTCGTACTCATACTTGGACACAAAAGTATATGTAATAGTAATGAAAATGGAGTTAGTTCTGAAAGGAACTGGTTTATTTACTTTCAAAACTACACTAAACAAGATCAAGGACACAAGACCACCAGCTGGCGTAGATGCAATTCGAACAGCTGATCCGGGAAAATGTATGCAAATTAGAATTAGCAGCGACGTGGTATAGGTTTTAGGGGGAAAATTTTGAATTGATCCTCTTAGTTGAAAAGTAGTATGTAGTAATGAATTATAGAATTAAAACCTTAAAAAGAACATAATATGATGCACTCGTCACATGAACGAAGTCTTTACAATGTTTATAAGAAAAATTCCTTTCCATACAAGGATCTTTATTATTAGAAGTAAATATTTGTGTGGGTTTTTTTCAAATACCCATCGAGAATTGCTCTGGTTAATAATATGTACCTAACCATCGGCAGGATTTTTTCTGGGGATTTGAAAGAATCACTTGCCGGGGATTTTATCCGGGGAATTTCAATGTTTGCCATTTTATGGCTTAGTGTAACAATTCGAATTTTAATAGAGCAAGTCAGCTTTTTGCTGATCCATTACTCCGGATTATGACGTAAAATTATAATAAGCTGACTGATGATACAGGTTTCAGACCGGATTAGTAATTTTTTCGCCACCGCCAATTTTCTTCCCCAAAACGTTACGAAACCGTATCGCACTGTTTGATCAGCACACCAGTGTGCAGAACGCATTTACACTTATTTCACTACCGAATTAAGAGGTTAATGAGAGAATGAGTAAGCTCTACGAATTCGAAGAACAAAGTAGTCAATGGCCGGCGAGGCCGTGTCGTTCTATGTAACAGGGATAAAACACCGACTGAGTCAGACTATTGATAAAACGATAATATGCACCGCGAATTTGAACGTGATAACGCGTAATTGTAATTACGCAATAAAGCGCGAATACATCCATTCCACGCTAATCACGCCAGCTTCGCGTTGTTAAGGCCGCGTTTAAACGCCCTGGGCTACTTTTTTGTAATTCAACGGTTGATATAAATATTTCCATTCCACAAGGAGCATTGTACACACAAAATTCCGTAACACGTAAAGTATAAATATTATTGAACCGGTATTCGTTCAGGAAATGGACATTTGCACTTTATACTTTTCGCCTGTAAAACATGTAGGATGCGGAAAAACCCATCAAATAAATGTAAATAAGTATTACGAAACTAATGTAAAAGTAACTGCTTTGTTATGGAATTATAACAATGTTATAACGTTAGAAGCGTCATAGCGGTATTAGGTGATTCAGGCCCGTATCCGGCTTTTTCGTCTACCCAGATTCCTTAAGAAAATCGATCACATACGAGCTCAGTATCAGGATTTACGATCCCTACTATACAATAACTATTTAAGCAGTTTTCTACATAGCCCCTCAATTGTAATACACTTGATTCATTAATATTCCATTGTTTCAATCCAGAAGGAGTTCGTGTAGTTGGTCTTCAAAACAACTTACCGCAATGAAAATATCCTCCTTACCATCACGATGTTTATTTTCCAGCACATATTCTTCTAATTTTGGAATCATGCATAATCATTTGGTCAACAATATAGATAGTTTAAGATTTTCAAGTCCGTAATGCAACTAAGGTAAGGCAATTTTGTGAACTGGGCAGTTGTCTTAGTGAATCCCAACTTTCCACACCTTTTTTATAAATTTTCAGAAATTCGCGATTAGTTCTGCCTAGAAGCAGCCTATTCTAGTGTGCCAATGTTCCAAGTAATTAGTCAGCAACGTTCTTTTAGCATCTTAGACCACTATGATATAACAGGGAAGAACCCTTGCGATGTTACTCCAAACCTGCTGTTTCGGTTTGGGGTTCAAATCTCTTCCCCAACTACATACCAGATTGAAAATTTTTACCATAGAATATTATAAATCATCTTTGCAAAAAAGAAGACTACAGTATGTAATAAACAAAAGTGAAGGAAGACTCATAACTATAGGCAACACAAAATTGAAGATATTAAAATAGTATACAGGGTGTTGAAAAAAAGGTAAAATATTTTACTCACTTATAAATCTCATCAATACAAACAAAAAAGTCCTAATAAAGATGGGTATGGAAATGCTTTGTTTCTGAGATACAGAGTGCTAAAGTTTTTAAAAAACCAGCCGCCCCTGGAATAAATAACTTAAATCTAAGTGTGCCAAAACATGATCATTAATAGCACTGTAAACCTTCAAAGAGAGAAAGGCATTAAAACAGATGAAAAATGGGAAATGTCCGAGCGAAGACGAAATTACCGTTGAAATGTTGAAGTTAGGTGGAAACAGTCTGGAAAAAGTGATACAAACACTGATGAATAAATGTTTATACGAAGGTAGAATACCAGAACAGTGGCATAATGCAGAAGTCGTACTTCTTCCCAAAAGAGGGGACATATCATTATGTTTTTTTACCGTCCTATCAGTTTGTTAAATCATATGTATAAGCTATTCAGCCGCATCTTAACAAATCGTCTGACTGAAAAGCTTGACTTCTACCAACCTGTGGAGCAAGCCGGTTTCCGACGAGGATTTAGTACAATGGATCATATCCAAGCCCTACGCACCGTCCTAGAAAAAACCACGGAATATAACATCCCTATTCACATGGTATTCATCGATTTCCACAAAGCGTTTGATTCTGTAGAAACATGGGCAATCTTGAAAGCACTCAATAACGCTAGAATTGGCTCTAGGTATATCGCAATCATACAAAACATATATAACCACGCAACCATTAAAGTAAAAATCGATGAAGATACAAAAACGTAAAAAATAAACGTAATGAGAGGAGTGCGCCAAGGAGATGTCATCTCTCCAAAGCTGTTTACACTAGCTTTGGAGGATGTCTTTAAAAAACTAGATTGGGACGAAAAGGGTCTGAAAGTCGATGGATATCATCTTAGTCATCTCCGTTTCGCTAACGATATCGTTATCATGTCTAGCGATACAGAAGAACTAAAACAAATGATGCAAGACCTCAATAAAGCATCGAAAAGAGTGGGACTTAAGATGAACCTTAAAAAAACTAAGTTGATGAACCCTGACAAAAATGTACAAATAACCATAGAAGACGAAGGCATAGAGAAGGTCCAGGAATACATCTGTTTAGGCCACCTCATCACACTAGGCAAGGAAAACCAAACAGCAGAAATAACAAGGAGAATAGGGCTGACATGGGCTGCGTTTGGGAAATTACAATACATCTTAAAAGACAAAAACATACCGATTAACCTTAGACGAAAAGTGTACAACACGTGTGTCTTGCCTGTTGCTACTTATGGTCTCGAAACGATAACATTAACCAAACAGAGCGCAACTAGGCTTCGAGTCACCCAACGCTCCATGGAAAGAATAATCTTAGGAATCTCGCTACGGGATAAAGTAGGAAATGAAGTAATAAGATTGAAAACCAAAGTAGTTGACGTCATTGAGCGTATATCGCGACTAAAGTGGCAGTGGGGGGGGGGGGGGGGGGGCACATAGCTAGACACTGCAATGGCGACCGCGGGAAACAAATCGAAGTCGTGGAAGACCACAACGCAGATGGGTAGATGATATAAGGCAGTTTGCTGGAAAAAATTGGCTTCAGCATACGAGAGACAGATACCAATGGAGGACCCTAGGAGAGGCTTATGTCCAGAAGTGGACGTCATTGAGCTGATAAAGAAGAAGAAGAAGAAACCTTCAAAGATTCACTAAAAACGGTTAAGGGGTTTTAGGTATTGAAGCATTTTAGTTTTTATCTTAACAGGTTCAGAGACGTGCAAAAATATGGGCTTTAATTTTTTTCTTGAAAACAAAGCTAGATCCGAAAAATTCTCAGGAGACAAAAACGTTGAATTTTTAGTTGCTTTATTAAAAACATATATAAAAATTGCAAAAAATTTGGTGGGCGTTATTTTTTGTGCAAAAACCTAATCGTTATGCCTCCCTGGGCACGCCCCTGGAATTACTACATCAATTGTAATAGGTTCAAAAGATACCTCATAAAGTTATAAACAAACTCTAAAAATTTCATTAAAATCGCTCAAAGCGTTTTAGATAACATAAAAAAACGAATTAAAAACAAACTTTTAACACCCTGTATCTCGGAAACGAAGCGTTTCCGGACCCATGTTTAATAGGACATTTTTGTTTGTATTGATGAGATATAAGTGGGTAAAATATTTTACCCTTTTTTCAACACCCTGTATTATTATACTAGTGTAATAAGAGGGCCTATTGTAACACGAGTGGGTTTGCGGCATGACGAGCGCAGCGAGGAGTGCTGCAACGCCTCTTATTAAACTTTGTATAACAATCATCTAAAACTTTAAATTTTGACATTCCATAAATGTGACAATCTGTCAGTTGTTCGAAACAAAGAAGGCTGTTTCAACCTTTTCCATATGCGAAGACCAATGTAAAAACAGTGCTATAATGGTCTTCATTGTAGCACTGTTTTCTGTGTTATAAGAACCATATTGTGATATCGAAGTAGATACAAGTCCTAAAAAACAGTGAAAATAACAACAGCAGCGCTTAAGAATGTAGAAGTAAAAAATCTGTAAAAGGCTTTACCCAGAACTTCCCTCGTCAACATTGTGACACTAAATAATTTTAAAAATAAAATTATTTAGGAGGACAAATATCTTCACGTTTCTAATAAATTAAATACATTTCAAAAAAAAATGTATCCCGCTGGTGTTTGAACCCCAGCTCTGCAGAATGTTCGATCCTAACCGAATCTCCGCAACGGATATATCTATAGCAAAATTCTATCTGCGCTACCGAGTCTCTTCCAGATAAGTCCCAAAAATAAACAACATTTTATTTTTTAAGGTGCTCACCCTGTATATATTTGTATGAAATTGTACCGGTTTCATGCGAGGTAGATATATAATATGTATGCAAAATATCGTCTTCCTCCGACAAATAGTTTTTGAGCTATACTGCCAACAGACAGACAGGCAGACGGACAAACGGACAAACAAACAGACAGACAGACAGACAGACAGACTGTCAGAATTGAGAAAACCTCTTTTTCGTTATCTAGGGACCTTGAAACGTGAAGATCTGAAAAATCTCGGACGGTGATTTTTTCGTGATTACAATACTTCCTTCGTCTTTCAGACGAGAGAAGTAAAAAGGAAGATTCTAAAGTGAAAATGTTATAACCAAAACTTGCCAAATTTAAAAACCGACAAAAAAGCCCTAAAATGACCTTAATCAGATTGCTTGTGAGAATAATAAAAAATAAAACACAAATGGGAAACTGGGCGAAGAAGAAAGTGGGTGTAACAGATATTTGCTATGCAAACAAATGGGAAGAACAAAAAAAGAGTGAATTTGCAAAATTCAAGCTGTATATGAAAACAGAACGGTGCAATTGAAAATAAGAAAATATCGAAAAGGTTGAAACAAGGATAAATATATTTCTTGATTATTTGCAGTATACCGGGTGGCAATGAGACTAGGGCTATGCGTATCTCTCTTTTATTTATGAATTGATATTGATGAAATTTGATACGAGGATACTAGGCATAAGTTCTGATTGGCGGATAGATATAGTTAAAATGGTAGATTTGCGGTTTCACCGAAAGTGCTATATTGTAAATGAATCACCTTATATATTTTATGTTTTTCGGAATCTACGCAACATACGATCGTCTTACCCAGTTTTCATTTTTCAAAAAATGTTTTTCAAATTTTATTTTTCACCAGAGAAGGCTGTGACTGGTGAGAATCTGGTCTAATTGACTCACGTAACTCATATAGTAATAATAATAATAAAATAAGTTATTTCATCAATTAGATCAATAATAAATACTTCATCAGAAAATGAAATTTGCTAATCGTGTTTTTTTAAAAAGGCATTTTTTTAAATTGCACTTACTAAGGGCATCTTGCCATTAGATAACAAATTAAATTGCCAATCTAACGATATGCATTATCCACCATATCTTTACCTAAAACTGACAAATGTGTACTTAATACATTTTTAAAATACAACACTATCATATATAATCTGAGTCGTAGATTCCGAAAACATAACATATACAGGACCATCCATTTAAAATGTCAAAGTTAATGACATTTCCGGGGAAACCGAAAATTGATAATTTTAAATAATCTGTCAACATTTATAATTGAAAATATATTTTACCATCTATCCTACCGTTATAGTATAACCAGGTTTAAGTAATGTGAACTCGAGGTAGCTATTCGATACTGTTTAAACATCTAAAATAATATTCACGAAGTATATCAACATAACATGAGTTATGTGTCAACGCACTCGCTCGTATCAATGCTCTGAGCGGCTGGCAGCTGATTAGGGCGATCCGAAATAGGGCCCAGACTTATGGAAATTGTGAAAATGATTGAAGCAGCAGAATTGAGATAAGCAGTTTCAATATGATGCTAAGGCTAACTACGCTGCAGCCGAGAACGGCAGACTTATTTACAAACATAAAGTTCCCGAAATGTAATGCAATCCGAGAGTAAAGGTAGCCACCTATAAACAAATGTAGTGTAATCTTAGATATTGAAAATAAATGTATTCGAGCTCCAAGATTTGTTTTGGTGATAAATTAGTTCTTATCGGTTTAACTGCTTGCAGAACAATGAGAAGTGTAGTCGGGCCTTCGCAGATTTGATACTTCCCACAGGTTAGGTAACTCATATAACTAAGTATTCTCAACATTAATTTTAAAGGCCTACCGTTAGCTGAAAAGGTTAAAATAAAAACACTTGGATTAAATTTCAACCTGCTAAACAAAGTTGGAACTCCCAATTTTACAAGACATTTTTCTGGTGACATTTACAAGAAAAACAAATGGATTTGTGGATGTGATGTGCTTTGTTTTTCATTATTAAACACTTATGTACATTGGGCGTTGCGTCTGAATAATTTTTGTTCTGTGCATATGCTGTTTTCGTTTGGATCACTAAAATTAAAAATCATTGCTATATTTGATTTAAAACATCGACGGGATGTAGGTGAGTCATTATTATTTTTTGCTTAGTAATTGTTAAAAATTAAGGGCCCCCAAATACAATTATTACTAGCCGCCACTGATCTGTCTGCCATTTCAAAATCCCTGTAGAAGTAAATTGAAATGAGAAGAAGGCTCACGTGACATGTGCGCTTTAGCGTTCCAGCTGGCGGACGAGTCCAACATGCCGAACAAGGTGAGGCCATCTCGGAATCAGTAGCGTAATGTCAAAACGGGGTGCTATTTAATTATTTAATAAATGAAATCTGTATTATTAGGAGATTTCATTTTATTTTAAGCTTCTACCACATTCTGTAGGATGAAGCACAGTCGAAAGATGCTTGTTACTTCCTTTTACAATAAAGGAAGTATTGGATTCACCCCAAAAATTCGAAATTGAGTTTTCAACAGATCTTCACGTTTTAGAGTCCCCTGATCCCAAAAAACATATTTTTTTTCATTGGTCTGTCTGTCTGTCTGTGTGTCTGTCTGTGTGTCTGTGTGTCTGTCTGTGAAAAGAATATCTCAAAAACGAAAAGAGGTATGGCGTTGAAACTTCATATATAAGTTTTGTGTACTATGTAGATGCGACAGCAAGCTTTTGAAGAAAATTGCATAACCGGAAGTAGGTGTTTACTCTTGTGATTTTTCAGTTTTTTTTCGATTTTTTCAAAAACGGCTCTAACGATTTTTTTAAACTTTACATTTTTAATGTGTATTGATGTGAGATAGATGATTTTTCAGTTGAATACTTCTAAAATGGGTTTCTTTTGTTTTTTTTTCTATTTTTTTATTAACTTCTATTTTAAATAGAACACCCGGCATCTTATTACATTTTTGAATTCCGCTTAAAATTCTAGAGAAAATTTGTCTCTTGAACTAACACTATTTTGTACCGTTTTTGTAAAATTTGTAATTTTTGAAAATTTTTGACAAATGCTTAAAAATTTAAAATCAATATTTTGGCTAATTATAAGATCACTGTAAAATGAAGTTGTGTGCGTGTATCACACCAGATTTTTGTTACTTTCACTTATTGTTTGTTCTTGTCCAGTGTCCAGTCCCCATTTTAATTAAAAATTTCGCCGCCACTGATAATTCTACGACGGAGCATGTGACGTCATGGCGTGCCTTCTCATTTCAATTTACTTCTAGCAAATTTTATCTAAACCTGTTCATAAATAAAGAATATAGAGAGAGGCATGACCTTGGTTTAATTGTCACCCAGTAGACAGGGTGGTTGGTTTTTCATTCTGCAAGCTGTAACTTGTTGCGAATTTTACAAAACCCCAAAGGAAAAAGTTGCTTGCTATGATGACATCTCCCAAGATAAGGAATAATAAAGTTTCCACAGCCTACTATTTTTGAGTAGCGATATTCAACTTTTATTTTTTAAATACAATTCTCCATATATTTTTGCATTTTCTGAAAGCTAATGAAATTCTCTACACAACGATGTTATAATACACCTATTTTTCCAGCAACTTATACTAAAAAAATAGGAATTAAGGCATCGATCTGGTAGTCTATGGTTTGTAAAAAAATTCCATGTAGCAAACAAAATACAAAATATATTTCATCGGTCATGTGTCAATTGCTGGGAAGGTTGTGTAGAGAATTTTATTAGTTGTCAGAAATTGCAAAAATTGATGTGGCGTTGTATTTAAAAAAATAAAAGTTGAATATCGCTACGCAAAAATAGTAGGCTGTGGAAACTTCACTACTCCTCATGTTGGAGATGTCATCATACCAAACAACTGTTTTCCTAACTTTCTCTAACTTTTTCACTAACTGCGCTGTGGTAGGGTCAAATGGTCTAGCCTCTTTAATCTTTTAATACAATCAACGGTGAGAAGATTCACAGCTTTGGGGCTTGAATGAATATTGAGGAGAATTTCTTCCTTTACATTGGCTATTGTTACATCAAGTATATGATGTGATTGGAAACATACCAGGTCACATTATACTAGGTGAGTTTTTAAAGTGTTACAAGACGATATCTCGAAAATGGTTTAAAATATTTTCATGAAATTTTAGTGACGCAATAGGGAGATGGGGAGATATATTTAAAACATTTTTTGACATTTACCCCCTCTTTCTGTTTTAAGCGGTGGGGGTAACTTTGGAATTTAAGTAGGATGATGTACTTTTGTTTATAAAATTCGAATCTATATAAACAACTACGTATGTGTACAAAAAATTGATTTGGTTACGGTTACAGAATAATGACTTATTAAGTTATAAAATAAAAAAAACTATTTAATTTCAATTTATTTATCGTCTATCATGATTGAGGAGTTGTTCGAATTGTCCCCCTTTAACTTTCAAACACTTTCTCATTGCTTTTCTAAATGAATTTCGTACCCGCTGTAACATTTCAGGTGTCACTTATAAGCAGGTAAAGCGGATTCGGCCAAGAGTAAATCAAACATTTGTTTGTACACAAATGCAGTTTTTTAGGTAGATTGGAATTTTATAAACAAAAGTACATCATTATATTTTAAATTTTAAAGTTAAATGTCAAAAATATGTTTAAATATGTCCCCCTCCATTTCCCTATTACCTCACCAAAATTTTATGAAAACATTTTAAACCGCTTTCGAGATATCGCCTTGTAACGCATTATTGTGGACTGGAAGTGCTGGAGCTTCAGTATATTTGATTCACAAGCAAAATCCCATAGCTGGCAGCACATTGGTTGTAAAATGGATCCATTATAAAGTGCGAGTTTCTACTCATGAACCAATACACTATGTATAGTAGATGGTTCTAAGTATAATTTATTTAAGTTAAGCGTTTATCTGAATAGAGGCTGAGCTATTTAACATTTTCTCTTTGAGGAATGAGATTGGTATTTAGTAACCTCTGAGGGCGCATTCCTCTCCTAAGAGTAAATGTACTGTTGGCTTTGATACTCCATGTTTTCAACTATCTTCTTCTTATTTTTCTTCTTAGGTTAGGAATTTTGTCTGTGTATATCTTGATTTAGCCCTATTCCTGTGATATCGACCGCCAGCTGTCGCACTATCTCATATGTGGTTCTTCAGGTGGTCGTGTTCCGTATGGTTTTTCGTTTTTGGCAATTTTTGCTAGTCCGCCATTCTGTCTACGTGTGCGTTTCGCATTAGTCTTATATTCCTTGTATATCGCACCGTGTCTTCTGTTTTCCATTCGTCTCTGATATCGTTGTTTCTTCTCCCATCCCTTAGCGTGGGTCCTGTGGTGGCTCTTAGTACACTAACCTCAGTTGTTCTACCTGTATCGGCTCGTTCTTCCGCGGTGAATGCCATAATGTGTCTTACGCACGCCTTGTCTATTCGGGATTTGCTTTAAATGATCATTTATTTTTGTTCCCATATTAGATTTTTTAGGTAGCGGCAGCTTTGTTGACTTGGTGCCCAAATTCTTCCTTAAGGGCACCAGGTTCCTAGGTAGTTGAAGGACATGACTTTTAATTGTGCTGTTTTCGATCGTTAACTTACATCGTATTGGTTCTCGTGCTACAGTTAGACGCTTTGCTTTGGTTTTCGACATTATCATATGATATTTCTCAGCTTTTGTTTTAAAGGCGTACATACTTTTCAACTATCGCTCCACTTTATTAAAGTGTTCTTGTAGATGTCAAAATAGAAGGTGTGGATCTTTATGCGAAGCCATTATTGCAGTGTTATCTGCAAAAATAGCTATATTGGTGTTTAGGGTAGAAAGCAAATCAGCGGTATAGAGAAGATACAAAAGTGATCCAAGCACACTGCCATATTTTACAACAAAGTGTCTCTCAGTCACATAAGATTTCAGGATTTAATATAATAGCGATGGGAAGGTTAGTCTTGGTTTTGTAGAAAAAAATCTACTATCACACCTTATAAAAAGCTTGAGACATATCAATAAAGGCAGCTGTGCAGAACCGTTTATTCTCCAGGTTTCTTTAATGTTCTTTACAACTGTGTGGATTTCCTCAGTTGTTGAATGAACTCATTGAATTGATGATCTAGAATTAGGTGTTTTGCTTCTATCAGAGGCTTAATTTTGGCTAAGAAAAGTTTCTCGAACATCTTAGACAAACTAAGTGGAAGGCTGATCGGACCGGCCGCATCCGGGTTTCAGGAAAAAATTACTTGAGCCACTTTTCCTTTTTCTTCTTCTATCAACAAGGATTAGGCATGGCGCCTGTTCCGAACTTCATGTTTATTAGGACCATTTTTTCTTCGGTCAGCCTACATCTCTACGTCTTCTTGGATGGTAATTTCGAATTAATTTCGGAATTCTTTCTTCACTCATTCACGCAATATGTTGTTTCTGCACTCTTCTATCGTGTCATTTACGTTGAAAATTTCCAGTTCTTTTCTTATTTCTTAGTTTCTTAGTCTGTCGGTTCTGGTACATCCTTTAACACTCTTAGGAATCTCTTTTCCGCTGCTTGTATGGTGGATTTGTTCTTTGTCCACGATTCACAGCCATGGTATAGCAGAATTTCATTCTTGTTTCTTCCCTTGTTTTGTGTTTTAGAGTTCTATTTATTGTCCCGCGTATTGCTTGAATTTTTTTAGAGCTTCTTTCAACTCCTCTATGGTGATGCGTCTACAGTAGTATTAGTTTCATCAATAACTTCATTTATTGAAATGTGTTGTTTATTAGTTTCTAGATTCCATCGATTTGTGTAGTGTTCTATCCACTCATTATCGTTTATGACTTTTAAGATGCCGCTTTTACTTGTAAGGGAAAGTAACCCCTTCTCAATAAAGCATTAAATATGATAGTGTTTATTTTAATACCTTCTCGTGGAAGCTTCACTCTCGATCCAGTCATAACCTGGTGACTTCTTATGATTGAAATTCGTTTCAGTAACTAACTTAACGTCTGCAACCTTTAGGGGTTCAATCGGGAAGCCCATCTATAAGAAGCTTCCTCATCAGGGAGAATTTACATCAGATAAGGCTCAAAAACTTTACCTAGTTTTTGCACAAATATGCTCGAACTTTTTTTAATTTGTTCTAACCCAGTTACCGCCTTGGGTTCTACTGGCTGGTTTTATATTGTACTGGCTTCAAGTTGCGGCGCCATAAATATGAATTGATCCTTACAACGTGTTGTCTTTATTTACTTTTTAATAAGCTACTATTTCTGATTATTAATTTTCAACACATTGGACAGTCATAAATTTATTAAAGTCCTCGTTGCAGCGTCTTTAATATGCTATGAACATTCAAGTATAGTTATATTAAACTGTTTTAAATTAAAAATTGCCGTTTTATGTATAGAATGTAAATAACTCTTATTCGAGATAGCTCCTAAAAATCAGGGGTGGATTCCTTATTTAGTTATCTGATTTCTAAAAAATTGATGTTCTTATATTCCCAGTATCATTCGCATAAGTCACAATAACTTACGTCAACCAAATGTCAAAACAGAGTTGAAATTCAAATTGACAAATACCCAATCGTTACAATGGTACACAACAATATTAAATCAGTAAGTAATTCATTCATAAATAGTTCCCCTCTTTATAATCTTAATTTTCTTTTATAGTTATGACTTTAATAAGAAATGAGCCATCTTTTACTTGGTTCGCACAAATCTCCAAATGCCAACCGGCGGTTTGGTTGGAATGAAGGCAACGGAAGAGAAGAAAAGCAAGTGACGTGTAAAAATTGTGAACTCGAATACCAGTGCATTGATAAAAACAAAGTGCAAAAGCAGAGCACTGATTTCTAAAACATGTGTGTGTAACGAGAAAGAACAATGTTAGCTATAAGCAATAAAGACAATTTTTAGATTTAAGAAAATGTTAATATTAAGAATCATGTAATCAAACTTTACTCCGTTTATGTGTATTTTTTATCAAAAGTAATATCCATTTATCATAATCAGATCACGGTATCATACAACGTGATGATTTTTTGTTGAATAATAAAAAAAACAATTGAAATTAAATTATTGAAGCTTGGGGCAAAATTTATGCTCTCTTAATTAATGTTTTGTAATAAATAAAGGCGTTTTGCCCAGATAAAAGTGTTCCGTTTTATTGTCAAAGTGACATGCACCTGTGGGAACGTTTGTGGCAAATTCCCACATAAAAAAAATTATAAATTTTTCCAATCATCTCCGAGTGTGAACGGCAGCCGACACCTGAAATTTCCCAACATGGATTCCTGCCTATTCAAGCAGCGGAGCCCAGAAGTTAGCCTTCCAGCACATTGAAGGGGTAGGATTTCGCTTATTATTCAAGTGTTGTGGTTCTGGAAAGCTGTTGAGCTCCAGAACAAAGCCTGCAGAACGAGTCCATGGCATTTCCAAGAGTGCAGCTACGCCGTAATTTTATAATCAGCAAGGCGTTATCTGAATTTGCGGGTTTTGCAAGAATTCCCAAGACATCAAAAACAAAACGATTGTTGGCGTCTATCTACGTCACACATATAAAAAATTCGTGGCGGTTTGTTGCTAAGCGCGATAATTAAATTAATTTACCTGAGGGTTTCTTGCTTCACTTCACGATTTTAAACATTCAAATTAACGTTAATTGCACTGGCAAAAATTCTGCGTTTAGCTGTCAGATTGAGGTTACGAATAATGCATAGTTAGAATGAACTACTTTGGGACGATTAGTCTAAAATTGAAAATAGTTTATGAATATACTAAAATGCTGAACCTACCTGAGTGGAGCTTTGTATTTTGCCGTGAGCTAAGCCTAGAAAGTATTGCAGTTCAATAAAATATAAAGAGGGACAATCAACCATTTTATTTGTATAGCTTAATTATTAATACACTTCATTTGTAATTAGCCTAAAAGTTACTGATAGGCAAATATAGCACAATAGTAAAATATAACCTGAGAATTGTGTGGTGTTTTTGATCGAATTAAGAAGATAAGAAAGAAAATTGAATAGTTTTTATATAAAACCAATAAAATAATAAACTATAATCAATTGTGAAATAATATTCTCTATTTACAATTACGGACCTGGTAGGATCTCTCATCAGGTCTGCCAAGCAAGTTGAAGTGTCCGTCCAAAATTTATATTAAAATCGCCATCGCAAAAACAAAAATATATTAGAGTTTTTGTTTAACGTTTGCCAGCACTTAAAATATATAGAGTGACCTATATATAACTCAGTAGTACTATCACGAAATCTTTATTAATATTAGTTCACAAATAAAATGCTCTTGGAGTTTTGCTACACTGAAAGCCAGCGCAGAAAATGTGAAAACGTATATTTAGTATTAAAACACGCACAGTTTTATTTTGAATATTAGAGGTGCAAACAAGACAATTGGGTTTCTGTTGAAAAAATAATACTGAATTTTCTACTGTTTCCGTTCACATTGAAGATTAGATGAGTAAAAGAGAAATCGAATGTGCACATTTTTTTAAAAGCTTGATTGATGTATATTTTTAGTCAGAAGCTTATGCGTGCCAACACACGTTCTAATGATGGTTATTAACAGAATATCAAACAAATTTTATTAAAGGATAAGGAAATCTTTCCGTGAAATATTAGTAATAGAGTTTTAAATATCGTTGTGCAATGTTAGATAATTAGAAATCCTTCTAAAATTATCTGCTATAAAGGTAGGTTACAGTTTATGTTTGTACCTACGAGGGCGGTTCACTAATTATAGCGTCTAACCTAGAAATAAACGACTTATATATATTTATTTTATTACTTTATTTGTTACCTAAACGTTCGATAGGTACATTTAATTATAATGAAGTCCGTTATCTCTGAAAAAAATTAATCGAAAAACAATTACTTCCCAAATATTTTACTAATTTTGAAAATAAATGGTAACCGATTCAGACAAAATCTGAGAAATCAATTTCGTAGCTTGCAAACTGGAAAATTGTACTAATGTAACTCCATACCTATTTTCAGATTTAAATAAAATCGCACTGTTTTAAAGTAAGTTAGCATAGCAAATGCTTGTCGTAGTCTCACTACATGTAAGACACCACTAACAATACTTTTTCGATGTCAAAAAAACCCAGCGACATAAGCTAATCTGAAGATGGCATTATCAAAACTTGTTAGCAGCTGGTAGATCCGTGTGTCTCCAATCCAGATTCTGACATCTGATTCCGGGGTTTCATCGATAGTCACAAATCTTGCTATAAAGTTATTTGGATTAATGTTAAAAAATTCTACTCGGCCTGAGAAGTCAACAATGTATGGAGAACCCATCTTGAATATATGCTTTTCATCCAATTATTGTTAGTTTTCTGTTCCTGTGTTCCGTGTACTGCGGCCTAGGATATCTATTGTACTCCCAAGGGTTGATTGATCTCATAGAGAAATCTTCAAATCTTCAATCAATGGTTGAATTGTCAACACAGGTGTGTTCCTGAGCATTTCGGGTGTTAGTTCTTTTTCTATAAAGTGTTTAATGCTGAAGGTTTTAGTTCCTCACATTCGTAAAGGCAGTGTATAGAAGTTCTTCTCGTCTTCACAAAACCTGCACAGTGATCTGTCTTCTGGCTCTATTTGAATATGTGTGTGCTCCCGCAGCAATGGCCATGAGGATTCTCGTTATCTGCATTATTTTATCTCGTCAGTGTTTGAGTAATTTTTCGGTTGCACTGTTTGGAGTGTTTTGCATTGAAATATACTATACTTAGTCCTCAATATTGGTCTTTCAGCCAGTTAATAATAATAATAATAATAATAATAATCTCTCGTCAGGACCAGACCTTTTTTAAGCTGGCTGATCTAGCAAGTTCGTCATCTTTTCCGTTGCCATCTATTCTTTGGTGTTTTGGTACCCAAATCAGTTTAACCCTGTTGTGTTCACCTAGGTACACCAATTCTTCATGGAATTCTAGAAGCAGAGTAGTACCCTTTAGTGCTGGCACTGGTTTTGAAACCCCGAGGTACCCGAGCAAATGATTCTATGAAAGGAGGAATGGACATAGGGTTAACAACCCCACTCAGTAAAAAAACAATGTTACGAAACCAAAGGCAGAA
This sequence comes from Agriotes lineatus, assembly GCA_940337035.1. NCBI lineage: Eukaryota > Metazoa > Arthropoda > Insecta > Coleoptera > Elateridae > Agriotes > Agriotes lineatus. Next base: position 63,736,492 of record OW679202.1, read on the forward strand.
TACGCCCGACGGACCTTACGACGATAACCTCTGCATCGAATTAAGGACAATGCTTTAAGGCTTTTTGCATGGAATGTGAGAACCCTCTACCTAAGCAAGGCGCTGCAAGCGGGACGGGGCAACACCTACTGCAAAGGAGATACTGTGATGTGTTCTATAGCTGTCATAAAAATAAGCATAAATTTGGAACATTTCAACGCGGTGAGTCCCAGCATATGTGTACCGAGAGGAAAGGGCAATATGAGTATAATTAATGCACACGCCCCAACAGAAGACAAGGCAGAAGAGGAAAATCCCTTTTACGAAGCACTGGAAACTATGACAGATGTCCAAGGAATGATATAAAAGTTATAATAGGCGATATTAATGCGAAGATAGGAAAAGAAAGTTACTCTAAATCTCAGATTGGCAATTGTAGTCTGCACAATGTTACAAAAGAAAATGGTAACAGACTTATAAACCAAATGGCAACACTAGTATCGATCATTTATTGATCGACAGAAGACATTTTTCAAACCTAATGAACGTCAGAAGTTTCAGAGGTTCTAATATAAACTCGGGTCATTATTTGGTGGGAAGCAAGCTAAGAGCAAGGATATTCAATGCTAAGGAAAGCAAAGGCTCGCGATTATTCAGATATAATACAGAGCTGCTCAAAGTACCAGAGATAGAACAGATGTTCAAAAGTAAAATTGACTCACAGCTAGAAAACCCCACAGGGGAGACATCAGTGGAGGACGAAGGGAAGAGATGTCAGGCGGCATTAAAGACAGCATCCAAGCCGACACTAGGCGAAATCAGAACCCCAAGGAAAACAGATTGGTTTGATGAGGAAATATACAGCCATAAATGAGAAACACGAGAAATACAGAAGAATGCAGTAGCATAGAACCCGAGCAACAAGGGAGGCATACAAACAAGCTAGAAGGGAAGAAAAACGGATAGATAAAACAAAAAAAGGCTTTTTGATAGTGAGTCATTGGAAAAGTTGGAGCTCTCCGAAACGACAATGAGACTAGAAAGTTCTGTCAGGAGACACATGGAATGATGAAAGATTTCAAACCCAGAATAAATATATGCAGAGATGTAAGTGGAACATTGGTAACCAACAAAGAAGGTGGGCGGAACACTTTCGAGAACTACTAAAACAACACGACGAGGAAAATGAAGAGGTTATAGTAGGGCACTTTCAGGTGGAACAGCACGGACAAGAAGAAATAGAACCACCTACGCTAGAAGAGGTCATCAAGGCTACTGAAAAACTTAAAAACAACAAATTCCTCGGAAAAGACCGGATTTCAGCTGAAGTTTTTAAATTTGGAGGAAATAGACTAGTCGCACAACACAAAGTTATGACTAAGGTATGGGCGAATCATAGCATGCTCAAGCAGTGAAGCACATGAGTTATATATCCCTTGCATAAAAAGGGAGATCAGCTGAACTGTCAAAACAATAGGAGCATAACACTTTTAAACGTGGCCTATAAAATTCTTGGTAATATACTTTTTGAGCGACCAAGCAGACCAGCAAGATCAACATCGGCCTAGATATTTATGCTGCGTTAAATCCTGGAAAAAAGAAACCAGTTTAATGTAGACACATTTCACCTTTTTATTGACTTTAAGGCTGAATATCACTCCGTGATACGTCAGAAATTGTACAAAGCCATATCAGAGCTCAAGATACCGACAAAGCTAATAAATTGAACTTGTCCGAATGACAATGACAATCTGAATCCTTCCAATGTACCAGAGGCCTGCGACAAGGAGATCTCATAGCATGTCTTATTGTTAATATTACAATGGAAGAAATAGTAAAAGACGCCAAATTACAAAATAGATGAACTATATTCTATAAATCAGTACAAATGCTGGAATATACACTTTTCACTGCCGCCGCAGAAAATATGGGCCTGCAGATTAACGAGCAAAAAACTACATGCATGGCCGCACCGCCAACAGAAAGCGAGACCTGGGTCAAACCTATAGTGTAGCCAAAGACAACTTTGAAGTGGTGGACGAATTCATATACCTACGTTCATTGGTAACCCTAGTAACAACGTTCCTGACGAAATTAAACGACGACTCGTATTAGCAAATAAAATGTTACTTTGGATTAAGCCAACATCGTATCGAACCAAAATAAGGTTATGTAAGACACTTGTAATACCCGTGCTAACATATGGAGCTGAAACTTGGATACTAAGAAAGGCATATGAAACAAGGCTCCACGTAGTTGAAAGGAAAATTTTTTAGTATTATTTTTGGAGCAGTGTATGAGAATGGATGGCGTTAAAGATAGAATTATGAGCTTTATGAAAGGTATGAGCGGAAACATTGTGGCACATATCAAAATAAAACCACTACAATGGGCTGGACATATCACCAGGGCCAGTGATAACTACCTGCCAAAGAAAGTAATAGTGTCACGAGCTGAGGGCAATTGGTAAAGAGGAGGACCAAAGTTAAGATGGATGGACAGAGTCGAACAAGATGCCAAAGATATCGATGCCGCTAACCGGAGGACACCAGCGAGAGGTAGAAATGAATGGTGTAAGAAGCTTGCGGAGGTCAAGACCAACCAATGGCTGTAGTACCAATAATGATGATGATGGGAAACAGGTTGGAGGTATACTGGCATGATTGCTGCCTGGCTCTCTGTTACGATGTACATTTAATTGCTTGAGTTCCTAAGCACGACTTGAGCAAATATGAGAATTGTCATTATTTTAGTTTGGAACACGGTTGTATATTCACCTATATTAATGCATAGATCATGTTCTGGTCCATATATACCCTTTCCTGTTCCTGTATCAGTTTTGGATTCATATGTGAGCTATATTTAACCGTTCAGTGTGTTAATGCCAATCTACGTGTTATAGTCTTCCCGTTTTGGATTTAAAACTTCAATGGTTTACGGAAATCATGGAATGTTTTTGAAGTTTTCGTTTAGGCGTTTAAAAACATGAGTGTGATTAACTTGTATATCCAGGATAATCCCTAATTATGTACAGGGAACGTAGATTTAGTAAAACTTATAATATAGGTGTGGGGAACGTGGATATAGCTCATGTTATTCCTTTGTAAGCCATTCGTTGAATTGTATTCAGCCTGTTTCTATTGTGAGCATTGTGTGCCTTGTGCCATTGTACCAAAGCGGCATAAATTATAGTGGGTAGAATAACTTTTGTATAGAGTAGACACCATGTTTTGCCAAACGTCCCTCTGTATTACCAAAATAATCTACTTCGAATATGATGCCCTAATGTTTAACTTTTCCTACTAACTCTTTTGTTATACAAGAGCCCTTTGTTGCTTACCTTTCTTCTTTTCTAGATTCACTGAAAGTAATAATTTCTATCAAGCCATGCTATTTACCGATTATATCATTTAAGGTTACCCCATCATTTCACTTATATACTGCAATTGTATCATTCGTCAGGCAGGCAGACAGACAGGCAGACAGACAGACAGGCAGACAGGCAGACAGGTAGGCAGGCAGACAGACAGACAGGCAGGCAGACAGACAAACAGGGAGACAGGCAGACAGACAGACAGGCAAACAGACAGGCAGACAGGTAGGCAGGCAGACAGACAGACAGACAGACAGGCAGACAGACAAACAGGCAGACAGGTAGACAGACAGACAGGCAGACAGGCAGACAGGCAGACAGACAGACAGGCAGACAGGCAGACAGGCAGACAGGCAGACAGACAGGCAGACAGGTAGGCAGGCAGACAGACAGATAGACAGGTAGAAAGACAAACAGGCAGACAGGTAGACAGACATACAGGCAGACAGGCAGACAGACAGACAGACAGACAGGCAGGCAGACAGACAGACAGACAGGCAGACAGCGGACCAAGTATAGTACCTTGAAGGACTACATGTTTGATGATCATGTCAGAATTGTTCAAACCATTAAAAACTTGTATTTAATGGAATGGTATGCGATGCATTCAAGAATTAGAAAATTCAATAAAAAAAGCTGTATGGCATAGCACTGTAAAATCGTTTTATTGTAATTTCTATGACATGCAACTGATACAATTTCATTAAAAATGAAGTTTTTAACTCATATAACCATTAATTTAAGACGATAATTTAGTTGTACTCTTTTTTGAATAGCAGCTATCGATCGACTTGCACTTCTGGATTAGTGTTATAAGTGATACTTTTTTAATTTCACGTAAAATTGCGATTTGAGTATACTACATTATTTTCAGCAGTGATTTAAAATATGTATAAATATACAGGGGCGTTCCATTAAAAAACAAATTTTAGCGTTTTTTTTATTGCTGGTATCTAAAACAAAGAAAGTTCTTTCCAATATATTCATTAATAATGTAGGTATAGCTATTTAAAAACACCATGCAGAAACAAAAGAACCAATCTTTGACATTGTTAAACATAATTAAAAATTATTTCAGCAAAAATTATATTCCTATACATATTTGCAATGAATTTTGAGAAAAACAACTGGATACGAAGTAATTTCAACAGAAAATGTCAAAGAACCCTTCTCAGTTATAATAGGATATAAAATTTAGGCAGTCATTAACCCTTGTAATGAATTCTAATGAACTCTAAGGGGTTAAGAACAGATCACTGACCTACCATTACCGGAAAAAAACAACAATTTTAATTTCCTAACAAGGTTAGACGTCTGTTACTAGCAAAATTGTTTAATTTATTTATAGTTTTAAATTCAACATTTATATTGTCATTTAATAAAACTAATATAACAATAAACTGGAAATGGGAGTGCCGTGAATAACAAAACAGTAATTGGAAAAAAGAGGCGATCACTTAAAGTAAAGAAGATGTTGCAAATTAACCTAACCTCTTCACTCTCATAATTTATCTGTTATTTCTTGGCACAATAGGTATGGACTTGGATAAAAATTCATAACATCCTTCGCTTACCTAAAAAATAAAAATTAATTGCGAACGTGACTGTACTGTAAATTAGCCATCAATAAAAGTAGGTAATCGTGTGACTTTAATTCACGCTGGGATGTTTCATAATCATTGATGAATAGTGCTACTTCCTTACAAATGAGTCACCCGGACCTTTAAATTTCGGCAAAACAGTGAATATCGCCGTGTTGTTGTTTGATTGATTACTGAGGTTTACGTCGCGGAATAGCGGTCGGAGTACAAGGCTGAGTTACCTGACCTACTTCGTTTTCATGGAATAAACGTGATATTCGTAGTGTAGGTAGCTCTATTCAGTTATACTTTTCGAGACCCCAATCAGGAAATATTGTAATTATGTAAGAATTGAAATTGAAATTGAATATACGTATAAGTACGACGTTTAAGTATTCTAAAAAATATATCTGCCTGTACATAAGTAAGTGGGTGTGTGCCTACGTGTATAGTGGCTACAACCAAAAGAGTGGAATAAATTTTAATTTTTATATCCCAAGAAGAATAAGCATCCCATTTAAAAAAAAATCAGTTCAGAAGATCATAGTTAAAAAAGTTTTAGATTACTCTAATTTCCACTACGCCATTTTAAAGATTTAATTAAAAAATTTTACAATTGATAAACATTGCAACTGTTTAATTTTTTATTAATAAATAAACAATGATTTTCCATTTTTCTGAAGTAGCTCAATAAACTCTTATAGATCAAATCTGAAGCTCTAAATAAAAATTGAAACTCACTGTTCGGCAATTGTTTACAAATTTCTAAATGTTGAAAAAATCAACATAACTACCACTTCTATTTATTTTTGTAAATACACACTTTAACGTGTAATTAGCTTCATATACAGGGTGTTTAAAAAATACTTTCGGATATTTTACCCACTCATCAATATAAGCAAAAAAGTCTTAATAAATATGGGTCTGGAAACCCTTCATTTTCGAGATAAAGTTTTCAAAAAAAAAAAAAAAATATCCGGGCCGCTCCTGGAATAAATAATTTAAATCTAAGTACCCCAAAACATGATCCTTAATAGCATCAATAAATCTTAAAAGTTTCACTAAAATCGGCAGATGGGTTTTTGAGATATTGGAGCATTTTAGTTTTTGTCTTAATAGGTTCAGAGGCGTGCAAAAACATGGGCTTTATTTTTTCTTGAAAACGAAGCAATCTACGAAAAAAATTCAAGCTAGAAAAAAGTTGCATTTTTAGTTGGTTTATTAAAAGAAAATATGAAAATTGCAAAAAACATATTGGGGTTATTTTTTTGTGAAAAAACCTAATCGACATGCCTCATGGGTACGCCTCTGGAAGTACTGGATCAACTGTAATATGTCCGAAAGATACCTCATAAAGTTATAAACAAACTTCAAAAATTTTATAAAAATCGCCCAAAGCGTTTTTTACATAACAAAAAACAGATTTTTTAAAAACCTTTAACACCCTGTATCTCAGAAATGAAGCTTTTTCGGACCTATGCTTATTAGGACTTTTTTGTTTGGATTGATAAGATCTATAAGTGAGTAAAATATCCGAACGTATTTTTTAAATACCCTGTATAGTTTGGATCTTAAATTTCATTGTATCAGTATAAATATTAACATTTTCAAAAGAATTTTCCTCGGACTTCCTGATTATGATTTGTTATTACTTTTCATCATTTGTAGCGAGAATTTTTACAACTCGCTCAGGCTTGACTTTGTTACTAAAAGTGGATAAGATTTCTTCAATTCTACAGATCAAGTAAATACATTTAACTAGTTAAGATCAATAATAACTAATAACGCAGAATGGAAGACTAGCTAAGCAGTTAGAAGAAAGAAGAAGAGCAGTAGGTAGACTCCTTAATATTTAGTATAAAAACTTATGGGTCGGAATCATGCGTACTCACGAAAAACCAGACGAACAAATGAAACAGTACGGAAATTAGATTCCTCGGAAAAGTAGAAGGAATAACAATTATTATGGATAACATAAAAAATATGAAGCAGAGAGCAAACCTGGATATAAAACCAATAAGAAGCATCGAAGAAGGTCAGATGAGATGGTTAGGCCACATAAGTCATATGAGCAAGAAAAGAAGATTGAGGAAAGCCTGGATAGAAGAAGTGAGAACAGCTATAGAGAAGAGAGATATAAAATGGTAAAAGGCGAAACCAATTGCACAAGACAAAAAAAAATGTTGAAAATGAAACCAAAAGATTAAATACTCAAAATAATACTTTGTGCAACCAAAATAATGAAGAACACCGACTATCTGAGACATGTATCGGCGGAAGATGGACTTGTGGCAAACGATCAGATAAAACAATGAAAACCAATCTGCCGAAATCGTTAGACTAAGCTGGGCAGCATTCGAACAATTATCGTGAGTCCTGAAGAACAACAATATACCGTTGCATCTTAGAATAAAAGTATTTAACTAGTACATCCCCCAGTTCTCAGATATTGAGCCCAAACATGGAAATTTACCAAAAACAACCTAGAAATGATATAAAAATTCAACATCAATGGAGAGGACTACGTTAGGGCTAACTTTAAGAGACAGAAAAACAACCAGTTAGGGTTTAAGAAATCATTTATGCCAATCTTTAAACTGTGTTCCATGCTAATCCATAGTATAGTATGAGCAAAAAGAAAGTTCATCAACGATGCCTTTGGAATTTTGAAGCTATGTGTATTATAACACCAGAAAATTATACCTAATCATTGTCACTGCCATTTTATAGACAGCGGGTGACAGTGGATAACATCGCAACGTGATCATAACCGTAATCAGGACTTCCGTAATAAACGCAATGGAAATATTTCCAAAGCCTGTAGAAAAAGAAGAAGAAGAAGAAGGTCATAACCACGCTTTGTAACAAATGTCAAATGACAGCTTCATATTTTTTGGTGTTATAATACACATGACTTCAAAATTCCAAACGCGTCCTCTTTGGTCATACATACATACATAATCCTGAGCCTTTCTACTGTAAGGTGTAAGGCTTAGCGTCGATTGGTTGTCACTCTTCATTGGTTGTTTTCTGCACCACTTTTTCCATTCTTTTCTGTCTTGGGATTTTTGTCTCGTTGTGTTCCATTCTAACCCCCTCTGTTGCGCTGCCTTTCTCACCTCTTCTGTCCACGCCCTCCGCGGACTTCCCACTCTATTCTGTCCTCCTGGTCTTGCTTCAAAAGTCTGTTTCACCAGTTGGCCTTCATCCAGTCTATACACGTGTCCTAGCCATCCTAATTGTCTTTCTTGTATTACTTCTTTCACTGCCTTTACACCTAACTGCTCTCTGTAAGTTGTGTTCCTAATCCTGTGTTTTGTTTTTCCTTCAAATTTGCTCCAGAACCTCACTTCTGTGCTCGTCAGTTTAATTTGTTGTTTATCTGTGACCACCCACGATTTACTTCCGTAAACTAGAGCCAGGTACACTACTTCTACTTTGGTTTCTTTCGGTATTTCCGCTTTTCTCAGAAAGGTGTTATTTATAGCGTTGAAAGTTCTTCTTAAAACGGCTGCACGCTCATTTATTTCGTCATCTATCTTCTCGTTGCCACTGATCTATGTCCCTAGGTACTTGAATTTGCTCACCTGCTCTATTTCATTCTCTTCTATTGTAATCTTGTGCCTTCTTTCTTCTGCTGCTATAATCATTGTCTTTGTCTTTTCTGTGTTAATGTTCATGACTGCTCTTTGCATTTTCCTATTGTATATGTTTATTCAGTAATAACTAATAACTAATAACAACTTCCGGAATTGGACCGTGTTATTATTGAGATCGAAGAACTCAACGTTTGGCCTACTTTCGTAAGGGGCTTCATCAGGAGGAAAAGCAAAAGAGCACGGTATCTCAACGTGTAAACCACGCCAGAGGCGAAAACCCTTCGCTTTTACCATGTTGTTCATCAAGCAACGCGCTTAAGAAGTTTCTTGAAATTTTTCTTTACCACTTTAAAACTGCTTCTTGGATCAAGTTTGAATCTTACGTGATTTATAGTTTTTTTTTTTCTAAAAGCCTCATTATATGACACATTTTTGGCATTGTACATAAAATATTTTATTATTATTATTATTTATTATTGTTTATCTAACAATCTATGTGCAATTTTTTAAGTAACGTGGCACTTATACGTTGTGAGCTTTAACTCGCGTATTTCCTGAAATTATTGGTGTTGAAATGTCACACCATAATGAGTTTTCCAATTGCAAAATGACGTAAAAAAATAACGGATAATAACTTCAGGTACGTTTATCTCGGCAACCGTTGAATTTTTCGATAGAAATCAAATTTACCTTATTATATGAAATTAACATATTTATTAAAATATCGTACATATCAAGCCAAAATAGGGTAACTAGGTCTCCTATGCACAGATCTAATTTCAGCAACACGAGGCTTTTGGAAATTTAATGAAATTATATTACGTCAAACTTGAACTTGATTTTTGAGTTGTGTGAAAAAAAATCAAGTTCTCGGGAGAATAACATTTCAAAAATTCATTATTTATTACGGTATATTTGGCTCTTTCAGTTTATATTGAAGAGTATCCTGTTAGACGTCCGTCACCTATTCTTTTCAGAATATCGCGTATAAGTAAAATTTATAAGCTATAAGGGATATTTATTACACGATCCCTGCCCTTTTGTATAGGGCAAGAAGTTTCTGTCTTAAGCAAAACACCGAGCTCCGTAGCCTAGTGCCTTGCACGCCTACCTAGCATTCGGGAGGTCGTGGGTTCGATTTCCGCGACCGTCTGCCTTGATTCAGGTATTTAGGTGGTTTTCCTGAGTACCTTCTCTGAGGTGAATGCCTTTCTTCCAGTCTCCACCCCTCCGTTCTCTCACCCATCTCGAGTTTCCCATTCTTGGCTGAATAGGGACGGAAGGTCTCTATAGCAGCCCGCCTCCAGTTTGGGGAATTGAAATTACCTTAACCTTTGCCTTTTTTTTCTTAAGAAACTATAATCTAAATACTTCTAAAAAAAGTTTTAAGGCTGAAAATAAAGATACAACAGTTAAACAGCTTTTATTGTATTCGCATGATTTATATGTATTAATCACATTTATTTTTCTCATTTAGTGTCTACAAAGTATCCAAAGGCATTTTTATCTTTTCATTTTTGAAACAGCAAGGGTTAATTGAAAAAGTAAATAATATACTATAATTGTAGTGCACATTAGTTAATCTGAACGGATAAGATGGTTTTTCAAAATACCTTGAAAGGGTTTCTCTTAGGTTTTTGAAAGCTTCCAGAAAAAATAATTTTCACATTTGAACTACTGCTATACTAGAACACCAACCATCACTGCGCAGTGTAATGGTAACCATTTTAAAGATAAATAAAGAAATTGGGAAACTACTATTCTGGGCGTTACCGCAGGTTGCTGTAAGACAGCAAATTTATTATTTTGGCGGGAATTAATATAAAATACAAATATGTAATAAAATATTGTTACGTTTGTTAAAGGTCGCTCTATGCACAATTGATGTTAATTCACCGATATGCCTCTGTTACAACATTATAAATTGCCTCGCCCAGCATGTATACATATATACCTTTAAGATGCTACATCTATGCAACAAAACCTCCAATAAAGTTTACTACTTTAATATTAAGCAGGATATAACTGTAAGGATAGACAAAAGAATAAAGAACAAATAGAGGTTTGTCTTAAGTAGAGCTTGTCAGAATATAAGCAAACATTTAAACGAACGTCGTTTCTAGAGTAACACTTAACATGTTAACTTGATAAATTATATAATTGATTTTTAAATGCCCTCAAAAGTATTTGCAATCATCAATCAACACGTTGTCAAGCATTGCGTTCCAGTGACGGAAAGTTCTATTCTTAGAAAATGCAGACGTACCAAACAATTCCTTTTCCAGCTCAACTGATATGGCTGTATTTGTGGGGTAGACTTTTTATACACTCAGAGGCAGTCTGCATGTCTCATAACCGGACTGATGGCAATTCAACATGGTAGACGTGTGGAATAGAAATGTATTCCCAATTAAAATTTACTTCAATGTCTAAGTACTCTGCCAATCATTTGTTTAGATGAGACGAGTGCAGAATAACAAATACACATAAGCAGCAAAAAAGTACATTTTAATAAAGTAAGTGTTTATTGTTCAAATCATGTCAAAAACAATGAAAAAAATCGAAATGATGAAAATATTAAATAGATGGAATTTAATGGTTTGATTGGTTTGCTGTGATATATTTTAAACACTATTTTGTAGGATCAACAGCAGCTGTCACGCGATTAAATGAACTCTATAACGTGCAATGATAAACCTGTTGAGTATTTTAAAAGAATATTAGCAGGTAATAAAAAGTGTAGTTTCTTATTTCCTGTCAGCTACACCATCGTAAATCAAATCAATCGCAAAAATTAATTGATACAATTGACCATCATCAGCAAATCGTTGCCACGTGAAAGAACATCAGCCGGCAGTAGGCCATGGGCCAATCGTAGTCCGGTCCAAGGGCATTGGAGGGGATATGCAAATTTATGCAAGTGTGGCACAGAACTCTGATAACTTAACTACTCACTTACCTTAAGATGAGAGATTTTAATTTTAATTTTTTACAATTTTTCTTGTTAAATTTATAGCACTGATACCCATGTCTCCCTCACTGGTTAATTGGTTCTCACTTCGGTGTTTTTCGTTTGTAAATATGGTTACATTTTTAAAACTGAAAACCATTTAGTTTATGTTTCTCAAAAATTTTAAACGAAATGTAAAACAGAAAGAATATATTGTTGATGCTCAGATAGACCCATGAACATTTTAAATATATTGCTATGATCTATCTGTGGGTATATGAATTTTGTCTGTTATCAAAATTACTTTCTGAACACTTACTTAATCCTAAAGCCTTTCTAGAGAAGTCGAGTCACTGGAATGGCTTCTTTTTCCATGCTTCTTTACACCATTTTCTTTCACATAGCTATGCTCAAATATTTACTCTATTAAATGTCAGATTGACTTCACCACAAATATTGATGGTTATATACTTCTTTCATTTGGTTAAATAACCGGGTGCATATATAATTTTTGTTATGTAATTTTATATACTAGTTCAGAAATTAAATTTTACACATAAAACTCTCTCTCAGGTTGGAACATGCATTTTATAATTGTAACAGATTTGTAACAACTTTTTTAGTTCAAATTTGATAGCGGTTATGTAAATTGCTTTAATATAAAGTATACGTTGCCAGTTTGCTTAACCTCGGAATTTGATAGCATTTGTGGATATCACTTATCATCTTATATCAAATAATTCATTATTAGGAATTACATGTTTAAACTTATTGATCATAAATTTTATTTTTCAGAAGTCTTAATTCAGTCTTTAATATTCAATATTAGTCTAATCTTTTTATGACTTATGGAGTCCTCGGCTACTTTTAAGTTCTCCAAGATAGCTAAGAGATGAACTTCTATAGGTTCGTAGCAACTCCTTCCGTTATCTGCACCATAATTGAGGATGCTGACACTCCCATTATCATGTGCATGCCTAATAACAATACGTTAATTATTATTGGTCATCACTTTAATTGAAAAATATTCTATTAGTACATAACAAAATGTGTGTACATTCCTTATTTGTGGAAAGTACACTGTTTATTATTTTTAAATTCTAAATTTTACTAAGCACGTAGCCTCTTTACTGCAATATTTTTAGGTACTGTAAAATGTAGAAATTTTTCATATTAAAATTGACATATTAAGTAAAACTAATTTTCACATAATAAAACACGTCACCTTTACAATCAAAATCATAATTTCTACACTCTGTCCAAAATAAGTATATCTGCAGCTTCCAGCTCCAAACGCAGTACCCTCAACAAGGCTCCACATTCAGGTCTATCCCCGCACGCTAAAACTCCATATGCCAGAGCTGCACTTCTTTTCATGTGCGTTACTAACTCCACCTTAACACCTTCCTTTATTAATTGCATTGTACCTTATAAGGTTTTTTTTTCTTTCCGGCCATCCGGCTGTTTGTACATGCCTTAGCTACTTCGTTGAACTACATATCACGTTATGAGAATGAACAGAAACAAAGTAGCTCATTGTTACTTTCCAATGAAAGAAAATTACGTCATTTTAGTCCCATTCTGAATTGAGATTCTTAGTTTTAGTTTTTTTTAATTAATTGTAAGCCAAATAATGTCACGTTACCGAAAATGTATTGTAATTGAGTTAGCAAATCTCAATAAAGGTGGCTGTCTTCATCTTTTAATACAATTATCCAATTAATATTATTTCTAAAAATTACGTCGATGTGAACAGCGCCTTAACATTTTCAAAATCTACCGTTTTACGATTAATTAATTATTTAATAAATTAAAATATAAATAAATCGTATGTCACAAACCTTGAAACTACGTCGCGTTAAGTAGACAAGTAACTGATTAAGCCACTAGCTCCAGATCAACAATGTTAAGATAAAAATAAAATTGTTTTAGTTTTGTGCGAAGAATAAAATGATTTACTTGACTTATACAAACTTTCAGCCACTGTTTCATCACTAATTTTCATGCCAATCCACATTAATGGTTTGTTTTATTTATTTTATTTATTAAATTTTGCTAAACAACTGTATATGTTCCAGTAAAAATACATGATAACATTGTTGTTAATAAAATCAGTGTTACTACATTCTTTGAGGTATCTGAAAATGTTAAGTCTGCTTGCAAATAAATTAAATATCTGTAAAAGGTTTTACTCAGAACTTCCCTCGCAAGTGGTGGTTGACAATAAACACTTTTAAAAATAAAAAAATAGGGGTAACAATATCTTCACGTTTGTAATAATATTGAAACAATAAAATAAAGCACTTGGTAAATTTTCTAATAAAAAAAGCATTACCGGCGATGGGATTCGAACTTCAGCGCCTGTGAACGAGCCAGCGAATGCAGTTTCAATGATCTGAGTGTAGTCTGAAGTAAAGTACGCGTTCTGTGCCTCGTCCACCAAAGACGCCTCCGATGGGTGAGATGCGACTACCTTAAATAGAACGCATTTATTGTTAACCCATGTTTTATTGTTCAGAATATTTATTGTATATCTAATGGTTTCCATTTTCGTCAAGGGTAAAGCCTGAAGAATGTGCAAATTGCTACTTCTATTTATTTCTCAGTTAAAGCAAAAATAAAGAAAATTTTATTTTTTAAGTTGCTGACCTTGCATATATTTGTCCGAAATTTTCTCGATTTCTTGTCAGATAAATATATAATCTGCATGCAAAATATCGCTAACAGACAAACGGGCAGACAGACGGAATTGAGAAAACTTCTTTTTCGTCATCTAGGGACCGTGAAACTTGAAGATCTGAAGAAATCTCGGAAGGTGATTTTTTTGCGACGGGGGAAGTAAATATGTATTCCACAGACATTAAACATTTTCTGTGAACAGAGTTTTCATATAATTCGTAACACCAGGATCATAATAAATTTTACTCACATAAATATTTAATTGGGATTATATAGGTTTAAAGGGAAGTACTAACAAATAGTCGATACAGACTAAAGTAGCCCAGAATAAAAATATTTATAGTTAATAACTATTACTTGCCCAGGGTGAGTCCAAGGATGGCTCACACAATAAATCAGACTTGATAAGCATATAACAAGCGCTTTATCTATGTTAATAGTAAGAAGAAGGCATTAATATTTAACACAATCCAACGAAAGAGTAGCTTTTGTTTCCGATAAATTTAAAATTTGCATTTCACATTAAAACGTGTTTTTACAAAATATTAAAGGTTTTTAATGATGTGAACATGTAAATGAAAAACATGACTTTCTTTGCGCAAGTATTGAAATATATATGTCGCACCGCTTAGTGTAATTGTTCAGTTCATGAAATGGACAAATTGGACATCCAATTGATTATCTGGAACCAGATCGTGTAAATTTAGGTTTTTTCACAATTTAAACATTTATCCTGTCCAGTTTATGAAATGGAATACGAATTTCTCCACTTTATGGACTCCTCTAAAATTACACAATCTGCTCACGAGGACATGACAATCATCAACTTTGTTAACTGTACCAACGCATATGTACATTTTAGGTAATTCACTAATCATGTATGTGAGTGAATAGCTACCTATCGGTACCCGGTTGATTTAATATATGACCCTTGACTGCCATTTCGCCGTAGAAGGTATAAATACGAAAATAATTACCATTGCGATGACCTGATATACATCAATTTCAATATACTGATCTAGGTATTAATTAAAACAATAAATGCAAAAAAAAACACTTTTATTGCAAAAATAACATAACATTTGAGAAAAAAGGGCAATTGTTATAACGAACTGTACATAGTCATTGCTACAGTTCATAAAGTGAATGATTGTCATGTGCGGTTTGTGTAATTTTAGAGAAATTCATGTGTGGAGAAATACGTTTTCCATTTCATGAACTGGACAATTACGCTAAGTGGGTACGACATATGCAGGTTATGAATCCTAGAAATATTGGAAGATATACAAAATGTAGCAAGTATTGGTTGTAGGTACACAGCAATGCATTAGTAATGAAAAAAATAACTTAACTTAAATTAAAATTTATTATTTAAGAAAATACAAAAACAATTATAGACACATGCTGAAAAATCAGAGCAAATTCTAAGTATCATTCCTAAAGCCACGTTTAGAGTGGGTAAAATTCTGATTGCACAAGTGTAAGCCTCACATTATCTACACTTTAATTTGCGTTAAATCAAGTATGGAATTATTCGAACTCTCATTAACCGCGACCTAACGGTACACCTTAAACAAATAAAATTAAATAAGTCCTCAAATAACAACATATGCGGTTTAGTGAAGGTGAAAGCAATAATAAATATGTCATAAACTTGATAATAAATGCAGTAAATCTTTTCTAGCATTTAAAACACACACAGTTGCAGCATGAAAGCCTTATTTTATAAAATAACAATGCAAGGATTGAAGAAAGCTTTTTAAACTAAATTGAGTGGAGTGTATTAATGATTAGCACCATTTATGAAGTATCTTAGTACCAAAGTATTTTATTCTAAGCTAATAAATTGCAAACACAAACAATTGGTAAGCTATTCGTACTAGTACTATAGAAAAAGTTCCAGATTGTAAAAAATGTCGAGAAGAACTTGAACAAAACACTGCTGAAGCCAGTGGTTTGAATCTGATCACAATTCGTTAAAAACCCCTAACGACACAAATATTTAACAATCGCTAAATACGTATTTCAGCAGCTAAGCTGTCAATTTCAATAACCTTGGAGAGAAACTAAACACGATAAAGTTGCCTGAAGATACGCTCTTGGCCAAATCACCTGTGAAAATCGACTTTCAAGGCTATAACTATAATTTTTTTGTTGAAATGTTCAAACACGGTCGAAGTTTTACAATTTATTATTTTAAAGTGGACGTTTAAGCAATGGTAACAACGTTATACTAATTAATTCTTGTTTAGTAACTCTATACACCTTCTTCTTCTGGCTTCCAAATTCTTTATAACATTTGGTGTGTTTTTGCTCTCTTAACTGTTTTTCCATGTTTTCCTTTCATTTGCTTCTTTTTTCCATTTGTTCACTCTCATTATTCTTAAGTCTTCTGTTACCTCCTCTTGGATCTAGGTGTTTCTTTGTTTTTTATTTCTTTAGGTTTCTGTTCTGTTATTATTCTTACGGCCCTTTTCTCGCACTTCGTGTTATGTCTTTCTCGTTTATTTCCTCTTGCATTTCAAAGTTGATTAGTGGTCTATATTCATCTTTTTGGTCCAAGTATTGTTCGCGTTCAAATATTCTTAGTTGTTCTTCATATTTTTTCTTTATGCATCGGGTCTCCATAGCACATGTCACGACTGGTTTGTGTATTTTTAGTTTTATCTCTTTACTTAACTTCTTGTCCTTTAATAGGTTCTTGTTTGCAAAATATATGACCTGCCTGAATTCTTGCTTTAATTTCTTCATTACTTTGTATTGAGTTACTTATTTGGGTCCCCAAGTAGCAGTAATTGTTTGTACTTTCGAAGCTGTAGGTTTTGAGTTTCGTTTCCTATATTTCTTCCATATTTCATATATTTCGTTTTTTGTTGATTAATCTAGACCCAATATATTTGCTGCTTCTTCCATTTCACTAAAGGCTTGTTTATGACCCTTCCTTGTCCTACTTATTATAGCCATGTCGTCTTCATACGCAATAATGTCGGTCACTTTGATGTTTATGTTGCCTTGAGCTTTTATTCTTCCTAAGAGACTGTCTAGCACTATATTGAGTAATACCGCTGACAATGCATCTCCGTACCCCACTCAAAGCTCTCAGTTATCCCATATTGTGTTTTGATCACTGCATTGGACTCCGTCATTTTTGTTAATGTTATTAACTTCTTTGCGATTTTTATTTTCGCCATTTCTTCAAACATTCTTTTTCTATTCACTTCGTTGAAAGCTTGCTGGAAGTTTGATTCATCGTGTGTAACGCAAATGGCAAGGAAATTAAATATGACCATTTCAGTACAAAAAAAATTTATGGAGATCTCTCACGAACCAATGAGATGTAAACTCGAATAAACAGCTAACGAATTATAGAAAAATAAATTAAGCAAGTATCGAAAGTAACAAGAATAGGCTACCTGAATGACACTAAAAGGTGAAACAAGCACATACGGAGCGAAGCAAAATAAAATATTTACAAAACGATAGTAAGTTCTATATTAACATACAGCAGAAACGAGGCCGGATACAGCAAAGACAAGGCACATTAGAAATATCTTAGGAAAAACGCTGTATGATAGAGAGCGGAGTGAAGATTTAATAAGAGCTTGCAATTTAGAAGATATAAATGATTGGATAGCAAAGAGAAGAAATGAATGGAACACACATATTAGCAGAATGCAGGACAGAAGAACAGTAAAAATAGCACAAGACAAGTCACCAAGAGGCAGAGAAAGTATTGGAAGGCCAAGAAAAAGGTGGTGCGACAACTTAGATGCGGAATGAGGATTAACCGAAGTAGGAACAGGCGCAAACATACATAGAAGTAGGAAGAAGAAGATGTATAACGCATCTAGTGTTGATCTTCTTGGCCTAAATTCATTTTGGTAGTCTCCTAGGAGTTTTTCTGTGAACTGTTCGAATCTTCGGTGCAATATTACTCATATTATTTTGTAAGCTGTATTCAATAATGTGATCCCACGGTAATCGTTCGTAACTCCTTTCTTTCCTTTCTTGTGTAGTGGTATGTTTACTTCTTTCTTCCATTCTTCTAGCATTGGTTAATGTTTCCATATTTTTACTATCAACTTGTATACTCTATCGTGTAATATTTTTCTCCGTATTTCAATACTTGTCTTCTTATGTCGCCGCTATGCGGTGATTTCCATTTTTTATTACCTTTATAGTCTCTTCGTAAGTTGGTTCTTATGTATTTCTTCCCCTTCTTCGCGTGCTTCTACTATTGTCTCATTCACAACTTGTGCTTGATTGTTTAAAAGTTTACTAAAGTACTCTTTCATATTTGTTATATTTCTGAATCGCTTACTATTATTCCTTCTTCCTTTGTGAGTCCTCTTGGTTCTATTCGATTTTCCTTTTTCTGTTATTTCATTTTTTTATACAATTTCTTCGTATTATTTCTTCTGTTAGAACGTTCTATTTCTTCTATTAGTTATTTAATCCAGATTTTTTTTTCTGTTTGTATCTGTTGGTTGCATCTCTCCTTAATTATTCGTATTGTTCATAATGTTCCTTTGCTGCTGACTAGGGGTGTTAGATATCACAAACTAAGTATCGAATAACGAATAAAATTAAATATCGAATATTATTCGATATATGGAAATACGAATAACTATCGAATTATTCGAATAACTAATTTATTCGAATAATTTATTGCAGTAACTTATTCGAATAACCAGTTTATTCGAATAACTAACTTATTCGAATAACTAATTTATTTGAATAATTATGCAATTATTCGAAAGTTATAAACTATTGCTCTACACCCCATTTTACTGGATTTTAATTTTAGATAAGTTATTGAACATTCACAAAACTAATGAAAAAAACGAACGAAAAAAAAATTGTGAGCAATAAAAAGTAAGCAAATCGTGATACTTAACAGTAAGACAATATAAAATAATAAAGGTCTATAGTATATTTGGATTTTTTGACGTAATTTTAATCATTATTTAAATCGGGTCAACCATGTAATATGTATTCTATCTGATATCTGACACAAGTTTTCTGACTTATGATGATTAATGGCCATTTGCTAAATACAAATAGTAATCATTACGCAGGCATTTGTTTTGGTATTATTGTAAGGAAATTGAAAAGGACTAACAATACTAATGATTAATGATAACCGATAAGATCATCTAAAGAATTTTTCAAGCAATGATAATAAACAAAATAAATAATCACGCACATCTAGGAACCTCATTTATATGTCATAGCCCGCTTGATAAAAAATGAAATTGCTGTGGCCGTTTTAATTTTAAGTAATTAAAATGTTTTCAGTTTGATATTTATAATGTGGCTATGTATTCTAATAAGTTTTATTTCCATAAATAAGTATTTATTCCAATAATGATTCATTTTATATTCGTATAAATTTATTAAAAATAAACTTATTTGAATTATCCAATAAATTTATTCGATAAAACTTTATTCGAATACATTTTTATTCGAATAAATTTTTAACCGGCTAAATTTTTATTCGAATACATTTTTATTCGATAATTTAAATAACTTTTATTTTAATATCGTTATTCGATATATCGAATTATTCGATATATTATTCGAGTTATCGATACAAATGCACAGACCTACTGCTGACTGCACCCATTTCAATCTTGTCTTATTTTTATTTTTAATTGGTTCTTCAACCACCTTATCAAACCATTCTCCTTTCTTTTCACTAGTCACGAAAAAATCACCTTCTGAGATTTCTTCAGATCTTCACTTTTCAGAGTCTCTATATGACGAAAAACAGGTTTGTTTGTCTGTTGACGATATTTTGCATATACATTATATATGGCGTAAATGCTGTAAAGCAGAAAAAGGGGTCAACAAAAATGCGTTCTATTTAAGGCAGCCGCGACGCACAGATACTAGGAGTGCTCCGTGGCGCATGTAGGAAACCCGCGATTTGCTTGTAATATCCCTCCAAACGTTGGAGCCGCCTGCGTTTGAATTCGATGGCCGGTAATGTTTTTTAATTTGAAAATTGATGTAATTAGCATTACCAAGTGTTGTTTTCTATTGTTTCAGTATTATTAGAAACGTTAAGATTTTTTTATCTCCAGTTTCCTTTGATTTTTAAAATTATTTAGTGTCACAACGTCAACTTGCTTCTTTCTATTGCCTAATGTAGTTTTTCTTTTATATCCTCTATTTCTCTATGTCGCACTTACAGGTGTTTTGTGTGTTTTCCACTGGTATTTTTTGTTTTAGTGCTGCTATTACTAGAAAATAGTTAGTATAGGCATTTGCTTCCCTGTACGTTCGCGCATCTTTTATTTCTTTTGCCCTTCTTCATGTTATCGGTATATGGTCTATTTGGTTGCCTTTTTTGTTCCTGGGTGTACACTAGTGATGGGCCTATCCGGAATGAATAATCGGAAAGTTTCCGATTGTTCAAAAAATCGGAAGGTTCCGATTATTTCGGAACTTTTCGGAATTCGATTATTTTACTGTTCGGTGCACAAAATTCGGAACTTTCGGAATTCGATTATTTTACTATTCGGAACACAAAATGAGAAAACGGAATACGGAATGTTGTGTTGACTCACTTGACTGCTATATGCTGGCACTAATGGCAGTGGTATTTAGTAGATTAATTATTATATAGTACACCTTACAGACTTCAAATTCATGTATTGTTTTATACTATCTATTATGTACTTTATGTGCCATTAAACTTTAAAATATCACTACCATTTTCCGAAACTCTATTAAAGTAACTACTGTAATAATTTGAAAAAATATTTTATTTCCTCACATCCCACTGTGCGACTCAAACTCATAAATTGTTTTACTGGCAGTTTTGCAAACCCAAACAATAGATGCCAACGCAGATAAGGGCTTACGGCGCAACGGCAAGTGCTCGCATCGCAAATTTGGACGCACGTCATCTTCCTTCCGCTTGTTGTTGTCTCGCTCGTTTTCCCTTGCTTGCATTTACGGAATGTAAAATAATCGGATTATATTCCGATTTTATAAACATTCCGAAATGGAACATTCCGATTATTGAAATCATCCGATTATGCCCATCACTAGTGTACACACGTTTCTTTGTGTATTATTTTATGCTTAAGTGTTGTTATAATTCACCTACCAAGTTTCAAAACGCCAGGATAATTTTTCAAAACTGGGAAATATAAAACACAAAACTTTGTTTGAAGTTTCCCTAAAATTATTATTCAATAATCACGTTCTAAGAGACGTAAAAAGGATGTAAAATTTAGAAAATATATTGAAATTACTCCCAATAGTTGGGAGGGCCATTATTTTTTAATTTTGAAAAACTATGGCAGGTGTGATATAAAATATAAAAAGTTGTATTGAGTTGTTCAGGTTATAACTCATGCGTAAGTACGCAGGTGCCTACCTAAAGGCTTATTTTGTTCAAACAATGCTTTTGAGACACTTATGCCTTGAAACGCGGATTTCCTCAATATCAAGTTTGAATTTTTACGTGATTGCAATACTTCCCTATACTGGTAGCATGAGAGAGTAAAAATACCCATTGAACTGCCTAATTACCACTTCCGGAAGGTGTGAATGTGCTCCAGCATACCGCAATTGTATTAAAAAATATATTGTTACTTGCTGTGGCAGCAACGTCTACGTGAAAAAATTCGAAGTCGAAGGCTTCGCTCTCTGACTTCCTCATGGTACCGCATAGATGACGAACAAATAAGAACAGGCTAATGTCAATTTTTGAAAGTAAGATCTTTGGAAGTCGACTGTCACTAGAATAGTAGCATTACGTCATGAATACCTTGAGTGAAGTTATAAAGCAAAACCGATAACAGTTTAATAAAAATCTGTACGACGTTGTTGCAATTTGTTGCAATTGTAGAGCATATACTTCATTTTACGCTGTTAGTTGATATTATTCAGCGTTATTATAGCTCTAATTTACAGTCATTGCAAGTTGAAACTGCACTAACAAATATAAACTTTTTTCATGAGGGATCTGAATTACCTAACATTTTTTAGCCGTCTTGACAAATGAAGTGTTCGTTTAACATTTCCACATTTAATATACATACTTTGAACAGGTTAATTTCTGTACCGCGCGATTTATAATTATGGTGCGGTGGTTTGGTCCATAAAGCAGATGCTAAATGATAATTATGAATAAATAAAGAATAACGTTCGCTAGGCTTTCTGCGAGTGAATGCTTTTGAAGAGCTTGGAATCCAAAGCTTACCTTTAAGGCATTTCTTTGCTGCATAATATTTCAATAAGTTGTGGAATCTTGTGCCTATAAAATAGTATGACCTAAACGTTGTTTTCAAAATGTTAGCAAATATATCTAACTGTTAAATTCCATTAAAAGGATAGTGCATGGCAGTGACGGCTCGTGGAGAATTTTGATGGTAGAGCGAAAATATGCACTGGCAAAAGTTAGCATAGTGAAAACATTTACCAAACTTTACAAGTTAAAAATATGACGAACTGAATCGAATATATCTTTCATTTTTCGTGTAAATGTATAGTTCAGCAAAAAATGCATCTTCACTGTTTGAGATATAAATTTACCTGTAAATTATGAGTACCTATAATAAAATGGCAACCATAATTTTTTTGCGAAAACCCGAACGTGCAAATACCCTGTTGAAACTGTACACATGGCCTTCCAAAAATGCTCCCCGGGCGCAGCCTTTCTTCATCTGAACTCGATGAAGTCAGTGTACGTGCTAACATTTAAATCAGAAACTCGACAGGGTCAGGTCAAACTAAGCCTGCTCGACTCTTGTGCTTACGCGTACGTGGCTTCCATTAAATTTAAACTATTCTTATCTTGGTTGCAGTCGATAAACTGCGAAAAGCTGAGAGGAGCTTCGATCTGGCACCAATGCGTCCGTGAAAGCAGGCAATGCTTATTGTATAGCTTATATTCATAAATAAAAATTACTCGTGCTTTGTTTGCTTTAAAATGAGAAAAATGGTGAAAAATGAGTACCAAACAGTGCTTCTTTTAGAATATTAATTTTTGAACGACTGGTTTGTTATGGGAGAGCCATGACTCCTTGGTTCCTTATAGTGAGCCACCACTGATGCGAGAGACGCTATACATTAATTATAATCTACCTAGGGTAGAATATGTAAGAAATCTGCTAACAGCCCAATGAATTACTTTGTCAAAAGAAAGCCGGCAACCTTGTAAGTTTTTCTGTAAGTGTCTGAATAAGTAATAGTCGCAGAGGGCCATAATAGCTCGAGGAATCCTAATTTTGGCATTAAAGCTTGAACAGGTTAGGCCTTGCATACTCTGTCATTGTCATAAAGAATAGGAACCCCTTTCTTCAACAAATTCGAAAGCTTTTTTTTGTATATGTAGCACGATGTAGTTTTTCAAGTATAATAGAATATGCACTGGCCGAGATTGATTATCTTTCCCCATGTAATCTCCAAATAATGGTGATCCTTAAAAACCGTCGCCATTTTCTTTTTGAAGCGGTGAACCCTTATGGACCCACTGCATTGATTCCTGCTTTGTCTCAGGATTCCAAAAATAAACCCAGTCTTTATCTTCTCTCACTAGTATGCACAATCTGGATGATTTTTTACTAAATCCAAATTCTTATCGGTCTTGTATCCTATCTAGTTGACACCTTGCTTAAATGTGTAGGATACTTGGTTCGGATATCCTTAATGCCACAGCGATATCTGCTACCTTTAAATGTCGATTTTCAAGAACCTTCGACTCTGTTTCTCAGCACATTTCAGAATTCGTTGCCGTTTTCGGCTGTTCTTGGATAATCTTTCACTAATTCACGACCCCAAAGGAACTGTTTTGACCAGTATTTTAGTTGATACAAGTTTTCTCCATTCTAACACTATCATCATCTTCTAATGTCTAATTTTCGGTTTGTGGAATTGCAAAGTTAAGAATTTTATTGGGCTTTGGTACTGCACTAATACTCAAAAAAGCAATGGTATGGCATAAATGGATGAACTTTGACACCATACGATACGATAACGTTCGTTGTAATATTCCCAAGACACACTACCATTCATACGAAAGAGACCCGAAAAAAGTACATATAACTTACTTTTTTATTTGACACAGACTGGCGTAAAACCTAACACTCTAACTCCGAATTTGACATAGACTGACAGTGCCACGAACGATACACTTCCATGCTGCCAAACGTATAGCATAAATCCGTCCGTGTCCCTCTTTCCCCTAAACTTTTTTTTTCTCGTTGGGCGGACAATAAAACAAACGACGTTGCTATGTTAGATTAACAGAGATATAGTCGATCCTTCGTAATTTTTAACATTGCCATTTCCCTATGTTGGACATTTCCGTTTACACCTTGTCTATTCAAAAATTCAAGAGAAACCAAAACAGCCAACACTGTATTCCAAGAGCAACACTAGATGACCCAATTACAACAAATGTAGCTCTGAATACGGAACAGCAACTGAATACCATTGCCGGTAACCTTACAAAGGCTATTGCTTGGCAAGTGCACACATAACTTTGAAACATTTAATTAAAAAGTATCAGTTTAAAAAATCTAAAATTGCGAAACATGATTGAAATTGCAACCAGAAAATACAATGGCATAACATAAAGATCTTATTTAAGAATCGATTTCAACTAGACGTAAAATGAAAAAAACCGCACATATTGTACTTAAACCGGATGAAGGCGTTTCGTTGTTCTCAGTGTTCTCACAAATCAAGTAGGTAGTCAACTGTCAAAGGTCCCGGGTAGGGTAGCTTGAACAAGCGACCACGTTCGATCAGCAGAGTTAAGCAACGCTCTTTCTGGCCAGAACTTGGATGGGAGTTCCACGGCTGCATCTCTCGGCGCTTCGTGGTACGGCTGCCACGCAAATAGTTGGTCCCGGATGTCATAATAACATCATGACAGTCGTTAGTGGGTTGGAAATCCCCATAAAATGTACAGCGACGTATATAATTGGCCTAACGGCTGTTGGCTGAGTACTAAATAAATAAATAAATAAATAAAAATAAACTGTGAGTGTCAAGTAATTTACTGTAATTCGTTTATAACGAGGAGAAATTGTTCCCCGAAACGTTGGATTTTTAATAATTTTAATTTCTTGGAGTTGCAAAATACTTTATAAACATTGAAGTCAATGAAGATTCAATAAACACTAAAATGAAAGAAAAATCTCAAAAAATTACCTTATAAACAATAATCAATCAAAAAATAAACAAAAAACGTAAAATCATTAAGCTGTCGCAAACCACGAAGATGAGATGACCATATAAGGAGATTTAACAAGGCTGCCAGAGAATTAAAATAGCTGTCTCTTAATTTGAATAACTAAGGAATTCAGAAATATTTGGAAAATTCGACGCCTTCAGAGGCCGGTGACCATTCCCAATGAAAGCTACCAAAAATCTAAATAGACCGTGTCACCCATAAGAAATGGAAATAAGGGATGGACAAGAAATTACAGTAAAACTGCTGTTTTTGCAAATCACTTGAAGAAAGTATTCGAACCAGTTTCATCATTTCCAATTTAGAAGAGGAAGAATCAATAAATAAATAATATGAAAAAGCTCCTGATTATGACATGATAATTGAGAAAATATTACAAGAAAAATAAAAATGTCTAAAAGCAATTACAGATGTCTTCAGACTACGTTATTTTTCAAATCAATGGAAAGTAGTCCAGATTATAACGGTCCTAAAGTCGAGGAAAAATAGACACGCAGCATCATCAATCTATAATGCACCTGAATTGTTCCGGTATTTTCCAAATTTCCTTTCAAATCCCTGCGAAGGCTGCTTAGTTAAACTTGACTAAAATTCGCTAAATCTAGTTTTAAACTGGTTGCCTCGAGTAAAGCTCAGATGCCCAGGATTCGTTCTACTCAAATGTATAAAACGCAGAAATAACACAGTGTAGAAATAAATCGTATAATGTGTTTAAGTATATACAACATTATTCTTAGTTAATAAAAATGTTATATACATAAATATTATAAAATAAAATGTCTTTGGGATATTAGATCGGCGTGGGTTATTTTTGAAAAGTTCGGCAACCCACACTGCACGTTGGCTTGGCCCGGTTGCTGTCACTGGATCATCTCAAAGAAAGTTCGAAGACGGTAGGCGCGGGTGATTTGTAGCTCGGATGTACTGGAACCAACAGATCTAAACCAGACTCTGTTTGCACCGGCAAAGATGGCGTTTGTTATTTATAGTTAACGGGCAGACAATAGAAATTCAATGGAAAGAAAGTGTTTTACGGTGGCTGTGAGTGTGTTACCGTTGAATGGACGTGGTAATCCTTTTGAATAAGTTTGGACTACTCGGAATAATATAAACTGGACATTTTTGTACCCTAAGCAAAAATCCGCCTTTGACAGCTAGAATTGCGGGTGAGTGCTGAATTAGGCCGGCGGCCTGGAGATCTCTTATAATATTCTGTCAAGCCGTGTTTTATGTTAATTTCATAAAGAGGTTATGGCAATAATAGCCGGAGGGCAGGGGGGGAGGTCAGGTGCTGCGGGCAGCAAGTTGGGAACCATGTCGACCGTCGCAAGACAGGTACAGAAATTTTACAGCGAGATGTGAACCAAGTTTACCGGCGCCAGACAGATACAGGAATTCTTTAGCAAAATGGGAACCAAATCCACCGACGCCAAACAGGTCAGGAGGGATTAGAAAAGGGGGTAGGTTCCGGAGGGGACTTAGTGATCAAGATCGGGTTCAGGACTCAAGTGTCAACGGGCTTCGGATTCTCCTTTTATACTCTTCGGCCACCTTGTTGTCGGATCATTTTTAGAGGGAGTTGGAGAAGGAATTGTGTGATGTTCCGGCTTACGCCACATTCTCGCATAGCGGCTAAGAGTGCCTTATCGAAAATCCGAACGCTATGGAGATGCGAGTGAAGAATGTAACAAGAATTAGCGCTTATTTGTGCCTTGGGTAATTTTGACGTGGGGGCTAACGTTACAAAACTATTAACAGCGCTATATAAAGTAATAAAACTCAAGCTTGGCTTTGAAAATTGAAACATATGTCGATTATTAATTCACATTATGTTGATGTTCTAGAATGATACACACATACATAACTTAAACCATTGCATAACTGTCACCGACTGTCATGTCAAAATATTTGAAAATTAACATAAAAGCCAACACTTAAACATCTGCTACATCACTGATTACGATAATAAAAACTTTTTAATCTTAATTAAAGCTTCTTAAAATACCATTGACTTAGAAAAATTTAAACAATGTATAAAATAAATCGTATTATATAACTACACATACTTCTTCGAGGTATAAATAAAATATAAATACTCAGACCGCTTAGTATTTGTATATGAACACCCAGCATTTTCTGGCTTAATGTGCCTTGCACCTTGTGAAGTCGAGCAAAAACCCGCGCGATGGCAATGCTCTTTGGTGGCTCGTGTTGTTTGAGTATCTTGAGAACGAGGATACTTAGGCAGATTTGGCCGTTTTGCTGTTTGTGCATCCATATTCACTAACGTTTCGCAAGATCTTGCAGCTTGCATCATCAGAGTGAAAGTCGCCGTATGACGCAGAGTGGTTGTAATACTTTAGATCGTGTATCACAGGGAAGATGGCTTTAAGCTTAGAAAAACGTGGACCCCTGTGATACACGATCTAAAGTATTACAACCACTCTGCGTCATACGGCCACGCCCCACGGATTACGTTGCACCCGGATGACCAACCAGCGTTACGCCACTCCGCGCGCCTGGCACAGAGGACTATAAATAGCTCCACACCGACCTTCGGTTCTTAGTGCGAAGTTCACTCTGATGATGCAAGCTGCAAGGTCTTGCGAAACGTTAGTGAATATGGATGCACAAACAGCAAAACGGCCAAATCTGCCTAAGTAACCTCGTTCTCAAGATACTCAAACAACACGAGCCACCAAAGAGCATTGCCATCTCGCGGGTTTTTGCTCGACTTCACAAGGTGCAAGGCACATTAAGCCAGAAAATGCTGGCTGTTCATATACAAATACTAAGCGGTCTAAGCCGAAATTCTATGCTAAGGAGAATAATTCGAGTAACCGCGAAAGCCTCAAACAATACATAAATACTCAGAATTAGAATTGTATTTAACAACAGCTACACACAGGGAATAATCTTAATATATATAAAGCAAAGTCCTGACTCACTCACTCACTCACTCACCCACTCACTCACTGACTCATCAACGCCAAGCCCAAACCCTTGAACCTAGAAACAGAGACATTTCGACTTGAAACTTCGTAGGAGTACTTCTAGAAACAAAAAAGCAAACACGTATTTTGTGATTTTCCGAAAATCAACCCCTTAGGGGGTGAAATGCGGTAAATAAACCTAAAAATCGATATGGGTGTCGTTATTGAGGTTTTTTGGGACGTCGATTGCAAAATGGCATTTATTTTTAAGTCCAAGATGGTGGACATGATTAAAACCCTATAGTGGTGAAACGGGGTTTCAGAGTTTGTATTGGAAAACAATATTAAACAAACTTTTCAATTCGAACCTTCGTAGCTGTACTTCAATAAAAAATAAGTAATTATTTTCTTAAAATCGACTCCTTAGAGTAGGGAATAAAGGGGATATTCATATATTTTCGCTTTGCCCTGTTTTCGTAAATATACCTAATCTATATATATAACAGCGAAATACTCACTGATTAATCACGAAATCTCAGAAAGTATAAATGCTACATACTTGAAATTTGGTAGGCAGATTTCTCATAGGGAGTAGGCATCCGCTAAGAAAGGATTTTTGAAAATTCAACCCCTAAAGGGGTAAAAAAGGGGTTGGAATTTTGTAAGATCAAATTTTGAACTAAGTCATTCAAAGTTTTTGGAAATTTGTCCCCTGAAGGTGAAAATAGGAGATGACGTGACGAGACGGGACGGAACGGGACTGGACTGGATGGGAAGGAATGGGATGGGAGGGAACGGGGCGGGACGGGACGGGACGGGACGGGACGGGGCGGGACGAGACGGGACGGGTCGGGTCGGGACGGGACGGGGACGGAGACGGAGATGGAATGACAGAAAATAATTAGTCATTATTTAATACACAAATAACGAACCTCGCGCGTACAAATTCGCGGGTAACAGCTAGTGTAATTATATAAATCAACCAAAAATGTTAATTCGCGCAGAGTCAGATGTTTCTCAAAAACGTTGAAAACGTTTTGAACACTTCACAAAGTGCCAAAAAGTACAGTATACAAATTAAACAAATAATAACATTTTTCAAATTAAGTTAATTACAAAAAAATAACAAATATAATTACTGAAAGTAGTTCTATTGTAAACATTTTTTGTTTTAACGGTAGGTTAATTAAATTCTAATATATCGAGCTTTGTACTGTTTGGAATCGATCAAAATGGAATCCATAAGTAACTCGTTCAAAATATAAGTACATTGATTCACTTGCTAGTTTTCCAGCAAAATTATGTTTATTCAGTTCTATGATCTAACCTCTAAGCCATTACACCCATGACTAAAAATAGGTATCTCGTATTTTAAAGCAAATCTGTAGACCGTTTTTAGTATAAAAAGTTTTCAATAAATAACTTATTTAGTAATTAACAAAATATTCTGATATTTCTTGAAATATATAGGGTGTCCATTTATAAAATCAGAATCGACTTTCCTTTTCGTTCTTCAAAAAGATGGATTGACATTCACATTAGATGGAAACTACATTCAAATACCCTATCATTGAAAATAATTATTCCAAAATAACAGTAGAAATATGTATAAGGTCAAGCGCTTTCGCTTTTTAGGAACGATATGTTATGCAAATAAACAAATGCACCTGTACTTTTCATTCCTGATTATTATGAATTGAAATTATTAGTTGCACATAAGATAAAAAAATATTAAACAAACATTTTGTAGTCGTAAGGACCATTTTTCACCCAGCATGGGTTTTCTCTTCACAAGACAAGTTTTTACTATGTCCTCTCTGATAGCTAGATTTAACTAGTTGAAATGGGTTTTACCTGATTTCAATATTTAACGATATCATACATATGTATGTGATACAAATTTATTCAATAGGATGTTATATATCCAAATAATCAATTAGATCATGTTTCGAGCTATGTAAAGCCGTGAATTAAGATACATTATGTGCAAAGACTGATAGAAATACCAATGTTTCAGAAAAATTCGGCATAGATCTTGTGAATTAATATGCCATGGTCATGGGAGTAGAATAAAATTAAAATTAAATTTAGAAAATCTACAGGTAACTTGTAAATTCATAACTTTTGTACACTTTTTCAAAATTGTAATAAATTGTTTGCATTTTTTTTATTTAATCGTTCTGTGATGAACAAAACTTGATATCGATTGTTACTACGTGTTCGTTGTTAGGTATGTTTTAGACAACTGTAAAAGAACATTTACAGGATTTTTGTAACAGTAATTTATTTGCAGGGCTAGATTATTAGAGTTTCTTGAAGCCATTTAAATAGATATTAATTAGAATTGAAAAATATTTCTCCTAAAAAGCACTTTGCATAAAAAACGTAAAAATTATGCCAACATACTACTTTTCGGTAAATAATAAAAAATCTAAAGAAGTAATTAACATTTTATATTATTTTTTCCAACTATAAATCTTTAAAGTCTTCACATACAAAAATTTGAATTTTAATATTAAGTCTTGATATGTGACATTTTGAAAAATATTTAAAAAATTGAAAAATTAATTTTTAGCTAAAGTTTAAAAAATAAAGGTTTTCTGGCTTTGAGATTGTTCAGTTCGCTAAAAATAACACACTTTAAAAAAATCTCATTGAAAGCTTTCTTAGTTTTCGAAAAATAGCACTTTTCGAATTTTTACAATTTCGAAAAACTCAATTTTCTAAAGAAGTAAAAATCACTCGGTATATATGATAGGAGCTAAATAGGTTTTTAGACAAGCACAAATTATTGACGTAAATTTTTTTTAAAAAATTAAAAATAAAAATGTTTCCTATATTATGCCGACCTTTTGGCGGACACTGTATATACTCAGATTTTTCTTTTTTTTTAATTTTCCCAACTTTTAATTGTTTTTAGTTTAAGTTGAACAAAAATTTGGTGCACACAAAACTGTTACTGTGAAAAGAGTGTTGGAAGTGTATCTTACTTTAAAAGCATATTTTTTAAGATGATTTTAGTAAAGTTTGTTTAGAATTTTGATTCCTCAATGCATATCTGTTGGAAGCAATGGCTGCAATAAATTGCTTAGTAAATACACTGAATCATAAATATAAAGAATTATTTTTCCAATCAAAGTAAAATCCATTTCGTCTTAAAATAAAGAAAAATGTATTGCAAGGGAAAATAGAAAATTTAATTTAAATAACACGAATTGTTAATAAATAAAAAATCGTACAAAATTATGGGCTACTCTACTATCAAAATTTAAGAGTTTTACTTGGATGAGGAAATTAAATTTAAAAACTTAAAAATTTGATAGTATTTGTTGCCTTTAAAAACGTCGTTGTGGATCACACAAGACGTTTTGACCAATTTTACAATTGACATGTATTTGTAGAAGAAAATTTCAAAAAATGTATTTCCTCTAGAATAGATGTAAAATTCTACAACAAATAGTGTGACGGTCAATTTCTTTACAATACAAAATGCTAATGTAGAGTGAATATTTTCTATGATCAGCAAACAATAGACCCAAGAAAGAAATAAGTTGAAGGTTTCTACTCTTCGAGGTAGAATTTAGAATTTTATAAAGAAATAAAAGAAAATGAGAAATATTTACACCATGTTAACAGTGCAGATGGATATAACAAAAAAATATGATAAAAATAATTATTTAGAAGGGGTTAGATATATAGAATCAAATTTCTTTGCTATAACGTTTCAATTAAAAAGTATAATTGTTTTACATTGTTATTGATGTTCGGATCGTTTTACATTATTTTTTTAAATACCTATGTTTTTTAGTTTGGACAAATAAAAATTGATTTTTAACACTAATTTCAATTAATGTAATTTTCTGATTGCTACGTAAGCGAAACTCAAGTTCGACAATACATCTTTATCGTATCCGATAATAAGTTATAAGTTAACTTTGAAGTTCCAACGAACTGCTAATTTGATATAAAATTGGCTCTGCGCTGTTTTAGTCTACAGGTAGATCTTAAATTAAGGGCCATTTGAATTCCTCCATTGTTATGTGAGATACAAAAAACTTTTATATAGACACGTTATACCATTTTATGTGATAAATATTTTAAGGGTACAAACAAAAATATTCGACTTCCGGGTAAACTGGCAGTTTTATTAATTTTTGTTTTTCTTATAGAACACCCTATATTTTTTATATTAATTTGATAGTTTATAATGTTATCTTTAAATAATTATTAACCAATTATATGCCTAAAGTTAATAATTAACGAGATATTAATATTACACAGAAACAGTATTACTAATTAAAGTGAATCTGATTCCATACGCCCATATAAAAATGACAGGCAAACAAATGCTCAATGCCTGTCAAAATACGATTGTATTTAACCGATATGTTACAAATATATTCCTTATCCAATCAAGAACGTGTGAATATGCTAGAAGTATACTTTTCGGCTGCTGAAATGCATCGAAATTGTTACCCAAATAACCGACAGCCGCATCTTCGTACATTTGCTAAACTAAAAATGAAATTGCGAACTAACGTTTTTTTACAAAATTCAGAAATCCCTAAACATGGGCAAAATAAAAATATGGAATTTCCTAATGAAGATATTGTGTTGGCGCATTTGAGAAAAAATTCACATACTTCAATAAGGCAAATATTCATTCAAGCTAATGTAAAATTTTATACATGTTTATTTGGTGGTCATCATTTTTTGTAGCCCCCTATTGAGCTGAAATTACTATTGGCTACATAACTTGAAACTCTAATAGCTCGTGAATTATTAACCCCACGCCTATAATTGGTTAATAGTTTTTTAAAGATAATTTTTCTAACTATCAAATTATTTAAAAAATATAGTGTTCCATAAGAAAATCCAAAAATAGTTAAACTTCCGGTTTAACCGGAAGTCAGATATTTTTGTTCGTACCATTAAAATATTTTTCACTTTTCTATATAAAGTTTTTTTTCTATCTCTTATAATAATGAAGACATTCAACTGGCTCTTAATTTACAATCAGCCTGTATAGTAGTCGTATTTTCAATCAACAAAATCGTTCTCTGAATTTAGTATCTACGGTAAAATATATTGTTAATTATTTACCAAGAAAAGTTAAGTCCATGAAATTTGCGAAGAAAATTATGAAAACCACTATTTTCTGTTATGAAAACTCAGTTAAAATTGAATAATATTATAAATATTTATTTTCAAAGAACACCACGATCAGACCGTGTTACAGTATTGAAAATTATAAAAAGTGTTAATACAAATCAGAAATGAATCTAGACCTAAAAACGAAAAAAAGTTTTGATGAACATACGTCAGGAAATGATTCGTTTACGAATTATACCCGATTAAAGATTGCGAACTACTCGCAGCTATAAAACTATTAAATTAATTTGGCCAGATAAGATTGTTGGTTGGGTGTTCATGAAAGTCAGAGACATTTTTAATGATTCTAGACTGGAAAGCAATTTGTACTACTGAAAATTATCAACTAGTTAGGAAAAAATAATCAAAAACAGTTTTAGCGATAGTATTTTACGATTTAAACAATATTTTTTCTACGACCACTACTAAAAGTAGGCCTTTTAGAACTAGCTTGTTTCACTAAAAGTGGCATTTTATAATTTAGCGTGTTTAAAGAGGTCAGCTGTTTACTTTTAGCGCATGTGTGGTATAAAGTGAAGTGAGGTTATAAACCACAATTTCGAACTGGAAGTGAAGTTGTAAAGTTATTCTAGTTACTTCTTACATTAGAGGTAAAGTGTTTTTTAAACAATTAAAGCGTTATGTAATGAATACAGTCAGATGTGTAGTATTAATAATTACTTTTGATAACTAACTGAAAGTACTTGGTTCACAAACATTCACCTGCGCGTCAAGGCCTACTGTTTATTATGACATAAATTATAACTTACGTAGATGCAAACCTTTGTTAAATCGATATTTATGGATTAATAGCAGTAAATTTAAGGTCGTAGAAAAAATATTGTATGCAATTCGTGCATAAGCCTCAACTTTTTGCACGAGTTGCATAAATAGCTATTAACGGCACAAAAACATAAATTATGAATGCTTTTATGCTACTAAAGGGTTCTTCAAAAGGTTAATACTAGACTTTGACATTGTTGACCACCTGTCTTCCTCTCCTGATTTATCACTATCTAATTGCTATTTTATATATTGTTGTGGTGTTTCATTTTATTTTACTATTTATCTCAGGGGTTTATTAATATTGGGCTATAATTCTTACCTTTTTGTCCACAGCTTGAGCTGCACTTATAATTACTTGAATTACTAGACTCTTTATCCCGGGGTTACTGTCGAATGTAATTAGAACATACCTATACAATGAAATTTATAATGCTTTAATGTGAGACAATTGTATTTATTAAAAATCTATCTGCATTTATCGTATTTTATAACCTTTGTTTAAATACTTCTAAACTAATTCTTTAAATTTAATTCAAATTTTATATTAATTATACTGTATGTTTATAATAGTTAATTGGTTACGTTATTTGATGTTAATGTTTCTATTGTTAAAATTAATGCAATTTTATATTCGTAAGTAACAGATAAATACTTGTGATTACTGCTTTCCTTTATACACTTACTTGGTAATTTTCTTTCTTCGAGCTCTCTTTATCTTCGGTGTATTCCAATTCACTTGATATCTGCATCAGCTATTCTTGTCCTAGACAGCAATCCCTTCTGACCATAAGTTTTATGCACTAACTTAGTCCTTTTCGTTTTCACACTTAATTCTTCAATATACTACTACTTATGAGTATGATATTATATTACTGTACATACCAGTATTTTAACAAGTAAATGTCAATATTTAATTCCATTTCAAATTGAACTTATATAACTATATTGTTATTTTAAATTAGCAGCTAAAATCATTGGTTATTATGAATCGATGATACAGATTTCTATTCTTAATCTTTGACTTTCCTATTTGTCATTAATAATACTTTTTAGGTTAACACAATTCTGCCTGTCTCCAATTACATGATGATATTAACCCTTTTAAATTAGAAATATGTCAGAATTAAACATTGTAGGAAATAGAAATTCTAATGATAAAACGAAGTTACCATTCCAACCAATATCCTTTCATGAATGTTTTCATCAAGCTGCTTTATTGTTATTTCATTTGAAAATGCTTTGCCATTTGAAGACCATATCAATATATTAGTGACTGCTTTACTGTAATGAAAGATAGAAGACTCCCTTATATTTCTTTAACTTCTACGGTGAATGGATGATCCGCAAAGCAACTAACTGATAGTTGGACAGGAGGAATATTTGTAGGAGAGAGAAAAATATACAACCGCAAATATACGACTGACACAACACTCCTACTAAACTCTGAAGTAGATATGATTGGAATACTAGAACGAGCAAAATCTGTCAGCGAAGAAACGGCGGATAATAAATAGCACATATGAAAATGACCCAGGCCCGAGATCTGTACATGGAATAGAAGTGACTAAAGAGATGATCTATTTAGGGGATTTCAAGTGTAAGTGATTGTTAAGGAGAAATAAACAAGGATTTGCCGTTGAAAACACTAGCGTCGCAAAACTAGCTCGCATAGGGAAAGACCATGGAATATTGAATGTCACCATCGACACTTTCGAGATATACAGCGTCCGCCAAAAAGTCGGCATAATATAGGACAAATTTTTATTTTTGATTTTTCAAAAAAAAACTTTTTACGTCAAGAATTTGTGGTTGTCTAAAAACCTATTTAATCTCTATCATAAACACCGAGTGATTGCTACTTGTTTAGAAAATAGAGTTTTTCGAAATTGTCAAAATCCAAAAAGTGCTATTTTTCGGAAATAAAGTATTGAGATTTTTTTAGAGTGTGTTATTTTGAGCTAACTAAATAATCGCAAGGCCCAAAAACCCCTATTTTTTTTAACTTTAGCTAAAAATTAATTTTTCGATTTTTTAAATATTTTTCAAAATTTCACATACAAAGACTTAATATTAAAGTTCAAATTTTTTATGCGAAGACTTTAAAGATTTATAATTGCTAAAAATAATATAAAATGTTAATTACTTCTCTAGATGTTTTATTATTTACCGAAAAGTAGTATGTTTACATAATTTTTACATTATTTATGCAAGGCGTATTTTTCAATTCTGATTAATATCAATTTAAGTGGCTTCTAAAAACGCTAATCTAGCCCTGTTAATGAATTACTGTTACAAAAATCCTGTAAATGTTCCTTCACAGTTGTCTAAATCGGGAAATTATGCTTTATCCAAATTACATGCTCTATAAAAAATCTGCGTGTTTGCTGTGCTGTCAACTTCTCGTTGTAGGAGACCCAATTTCACCTATTACTATATTTGATTTGTCTCTCTATGGCAGTTTCATTTGCGAGCCTCTACAGACTTTCAGTGATAATAATTTTGGCCCATCTAACACAAGTATTTTTCTTAAGCATATGTACGTGTAAATTCACAGCAGAAGAAAGCTGCTTTCACATTTGTATTAAAATTGCCTTAATTTTATTTTCTTGGAACATTGTGCTTAGTTTATTTTCCTCGTATTAGCCTAGCATATTTCTGTAGTTATATTGAGCAGAGGTAACAAAAATAACCTTTTTTGACAGGGCTACCTCCAAGATTCAGTTCCTTGTTGGATGTTCTGTCAATTATCACTTCCACTATCTTAATAGCGTAGCGGACATCCGGCCACGTGCAGCATCCATAAATTACCACACAAAAGGGCTCATAAAAGTGGCACAGAAAGTCATAAATCTGAAAACTTAAAAACGATAAGCTGTCCAGCCTAAACCAGCGGGTAACTAATTCTGGATGAAACGCTACGCGCAAGTTACTGAGCAGTGTCATAAACTGAATAATTAGTGTCGCAAGTAATGGATTACATCCGCAGTCGTAATGCAAAAAGCACGCAGTTCAAAAATTCAAATTTTGGTAACCTTACGCCAGTGGTATCTACGAGGGTAAACTGTATATAGCCGATAAATTCTTGTCGAACAATAACGACGGCTGCTCAAGAATCGGGGAGATCTCGTTGACCGCCGGCAGACCGGAAGGCAAATCATAAAATCCTCTAGCTGACGCAAGGCACTCGGACAATAGAACGCAACACTTTTGCCGCGAAGACTTCTGCAAGAGGGTAATAAAGCAATTTCAATTGTCCGGTATAGAAACGAGGTACAATGTCTGTTTGCGCTTTTGAGAAAGCGAGAGTCCATCTGGCCTTGGAGAAGCAATAAACTTTACGCGAATGCAACTGATAAGACGCTATTTAAAGACGCACAGGAAAGCACAAGAGTAATTCGATTCTAGTCTATTGGTTTATTCGGTTTACGACTTTCGGCGTCTGCAAGTCGTCTAGCACGTTTCAAAGTACGCATCAGTATTAATTTTATTTCAGTTTATAGATCCCTGCCGAAATATCAGGGCGCGCTTTAATGTTAGCACAAACATTTGTTTATCTTGCGTATCTTAACTCTTGTACACATAGAAATAGTTGTTATTATCCAATAAGTATTTTATCATTTTGAAGTACAACGAGTATCAACATCCTCACTCGTAAACCAGCAGCAGGTAAAGTAGCGTTTACGTTGCATCCTGCTTCTACTTCTAGTTAACAAGAATGATATCATAAGAATATTTTAAATGGTGCCAACTTTTGTATACACTCCGCTGTATTTCTGATTTCTCCTCAAAATTTTGTCAAAAACCGATATTAATACTAACGATGGTAGTAGACAAGCTTTATTTACGCCGGTCCGTTATGCTTGATTCTATAACTATAATGTTCATACAAATTTGTGATTGGAATGGGCATCACTTTCTTCTAGGGCCTTTCATATTCCTTCTTTACCTATTCGAACAAATGCCTCTTCAAAGTGACCAAACGCTATATACGTTCGATCAGTAGAGTTAAGCAACGCTCTTTCTGGACAGAACTTGGATGGAAGTTCCACGGCTGCTTCTCTCGGCGCCTCGTGCTACGGCTGCCACGAAAATAGTTGGTCCCGGATGTCATAATAACATCATGACAGTCGTTAGTGGGGTTGGAAGTCCCCATAAATGTACAGCGACGCCTACAATTATCCTGTTGTCTGGGTACGAAATAAATAAATAAATAAATAAGAGTTCGTTTTGTACTTCAAGATTTGCTTAGTGACAATTCTCATTGTGATAATGTGGGCAATGCATGCTTTATTAGGGCCGAATCCTGCTTGTTTATTGGCTATAGTTTTTTGCTGAACATGTGACATCTTGCATGTTACATTAAGTTCTGCCAGGCGGGCTACTAGACTCGCTTCCATTCCTGAAATTTTCTGGCAGTTTGTAGTTTTTTGATAATCACTTTCAGGATTGCCGCAACGTCGAAATCGTGATTAAAATATGACATAAGCAGTAAAGTAATTCATTGTGTTACGATTGTTAGTTCCCTCGTCTAAAAGACGAAGGAAGTATTATAATCCAGAAAAACCTACTTTTCGAAATGTCTTCATTTCTTCACGTTTTCGGGTCCCTAGATGACGAAAAACAGGTTTTCGCCATTCCATTTGTCTGTCTGTCGGTTGACGGTATTACTCAAAAAGTATTAATTCGAGAAATACGATAATTTGCATGCCGATTATTTGCTTTCCTGTCATAAAACCGAGAACATTTAAATAAAATCTATACAGGGTGAGTACCTTATGAAATGCCTGTGTTTGCTTTAATTTAAGAACTATTATTAAATGAGAGTAATATTCTGTACATAGCTCAGGTTTTTACCCTTAACAAAAAAGGGCATATTTTGAACCCAACATATACAGAGCGAACACCTCAAAAAAAAAATGTTGTCTATTTTTGCTTCAATTGAGAAATAGATAAAAGTGATAATTTCCACATATCTCAGACTTTACCCTCGACGAAAATGGAAACCAACAGATACAAGATAACGTTCTAAAAAAGAAAACTAAGGTCAATAATAAATTCGTTGTATTTAAGGCAGCCGCATCTACCACCGGTTTTTTTATTTGAAAATTGATGTAATTTGCATTAACAAGTGTTTTCTTGTATTGTTTCGGTATTATTACTAACTAGAAGATATTTTAATCCCTATTTTCTTTGATTTTTAAAATTGTTGAGTGTTGCAACGTCCACTTGCTAGGGAAATTCAGAATAAAGCCCTGAAATTCCGTTTGGTAGTTTATTTGCCTTGGTCCTACAAGCTTCCTGCAGCTAAATTCCGCATTCGTGAGAAAACATTAAATTTAGGAGCCTTGGTATACATATAACTATTAATTCTGTAGATTAACGTTTTTCCAACATCTGTATTTCGTTACAGTCTCTGGAAGATCGGTCTTTATGACTTAAAATTGTTAGGCCATTTTATTTGTAAATGTATTTAAGTGGCATTTTATATAAACACTTTATTTAAATATACCAAAATTAGCGATAGAACGTAACAGGTGCTTATAGCATTCCTACAAAGGTCTGAGCTCGACCTGACCTGCACAAG
The DNA here is from genome assembly GCA_940337035.1 of Agriotes lineatus. Lineage (NCBI taxonomy): Eukaryota > Metazoa > Arthropoda > Insecta > Coleoptera > Elateridae > Agriotes > Agriotes lineatus. Next base: position 63,776,321 of record OW679202.1, read on the forward strand.
TTATGCTTTTAAGTATTCATAAACAGTAGTGGGAAGGTTATACTATGATGCGTCCTGGGGCCCGCTGGTAATTGTCAACACCCGCAGATTAATTTCATATCTATAACACGACATGCATCAGTGGCGTAACTTCATAATTTCTGTCTAAGTTAAAAGCTGCTCAAAATATTTCCATGACGTTTATTTATAAGCTTTACGGATCACTGCTAAACAAACATCACTTCCCTTTTAATTTATTAATAGAAGGAGTTATCGAATAATTTTTGCACAACATTTTCCAAAATAATATTATATTATGTCGAGTGTTGCCCTACAAATATTTTTATACAGAGATATATTGCAACTGTTAACTGCTGAGCAGCCAAGCCTTTCCTACCAAGCCTTAAGCAAGACCTCAAACTTATTGTTAACACCTCACCTCTCAATTCCTGGGCTTTTTAGGGGATATTTAGGCATTAAGACTCTACAGCTGCCAAATCCAAACTGAAAAAATGAAATGGTTTGGGCATACTCCTAAAGTAAACCACCACCCGTTAGAAAATGAATTCGTTTTCTGGAAAAGTACTGGGGGTGATATTTTGAGGAATAGATTGGTAGAAAAGACTTACACAGGAGCCAGCTAGAGGTCATCCAGATTAATTCGATTAGAATCTCGTGATAAAGAATTACTGAGGTATATCATCGACATTGAAGTAATGATCAATATCGTGTAGAGAGATTTTGGAAGAAAATTATTACATATATGGAAGTTAGGAGAACAAATTGATAGATATCTAAATTCTACATAGTTGAAGAGACAATTTTCAAAATTGACAAAAGCCATCTATTTCGAAATAAATAAAGGACCTCAGAAACGTTATTGTTGTAAATTGGTTAACAAAAATTCGTTGGAAATAAATATTAAAAAATTTTACGATATATTAAACAGCATAATCTCTGATCGCGTTCCATTAAAATACAAGAATTTCCAATTTTCTGTATATTGTTCAACTTCAACCATTAAAGTTGTTGAAGAAAGAAAATCAAATATTACGGAAAATTTAAAATATACAGTAACATTAGTGACCTAAATCGGTTCCAACTGCTTAGACATAAATCGAAATTTCTGATAAAATTTTATTTTTATAACTCCGTCTACCACATAGAACTGAAATTTAAAAATAACAATTTAAAAAATCTGGCAATTTGTCTCCGTAAAAACAAATAATTGCAATATCTCATCAGAAATGAAATACAAAAACTCAATAGATAAGAACACCGACGTTAGTAAACTATTTGCTAAATATTTTTTAGTCAGGTATCGAATTTGGACAGATTTAGCCAGTAATACCAACAATGATTCAATTTGTTTGCAACTGTCTGAAACGGAGGATCTTGCAATACTGAAAGAAGTGGAAAACTGCTTGTGTTTTACTAATTTTCAAAAGTGGCCAAAGAGATCTTGTTAAAACTTATCATCCGACAAGTAAACTATGTATAATGGCCAAGTTGTTTGAAGAACTCGTTTATAAGTATGTTTTTCCACTCGTAAAATACCAAATGTCTTTGTAGGAGCATCCATTGAATCGAATTTAATGTGCTATTCAGAGTACTTACATAATAGTATGGACAATCTAATCCAGATCGATTTTAGTAAAGCTTTGGATACAAATAATAATGGAATTTTACTTGAAACGTATGGTCGGTGTCAGTGCCGTCGTCCTAAATTGGCTAAACACCTACCTTCTAAACAGAAACATTTGTAACCTCATCAGGTGTGTCCCAGGGATCATACTTAGGGCCTTTATTGTTCATTATTTATATTAACGATATTATAATGTGTTTTGAAAACTCAATTTTCTTTTATACGCCGATGATCTAAAAATCTTTAAACAGATCCGATACGGAGCCGTTGACTGCCAGGAACTATAAAATGATCTTTCTAACTTCGAAAAATATTGGCAAAAGGATAGTTGTAAATTTAGATAAATGTTTTGCTATAAACTTCACACGTAACTATAATCTAATTTAAAGAAATGATTGAAGTAAGGGATCTAGGAATGATATTCGATAAAAAACTGATTTTTGGAGCTCAAATAAATTCTGTATCAAAAAGTTGCCCTCAGTCGAGATTTTTTAAAACGGTCGGTCATGTTGGTTTTCTATTATGCATTTGTGTTCGGTAAACTTAACTTTGCGTCTTGCATTTGGACTCCCCAATACAAGCTCATATACGAGTGAGTTTTTTTAAGTGTTATAAGGCGATATCTCGAAATCGGTATAACATATTTTTATGCACAAAAGGCTCCCTCCAACGTTGTATCCCGAATCCGGGGCAAGTGAGCATTACACCGCCAGATGCAAGCGCATAAAGCACCAGCCTCTACATCGCAAGGTAAAATGAGGTTACCGATAATTCATACATAACTTTTACTAATAAATCAAGTTTACTTATTTCAGAATTATTATTGGTTTCCATGGAAATGGGTTATTTTTAGCTAAGTCCAATTGAGAATTTTGACGTTTTAACGATTATTTCTCATTTTATTGCTTAATTAAACATGAAAGTGAATTTAATGTGCAAGTTAATATGCTGTTAGTTTTTGCAGTTGCAGTTTTTACACACGCGTAGTTTTTTACGTATATTCGAATTTTATAAACAAAAGTACATCATCCTATTTAAAATTCAAAGTTACCACCGCCTTAAAAAGGGGAGAAGGTAAATGTCAAAAGTACGTTTCCCCATCTCCCTATTACCTCACCAAAATTTCATAAAAATATTTTACACTGTTTTCAAGATATCGCCTTGTAACAATTTACAAAAATTCACCCAGTAGGTAGGCTAAAGGAATATAAAATCATTTTTACTCCCTCGTCTAAAAGTTGAAGAAGGTATTGTAATCGCGATAAAATTGACTTCCGAGATTTCTTCAGATCTTCACCTTTCAAGGTCCCTAGAAAAACACTTTTTCTCAAAAACTCAAAAACTGTTGGAGAAGACGATATTTTGCATGCAGATTATTTGTCTACCTGGCATGAAATCAAGAAAATAGTGGACAAATATATACAGGGTGAGCATCTTAAGAAAATAAAATTAGTGTATTTTTACGTTAACTGAGAAATAGATAAACGTTGCAATTTGCACATAAGTCAGTTTTTACACTTAACGAAAATGGGTTCCAACAAGTAGAGAATAGTGTCGTAAATAAGTAAACAAAAATCAACAATAGGTCCGTTTTGTTAAATACAGCCGCGCATAGATGTATATATTCTAATTCTACCTGGATTTGGAATAATATTTCGTATTGTAAGTCAAGAAAGAGGAAAAAAAGAAACAGTTAGTTCAATTGGTATAATTTATGCTATAATAGAATTGGCAAAGCAGGGAGAGGTCCTCGATAGGCCCGATGCCCGGATTTAAATTGGCGTTCGAATTCCCTAGCCGGAAATATATTTTTTTTAAATGAAATGTATTTAATGTGCATTAATACGTGTTTTATTTTATTGTTTCGGTATTATTACGACGCGAAGATATTTTTACGTCTATTTTCTTTTGATTTTAAAAATTGTTTAGTGTCCCAACTAGGTCTGTGCATTTGTATCGATAATTCGAATAATATATCGAATAATTCGATATATCGAATAACGATATTAAAATAAAAGTTATTCGAATTATCGAATAAATAGTTATTCGAATAAATTTATTTGAATTATCGAATAAATAATTATTCGGATAAAAATTTATTCGAATAAAAGTTTATCCGGTTAAATATTTATTCGAATAAAAATGTATTCGAACAAATTTTTATTCGAATAAATTCATACCAAGAATTATTTATTAGATCATTCGAATAAGTTTATTGTTAATAAATTTATGCAAATATCGAATAAAGAATTATTGGAATAAATACTTATTTATGCAAATATAAAGCCACATTATAAATATCAAACTGTAAACATTTTAATTACTTAAAATGAAAATGGTCAGAGCAATTTCTTTTTTTATCAGGCTGGCTATGACATATAAATGATCTGTATTAGGGTTCCTAGGTGTGCGTTGTTTATTATCATTGCTTGAAAAATTCTTTAGATGATCTTATCAGTTATCATTAATAGTATTGTTAGTTCTTTTCAATTTCCTTACAATAATACCAAAACAAATGCCTGCCTAATGACTACCATTTGTATTTAGCAAATGGCCATTAATCATCATGTCAGAAAACTTGTATCAGATATCAGATAGATAGGTTAAACAGAAGATTACTATTTCTAGAAATTGTTAATTGATTTTTAACAACTTATTCTAGTAATGATACATATTGCCTATTGGTCGGAATCGTAAATCGGGGATGTGGGGAAGTGGGGATACCCCTTTAGCAATAATTAAAAAAATCGTTGCAATAAATCAATGCCCAATTCTGTTCAAAAATTACAGTTTACGTTTGTGTTCGCAGGTGAACAGTAAATTATTTTCTGCATTTGTACTTTCTCAAAGGAGAAAAATACGGTTTAGTGCTGTTACCATTATTTATTGTGCTTCAAAGATACACATATTTAGAATTCAGTGTTTAGAATCAGAAAAGGTAAGTACTGCTATTGTTATACATTATGACCCGATTTAAATCATGATTAAAATTACGTTAAAAATGCAAATATACCATGGACCTTTATTATTTTAACATTGTCCTGCTTTTAAATATCACTTACTTTTTATTGCTCACAAATGTTTTTTTTTCGTTCGTTTTGTTCATTAGTTTTGTGAATGTTCAATAATTTAGTTAAAACTAAAATCTAATAAAATGGGGTGTAGAGCAATAGTGTATAACTTTCGAATAATTGAATAATTATTTCAATAAATTAGTTATTCGAATTAGTTAGTTATTCGAATAAACTGGTTATTCGAATAAGTTATTGCAATAAATTATTCGAATAAATTAGTTATCCAAATAAGCTATTCGAATACATTAGTTATTCGAATAACTAATTTATTTGAATAATTCGATAGTTATTCGAATTTCGATATATCGAATAATATTCGATATTTAATTTTATTCGTTATTCGATACTTAGTTTGTGATATCGAACACCCCTAGTCCCAACGTCCACTTGCGAGGGAAGTTCTGAGTAAAGCTTTTACAGATTTTATTTATTGGTTACAAATAAAAGATCAATATCATTTATGGTGACTGCTCTCCTATTTGCAGAAGATTCAATATTGTGTTCTTGAGAACAGAAAAGTTATCAATGACATTTTAACTTTGCACAAACTACTTAATGGTAAAATTTATAGTCCTACCCTATTATATCTTGCAAACATTAATATTCCAGCACGACAACTGAGAAATGATTACCTGTTTTCTGCAACCCTTTTGAACTCATTGTTTCGATATCGTCATCTTTACTGTTTCCCAAGATGTTCTTAAGAACAACTAAAAACTAAATTTATAAATTAACACACATTAATGTTATAATATTGTCTATAGTTACCTTTTGCATATATTTAGAATTTACTAATATGTTTTGTAAAAATGTGACTACTATAGTGGGGGTAGTACTGTTTATATTATAGCTTACCTCAATAAATACATAATTTAGAACCTTTTTCAAATTAATGGCGATCAGAAAATATTGTGGTTGTGGAAAAGATGGAGGTTGAGCAATTTTTGAAGAGTTTACTTAGTAATATGCCTCCTTGCGAATAGTTCTTGATATGCTTTTCCAAAAACCACTGCTCGAGAAATTATTTGGAGGGGACAATTTTCTTTGGGACACTGCTACGCGACGCCTTAAATATGTTTCGGTGTTTTGCGTTATAATATGAAGAATATTCATTATGAAGCAGTAAATAAAATGTCATCGCTAGTTATAATTATGTACATTCTTGCATGCAAGAAAATATTGTTTATTGATACATTTTGTCTCCGAATTGCATACTTTATTCAAATCAGTCATAGAAAATATGAGCTTCGGCATAAAATATCGATGACGCCACAATTCTATCACAAACAATTATCTAAAAATTATAATTACAGCAGATGTCCATTAAAAAAAATTATCGCATTTGATAACTTCTATTAACTAAATTTCGATAGTTCAAGATTTGACACTGGAGCAATATATTTTAATCATGCTTATGAACTAATGTTCTTCGGCTTCTTTAGTTTGCATCTCTATTTTAGGAACTCATGATCCAATTTTGATGATGACATGCTGATGTATAATACTCACCGACAGCTACGCAACGGATGTCAAAAACGTGCGTCACCTGACAAGGAATTCAGGACGTTTTTTGAACTTTTTTGTTGCAGTATTTTGTGTGCAATTTCTTATTGGACTTGAAAGAAAGCCTTAATTAATACCGTTCTATTTTTATTCAAGTTCTAGTCCGAAATCTGGTTTGCTTAAAAACCAATTTAGCTTTCAATATAAACTGTAAGTTGACTCAGAATCCTGGAACATAAAAGATATTATTTAAATATATAAATGCAAATCTACAAAGGAGTCATATCCTTACAAACTGTTTTTCAAATTTGCTGTGTAAGTAAGCACGTATTACTTTTAAAACTTTTTTAAGTCTATTGTGGCAGTCTTTGTAATGTTTTTACGAAAAATTCTTTTAAAAGTTAGAAATTCCAAAGAAGTTAACCGGAAAACGTTTCAAAAACTTTAACGGCGCTACTAATGGTAATTGATAAACGCACCATTTATTTATTTACTGTACGAGATCGAAGACAATAATACCTTGGCATGTTATTTTACATCGTCCAAATCCAGAGAAACAAAAAAAAACATCTCTTACTTTTGCAATAATCAATATCATGAAATTATTAACACAAGCAGGGGAATTTACAACTATTATTTTTATTTAACATTTGTTACATTTCGTTTATGTCACAAGGCTTAAGCAACTCCCAACTGTTATAGTTTGAAATATGAAAATTGCCACAAGTAAAATAAATTGTAGGTTCTTCTGGGTTATGTCGTGGTCGTCGATTTAAACTTGACGTTTCGCTGCTCATGCTGTCAGCTTCTTCAGAAGTTTTCTAAAACCTTCTATAGCTCTAAGTTTTATTGTAAAGCTTCTTAGGTTTTTACTCGCTACTAATGTTACTAATTTTAGTCTAATACTATAATAAACAGTAGGGGATTTTGTGACGTTAACGCCTGCATAAATTAAATTTAAACACAATGGGCGTCCTGAATTTATACGCCGCTCACTTTTGTCACATCTAGTGCGACGATTATTAATAAACGCGAAAGCTCCGTGATGCGAGCTACCATAGCGCAGTTTTACTAAAACCCCTCGTCGATAGGCAGCTGGAAGGATATGAAAGCGAGATGCTTAGTCCGTGAAAGGCGAGCTTAAGCTCCAACACCTGCAGTCTTTAGTCTTTAGAAAACCTTTGAAGAAGCTGACAGCATGAGCAGTAAACCGTCAAGTTTAAATCGACGGTCGCGGCATAACCCGGAAGAATCTACTATTATGGACAACGGTCGTGAAAGCCTGCATTCAAATTAATTATATTCTACAAAAATTCAAAGTGAAGGTACTGGGCTTTTACGGTCACACTTGTTTAAAATTATTTTTAAATTTAAGCTGCAGACGTAGCCAGGAAACTATTCAGTTTCTTCTATTTGTGTTTAACTGAAAATAAAAGACATTTCAAAGGAACAACAAGCTGTTCTTTAATTTCGTTTATTTAAAACGTAATATCTCTAGACCATCTTAAACAATAAAAATACATACACTAAACTTATGCATGTGCGAACAATGGACATAAATTAACCACAGACTGATGCGCTCAAACTCAACTTACTTATATCTAAATGCGGGTCGTTCAGAGAGCATTCTGCTTCAAGCTCTTTAAAAAAAATTTGCATGTAACAATACAGCAATCGGATCGCCTTAGAAAATATCCAGTATGATACTCCATACTATGAAAGTCATATTTTACGAGGATATTGGTTATTATCGATGCACTAGTAGAGAATGGAACATGGGTGTTCGACACAGATTAGACAGCAACTTTTTAATGACGATGCTGATAAGTTCAAATATTGCCAATGAATACCTCTTTCTCCCATTAAAGAGTTACTGCTAGATTTGTGTCGTGGCACTCAAGTTTCATCTCCTCGTAATCCACCAATAACCAAAATCATATCGAAACATAATTTACACCAGTATGGAGTGTCAAGCCGACTATCCTCAAAATTGAAGCACAATACTAGCTTAACGAAACACATTCGGACATAGGTATCTCGCTTTCTCTTCATCAGGCATTATAGGTCCAATATTTGAGATAGTCCCCCCCAAATGAATTTCCGTTCATCTCTATCTATTGCTTTTCAACCTGAACCATTGGCGTATTCCCACTTCGCTGATATCATCCGACCACTTAACCAAAGATCTTCCTGCTTTTCGCTTACTCGTTCGTATCCACCCACTGTAACAGCCAGGTTGTCCATCTAACATCAGTTCTTCTCGCTATATGTCAAATCCATTCTATTCTATTTCTTCCCGGAGAGTTACACACAGCATTTGCTTTTCCATAGCTCTTTGGACTATTATTATTTTGTCGGCTATTCTATTGGTGATTGCAAATGTTTCAACGCCATAGGTGAGTACTACTAAAACACGTTATGCTTTTTGTCCTTTGTGAATTTTCTTGTATTGGAGATATTCGCTAGGTTCGAAAATGTAACTCTGGTGTTGATTTCTACTTCTTGGTGCCCTAAGCTTATGTCTCTGATATACGTAATGATCAACCACCTCTATTTTTCAATGCTAATTGTGAACCTATTTGCTTCACTAGTTGCCATAATTTGTGGATTTTTCATATTTAATTTTCGACCGGTTCGCTTCGACGGTTCATAGATTTCGCTTAGCACTGTTTGCAATCAACACTGTGTCATCGGTGTATCTCAGATTTGATAGATATTTGCCGTCAATGTTTAAACTTTTCTTTTCTCAGTTCAGTTGTTCAGTTCAAAACATATTTTCAAGTAATAAGGTGAATAGTTTAGGCGATAACATACCACCATATCGTATTCCTCTTCCTATTGTAATTTGATTAGTTGTTTCATTAATTTTTTCTACTTGTTGCTTTTTTGTATGGTTCGTATTATGCGAATGTATCTGAAGTCTATACGGCAGTCGTATTGTATATAGTATAGCTATATTGTCAAATGCCTTTTTCTAATCAAGGTAGGCAAGTACTATTGCTATATTGCGTTCGTTGCATTTTTGTATTACCAATTTAGTGCTTCGCAGGTGATCGCTAGTTCCAAACCCTTTACGAAAACCACCTTCCTCTACCGCTGTTCGTTATTATTTCTATAAACAATTTATAGAGATGAAACAGCAGGCTAATTGACTAATAGTTTTTCACATAACGTTTGGGTCCCCTTTGATGGATAAATAAACAAGAGTTGGTACTTATTCTGCGAAGTCTACAGTCAGGTAAAAATAACTAGCTGAACTAAGATAAGCGCCGACGCGCTTACTCTAATAGCCTATGGGAAATAGGAAGCTAGAAAGAGAGCGGTATAACTATACAAATGTTGCAGTGATTTTTACTGCGAAGGGCCACCCGGAAAATAAGACCGAATCCGAGTGTATCATTGTTGCAAGCGTATGGTATACCTCCAAGCATTTATATATTAATCGTTTTACTATATCTATAATTTTTTCCGCAGTATTTTAATTTTTCACAGTCTATTCCTGGTGTTTTAGTTTTTAATTTGATGTATCGTATTTTGTATTTTTCGTTTGGCGATATTTTATACCTCCGATTTCCACATTCATAATTTCTAATTTTAATCTTTGTTCGTTGTGCTAGTTTCTTTCTCCTAGTTGCGACTGGTACAGGTTGGTGTAGAACTTTTGAACTGCTTCTATTACATCTTTGCAATTTGTTGTTTTGTCTCCTGTATTACCTTTAATTTTGTTAATTTGTAGTTTCTCATGCTTAATTTTGACGGTAAGACTTTTAGTCTCTTACTGTTTTTAATTATTTTTTCTATTATTCTCTTTTTATATATGAACATATTTTTTTATTTCTGTTTTCACTATTTGTCCTTTCACTTCTATTTCTCTTTTTTTATTTATTAATTTTTGAATAGGAGTAAGTTGACTTGAATCGTCTTATTTTGGGCTCAGAAATTCTATGGTTCAGTAATGTTCACATATTTTAGGGACACCTTGTATATCAGTATTATATATGTTGAAGTAGTTGGACAGCTATAAAATGTTATCAAAGTAAATCCCCTAGACCTTTCCATGCCTTTATGAGGAATTAAAAGCCCACTTAATTTTAATTTCGTGTAGAAACAAACGAAGTTTACATAATTATCATACCATTTTAAATAACAAAGGTATAGTTGCAATTCTATAAAAAATCGTAATTAGTTCTCATAAATTACAAGCCAGAATATTTATGGAATTTCCTAACCAAATAAGTGGAAATGTCTCAGCACCATGTACATAAATTTTCATTGTCTTTTAAAGGATAGGCCAAACTTACGGAAGTAGTTGTTTGGTCGAACCAAAATAGAGTAAAAAGAAATAAAACCGCTAACTTAACATAAATACAAGAAAAGAAGGATGCGCTTTAATTACGGCTGATTTAATTTTATAATAGCTTTTTTTCTGCAACTTTCTATTAAACTATAAAAGATACAATTCTAGCTTTTCAGTGATTTATATCTAAAGAATTTTAAAATTAGGTCAAATGGATGCAGAAGAAAATAATGTTGCGCACTTAAAGTACACTAAAATGTAAAACGTTATATGAAGATGAAATGAAATATACATTCAGGTCTATATCATAAAGAAATTAAACAAAACTCTTTTGCCTAATTTTTGCTAACAAATTAAGTTATCAGAACCTATCAGACGACATCATCGAATTTAAAATAACATATAACTTTCTCAGTAAAAGTTTATAACGATTGCAATTATCTATACGTATCTCCCCGATTATGCTTTAAAATGGCCGATCCAGGAAAAATATTAGTTTCATATAAGGCAATTTTTGCAACTCAAACATAACATTTTATTAAAAGTGATCAGGCTGTTACAGATACAGGTACATACCTAATTACCTACTCACACACCTACAAATAGTCATTTTTATAGCCATGCTCTTCAAACTTTTAGACACCATAAGCATATTTAAGAATTTGCATAGCGCAGAAAAATTTCTGTTCGGATTTTTATTTCCCTCGTCTAAAATACGAAGGAAGTATTGTAATTGCGAAAAAATCACTTTCTAAGATGTCTTCAGATCTTCACGTTTCAGGGTCTAGATGTCGAAAAACAGGTTTTCTCAATTCCGTCTGTCTGTCTATCTGTCTCTTGCTATCTGTCTGTCTGTCTCTCTGTATGTCTGTGTGTCTGTCTGTCTGCCTGTTTGTCTGTCTGTCTGTCTGTCTGTTTGTCTATCTGTCTGTCTGTCTGTCTGTCTACCTGTCTCTATTTGTTGCCGGTATAACTCAAAAACTATTTGTTGTAGAAAAATGATATTTTGCATTCGGATTATATGCCTTCCTGGCATAAAACCGAGAAACTTTCGATAAAATTTTGAACCCAACATATACAAGGTGAGCACCTTATTTTTGCTTCAATTGAGAAATAGATAAAAGTGATAATTTTCACATAGCGCAGGCTTTACCTTTGACGAAAATGGGAACCAACAAATACTAGATAACTGTTCTAAAAGATAAAACAAGGATCAACCATAAATACGTATTTAAGGTAGTCGCATCTCACAGATCGGAGGCGTTCTCGGTGCGCGAGGCAGCGAACGCCTGCTTTACTTAGGGCTACCGCGCCGATCATTGAAATCGCATTCCCACGTTCGGTTGCAGGAGCTGCAGTTCGAATCCCATCGCCGGTAATGCTTTTTTTATTTGAAAATTGATATAATTTATATTACCAGGTGTTTCCTTTTATGGTTTCAGTATTATTATGAATACGAAGATATTTATACTCCTATTTTTCTCTGATTTTAAAAATTGTTTAGTGTCACAAGACCACTTGCGAGGGAAATCCTGAGCAAAGCCCATTACAAATTTTTGTGTTTTAGATTAAACATACAAGTTAAAATATCTTTCACAAATGCTAGTATACGCTTCTTTGGTAAATGCTATACGATGTTTTACTTTATGAGATACTTCTGCGGTATTTTAATTGTTATTTTTTGTAATATGGCTCCCGAAGACGTCTTTGATAGAACCAACTGGAGAAGACAGGCTAGAACGAAGAAGATAGCGATGTTTGTTAACATCTTGCTACATCAGGTGCATACGCATTTCCAAGAAATGTAAAAAATAAGAGATAAATAAACTTTAGTCATATATTTTTCGTCGACTTCATCACTACTAATGGTAATTTGAATGGTTGTCATATATTGGTTAATTGTTCCAATTGTAGTTGGAACGTTAAAAGTATTTGATGTTTGCTTTAAAGATGCTTTCTTCAACCACAAATCCATATGACTTCTTCAATTCTGTGCAGTAATTGATTATAATTATTTAGTTCTATTTGATACATATATTGCTTTACATGATCCATACATAAAAATCACATGCGTTTTCATCAGGTGCATGAAGTGGTCATATCGGACCTTCATTTGTTTTCGAAGGGCGTATTTAACTATTAATTTGCTTGCTTCCTTCGATAAGCAAGAACCCCATCATGTTGATACCGCATGTTCTAAATTACATTAAGCGGCAACCCTCCAAAATAATCAAAAAGCGTATTATCCGAAGTGCTATCGTAGAATCCATTCCAAACATTTATACTGAGTAGTTGCTGAAATTGTCATGTTTTCATATAGATAAGAAACAAGCATAAACATAGGTATATTACTTTAGTATTTCCTCAAACACACAAGCTGCTAGTCATCTCTTCATCTGTAAGTATAAAGTGTTAAATTTTGCATTTCAGATTAGATACTCCTCGATAGGTACACTAAAAAATTATGTTTGCCACTGAACACTTCTTTTCTATCTACGGAACACTAGTGTGCCCCCAAAACATAGTTTGGAGAACGCTGGTTCAGACTATTCTAGTATCAAAACTTAGATGACTTTATTTCTTCTTCATCATCATCAGATTTCTCTCGTACACTCCTTGACATAAGTATCTTCCATTTTTTTCATTTATCCCTCTTTCTGTCTTTCTGGAACTGGTCTCCACCAGCTATTTTCTTCTGATCGCCCACTCATCTCCTCGTCTGCTTCTATTTCTCCTGGTTTATCATGGACATGCACTCTAGCTGGCCATCGTCCCAATTTCATCTTGCCAGATTACCCGCCGATCTCCATTCTTATCTGTTGCACGCTCTACGATTTCAAATATCTGTGTTTTTTCTAGTTATCTCATTACTGATCTTATCTCTTAACGAAATCCCAACATCGAACATTCCATAACCTTATGAGTTGTTCTTAATGTGCCGATATTACTTTTTGTTAGAGATTTTGTTTCTAGGCCGTATGTGACTACCGGCAAAATACATGAATAAATTATACACGTTTCAATTGATATGGATTTCAAGCTTTCTCAGGATGTACGCGAGTTTCTCTTGATTTTGGTTAACTTTTGTGATCATATGTATGAGGTATATGTATGAGATGACGTTTTCAATCAGACTGTCTTAAGCTAACATTTGCATGTGATCATGGCTCATAACCTTCGTTTTCTTTGTAGATTAATTTTTAGATCAATTTCTTTAGTTGCTTGGCTTAGTTGCTGCATCATTTCGCAAGTTCTACTGGGTCGTGTGAAATGAACACAACGTCGTCAGCAAAACAAAGGTGACTAAGAAATGAGCCATCTATCTTCATACCTTTTGCATCCCATTAAAGTTTCTAAAAGACATCTTCTAACGCTAGCGAGAATAGTTTGGCGTTAAGGGGTCGCCTTGGCTCACTCCTCTTCTGGTACTGACTTTGTTAGTTGTTTAGCCCTCGTTGACTCTCACTTACCGCGTGCACTTTTCGTAGATGTTCTCAATAACTCTGGCGTATCTGTAATCAATGTTTGCATTGTACAGAGACATCAAGATGACTCATATTTCTAGAGAGTCGAACGCTAGTTGATGAATACAGTTCAGTGTCAGGTCTTCTATGACCTTTGATATTTCTCCCGGCCTGACACCGAAACTTCATTATTAGTTTTTAGTTTTATCATCTGTGATCTTACGTTGGATATTTTATGTTTTACTTTTAAATCAACCTAGTTCTTGATATAGTTTGTAGTTCTCTAATTCAATGTGCTTTAAGCCTTTCCCAATTTCTTTCTTAACTCTTCTGTTCAAAGCTATACAGGATGATTTTGAAATACATGTATATATTGGAAGTTTCATGTAGGCAATACATTAATAAAAAGTTCTTCAAAATGTATAATAAAATGTGCTTGCAATCGAACACCCATGCATTTGAACGGTTTTAATCAAAAAAGTTTAATTATCTAGAAAACGGTTATGAAAATTGATATTTACCAAATGCACCTTTTTCGTGCATTTTTGTAAGGCGATTAAGAATTTTATACCGTACGTTCAAAAATCAATCAAACTAGGGAAAGTCAATTAAAATACTGTAAAAAAATACTTTACCCTCTCAGATGATACAACTCCTGTTCACCAATATTGATACAATTTGGAGAAAAGTGTACTTCGATTATTAGCGTGTCCGTACAAAATTTCAAACTCTTACGGCACACATTGTCAATCTTTAAAAGAGTAATATTATTTTCTTCCGGTTGTAGTATATCCATAACGAAGCACATTTTATTCTACATTTTTCAGAACTTTTTATTTCTGTATTGTCTATATGGGACTTCAATATATTGCAATGAACATAATTTAAGCTAACATATAATTATGATAGGAATTAATATAGCTCAAGCATTGCAAATATTATGTTTTATTTTATTTTCCATAAATGTCATAATTTTGAATTTAAAACTGTAAACAAATAGCATAAGCCTTGAAATAATTTGAATTGGAAACTATAAAGAGTATTCGCTTTGACTTAAATACGAAACTGGAAGCATAGCAAGCCTTGACTTAAAACAAATAACTGAATTTAAATAAAAACAAAGTAAGAACAATTGGTCCAATGGGTCCGATGCTTCTGGAGAAACCCAAATACGTATAATGGTTTAGCTACACATGATTTTTAGCTATACATAATAGGTAATACAAGCAACTATGTGTGTGTTTTAGCTTTCCACAAAAATCAAAGTAAAAGTTATAATAACTACAAATTTTTACAATTACGAAGTGTTTGCACATTAGTGCAGTGTTGTTAGATAGGCTGCAGAGATTTTGCATCATTTGCTCAGCTGTACATCTGGTTTTTGAGTGGTTTTTGGCCGTGATTTGTTCGTGGTCCAGCTAAGAAGCGGGGGCCTTAAAGTTGAGGGTAAGCAACAACCATCGTGCATCGCAGCGGAGCCCTAGCTGTGGCCACGGGGGTTGATATTGGAGTCGGGAGCAGCGCTCAGACGGCGAGCAGCACATTGGCGAGTCATCAGGAGGCTTGCAATGCAGGCTAACCAATAATAAGGACGCCCACTCATCGAGGGATTTGCTAGTGGCCCGATACAGGCCTATTTAACCGCCAAGGAGTATAATATTAAGGTCACACGCACGTTTTTCTAAAAACCAGTGAATTTTCCGGTGGCTTCCTTTGTGTCTGTTACGATACGTAATAGCAGATGTAATTGTTTTACATTAAGCCTACTCTGATTTGTTTCTGTATTATAAATGTGAGGTTAGGCCACTATAATCATTAAAAGTGATCCTTTTTTCTTGTTTTTTCGTAATTTTTTCACTTATTTTCTAATTATTCCAGCTTTCAGTTTCCCTCATCCTCCCTCAAACACCCCTAAATAATAAAAATATATAGCAACAGTTCGGAAGATTCACTGTACCACGTTGGCGCTCTCTGGCGATCGTAGAGTCAACTTGTCGGTGTTCTAGGCGGAGATTCTGTGTTTCCAAGTTGTTCAAATTCTGCAAAACGGTTTTTTATTCCGGATTTTTCCAAGTGAATTCCAGTACGTGAGTGTGAGTTGTGATTAATATCGAGCATTTATTTACTGTTTAATTATGCCACAAGAGTGTACAAGTCATCTCGATAGCTTCTGCTATGTTTGCGGGAAATTGACTTTAAAAGAGCAACGAAAACCCCTTTCTCCGCTTTTTAAAACTGCTTATAAATTTTACTTTGATTGCCAAGTTGGCGATCAGGACAAAAAACGGTCTCCAACAGTTTGCTGCACTACTTGTTACACAAAAAAATCTACCGTTTTACGCAATTTAAACATCTTGGAAACACAGAATCCCCGACTAGAACACCGATAAGTTGACTCTACGATCGCTAGAGATATACTGAGGGAAAACTACTGTACACGCGCGCGCGTGGTATTGAGAGCGCCAGCGTGGTACAGTGAATCTTCCAAACTGTTGTTTGTTTTATTATTGTTGCTATATATTTTTATCATTTGGGGGTCTTTGGGGGAGGATGAGGGGGGCTGAAAGCTGGAATATGTAGAAAATAAGTGAACAAAATTGCGAAAAAACCGAAAAAAATTGATCACTTTTAATGATTTTTTTACAATTTAAAAGGGCGAATCCCCCCCCCCCCCCCAAATACCTCCATACTACAAACGTTCACGTTTTAGAACTTTTCACCCATCTAACCCCTCAGAAGAAATGTAAAGGCGAAAATAATCCTTTTCATCCCTCCAAATTATCGAAATTATCGAAAAGTGATAAAAATTATTTTATTAAAGTTTATTTCAATGCCAATTCTTGTTGAAGCTGTATGAACAGCTATCAACATACTTCTCAGTTCTTCTTTTGTCTTAGCTAGAATCACAATATCGTCGGCAAATCTTGGTTGATGTAGAGGTACCCTTGCCATGTTTAACTTTCTGTCTCCCCAATCTATATGTTTGAAGGCATCATCACATAGTATCATCTTTCCCGCGCTCAACTTTGTATTTTAATTTTATCAGTGTTTTCATGGGCTTTACCTGTAGTGTTGCATTTTATATATTGCTTCGATTAGGTTTAGGTATCTATTTCATCGCTTTTAAGTCCTAGTCGAAGGCTCCCCTATAGTCAACAAAAACTATCCAAACTGGGATAAAGTGGAGCTTTTTACCCAATTTATAATAATGTAGTTTGTACAATTGATGTATACTGCCAGTTGTAACGTACGGAACAGACCTGGGCCCTAACAAAAAAAATAAAAAACTTAACAAGTTAAAAGTTCACCTGCGAACAATAGAGAGGAAAATACTAGGAATCAAATTGAAGGACTATAAGACAAACATATGGATAAGACAAAGAACAAAACTAGATGACGTCATTAAAATGGCAATGGGCAGCAGATATGGCCAGAGGAGTAGACAGATAAATCAGATGTAGGCCATCAGGCCATGGGGGGAAAAACGAAAAGTAGAGAGACTCCAGATGAGATGCAACGATGATATTAAAAGAACAGCAGGGTTAAACTGGCATGAAAACGCATAAAATAGAGAACTCCTCTTTCGTTCATTAATTTAGTCGTATTGTCACGAAGCTCCCACACGTTGGTTGTCTCGCTCTTGAACATATTTTTATCGTCGATAACTGAATGCTGGATGTTCGTCTAGTACAGAAATTATCTAAAGTTTTTAGATAAAATATACAATTTTAAACAAGCTTTACTATTAAAATAAGCAAAACAAAAGAACGTTTAATTCGTTTCCCCATAAAACTTTTATAACAAATATTCTCCGACTATAATTTCCCTCTTTGATCTCAAATTGGCTCAGTGGAGCCCAAAGCCTAATAAAGAGCTTAATCTAAACGCCAAACCAACCATTCTAGTAAGATAAATGCCTGCAATAAATTGCCCGACCATGTATGGGACTCTCTAATCAAAACTGTCATACCGAAAACTGGCAAAATTAAAAATATAAAAGCTTCGCAGGAATTCCAGTTGCATGAACCAAATTTGGTTCCATTGTGGTATCTAAAATATATCGAGATCGTGGGTCTCACACTACGCCACTGCCGTTAAATGCCACTTAGTACACACCACTGACTGACGATACAAATGCAGAAGCCTCGGTTCATTACTGCATTCTTTCGAATTCGCTTCGTTGTGGCGCCGAGGCAAAGGCAGTTAACCGGAATTTAAACCGCAGCAACTCCATGTGAGTGTTATGACATGACTTAACGTTACAGAGAAGAACTTTATGGTTAGCAGGGGACGAGCAAATAGCTAGAAATACTAAGTCAATTCGCGCTTAGTACATTTCACCGATGTTTACTATTAATCATACATTTTCTGGTTAACAATTATGCAGTATTTTTAGGTGGATCTCTTAGCTGTTTGATGCAATTACTAATTATAACAAGTGGGACAGGGGAACAACACGTAACATCATATTCCCGCAAGCACGGATGGACTTCGCTCTAAGCGAAAAGGGACAAACCTAGGAATTGTGCTATAAAAGGAGTAACATTTCCACTTGATGCCATTTAATCGATAGAATACAGGCTGGGAATTGCTGATGATGCATTCGTTTATTTTGCTAATGGAAATTAGTAAAAGTTTAAATAAAAGTGGTTTGAGGCAGAACTTCTCAAAATGTTTATATCAAATGTTCTCGTTATTTTGTTTTTAAGAATCACAGTTTTCCCTTTTCATTAAAAATTGCAGAATCTTATGTAACACATTTTTTAACAAACTAGGAAAAATTATTTGTTATAATTCAATCGCAAATACGAAAATCCAAGCATTATTTTTAACAATAAACATATTTTGAAATGTCCTTTATAAATTATAATGGAAGAATATTATCCACATTTTAGATTACGGAAAACTGAAAAACTGCTATCAAACTAGATGACAACTATGTATCATTATTATTTATATGTACTCATTTATTTTATTTACTTTATATGACTGTATCATATACAGGTTGTTTCTAAAAGGTCTGTACCTGAGACCAAAACAAGATGATTGAACGTCAAAGATCTTCAATAGATTTCTATCTTTTACTTCCCCGATCTAAAAGACCAAGGAAGTATTATAATCGCGAAATAATCGCCTTCCAAGATTTCTTCAAATCTCCATGTTTCAGGGTACCTAGATGATGAAAAACAGGTTTTCTCAATTTCGTCTGTCTGCCTGTCAATCGGTTCCTTTGTTGGCGGTATAACTCGGAAACTATTTGTTGAAGGAAGACGATAATTTGCATGCGAATTATACGTCTATCTGATATGAAGCCAAGAAAATTTCGGCCAAATATATACAGGGTAAGCACCTTAAAAAGTAAAAATCCGTCTCGTTTTGCTTTAATTCGAGAACTATTACTTAAATAAAACTAATATTTTGCATATAGTTCAGGGTTTTACCCTGAGGGCATATTTTGGACCCAACATATACAGGGTGAACACATTAAAAAATTAATTCTTCTTTCCTTTGATATTTTCAAATTGTTTAGTTTAAAAACTTTCACTTGCGAGGGAAGTTCCGTGTAAAGCTCTACATTTTTTTTAAATAAAAAAAAAATGCTTTTAGCGATGGGAAGTATATTTGGGATATGAATCTGTACTGAAAAAATTTGTTTGTTGACATAAGTGTTATGTAAGTGGTAAAAACTTGACCATCCACATGCAAAAGAGCTCAATTTTCTTATGCTTGGGCCAACACCTTTAACACTTTTTTGAAGACAAATATTCTAAAGTCAAACATTTTTTGTGTCTTATTCTGATTTGCTGCACGCTATGCGCTGCAGTCACCGTTATACAGGGTCTCTAAAAGGTTCACATTGCCGAGACCAAATCTGAGCGATTTAACCAAACTTAGCTCTACCCAAGAATACTGCGTTAATGCGCTATCGAACATCTGAAATCTTCAATAAATATCTACTTTTTATATTGAAAAAGATTAATCCAGTCAACAGACAGAAAATAGGGGACAGTTTTGGTGGAGTTTTGATATTTGGTTTCTATATGTTTTTTGAGTCTCTGTACACGAATACCAGGTTTTCCAACAAAAATTTTGACCGGAAACATGTTTTTTAAGTAAAAACGGTGAAAAACCCCTATTTTTTTAGTTTTTCTAAAATTGCCCGAAAGCTATCCATTTTTCGTAAATGTTGAACCTATATGAAATGAAATAAGATAAAATTCCCTACATTTTATGTACTTGAAGTTTTTTGTCCGACCAATCGTTCAGCCGAGAGAGCGCCGTGAAGTTATGGTCAAGTCAAATGGTAGAAAATAGAGGAAAGTTTTGATGGAGTTTTGATATTTGGTTCTTATATGTTTTTTGGGTCGCTCTACACGAATATCAGGTTTTCCAACAAAAATGTTGACCGGAAACATGTTTTTTTAAGCAAAAACGGTGAAAAAACCCTTTTTTTAAGTTTTTCTAAAATTGCCAGAAAGCTATCCATTTTACGTAGAAAATAGGGGAAAGTTTTGATGGAGTTTTGATATTTGGATGTTTTTTGGGTCGCTGTACACGAATATCAGGTTTTCCAACAAGAATTTTGACCGGAAACACTTTTTTTTAGCAAAACCGGTGTAAAAACCTTTTTCTTTCCAGTTTTTCTAAAATTACTATCCCAGTTTATTTCAAAGTACCTAACTCGAAAACTATCCATTTTTCGTAAATCAAAAATGATATATAAAATGAATTTTGGCAAACCTCATATTCGCGTACAGCGACCCAAAAAACATACGAACCAAATATGAAAACTCCAAAACTTTCCCCTATTTTCTACCATTTGACTGGACTATAACTTCGCCGCGCTCTCGCGGCTGAACGATTGGTCGGAGAAAAAACCTCAAGTACATAAAATGCAGGAAATTTTATCTTCTTTAATTTCATATAGGTTCAACATTTACGAAAAATTGATAGCTTTCGGGTAATTTTAGAAAAAGTCGGTTTTTTACAACGTTTTTGCGTAAAAACCCGTTTTTCAGGACAACATTTTTGTTGGCAAACCTGATATTCGTGTACAGCGTAGCGACCCAAAAAACATATAGGAACCAAATATCAAAACTCCACCAACACTTTCCTCTATTCGCCCTTTTTGAACACCATTTGACTGGACTACATACCATTTAGTGATTTGTTGTGAATTTACTTATTAAGATAGTTTTTGTTCTATTAAAATTTTTTAACGCCAACAAGCTTTACACTAGCTACATGGTGGGTGCCTAAACTATGGCAGATATCGAAATCGAACAAAAGACAATAAATGTTTTGCATAAAAATGTCTCCTTGTGCAGAAAGCTTAAAAAACATTACCCAGACCGTTAAAAATATATGAGCTTCTTTGAATGTGAATGATGAACTTTTGACCACTAACGTAATAGGGCTTTACACGGAACTTCCCTCACAAGTACGACGTGCATCCATTGCTATACATTGCTATCTGCGATACTGCGCTAAGCGGCTATAATTTCATATTTCTATCTCTTGCGTTGAATGCCGTGCGCGGCAATCCCAATTTTCATTGCGCAGGCTGCAGTCCGCAGCGATCGTTTCTTTTGTTTCCTGTTCACGATGTTTACCCTGTATATGGTTAGTTCCATTTTTTATCAAAGGTAAAAACTCGAGCTGTGTGTAATTATTAGTTTTATTGATTATTGCGTTAAAGCAAAAACAGACAACATTTTACTCAGGTACTCACCCTGTATATATTTCACCGAAAGTATAGTCGCCTTCCTCCAACAAGTAGTTTTTGAGTTATACCACCAACAGGCCGACAGATGGACAGACGAAGTTTTTTGTGATCTACAGACTGAAACGTGAAGATCTGAAGAAATCTCGGAGGGCGTTTTTTTAGGATTACAATACTTTCTTCGTCTTTTAGGTGAGGGAAGTAAAAGCACTGCAAATTCACATTCCAAATTCAATCCCCATCGCTAAATGCACTCTTACGTTATTTAAGAAAGTAGAATTTTTTTAAGACGTATGACCTCGATGGTACCCCAATGAAACACTTTTGGATAGAGATAAAAGTAAAGTAAAGCTCAGGTAGCTTGATTCTACACATAGGAATATGACTTGAGACTTGGCGGGCCAGGGCCGCCGCAAAATCTCTTTCCGAAACCTAGTCATCTGGCACACTTTTAACGGTGTACTGGGTGATGTGGTTAGCATCACGCCTTCGACAACTGCCTTACTTTCCCAACCGTGGTTTCGGTACCCAATTTTTAAAGCGACTGAGTGGGCCGCCCGCCAGTTGCCCGATGTAGGAATTGAACCCCGTACCGTGGCACTGCAGCCTGACGCCCTAACCGCTCGGCCACGCTGGCACACATTGAAAAATAAACCATTCATAATGTTAGACTCAAAAGACAACAAGATATAGTATGAAGCAGCAAACCACATACAGTTATTGGCGCTGGCCCCTTTGGATAGAGAAAGGTTTGGTTAAATTGACATATTTTGATTGTTTCATACATACCTTTTGGAAACACCCTAAATGTCGCATTTAAAACTAGTATACGTTTATCAAATCTTTTTATTGAAAAACAAAGTTTTAAAAAATACGAAAAGAATTCGCCAAAACAATGACCAAAAAAGTCAAATTCAATGTAATTAGAAAATTCAAAATCAAAACAGCGCTATAGCTCTAAAAATAGAAGAATAAAAACATTTGGTATAAAAATATTTTTGAGAAATAAAGTTTTGTATAATTTCTAATTGAATATTTATTCTTCGGAAGAGAAGTGTGATATTGTATAGCTAATTACTTAAATATGTTGAAAACTCAAAAAAAAATTTCTTCAAACGTCAGTAAAATGTGCCATTATACTGCTGGATTGATGATGCTAAATTGTCACTTTATTGCCATGCGGCAGATAATATTATCTGCCGCTGACAACTTTATCTGCCGCTGACGAGATAGAGTAATTTTCTTCGGATTTTGTTTAAACGTTTGAAGAAGAAATGCTATATGTTATTCGGAGCAAAAGTATCTTTATGTGGCTCGGCTGTACTTATCTGCCTCGCAAAGCCACGCCACATCAAATATAACTTTTGCTCCTAATAACATAATATACTATTATTGGAGGCTCGCGCTAGTTTATGTAAAACAAAACGTCAGTTAAAACTTTTCTGACTGTTTTTATTTTACTGCAATTTAAAACCGCTCTATATGCAATTCGATTATGTATACCAGTCGTTTGGTTACAAACATGGCAGGGTGAAATTATTATGTAAGGCTATCTCAAACTGCATGAAAAAATATGTACTATTTTAAAAAATGAAAACTGCACTATAACTGAAAAATAAGTGAAAGAAAATATTTTAAGAAATGCCTCCCGTACTATTTCTTTTAAACTCTTGTTCGATAGTTCTTTTGATTAACGAGGGTATTGTTGGGTAATATTTAATCATTTATTAATGGAGCTTATTGTATTTTACTTATTGAGTTTAGAAATTGACGATTTTATATTGACAAAAATCTGTAAAGGGCTTTACTCAGAACCTCCCTCGCAAGTGGACGTTTCGACACTAAACAATTTTTAAAATCAAAGGAAAATAGAGGTAAAAATATCTTCACGTTCGTAACAGTACTGAAATAATAAAAGGAAACACTTGTTAATGAAAATTAAATTAATTTTAAATAAAAAAAACATTACCGGTGATGGGATTCGTACTGCGAACGCGAATTAAATCCGTTGTTTTATCCACGGACCCATCGAGGATTTCTCCCGGCTTTGCGATGCGCCCCTGTATTTAACAGAACGTACTTGAATCTTTTTTACCGTTTTACGACATTGTCCTGTATCTGTTGGGTCCTATTTTCGTCAAGTGTAAAGCCTGACCTATGTGCAAATTATTACTTTCATCTATTTCTCAGTTAACAAAAAACAAACAAAATTTTATTTTTTAAAGTGCTCACCCTATATATATTTGAATATAATATGCATGTAAAATATCGTCTTCCTCCAACAAATAGTTTTTGAGTTATACCGCCAACAGACATCTACATCTACGGACCCTGAAACGTGAAGATCTGAAGAAATCTCGGAAGGTCATTCTTTCGCGATTACAATACTTCTTTCGACTATTAGACAAGGGGAGTAATAATAGAAAAACAAAAAGAAAAAGTTATTGTAAGAGTATATTTAGTTTTAATTAAACGGAATTGTTTTATTTTTTACTGTGTTAATACATCTACTCTGATTTAAAAATATATCAAAAAATATAGGATTGAACTAAAAGATTATACAGGGTGTTTCATTAATATTTGGAAACATTTTAACTGTAAAATCCTGGACTCAAAATATTAATATTTAACCCAAATCACTTAGATAAAATGTGGCTCCTTACTGAGATACATGGTGTTTTATTTAAAAAATTAATAATGATTTTCCCCATTACTTTAAAACTATTTGACGTGTACGTATCATATTTGGCAGGAAGTGTAGACACTGTAAACCATGCTAAATTATGTTAAATAAACGTTTCTGGCTACTACCAGAGGCGTACGACAGGGGCAAGTGAGTGGTTGGCCCTTCCCAAATTCTACGCCACTGGCGGAATTGCCATTTTAGCACAATTTTTCGATTTTCCAATACTTTCTATGTAAATAACATATTCTTCCTTCGTAACGATAAAGTCATTATTTAAACATAAAGCTGAACAGTTATTTTGATTTTAATGTGTATTAATTATGTCGGTGTTTTTTGTCATAAGATTGTATTTATTACGCAAATAAAATTTTAATCCGTATTAACAAAAAAACAATGTTTTATTTAATGAAATTTATTGAAACGAATACATAGATGCATTGTTTTTATATTGAATGCATCTCAACTTTAAATATCTCGAAAAATAATTACTTTATCGTTACTAAGAAAGAGTATGTTATTTACATAGAAAGTATTGGAGAATCGCAAAATTGTGCTAAAATGGTAATTCCGCCAGTGGCGCAGAATTTGGGAAAGGCCAACCACTCACTTGCCCCTGTAGTACGCCTCTAGTAGTAGCCAGAAACGTTTATTTAGCATGGTTTACAGTGTCTACACTTTCTGCCAAATATGATACGGACACGTCAAATAGTTTTAAAGAATGGGAAAAAACATTTTTAAATTTTTAAATAAAACACCCTATATCTCAGTAAGGAGCCACATTTTATCTAAGTAATTTGGGTTAAATATTAATATTTTGAGTCCAGGATTCTACAGTTAAAATATTTCCAATTATTAATGAAACACCCTGTATAAAAATAACTCGAAACTATACAATCATCAGTCCGTATAGTTGGTTTCTATAACCTAACTATATTGAAACTATTTGTTATTAAATCAATAGTAAGGTTGTCAATCACATAATATGTAAAATGTTGTATTTTAAAGAAACAGAGCGGGGTTTACGCTCAATAAAATTATAAAGATTGATTGACAAAACAATCGTAATGGTTTCCTAGAACATAACTTGCACAGCAACATTGAAGATCAACCTCCATTACTTTAGTTTCAAAATTGTTAATGAAAAATGTTATCCAAAGTTTACAGATTGAGACATTTAGCATTGGGTTTTAATAAAATGTGACGTTTGTTCTAGTAAACTAGTTCTAGTAAACTTGCTTTAATGAAAACGTTCAAAACTGGAAGGATATAATGATGATGTTGGCGTTTTAAAATAAGCGTTTCTTCAATGTTTTCAAGTAACATTATTTTCTACGTCTAAGCATTCTAAAAAATTATTTCTTTTTATTATAACTCTAGTAAACTGTAAATTTGCTAAGTTGCATTTAATTTATATTTTACGATAAACATCAAATTTGAAGCCACAAACCATAGTGCACAAAAAGTTTATACAATAAGAAATTTGAACTTGTGAAAGTTCCACTGTGAGACCAGAATAAATCAATACATAATGAATTTCTCTTTAATTAGGTAGAAAAGATCTAATTAATTGGCAAATAAAAATAATAGTAGGCAATAACGTAAGAATTTCGATGAACCAACAAGTATTCGACTGTAAGTTCTTGAAAGCAAGGAATGTTAATGAACCGTTATGTTTTTATTTTTGTATTTAAAGAGTGACACATTGCAATCCCTTGATTAATTATTTATAAGAGTTTAATATAATTGCGTTAATTAAGAAACCAATCAGCATGATTTAGCTTAATATCGACAACAAGTTTGATTGTATTCGTATGGAATTTAAATAAAGCTACGAGTAATTTTAAAACAAAAATTTGTGTAAAATTCAGTATGTACTGTCTGTAAAAGGCGACAGACATTCCCGATATCTACAGTCATCTTCCAATCCTGTTCCTCATTCCGCTGCTTACATTTTGCAGAAGACCTTTCATCACAGAAAAAACTCCAGAAAGCATTAACCGCTGTGCTCTGTCTTAGTAAATCTTACATTGGCTAATTATGTTCTCCCGTGAAACTTAAAGACCAGGTTTAAACTAGGTTAATCAAATATTATTTTGTGTACACATTCCGAGTTTTACGAATTTGCACATTAGAACATGGGAGAATGCTAGAATAGTGGGCGGTTAAGACTCATTGCAGGATTTATGCTTCTAGCTAGTAAAATTTGCCTTACTTGGCATTTGAGTTTTCTCATTACAGTTTCAGGGAACCCATGAAAAGCTTCTGGATATTATAGATTTTTATGTGAGTGGAAGTAGCAGCACATTCCGTTCGTGCATACGTTCAAGTGTAACTTGAACCGAATCGATTGTGAAATTTGGGACACCGGTATTATCTAATTTCCCGGAAAACTGTGCTACGTTTCCATCTATTTCATATTAATTCGAGATCAATGCATTACGGATCGCAACGGCGATTCACTGAAAACTGTTACATAACCTTTTCGGCTTTGGAAGGAATTTCCCGAAGAGCAGATTTTCACCTGGTTAAAGGAAATATCGCAAATTACTAGTTAATAGCACATATTTTGTTCTTACATGTAGCTATTAGTTCAATTCTGACATTTCTGTTCATAAATTGAGTTCGACTTGCAATATAACTTATTAAGGACATTTTTATAGTACGTGATTATAAAGTTATCAATATTAAAATCAAATTTAGGCTTGCGACTTTTTTAATGGTAGCTTAAAATTTTGATTAACTATAAATATTAAATCTGATTTGTACAACTGTTAGTTTCTCTAAAGCGAACATTATTTCTGTAAAATGACTTTAATCTGGCTAAAATGCTATTATTTAAACGGATTTCAATCTAGTTTAAGCGACTTTAAACCTCGTTAAAACAACTTACATTGTCGAAAAGACTAATTTCGATGAACCAACTTGCTTTTCAAAAATATCTTTCAGGTTTGTCGAAAAACTTTTTAACTTCGCTTATGCAAATTTCAAATGCCAAATTAACTTATTTCATTAAATCAACTCTTAATCTAGTTTAAATGACTTTTCATCAAGTTAAAATGACTATAACTAAGCTGCTTTAAATCTTGCCAAAGCAACAGATCTCTTTATATTAACGTATCTCCTGAAAATGATTTCTAAACTCTTTTAACAACTTTTTATTTTGTCAAACTTATTATTAACTCATTAAGTTTTAATTTAGTATAGACGATTACATTACAATTCATACATTCATTGAGCAATATTAAATCTCGTTTTTACAAGTTCTAATTTCTTTCAAAGGACTTAATTAAAATGACCTTTAATCTCGCTAAAATTACTCTAGTTTAAACGGCTTTTAAACTAGCTTAAGCGACATTAAATCTCGTTAAACAACTTATTTCCTTGAAAATATCTGTTTTGTTGAAACTACTTTTAATTCCCATTAATAATTTAAAATATTGTCTCAAACAACTCGTTAAATCTAGTTTAAATAACTTTTGATCAAGTTAAAAAATGACTATAACTCTATTTAAGCTGTTGCCAAAGTAACTGATTTCGTTAAATTAAAGTATTTCTTAAAAATTATTATAAACCTTTTTAACAACTTTTTATTTTGTCAAAACGATTAGTAACTCGTTAAGTTTTAATTTAGTATAGACGATTACATCTCATTTAAACAATTCATACATTCATTAACCAAAATTAAATCTCGTTTATACAAGTGCCAGTTTTCTTAAAAGGAATGTTGTTTCCTTAAAATGACTTTTAATCTCGCTAAATTGACACTAGTTTAAATTGCTTTTAATCTAGTTTAAACGACTTTAAATAACGTTACACAACTTATCTTCTTAAAAATATCTGTTCTGTCAAAAGAACCTTTAATTCCGATTAAGTAATTTAAAATTTTGACAAACTAACTTATTTCGTTAAATCAACCCTTAATGTAGTTTAAAAAACTTTTGATCAAGTTAAAATGACTATATCTCTATTTACGCTGCTTTAAATCTAGCTAAAGCAACTGATTAAATTAACGTATCTCCTGAAAATTATTTTTAAACTTTTTAACCACTTTTTATTTTCCAAAACGATTATTAACTCGTTAAGTTTTTAATGTAGTATAGACGATTGCATCTCATTTAAACAATTCAGACATTCATTAAGCAATATTAAATCTCGTTTGTACAAGTGCCAGTTTTTTTAAAGGAATATTATTTCCTTTAAATGACTTTTAATTTCGCTAAAATGACTAATTTAAACTGCTTTTAATCTAGTTTAAGCGACTTTAAATAACGTTACACAACTTATCTTATTGAGAATATCTGTTTTGTCAAAACAACCTTTAATTCCGATTAAGTAACTTAAGATTTTGACAAACCAACTTATTTCGTTAAATCAACTCTTGATGTAGTTTAAATAGCTTTTGATCAAGTTAAAATGACTATAACTCTATTTACGCTGCTTTAAATCTAGCTAAAGCAACTGATCTCGTTAAATTAACGTATCTCCTGAAAATGATTTCTAAACTTTTTAACCACTTTTTATTTTTAATGTAGTATCGACGATTACATCTCATTTAAACAATTCATACATTCATTAAGTAAGGAATGTTGTTTTTTAAAATGACTTTTAATCTCGCTAAAATGATTCTAGTTCAAACGGCTTTTACTCTAGTTTAAGCGATTTTAAATCACGTTAAATAACTTATCTCCATGACAATATCTGTTTTTTTTTCAAACAACTTTTAAGTCCGATTAAGTAATTTAAAATTTTTCCAAAATAACTAATTTCGTTAAATCAACTTTTGATCTAATTTAAATAACTTTTGAGTTAAAATGACTATAACTATATTTCAGCTGCTTTAAATTTTGCCAAAACAACAGATTTAGTTAAATTAACGTATCTCTTGAAAATGATTTCTGCCCTTTTCAACACTTTTTATTTTGTGAAAACGATTATTAACTCGCTGAAGTTTTAATTTAGTATAGACGATTACATCTCATTTAAAGAATGCGTACATTCATTATGCAAAATTAAATCTCGTTTGAACAAGTTCTAGTAGTTTCTTTGACAGGAATACTACTTCCTCAAATGACTTTTAATCTCGCTAAAATGACTAGTTTAAGCTGCTTTCAATCTTGTTTAAGCCACTTTAAATGACGTTAAACAACTTATCTCCTTTAAAATATCTATTTTGTCCAAACAACTTTTAATTCCGATTAAGTAATTTAAAATTTTGCCAAAACAACTTATTGCGTTAAAACAATCCTTGATCTAGTTTAAATAATTATTGATCACTTTAAAATGACTATAATTCTATTTTAGCTGCTTTAAATCTTGCCAAAGCAACTGATCTTGTTAAAGTAACGTATCTCCTGATGTGATTTCTACACTTTTTTAACCACTTTTTATTTTGCCAAAACGATTATTAACTCGTTAAGTTTTAATGTAGTATAGACGATTACATCTCATTTAAATGATTCGCACATCATTAAGCAATATTAAATCTCGCTTGTACAAGTTCTAGTTATTTAAAAGGAATATTATTTCCTTAAAATGACTTTTAATCTCCCTAAAATGGCACTAGTTTGAACGGCATATAATCTAGTTTAAGCGACTTTAAAATATTCCTTAATCATATCTGTTTAGCCGAAACTTTTAATTCCGATTAAGTAATTTAAAATTTTGACGAAACAACTTATTTCCTTAAATCAACTCTTGATGTAGTTTAAATAACTTTTGATTGAGTTGAAAAAACTGTAACTCTATTTAACCGACTTTAAACCTCGCTAAAACACCGTATCTCATTAAAATGGCTTTTAATTTGGTTAAGGTGATTTTCATCTCGTTAAAACTACTTTTAAACAGTAGATCTAAGCAAAATAAACTAACTTGTGAAAATAACTTGAAACCTAATTAAACATTGCTTAAATAAGTTTAAATCTCATATCTGCATAGACGACGGGATCTAAGCCGAAATTGTAATACTGATAACTCAAGTAACCGCAAAAGCCTTAAACAAATTTAGCTTTAGAGCTTTGCAGTACAAAAGACAAACCAACCGATTCGTTTTTTGAATTGCAACTAATTTTCTGTCAATTCTGAGAATAGATACCATATCTCTTCAAATGAAAAAGTAATCTTGCAACTCAATCGATTAGCAATTATAGTATGTGTGCAACTTTGTTAGCATTTTATCATAATGTCAAGAAATTCCAAAATATTTCTGAACTTTCAAGTTCAACAAAATGCATCGACCTTTGTTCAGGGAAATAATCAACAAAATTTTACATCTCCCTCCGGAGCAGATCAAGTTAAGGGATGTGGTGCAAAGCGGGTCAGGAAAGAATGAGCGCGAAAATTCTCGGAAACAAACCGAACTCATAAATTATCTACCTTTCATTATATATTAAAAGTTCCGGGTATACCGAGATGTGGTTTCAGTTTGTTTTTATGGGTAATGCGAAAAGTCGGGGCAGGTCCATTGCGGAATGGCCAAGGTGGATGATACCACAAATCCATAATAATTCGCGCACGTTGTTCAATTACCTTTGTTATATTTTATGCAATTCACTCCGGCGCCGAATGGGTAAAAGAGGCTAACGCTTAGGTATCTATATCTATATTATATGCTCGAAATCTAAACGTTCGATCCGTATTCGTTCAGAACAGTGTAATTAATGACGTCATCAAGGTGTTGTGCTATATGTTCCGGATTCCTACATATATTTCACATTAATCCCTTAGTCATTATTTCCTAGACACAAGAATTTAGTCTAGACTGGAAACAGCCGGTGGGCAGATCTGGATTTAGGTTTAAACTTGAACTTGAGGGCGCCCTACTTCGGCCGGTACCATTTAATAAAAAAAAATATCTAAACTAGAATTAGTGAAAAATGCACGTCATTTGAGAATTATGTAAATAGTATATATTTTTTTATTTTGGTTGCGTTATTTTTCATACATTTATATTTTCTACTGTAATAACTGATATTATGCGGCAAAGTAAACTAAAGTTCAAGTTCAGCGCTCACTATTCAAAAAACGAGGCGTAGCCACCACATTGCTTGTAAAAATTTAATTCTGCGATGTTTTCCTACTTCTTACAAAAAACGTTTTAAACAAATGTAGATGAATTCATAATATATGATGTTGGTCCAAAGAAGTTTATTTTTACCAAACAATTATAAAAAAAATTCGGAAAACCGAAAAAACAAAGAGTGGATTACCACTTCCGGTTGGCCGATTTTAACCAAAAGTCACTGAGATATTCGAATTTATATTAAAAACGTTAGATATTAATTTGAGGCTGATCGATTCATCTGGGCTGTAGAGAGGACATAGACAGCCTCACATACTGATAAACTCACCGACTGACAGACATACGTCATTTTGAAAACCACTTTTTCTAAATCAGAAGACACGAAAACAGATATTTCCTCAAAAATCTCGAGTTCGACAGTTTTCATGTTTACTATACTATACTGAAAGATACCCGAAAAAAATGGTGGGGCGTAAAATTCCTAAATTATACATTTCGTTATATTTTCGTTTCCACGACTACATCAAATTTGAAGAAAAATAAAGACCGATAAGTAAATGTTAAAAAAAGAAGCAAAGGAATATGTACTTCGGAAATAATGCATGTTGTTCTCTATAGTATGATGTTGACGTATTAACTAGAAACTGCGGTCACAGAAGAAAAATAAAACAGTAGTACTTAAACTACATTTAAAATTCGCGCAAATTAGCTTGAAAATTGTGTTGACAGGATTTAAGGACGTCAACCACTATTTAATGAGATTAAAAGTGATTTATATCAACTATAGTTACACATATTCTAAGGAAATAAATTGTTTTAAAGAGATAAATGGATTTGGTAAATGTAAAGTCGATTTAAAAAAACAACTTAACATTAGAATAAACTAGTGGAAATAATATATAAAATTGTTTGAACTAGATTAATTGTAATTAAACAAAACCTGAATTCGTGTTCAAGATAAAAGTTGCCGACATTTGAAGTGGTTTAAAGTTACATTACCGAAACAAAACTTCTTTTTTTAAAGTACGTAACGAGATAAGTCGTTTCAAGAAGCTATTTCAAGCGACTTGAACTATTAAGAGTCACGTCAATTAGTTTAAAGAGATAAGTCGTTTGACAAAATTTTAAGTTATTTAAACAACATTTCAAGGAAATTCTATTGAGAGTTGTAAGGTGCTTAAAATTACTTAACCACAATTTCAGCAATCTCATCGCGATTAAAATCCGTTATACAAGATTTGAAGCTGTTTACTCAAATTAAGTCGATTTACGTGCTTAGATCCAGTATTTTTATAAGTCATTTTAACGAAATTAAGACTTTTTTAAAGAGATCAAACTCCATTAACAGCCTTTTTTTAAATTAAGAATTCACTTAACGGGGTAAATTATTTTGCCAAATTTTGCAATTGTTTAAGCGAAATTAAAAGTCACTTTAAGGAAACTGAAAACCGAATGGACAACATATAAAAATATTTTAAATCTCGTTAAACAACTTATTTCCATGAAAATATCTATTTCTTCGAATCAACTTTTAAGTCCGATTAAGTAATTTAAAATTTTGCCAAAATAACTAATTTCGTTAAATCAAGTCTTGATCTAGTTTAAATAACTTTTGATCAAGTTAAAATGACTATCACTCTATTTAAGCTGCTTTAAATCTAGCCAAAGCAACTGATCTCGCTAAATTAACGTATCGCCTGATAATAAATTCTAAACTTTTTTAACCACTTTATATTTTGTCAAAACGATTATTAACTCGTTGAAGTTTTGATATACGTATATCCATATATATACAACATTTGAAGCTCTTTGCTTAAATTAAATCGATCTACTTGATCTAGTATTCTAAAAAGTCATTTTAACGAAATTAAGTGTTTTTTAAGAGATCAAGCTCGATTAACAGCCGTTTTTTTAGATTAAGAGTTCACTTAACGGGGTAAATTATTGTGCCACGTATATATAACGATTTTTTAAGGAAATAAGTTGTTTCCGGGAATGAAGCATAATAAACTGTTTAGATTAGAGTAATTTTAGCGAGATTAAATATCATATTAATGAAATAATATTCGTTTTCAAAAAACTAGAAGTTCTGTAAACGAGATTTAACATTGGTTAAAGATAGCATTAACTGCTTAAACAAACTGTAATTAAAAATTCGATTAATTAACAGTCCAATGGCAAAATTAAAAGCTATTAAACAAGTTTTGAAGTCGTTTTCAGACGGTACGAAGATTTAACGAGATACATTATTCTGCTCATATACTGTTAATTATTTTAATGATATTAGAAGTTCTTTTTAAGGATAGTAAAATTCGCGTAAACAAGATTACATCCACATTAACGAGATACGTTATTTTGATGGTAGTTAAAGTAACTTAAAATATATAAAAGTCATTTAAACTAGATTTAAAGTTATTTAAAGTGGATTAAGAATCGTTTTAACCAGATAACTGATTACTTAAAGAAAATCAAAAGTTATTTTCACGAAATGGAAAATTCTCTTCGACCAGATGAAAAGATGTGCAAAAGAGAAGTCATTTCCATTACATAAGAGTCGTTATGATCGGATTTCAAAATGTCAATGCGTTTTTAACGGTTTTAACGCCAAAATCTTGTTATGCAGCCCTTAAATGCCTTCGTAGATGCAATAATACCAGTTGCGTAACCGATGACTCTTGTAGAGAAGTCATAATTTTCTTACACCTCATAGAGTTCAGCAAAAGATTGATTTGAACCGCTTAAAAAATTAACGGTTATTTTTCTTATGATTAATTGACAACAAATACTATTGTGACATATTGCATTGTAATAGATTTGTTTCAATTATTCAAACCTTTGTATAATCGCAGTTAATAAAATCACATAGCCTTGACTAAAAACTGCCACAGGTCAACATAAAATTATAAAATTTATGATTTTCTTGTAAACTTTTTTACGTTACTTATTTTCTATATTCATGGTATAGTCTACCTCTATACATCTCGATAATTGAAAATTTTCTCGACTCGATGTATATTGTCTTTCAGGAAATACTTCTCGTATAATCGATTATTTTCGTTCGTCTAGTTGTATAATATATGACTATTTCACCAATGACGAACGTTGTGTATTAGCTATCTAGAACGCGTAGAGCTGCAATTTATAATAATTATTGTTTAGTAATTTGTCAGTATATTTTCAATTCAGTCTGACACCTGCAACCAATTTTGGGAAATCATTAAAAGAAGATAAGCAATTATTACAAAAGCCTGAAAACTCGGAAAAATATCAGACTTGAGTTTTAATTAGAATTGTAGGTATAATTTAAGTTTTATTTAATATTCTTAATTTAATTTTGAGTTTTGTGACCGAGGAGTTGGCAGTGGAAAGTGGGGTTAGTCTCTAATTGACATATAGTAATACGTTTAGGACAGATTAAAAAAAAATCTAAATAACTAATTTTTTTATATGCAGGGTGGGTCGGGAGGAACGGGCCAAACTCCAGGAGTGTATTATACACGTAAAAATAATCTAAAAAAACTCAAATGTCGTTATCCGATTTTCAGTTGTTTTCAAGTTATATCATCATAAAAAAATCCCCATATAGTCCAGTCAAATGGTAGAAAATAGGGGAAAGTTTTGGTGGAGTTTTGATATTTGGTTGCTATATATCTTTTGGGTCGCTCTACACGAATATCAAGTTTTCCAACAAGAATTTTGACCGGAAACACGTTTTTCTAAGTAAAAATGGTGTAAAAACGAGATTTTTTTAGTTTTTCTAAAATTAATCGAGAACTATCCAATTTCGTAAATGCTGAACGCTCTCGCGGCTGAACGATTGATCGGAGAAAAAAAACCTTTAGTACATAAAATCTTATTTCATTTAATGTAGGTTCAACATTTACGAAAAATTGATAACTTTCTGGTAATTTCAGAAAAACTAAAAAAATCGGTTTTTA
The DNA here is from genome assembly GCA_940337035.1 of Agriotes lineatus. NCBI lineage: Eukaryota > Metazoa > Arthropoda > Insecta > Coleoptera > Elateridae > Agriotes > Agriotes lineatus. Next base: position 63,811,648 of record OW679202.1, read on the forward strand.
CACCGTTTTTGCTTAAAAAAACGTGTTTCCGGTCAACATTTTTGTTGCCAAACCTGATATTCGTGTACAGCGACTTAAAAGACATATAGGAACCAAATATAAAAACTCCACCAAAACTTTCCCCTATTTTCTACCATTTGACTGGACTATATGGGGATTTTTTTATGATGCTATAACTTGAAAACAAATGAAAATCGGATAACATTTGAGTTTTTTACATTATTTTCACATGTATAATACACTCCTGGAGTTTGATCCGTTCCTTCCGACTCACCCTGTATATGACGGATATTCAGATTTATTTTATTTACATATCACCATAATTAAAGGTGTTGCAGTTGTTATTGCCACAGAATGATAGTCTGCGTTTTTTTGCAATATAAACCACAAGAAATTTGATCTTTCGAGTGGCTATGTCCACGTTTTAAACCAAAATTCTGCTGGTGGAGCTTTATTACTCCCTTTTTTTTAATTTTTGGTTTCAAAAAAGTTGCCAGCCTACTCTTTTTCTATTAAAAATTTCTGGTCAGCCTAAAGTTAGGTAATGTTTTTTGAATAACTAATTAGCAACGAGTCACTCAGTTATTTGTTCTTTGGTAGTTTCAATATCATTCGACTTTTTGAATATTGAAAATAGGTAACCTTATTTTGAAAAAACGCACCCTGCCCATTATAATTCCATTCAAATTTGAAAATATAGCAAACGAAGTGGACTGTTTATCCAAAGGATCAATAGCTGTTCATCGTTTTCTGGAAAGTGAGAGTCGTAGTCATCTTTCGAGGAAGGGGTGTTCGCATCGCACCCCTACGTTTAGTCAGCAAGTAGGTATACAACCAAGTCTAGTTCCGCGAACGAGCCTGCTAAGATATCGATTGTTCGTACATAGAAATTTAGAAAGCGATTATGAAAAGCGGTTTCAGAAAAACTGCTGCACCGAACACACCAAGCGCGTTAATGGGGGAGTTGGGGGTGGCATGGTCTGCGTTGAAACTCGCCACTTCCGGAGCGAGCCCCCTCCGCGGGAACATACTATAAAAGTGTGTGGCACGGTGCGCGTGAGAGTTTAGTATGTATCGTTCTGGCGGTTGTTGAGTTTCTCGTTGACGGAAATAAACCAGCAGAAAGAATAATAAAATTATGCATGTGGAACTGAGTGTGTGAGATGGACAAGTGCTTCATGGTGTGTCCGCCGCTCTACTTATGACGGCTTCTGGTCCTGGCTATGGGCCGTCACTTTTGGGCCCACATA
>OW679202.1:63812997-63920857 GCA_940337035.1 Agriotes lineatus
ATAAGGCTGGCATTTTAGTTGTTCAGGGCTCATATACAACTGTGTACCTGCAAGACACACCTTAACAAATGTCGTTCTAACCAGTATGCGTATTTAGTACCAACTGCATTTGTTAAACTTTTCTTCAATGGAGTAGACGAAAGATCATCTTCACTGTCGGCGTAGTCTTTTATACTAGTTACCAAACCAAAATCGCCAATTTTAATTTGTCCTTCCAATGAAAAGAAGATATTGCTGGGCTATACAAAATCATGAAAAAGTTAAGACAATTTTCTACTGTTTTAATTAAATCTGACTACCTTTAAATCTCTATGGATTAGTCCTCGGAAATGTACATACGCCACAGCTTCCACAATTTGATGAAATATACTTAAAGCGTAGGCACGTTTTCGCTCGGGATTGCTGTTTAACCACTCTTTCAAACTTTCTTTGCAACATAATTGCATTTGAATGTATAGATATACTGGTGACGGAAATGTAGAATGTACATCTAACAGATTTAATTCATCTTTTTCACACTGACTTTCAGATAAATCAGTTGTATTTGTTTGCAAAGCAGTGGATGCTGTTGAAGATCTTTCAAAAACAATTGACGATGACTCTTGTGTTGTCGCTCTGTTTCTTTCACACACAGTATCTACTTTAGTTGCAGGAAAATTAGATTCTACATTTATTGCTAATGAAGATTCCATTTTACTATATCCACCTTGTGTGTTCACAGAGTTTTCGATATAAGACGCACTAAACTCACTAAAAATATGAATAATGAAATTACCTATACAACTAATTGACATAGAGACCTTAGCCACTGTTGATCGTGCTGCCTTTGCCAATCGTTTGGTGGACATTCTAACCAAGCATTGTAATAACGTACAATATGTCGATGATCCAATTTAGCCAACGCTTTTACTTCCCTCATCATACGATCTTTAGCATCTCGCCTAAAAGAATTATTTGTAAACAAAGCAGCTATTTTGAGATTATTACAAATTACTTATTTGGCAATCGGATCCTTTTTACTGCATAATCACACTCATCAAATTTTTTCTTTGCTTGAAAAACAACCCCAAAGCCTCCTTTACCAAGACAACAAATTGGTTCAAATTCTGTAAGATATCTAGAGGTAAACAGTAGTTCGTTACAGTCTGAGTATGAATTATTTGGTAGAGGTGTTACATATTGAGATGGCACGTCTGACTCGACTTTCTTTTTGCGACCAAATTGGAAAAATTGGTAGTTGTACATAACATTGCAGATCATGACTGTAGTAAGTGCAACTACAAATACTTCTTTCCTGTCAAAATGGAACCATATATAGAAAATCTTTACAAAAAAGTACATACTTACCACCAATATAAAATTGTTTCCGGATCTCGTTTGGGTAAAAAAGGTATACCAGTTCTATTACTTTCACATATAGTTTTATCTTCCATGTACAAGTAATATCCGTTACCTTGAATGTGTGTTAATAATTGTTATTTTTAAATATTTATTCTTCAGCTTACCATTGACATACTCAGAACCATATAGGACTGAAAGAGCAGTTGAATCATCTGTGTCTTGTTCTATATTATTTGCAGTCATACTAACGGCTGGCACAGGTTTCCATGGTATTTGAGTTACACTTTGGCTTTCTATTACTGCAAACAAGTAACTTATTATAATAGTTTTGATATTCCTTTGTAATTATTACCGGAATCTCTATTATTAACGTGCTGTTTCAACTGTAAAATATTTTGCATCGACAAAGATTCATGAATATATAATTGCTTATTATGCATTCCCACATAAATGGATGCTGCATTAGCATTACTTTTACTATTTATTATTGCTGAAGGACTAAATAAATTTAACGGTATTAATTCACGTCCATTCCATCGCCAGACTGCAACAATAGGAGCTTCAAATTTTTGACGCCATAGCACTTCTGTAGATTTTGTTGTTTTGCTCGCTATTAAGAGACCTTCCGGAAGAACTGCGCTTATGTTAATATTGCTAGTTTTCAAATTCACATCAATGCAACTAATATACGGAATCTTAATACTATGCTGTCCAACACTGAAATTCCACCTAAAAAACCAAAATGTTGTGACATACAATTACATTTTAATTAAAATTACAAATCAACGAGTATTAACTACCTTTCTGTTCCAGTACGTGGTTCAACAGCTCGTACAGTATGGGTTTTACGTTCTATAATAATTATATCTTCCATATCATCAGAATAATCAGTTATGTTCGAACAGCCTTGTAAGGAACATTCATATAATTGTTTACCCGAATTTAGTAACACCCCATATGTTCGTACTTCTCTCCCCCCTACGGAAAAACTTGGTTATTACAAATTTACACAAACAGATTTTATAATTACCTGCTATGAGCAAATCATCCGAATAACGGAACGAAGATGTTAGCAATGTGTCAGCAGTAATAGGTATAGGATCTATGGTAATTTTATTAAATTTATACAAGCTGCCTGATAGTGATGGTATTATCCGAATCAATTCTCCATTATTTGTTAACTAAAAATTAGCAATGATAAAAATTCAAAATATCAATACTAATTTTACATGAAAATTGAAAGCAATATGCAGCATCATCATTACTTTATTTACAATACTTGAATGGTTAACTCTGTATAGCGGTCATACACAAATTTGTGGGAAAGTAAGAGTAGGAGTAAGACCGGTTATAAAAAAAGAATTAATAATAATAATAATAATAAATTGTCTTTTATTTCCACAAAAACCAAAATTATCCATACATATAAGAAAAGTAACTAAAAAGTTTGCGGAAATGAAGGCGCGGTTCGGCATAGCATCAAGATGCGTGGCCGTTCTTCCACCTAACTTTAAAAAAAAAAAGAAAAAAAAACAAAAGACAAAAACAAACAATTCCTAATACAGTTGTAACATAATGTATCTTCAATAATGAGCAGATACCACACGTAGAACTAATCCAGCTCACTGCTTCGAGATTAAAAATGATTTAAATTTTTTTTAAATGACGCATGCTGTCGAGTTTTCAGGGAGCAGCTTAATTTATTATATATATGAACAATTTGATGGGAGTAAGAGCTTTTAAATTTCTGTGTTCTGGAATAGACAGACAATCCTTCCTGCGAATATTAATGTTGTGTACATCAGATCGAAATGTAATCTTATTGTATAAATAAGACGGACATTTCGTCGTAATGACTTTATGGAATAGACAGGCTGAATGTAACAAACGTCGATTACGAATATTCAGCCAACCAGCAGTTTGCAATTTATGTGATATTTTTTTGTATTTCCGTATACCATAAATGTATCTTAGGCATGAGTTTTGCAATTTCTGTAATCTGTTTGTATCATCCACTCCCAGACATGGTCCATACACTGCATCACAGTAGTTATGCGCGAGAGCACCAGAGATTCACAGATTTTTTTTTACATTTGTACGTAAGACCTGTCGGTGAGGATAAATACTTTTCAAGATAGCGTAAGATGACTTAAAAATATTTGTCACCTGTTGCCTGAATCGTAAAGAAGAGTCGATTGTAAGACCCAGATTTTTGATCACTTCTACGGGTTTAATCAATTTTTCTTTGATATCAGTGTGAATAAATGGCAATGAATCACTAATACACCTGGCTGGTCCAAACACTATTACAGATGTTTTACAAGCATTTATTATCAACGAATGCTTTTCAGCTTCTCTAATGATACTGCCAATATCTTCATTTACACGATCATTAGCCATAGCTGCCTCATTCCAGCTAAACGAGAGATAAATTTGTGTGTCATCTGCATATTGCTGTGATTTGCAAAACTTTAAAGTTTTTGAGAATTTTATGGTATATATAGTATAAAATAGTGGTCCCAGTATTGATCCTTGGGGTACACCTCTCTCAAGTATAGCCGAGTTTGACAGCATAGTACCTAACTTTACACATTGCGTTCTATTGAAATATTGAAATGCAAATACATTTGAACCAAGGAAAAGTATCTTGGTGAAGCAATTCAATATGAATATAAATGCAGACAAAATGGAGCAATTGTAATAACCAGGGAGTTAGAAAAAATATTGATAAAAAAGATAGCAGCTGGAGAGTGTCATGGAGACGAAACGGTGGAAACTTTTCTACAAGTAAATCCTTAAATCCCTCGACACCAAACTGAAAAGAAGGCCCTTAGATTTTATGGGCCCGTAGTAACACACACAAATACAGTAGAACAAAACTCCCTGAGCAAATAAATAGCAATAACACTGATCGCTGGTGAAAGGCAAAGCGCAAAGCTGATGATGAAGTAGCACTGTATGGTTAACGCAAATACTTGAACCATATCAGTCAGCTTAACCCTTTCGATACGAGGAAAATTTTAACTACTGTGCTGTCCAGATGGGGGAATTTTTGCTTTGCGGAATCGTACATTTCCCGTAGTGAATGTGAATCAAAGATATACGGATTCGTCCGCTTCCCGTAGTAAATGTGTGCAAAAAAATGGAGATTCGTCCACTTCCCACCTTTAATCTCAGAAGTAATGAGGAGCTTTTTTACATTTCCTGGTTTTTAATTACAAATTATCAATATCATTAAAAACCAACGACCTAGCTGGCATAGTCGGTAAAGTGCCCAGCTTGCAATAAACAAGTCCTTGGTTCAATCTCGCGAATAGGCAGAACTTTTTCAGCAATCCACTGAATCGGTACTGTGCAGGGTGATCATTTGTCATTGGGATACAATTTCCAATGAAGAGTGGTCTATGAGGTAGAGTAACAGGACTACATACAAGACATCACACACATGTGACTTGGAGGTGGCCCACCTTGAGGTCTAAGTGCTTGTGAACTTGGTTCAGCTTGGTTGACCAGGCAATGGAGTTGCCAAGCAATAGTCCTTGGTCCAATAGTCAGAAGTTTCAATTTATTTATTTGAGGCATCAGAAGGGTTAGTCCAAGAAAGCCATACATTTCATCGGGGTCTATTTTGGTCCATTTTCCCTTGTGGTTTGGTTATTGTCTTCATTCATGTGGTAGTACAAATTTGTCGCAAGAGAAAAAAATTCGAAACAATCTTCAAATCTACTGCTCAAATTATTCCCAGAATTATCTTGTTCGTCGTCATTAGATTCATTATGACTACTGCGAGGTTCAAAGTTTTCACCTTCCGGTCCACTTTTCTATAAACGTTGCTCGAACTCGGCGTTCATCAAATATTTCCGTGCCATCGCAGTAAAAAGTACAATTCCAGAAGCTCAAAAACTGTTCACCGGCAAGAATAAAACGTGACTAAAAACTCCAATAATGCCGAATAAACAGCACACCTTTAAATCCCCGCTACCTGCTTTAGTATTAACCTATGTAAACCAAATTTTTTTTGTGGTTCAAGGAGATGTAAATGAACACAAATGCATTAAAAAGCCTCGTGTCATAATAAGTCTCCCGTGTATTTGGCAGTCAGCTATTTGCGGAATATTCCGGCTCCCGTAGCGAAAGGATTAAGCATTTTATATTCTGTATAGTTGAGCAATGAAGTGATCTACTATGGAGTCTTTGCACAGAGTTTCTTGTTTATATGCCGATTACGCAATTTTTATACTTCCTGGATTAACAGTATCAAGTAGGCTTCCTTTCAATGAATATTTAAAGGCAAATTGCAAATTTGTGTTGATGGTCTTGTGATAAGATTTGCATATTTCAATATTATGAGACAATTAATGTAATTAAAAATTAATCAATATAATATATGACTGTTAACAAGTAAATATCACTATTTTTATAGTGCGATTACTATATTACGAGGAGCGTTCAAATATGCATTATAATTTGAATTACGCGCCAAAAGACAAAGACATGCACAGAAATTGTATACATTAATTAATGCTTTGGAACAAGTTCTAGCTTGACTCAGTTGGTGAATCTTCACAATTCATTTTTCTTCATTTGACTAGTATGAGTGAAATGGAAGTGCATTCAACCATCGAATAGCGCATTATTAGTAAATTTCTTACTAAGGAAGGTATCAGACCATCAGAAATTGCGTTAAAAGGCAGTTTGGGCGCAAGCACTGTCAGACATAAGCGTTTATAAAGGGAGTAGATCGTTTAAAACTGGCCGCAAACGTGTCGAGAATGAACCGCTTTCTCGACGTCCAAAAACATCGTCAACAGAAGAGAATGCTGATAGAGAAAAATGCATTTTTTTAAACGATTATCGAATTACAGTGAATGATATTGCATCTGTAGTAAATATCAGTAAAGGTAGCGAGGAAGAAAATGTGAGTTCTCTGTCTCCTTATAGGATAATGCTTGACCCCATTTTGCTGCTCCTATTATGACATCAATTTAAAAATTGAAATGGACTGTGCTACTCGTGCTACAGTTCGAACCTTTCTCCATCAGATTTTTATTTATTTAGACACTTAAAAAGTTTATAAGAGCAAAACAAATCTTTTTAGTGAAGAGGTCATCAAAACTGTTCGGAAATGGGTGTGTCAGCAGCCAAAAGAATTTTTTTCTCGTAGAATACAGACGCTACTAGAAACATAACACCAGTCCATTCAAAGGGAGAGAGACTATGTAGAAAAATAATATAATATACGAGGGCCGTTTTTTTTTCAACCTCCGATGGACCATAAGAAAAAGACAAGTGTATATAAAACAATAATTTTATTACTAAAAGTTATGTACACTTATGGTTACTTTTCGACATAATCACCTTAGAGATTGAGGCATTTGTCGTTCCTGTGGACAAGCTTTCCAATGCCCTTTGAATAAAATGTTGCCGCCAATGAATTATAATGAGTCTTGAAGCTCCTCGTTATTTTGGAAGAGCTGCCCTCCTAGTCACTGCTTCAGTTCAGGGAAAACATGGAAGTCGCTCGGTGCTAGGTCGGTATTGGGGATCAAAAATATTCCATATTGCTCAAGAAGCCGGGGGGACGCCCGTATAGTGCTGCTGTAACCCAGCGGCACCTTGAGCAATTTCAATGGGATATTTTCGATCACCCGGCATACAGTCCCAACCTAGCGCCGAGCGACTTCCATGTTTTCCCTGAACTGGAGAAGTGGCTAAGAGGGCAGTGCTTCCAAATTAACGAGGAGCTTCAAGAGTCATTATAATTCATTGGCGGAAACATTTTATTCAGAGGGCATTAGAAAGCTTGCCCACAGGTACGACAAATGCCTCAATCTCCAAGGTGATTATGTTGAAAAGTAATTATAAGTGTACATAACTTTTAGTAATAAAATCATTGTTTTATATTCATTTGTCTTTTTGTTATGGCACATCGGAGGTTGAAAAGAAAACGGCCCCCGTACATTCGAGTCTTTATGTTAATTTTTGAATAAATAGTAAATTCTAATTTATATTTGAACCCTCCTCGTATGTTAAAGTAAAAAAAGATTTTCTTATCAAAATTGGATCGCTTACTAGTAGTTCCAATTAGAATAAAAATGACCCACAGTAGCTATAACTATAATAATTTTCCTTTGTTAAATAACTTGTTCTATAACATCACAAAAACAACAGTAAAACGACTACTTTTAACCCTCCGTTCCACAGATGATTTGAAAATTACTATTGAATATTGCTGATTATTTTATTAACAAATTATCAATATTTATAATTTATTGTCATTTTAAGACAAGATAAAATCGTGTATTATAAAGGTCTTCATATGAAAAACCTACAGACAAACGATGACCTTCAAATTTATTATTTATTGAAAAAAAAACCTTTACTTAATTCTACTAATATGCAATATGTGGCATGTTTGCACATGTTGCAAAGAAATGCAGTTATTGCAGAATTTACAGTGATAATGGAATCTTAAATTCTTGTAATATTTGCAATGTCCTCGTCATCTGGCTATGGAGATTATGGGTGGTTCTTCTGCGGTTACCCCTGAATTACCGTCTTGTATTTTAAGGACAATTTTATAAAGATGCAAATGATATATGGGAAATATCTAGCTTCCAGTAGAAGATAAACCTGAGTTAGAAAATTTAATGAATTATTACTACAGCTACACGAATTCACGGGTTGGGCCTCACAGGCCAACGCCGCTACCATATCTAAATTAAAAACAACCACATTGAAATATGTCCCATCTAACAGCTAAAAGATAGATAGGAGCTTAAGCTGATCAAGTCTTTTTATGAAAGTTACAACAAAATTACATTTCTGTTGGACTTCGTAGGCCCAAGCCGTGGAACGAAGGGATAATTACCGATGTGCAAAAATTAAGTGAATCTGTTTGTCAGTGCCATTTCAGAAAACAATTTTTATTTGGTATTAGTTTCAAACAAATTATTACAATCCTAAGTAGTTTGATGTTTGAATGTCCCAAAAATCCCTCCAATATTAAAACGTAGTATACATATAATTTGAGTATTTAGATTATTAGCTGTGTTCACATTGACAATTACATCATATGAAAGGCAATGAAACATTGGTCTTAAATATGTGTAAAATGATTTTTAAATAAGTATAACAATGAAATAATGTACCTACTTAAGATCCCAGCTAATTACCAGTATTGCTCACTACATGATGAAAATTAATATAAATGAAACAATGCGGTTAATTTGCATCGTAAGTACCTCAATTTGTTTTTCACGCTGCGGCTGACTCATACCAAAATTTTAAGAATTAGAAATTGTTTAACTAAAATTCCAAAAATTTAACTACGACCAATTGTAAGGTCTTGTACCTCAGACAACGCATATAGCAAATAAAGTAAATAACAGCTGCTCTAGGTTCTAATTTACGTAAAAAACTTAACCAACTTTAAAATTGTACTACTTACTTCGAGTTTGTGAATGTTTGAATTTAGAAGTGCGCCAGGTCCTGTTTCAATCTGCCAGGAAAGCTCACCTGTGGGTTTCAATGCCGACAACGAACCATCGAGCGTACTAACCAAAATTAACCTAGAATAACAACGTTTACACTAGTGGACAGTTGTTAATACTGCAAAAATACTCGGAATGTTTAGTGTCCTCGTTGCAATAAGGCAGTTTCGCCACATCTTGACTCTGTATTAAAAGGTAACAACAACATACACATACAAAATGCAAAAGAATGTTGGATATCGAAGCTTTCATAATAACTTATACAGTAAATAACCACATAATTGATAGTTATGCTATGTTAATGGAATTGTAATAAAGTATACCGTGGATACAATTAAAACTGTCTTTGAGCGTCTACATCCCTTAAGTTTCAGCTGTTACTTCGCTGTTGTTAGTTGTCCAGCACAATAACAAAACTTAAACATCATAACCTACACGTCACTTTTTACTGTAATAAATGGAACAACACCAAAAGTCCCTAAACGATATCAAAATCTGTTACAAAAAATTGCGTCGAAAGTTCCCTGTGGAATTTTTAATTATTTATCAGTATATATTTAAAAGGCATCGCATTTAGTCTATTTTAATAAAATCCATGTTTAAAAAGAATCTAATAAATTTAGACTACAATTAATTATGTGAATTACCTTTATCGTTATTAATTTTACTCATATAGCATACGGATCTAGCTTATCAAATAAAAATATGTTGATAAAGAACGTAGCAGATGTATATTACTGATCCCGATCCTATAGCATAGATGTAATAACTTATGGCAATCCTGACCTAATTTACTAAAAGGGTGTATTTTTCGCCATTAAAATATTTACTTTTACAAAAATGTAATGAAAATTTAAATTTAGTTTAAATAGTGGGTAAGTTCTCACAGTAATATACAAGGTATTCTTCAATAGGATATCCATAGCTACCGACAGTGTTTATGGCATTTTAAGTTTTATACAGTCTCCGCCAAAAAGTCGGCATAATATGGTAAATTGTTTTATTTTAGATTTTTCAAAAAAACTGTTTAAGTCAATAATTTGTGCTTGTGTAAAAACCTATTTAGCCCCTATCATGTACACCGAGTGATTTTTACCTGTTTAGAAAATGGAGTTTTTCGAAATTGTCAAAATCCGGAAGGTGGTATTTTTCGGAAAATAAGTAAGATTTCAATGAGATTTTTTTAGAGTGTGTTATTTTTAGCTAACTGAACAATCTCAAGGCCGAAAACACCTATTTTTTAACTTTAGCTAAAAATTAATTTTAATTTTTTTAAATATTTTTCAAAATTTCATATACAAAAACAATATTAAAGTTCAAATTTTTTTATGTGAACACTCTAAAGTTTTATAATTGGGAAAAATAATATAAAATGTTAATTGCTTCTTTAGATTTTTTATTATTTACTGAAAAATGGTACGTTTGCATAATTTTTACGTTTTTTATGCAAGGCGCTTTTTAGGAGAAATATTTTTCAATTTTAATTAATATCTATTTAAATGGCTTCTAAAAACTCTAATCTAGCCCTGTTAATGAATTAATGTTACAAAAATTCTGTAAATGTTCTTTTACAGTTGTCCCCTATCCATTTCAATGGCCGTTATTATACTCTCATGTTTAGTTTGTATCGTCCAATTTTCACTGGCGTACAATACTGTCGGTATTGTTATCGCGTTATGTACCATTAATTTCACCTTTTGGCCTATCTCTTTTTTTCCCAATATCGTTCTATATAATGCATAATACGAGTAAATCCTATTCCCTCTTCTCATTCTGTTCCTCAGTTCTGCTTCTATTCGGCCATACTCTGTTATTATTGTTCCCAAATAGATACTTAAATGTTGAGACTCTTTCCATATTACTTCCTTTGCACTTTACTTCTCTATTTTGTTCCCTCTCTTGGTTTTGATTCACTATCATTGTTCTACTTTTCTTAATGTTGACCTCCATTTTCATTTTCTTTATTTTCTCCACCCATATGTTGACTAGCTTCTGTAATTTACTATCCGTATCTGCCATTATGACTATGTCATCTGCATACATTACATTTTTCACTTTAACTAGTTCCAGATTTTTATATCCTATTATTGTGCCCAATCCGTTCGTTTTTTCTTTTAGATTTTTTACTATGGTTACGTTTTACCGTTTTGGGCTATTAAAAAAATTATACGCCGCTTCTTGTTTTCAGAATTTATTTACCACAATTTATCTTTACTATTTACAAAACACAAGACTATTAAGGCGGAACACAAATTATCTATAAACTAATCAGGAACTATTTCTAACAACAAATACACTTCATTTATTTTCACGCGACTTAAACATTAGTGATTTATCTCGCTAGATTTATTTACACACACGCGTTATTTATATGGCAGCTTCCGCATACTTCAAAGCTGAATTCGGGACTTCGAACTGAATGATTTATGGGGCTATATTTATTTGTTATACACGCGTTATTTATATGGCAGCTTGCACGCTCCAAGCTGGAGTCAGCACTCGGATTTCAATTTCGACTGACTTCTTATTTCTTTTGCCCGTATTTATATCTCAAAGAATGAGTCATCCGGAACCTTTGCGACCTTGCTCTATCCTTCCGGCAACGCTGACGTGTTCGCGCGCCAAGGTCGTTCTGGAATGATCGAGACGCTGAGTCATATTTTTCTAACGGCCCGGCCCCAAGATCGTTACACTACCCCCGCCTTAGGTTGTTCTGTCCCAGAACGAGTTGCGTCGGGTGCCTGTCCTCTCGCTCCTGTGGTGGTTCGATGGTGGTATTTGCAGGCGGTGCCCTTCTTGCACATGGGCTGGCTGAAGAACCAGCAGTCCACCGTGGGCTCAATGCTTCGCAACGGCTGTAACAGCAGACATCGATCTAGATACCGGTTGTCTCTTGTACTGCCGATCGGTAGGCCATCAGGAACAGGTAAATGCACTGGTCCCAGTCACGCTGATGCTCGGAAACCACCTTGGACAAATGCTTTCCCATGGTTCGGTTTATCCTTTCCACCATGCCGTCCGATTGAGGATGTAGGGCAGTGGTCCGGGTCTTGCGTATCCCCAGTAGCTTGCAGACGTTCTGGAACAGTCCAGATTCGAAATTCCGGCCCTGGTCGGAATGTAACTCCAGGGGGACTCCAAAACGGCTGAAGCACTCCTTCACCAGAACATACAGGATGTATTTATTTCCCGATTCGGTTTCGGGGCATGGTCCGGCGATGTCAATGGCTATCCTCTCGAACGGAACACCGACGTTGTACTGCCACATCGGAGCTCTACGTCTTCCAACCGGCCCGTTTCCTGTAGCGCAGGCTTCGCACCTCCGGCACCACTCTCGGACGTCATCTTTGCAGCTCGCCCAGTAGAACCTTTCTTGGACCTTCTGCAACGTCTTCTTCAATCCAAAGTGTCCCCCAGAGGAGCCATCACGCAGGTGGCGCAGAATCTCGGCCACTCTACTCCTTGGAACCATCGATTGTGATCTCGTTGCCCTACCGTCCTCATCTTCCAAAATTCTGGTCAGGCCGTTGTTGTCCAGCTGCAAGGAGTCCCATTGCCCCCAATAGGTCTTCACCGTTGGGTTGGTGGCGGAGACCTCCTGCCAGGTAGGTCGACGGCTATCTCGCTTCCAGGATATAACCGTGCCTAAGTCGGGGTCGTTCTCCTGGCTGTTCTGCAACTCGTCTAGCTCCCACGAGTTGTTAACTACAGTGATACGATTGATGGGTACCGCACGACTCTCCAGTTTCGAACAGTGGCCGCAGTCCGCAGGGCAGGACCTCCTGGATAACGCATCGACGTTGCGGTGGGCTGTGCCAGGTCGATGATTTATTTCAAAGTCGTACTCTTGTAGGCGCTCGATCTACCTAGCCACCTGTCCTTCAGGGTTCTTGAACTGCAGTAGCCATCTTAGAGCAGCATGGTCGGTCCTCAGCAAGACTCTTCTGCCAAACTCGAATTATTTATGTTTTACTACATTGGTACGGCCGCTGGGATGATCTCCGCACTCGAAGATGTCTTGGTACCGGGCCACCAGATCTTCGACCTTCCTTCGTTCTTGTTGGCTCATGCCCCTTCCCAGGATTGTGTTTCTACTGACGGTTGCCGGTTCCCTGTTGACGTTCATCATCTTTACTGAGACCTTAAGCCCAGTCTTTACCAACGTCTTCCCAACCAGGATACCATGAGTGACCTTCTTGTTATAATCGGGTTCAATCCTGCGCACTACATTGCCCCGGAGATCGCCATCCAGGCATGCATCTACGACCTTCTCGGTTCGTCCCGGCAGAGTAACATCTTCTGCCAATACCATTTGTTCTGCGATCTCTTCTCTCGGGTGTAGGGAAAGCTCCTACCCACCCACGTGCAACACGCCGCGTCCCAGGTTTAAAGTGAACCCACTCTTATTCATAACATCCATTCCCAGGATGAACTCGTCCGCAATGTCAGCACTCAGGACCCGATGCTTGAGGGTTTGATTCCCAATCTTCGGTGTCAAATCAATTTCCCCATGTGTGGTCACTGCGCCTCTCGTGGCAGTGCGAAGGCGTGTCCTGTCGTGCAGCAGCTGACTCTCGTCCCGTATTACGTCAGACCTGGCGATGGACTTCGTCACTCCAGTATCCAACAGCAGAGACCGAACTCTTCCATCCTCTTCTTCAGATTCCCCGCGTAGTCCTCGCCGGTCGTTTCTTCGCCAGGCCTTTAGCTCTCCCTTAAGTTCCTCTTTAAGATCTTTTTGTCCTTTTTCTACCCTCTTTTGGCCGGCTTTCAATTCTTCATGCGCGGCTTTCAGCTCTTCTTTAAGTACTTCCTGCCAGGCTTTCAGCTCTTCCTTAAGTACTTCCTGTCCGGCTTTTAATATTTCTTGCGCCTTTTCTGCCTTCTTTTGCGCCTTTTCTGCCTTATCCTGGCTAACTTGGATCAGCTGAGTCATATGTTTGCAACGGCCGGGCCCCAAGATCGTTACACTATTTTATCCATTATTTACATAAAAAGTAATGGGCTTAGGCTATCGCCCTGTTTTATACAGCTCTCCATTTTGAATTCGCCTGATGTCAGTTAAGCTATTTGAATTTTTACTCTAATTACTTTGTATATACTTCTGATGGCCTGTATTAGTTCCGTTGACACTTCCAGTTCCTCTAAGCACTCCAATATTTTTCCTCTCTCAACTGTATCAAAAGCCGCCTTTATATCTAGAAAGGTTAGCAGTAGTTCATCTCCTTCCTCTATTTTTCTTTCTATAATATTCCTCAATATGCATATGTTGTCATTAGCTTGCCTATTTTCCCTAAATGCCCCTTGTTC
The DNA here is from genome assembly GCA_940337035.1 of Agriotes lineatus. Classification (NCBI taxonomy): domain Eukaryota; kingdom Metazoa; phylum Arthropoda; class Insecta; order Coleoptera; family Elateridae; genus Agriotes; species Agriotes lineatus. The sequence continues at coordinate 63,827,142 of OW679202.1, forward strand.
CTCCTCTAGTTTATTTTCTATCACTTTTCTAAGTTTCCCCTCCAGAATTCTGGTATATACTTTAAAGCACACCGAGGAGAGACACATGTCTCTATAATTATCGCATTCGGTCTGATCCCCTTTTTTATAATTGGAACTATCAAGTTCTTTTTCCAGTCCTCTAGAATTTTCTTAGTTCTCCATGCCTCCTCACATATTTTCCAGAGCCATTCTTCACCCTTTTTTCCCATCCATTTTATCATTTCCGGGTCTATTTTGTCCTCGCCCCCTGCTGTCCCAATCGTTATCTTTTTCAGTGAATTTTCCAGTCCCTCTCCTGTTATCTGTTCTGTTTCTTCCCCTGGATAATTTTTCAGTAGTTCTAAATTCCTGGAAGAAATCTCTCGACGACAATCTCTCTGTTCAGGACTCAAAAATCTTGCAATCTATCTGGCTCATATTTGGCTCAATCCAAGCTTTTCATGCAAAAGGTGTAGGACACTCGGTTCGGATATCTTCAACGCCACATCGATATCTAGTACCTTTAAAAGTCAATTATCAAGAACCATCGACTCTGCCTTTCTGCAGTTTTCTGCTGTCCTGGGGTAGGATTGTCTTCTATTGATTCACAATCCCACGCGACTGTTTTCACCACTATCTTATTTGATAAGGCTTAGTTCATTCTCACCATACACTGCCAGCATCATTTCTGTATCATTTTCTGTCCATGGTCTTCCAAAGTTAAGAATTCTATTAAGCTTCTGTGTTCTAATTTAACTAAACGCATCTTTAATCACGAAGTAATACATAATAAAGCAACGTAATGCCATAAATAGATGAAATTTTGCATAATAACTATTAAAACGTAGTGTATTACGATACAATGGCGTTTGGGGTAATATTACTGTTTTTCATGGCTACGTGGATTATTAATCTAGTGCCCCTCGTAAATACCCAGAAATTCACGTAAGTATTTATGCTTGTTAATAAAATTAACTAAAGCAAAAATAATATATAGATTATTGCATTTTGGTTTACTGGTAATTAACTTGTTCTGTCGTTGTACATAACCAAGCAGTTAATATTAGTCGAACGTGCCTTGTAGCATATAAGCTCAGGTCAAGATTAAGAATATTGTTTTCTTCGATAGTATATACCAATGGAAGTCGCTCAAAATAAATTCCGTGGTGTTATTATACTTTGCGAACAAGGCTCTTTATGTATACTTAGCCTTTTAACTGTTCATGAACCCATACAAACTAATGTTTTGTATCATATTTCACTTACGTCGTAAAAGTCAGAATTGCTCTAATAGTCAAAAGAAGATCTACCAGTATTTAAAGCTTTCCGCGTCAGCCGTGTGAAACGGCGTAATTCTAATTGGATGTTTGCGATCAATGCACTTGAGTTAATGGTTCGTGACTATTTGACGAGCCGTAGTTGTAATACTTCAGATTGTGAATGGCACAGGTCCAAGTTTTATCAGGCTAAAGTTATCTCCTCTGTTTACGTCCACTGCATGTTTTTCTAACTCTATTAAAGCTTCACAAATCATTTCTAGAAGATACGTCTCTGAAAATGTTGAATTGTAAAGAGCGTTTGTGCTTTGTGTATTGTCAGTTATGAAGTCAGAAACTAAAAACAACATAAAGAGCAATTAAAAGGGATGAAATTAGAAAGAGGGTGATAGAGAAAGCGTAGAAGTCACTGACGCCATTTTGAGATGTGGTCATGTAACTAAAGTCGGATATAACTAAAGTCAGGTGGGATATGTTTTAAGCAAATCTAAAAACGTTAAGGAAAGTCTATGCACAGTCCAGCAGTAAACAAGACACGATGGAGGTATAAAAAAAACAAGGTAATTAACATATTTTGTCACTCCAGATTTTGTGATGTTCTTGCATTTATAACCATTTTTCTGTTCTTGAACACTATAAAGCAAATGATTTGATTATATGATTTCAAGTGGGCGAACAATCAATGCAAACACTGATAATCCAACGCACAGTGGTGTGCGAAACTAGCAGTTCATCCGACTTAAGGTGCAAAGGTGTCGTTCTTGTTTTATGTAAACATAAAGGCTGAAATTGTCTTTGGTTTGCAATTATACTACTGGTTACGTGTGACCCTCTTGTTATCATCATATCACACAGCTAATGTTTATGTTGTTTAAAGTTTGAGAGAAATACATTGGTGATTTTAGAACTATACAGCTAAAATTACTTTCCATCACTTTGTGGATGTCATGTACCACTTCATCGCTAATTGAATTCATTTTGTGCTCATCGAGCTTCTCCCCAAACTTGAGATCGTATGGTAAACTGTAGAGTCTCGAACAGAGGATCGACAGACCATCACGGATGTATTTAGCAGTCACCTGATATTCGGAAACTACCTTCTTCATGGTTTTATTCATTATTTTTATGTTTTTATTTGACCTATATCATCCCGGTCTTACGTGTAAATATCCCCCAGCAGCATAAACATACTCTGGAATAGTACACGTTTACAGTTTCGTCTTTGGTGTATATTTCCAATAATACTCTACAGCTGAAAAGCTTCTTCGTCAGCACATCAGCAACAGTACTGGCCTCTGAATTTCAAATAGCCTAAGCTTCTGACTATTCTGTGAAATAATCTTTGTACTTATGGAATGAGCCATATCTTTTACAGACGGCCTATAAGGTTTCCTTCAAGCTGAAGTATCCATCTCTTTATTGGTTATGAACACCTGAATCTTGGCTCTTGCATTTCCATAATTCCGCCATGCTTCTTTTAAGAGGCCATCTTTTAATTTTAAATAATTTAGTAGCTTCTGTACAGTTTTACTGCTTGGTTATTGGCAAATACGCCGATTGCCTGCTTCAAGTTCATCGTATCTCTCATTAATCCATTTTTAGAGATATATTCTCCTATTGTATTTCTGTATTTGTCAATTCGAACTTTGTTATGCCAGAGTTTTCTAGCCGTTGTTTTAACGTGATTGGTCCATCTCAAGGATGTCTATCTTTAATTTCACTTCTCTTTTTGGGTTTTCATTCCACTACCTGCCTGGACAGTCTGTCATCAGTTAACCCATTACACGTTCTACGAATTGTTACTGATGTTTTTCAACCCTTATATTAACTATGAAGAAAATTGATCAAATTGATCAATTTCTTCTACCGTCTCTTTTCTATCTTACAACCTATTGAATGCCACACTGCTATCTTACTTTGGGTTTTGCATAAAGTTTCGTACAATTGTAAGGATTATATTACTGAGGTCATAGACATGGGTCAATTCGTAATGGAGCTCTCGTCTGGTAGCATAGAATCAGACACACTACCGTAGCCTCTCGTCTTGAGTAGGTACAAAGATTGGTATGCTTCGGCTAAGTGCTCAACTTCCATTGCTATAAAGGCCATACTATGTTTAACCCCCAAGATCTTTTAATATGAGGCTGCATTAAGGACTTTGCATATATTCTTTTTCAAAGGGATCGTTCACAATAAACGGATAGGTAGAAGAGATCCGGTCATCCTAACTAAGGCTATCCAAAGAACACCTCTTCTTGTGACGTGGCACGTGGACAGATTGCACATTCCCCAAATATAAATATCTGTGACAAACCTTATCTTGTATCAGTGGATGTCCAGGTAGCCTCTAGATCTGACGTATCAATCTTTACAGATGGACCACTAATGCCTTAAGGCGCAAGATCACCAATATTTTTTGAACAACTTGACTTCAATCTAAGCGTGTATCTGTTATAACTCACACCCTCATCTTCCAGGCTGAGATGGCCGGCGTAATGCAAGGAGCCATGATAATCGCTGAGAAACATATCAGCAGTAAAATCATAGGAATATCTATCGATCCTGCTGGCACTGGCTGCAAATTCATATCGGGGCTAGTAGGCCAGTGCCGTTAAATACTGGTAAGAATTAAAAACAAAACAACGTCCTTGAACTTGTTTGGGTGAAGGGATATGATGAAAATCAATGTAATAAAAGAGTCGACGAACCCGCAAGGCAAGGTTCTCAAGTCCCTCCTGTCCCCGAACACACGCTTCCGTTGACGACGTCAACTCTTAACTCCTTAATCACTGAAACGATTCTCTAGCAGCATAGGCGCAGATGGTCAGGGCTGAAAAGCTGCAGACAAGCTAAGGCAGCTGCTTTAGAGCATTCCCTTAAAGTGGATAAATAATGCATGCCACTGTCCGGAAACAATCTGAAAACTTTAGTACGAATCTTAGCTAGTCCCTACCGCCTGAATAAGCACATGAATGCTATAGTACTTATTGACTGTTCTATATGTTGTGAGTTGTGGAGGAAACTGCTGAACAAGTAGAGGGCGAGAGGTGCTTAAGAGGCGAGGTGACCTGTGCTAGTGAAGCAAGTGACCCTCCACTTTCAATCCTGAATCCAGATTACAGAATATGCCGACATTATATACACCTACTGATTTCGTGATGAGAGAAATGTTCCAGCTGATCGTAGGGAGCATCAATGACAATTTTCGAATAGAAGTATCCAAATCATCAAACCTTTATTTCTGCGTTTCGACGTGCACGAAGATATGGATTATTTCTAACAATTTCTATTAGAGCTGAACAGTGAACATCCTGTGTGGCAAAATTTGGATAAGCAAGAAAACCTCTTAAGAATAATTTAACAAGATCCAGGATTAAGTACCAAAAGAATTTTTGAACGCATTAAATGGTGAGCTTTTATATCCACATACGAGAGGTTCAGCACCTAGAACCTGAAGACTATGCTTTGCAGATACATTTTTGCTCCTAGCAACTCTTCAATTAGTTATATGAATTTTATTTACTGCCGAGGCCCAGTTTGCTCGGGATGGATTTGTGGTGAGAATCCATAAGGCACAACGAAAACTTTCAAAGACCATTTTTGGTCAATGTATGATGTGGTGTGATTGACGATTAACTTCTTGAGTCTTTCTTTTTTGAAGAGTGTTACTTGAGAAGTCTACGCCAAGCTTTTAGCAATGAATTGCAACGTTTGTTAAATAATGCAAGACAACATGTCATAATACAGCATAATGGAGCTTCTTGTCATTTTAGTTGGCAAGCACGAGAATAGCTAACTGGTGCGTATCCCGATAAGTAGATTGGACGTGCAGGCCCACATCCTTAACCACAGAGATTACTAGATCTCACTCAATTGGATTATTACCTGTAAGGGCTCATTAAAAGTTTAGTGTAGGAGGTAAACGTTAATACAAGAGCAGAACTCACAGTGTATTAATGAGGAGCGTCAGTAGGTAAGAAATAACCCCGATATTCCGCTTGTGGCTACTAGGTCCATCCAAGATCGCACCATACAGTGTAGCAATGCTGAAGGAAGTAATTTTGAACAGTTTCTGCAATATTTTTGACTTTAAAAATTTCTGCTTGTCTAAATTTTGTCAAATAGTAATATGCAATTACTTACCCCTAGTTAGAGAGGGCCAGAGTTTATTTAAATATTCGAGTAAGCACAAATAAAGAACAGGAATACACAAATAAGTCTATTGTTCGTTTATAAATACAATTTTTTTAACTAAGAAAGAATTGTACAATCCATGGATATGTAAGACAATAAACCACGACGTGGTGACGTCTGAAACTGGTTTATCGATCGGTTCCAGGTTGGCGCCATGTAGCGGTAAAGGCTGAAGTAGTGATCTGTAACAGGATGAATAGTGTACAAATATTACAGTTTGATTTCTGACCAGTTCGTTGTTTTAATGGTGGTTTTGGCATTTAATACCACCCTTAGGAAGAAGTTTAGCACATTAAGAGGGTTTGCGTTAGTGACTCTGTAGAGAATTACAGTTGGGTGAATTAACCTTCAAAGCTAGTTCTAACAAGCTAAATCTCATTTATTTTTATTCTTTTTGATTCCTGGCTGTTACAGGGAGAAACAAATACTGGAATCAGGTTACGGTCCGAAAGATGGCTGCGTGGAGAATGGTGTTAGGAGGGTGGATGACTATCCAGTGAGCTCGGGTGTGGAGATTATATTCTCAGGTGAAGCTTGGAAAAAAATTAAAAGTCGGACTAGCAGCGAGAATGGGCTGCGGTCTCAAATTAACAAAGCTCCGGGCTGCTTTGCAGCTAGTGGCAGGTGCAGGAGGCGTTCGCGGCTTCCCGGGGATTTCAGGTCTCGATGCCGGACTGAAGTTAAGTTCCAGGGGCGTGGTAGCTAGCTTATATATTCTCTGCTATCTGCTGGGGCGCTTGGAGGAGAGAAGGAGAAAATTTTATTGTAATGATAAAGACGCAAGTTTACGTGTGCTATCAGAATATCTCGTTGAAATTTTGCCCTGACCTCGAAAGTTAGGGCGCACGCGTGCAGAATTGAGCGTTTTACCTTCCTCGACATTTTGTCATCGAGGCGAGGGTCTAAAAGCGCACAAATACGACGGAAGATAAGCTACGTGCAGATTCTAAACGCATTAATTGTGTTTCAATTAATTTGCGCTGGGATAACACTACAAGTTGAGAAACCGTAGCGAATTATAGTCGTGTATAACTGACATTTTCTCCATAATAACGTGCTTCTAAATTTTGTAAGGTACGTTATGTAACACCCTAAGTAGTCATTGCGGATTCGGTCACGCACTATTTTTTTTTTGTAGAACTCATAAAACTTTTATAGTTGGTAAGGCTCTTTCATTCTAGCATTATTAGCTCTATTCTCGAAAGCGTATATTAACACAGGATAATGCATATCTCGTAAATTTGTATCTTAGATTCTGTTTCGAAGCATTTAATATTATTTTGTAAATATTGCTTTGCTTGTTACTTCTACCCTTAAGAATTGTTGATGTCTGCTCTATTATTTTATTCTTAATCTTCAACTTACAACTGATTGACGATTGGAAGATGGTGAAGCTGTTCGTTTTCCGATGGAGACAGATCTATCATATATTTTAACTATTGCGTTGAACATACACAACCTTCTTTATTCATTCTTTGCGCTGAAATATTTTGTGTACAATAAAACTTTAAGATTGGTTTTGCTCATTTAATATCCGAGTAGTTAGTCTATATATGCTCTACTAGATTGAATAATATTGGACTGAGATTATCGCTTTGTGGAATATTGCAACTTACTGAAATGGCATTTGTTAATTTCCTCCTTGATCTATTATTTTAAATTTTCAATTCAACTCTTAGTTAACTCTAATAATGTTAAGAAAAATGTTGTATGTGTTGATAAAAGACAAGAAAGCCAAAGTATTAATTCAGTTTCGGCGATTATTCTTGTGAACACTGCTGACCTCTTTTAAAGGATTTACTAACAAAAGTTTACTTTTTGCTCTATTTTTCTTTTAACCCACTTTTGTGTTTGCAGTCTTTATATTCCTCTTTTATTGCGTAATCACGGGGACTTGGCATATGTCACAATATTCATTGGTAAAAATCAGTTTATTATATTCAACTAGCAGTCCAGTGAGACAAATGTCTCATTTAATAAAACAAAAAAGACCGTTTTGCAAATAGAACGCGTATTAAATAAAAACTGTACCCAGACCTGGAAGGTGTCAAAGTGGTTGCCTAACCGATCGAAGTTTTAAGGCGCAGAGGGTCGCAGCTCCGTTTGGCTGCTGAAACATTTTTATTTAATACGCGTTCTATTTGAAAAACGGTCTTTCTTGTGATTTCTCGAAAACCGGAAGTGTCACGTGACTGAAATTCGGTTCCTGAGCTGACATGACCATTCCAAACATATAACTTTTAATAACTTTTTTCTCTATCTCTTACGGTTTGGCTGCTGAAACAGCGTCCCAGACAGACACGTCTATTAGATAAAGGATATTTTATAATAAAATGTTATCAGTATGTAGTTTTATCATATTAAAATTCTTACTAATCAAATTGTTTGAAAATATTAAATATTACAATTTATTATTGGTTCTTCTTATTCGTATAGCCCACTACGGACACCTTGATAGTACTATTATGAATATCAGCATTTATCTACCTATCTTCTTCATTCTTCCATACCGTTTGCTGTTTCGATACAAGTGTAGGTATACTGAACGACCAGCGATTTTTGCTATTTGATTGATGTAGCATAGAGATTCTAGAAATGAGAGACTGGCCATTGGCCGTCGCTGGCCTGATTGGTTCAGGCAAACTTTGTCCCCAAAATGGGACGCCAATGGTGTGCCCTCAAATATGGCGCGAATTTCAAACTTAAAGTATAAAGAAAATGACTCGTAAAAACACAGTTTATTAGCGATTCTTATATTTTTTTATATTCATAAATTTTGTATCGCAATTATGAAACGGAAAAGTTAATTTTTATATACATATTATCAAATGATCGAAATTTGGCAGACATCCTTTGGTAGATTTACATGAATTTTTCATAAATTGAGACATCACGCTTGCAAAGTTACACAGACAAAATTCGTATTTACGCAACAAATTTTTATATTCAATAATTTGTAAGTAGTGAAATGAAAATGTACATTTTGTACAAACAGTTAACAAAAAGCGCAACATTTTTTAAAATAAAATTGTGTTTATTTACCAAGTAAATGTCATTGTCAACAAACATTTTGTCAAAAGGAGTTTAAATAACCAAAATTTACAAACAATTATTGAACAAAATCAGAAAAACTTGAATAATTTTTTTTTAATGCAAGACAGAAGCTCTTTAACCGTAATCATAGAGTACAGTTGTTATGCACCAACATATGACAACATAATTATTAATTCGAAACACTATCTTCTGAATTCTTTTAATAGGCATCAAATTTGTTTTTAAAATTATTAACAGAAGATGTACTAACAACACGCTGAGGTAGACAATCCATTTATTTGCAATTGTATTAGAGAACATATGTTTTAGCATCGATTTTAAAGCTTTACTCAAATGCATTCCATATGTACTAGGGTGGTCTTTATTTATATAGAATTTTTTAAAAATTCTGACGATCTCACCCTTTCAACATTTTTCCAAATAGAAAAATTAAAGCTCTGTAAAATTTAAAACCAAATGGATAACCGTAAGACGTGCCTCAATGATCTTGAAGACCTAGAAGAAAATGAAAAAATGTATATGTATTATTACATATTCATAAATTTATTAAAATATACAGCAAAGCTACGGAATACATTGGTATTAAACAGCGAAACAATATAAAGAATCCGTGGCTTCACAATAACTTAAAAAAAAGCCCCTTTTTAGTACTGTCTGGACATTTCTTACGGTAGTCCTTTACTATTTCAGCCGAGTCATTAACAACATTGAACGGCCAATTGAACTTCGCCCAAAATATTGTACATATATTTTGATTTTTTTCATGTACATATATTAATAAAGGCATTTATTATTATTATTATTATTATTATTATCCTTCTTGAAATTCTTCGAAAAAGTCCCAAGTAGGAAGATCACTTTGCAAGGACTCGTACAAAATTTTTATCACTTGATAAATGCTGCAGATTGAAAATATGTTATCACCAAATCATTAACAAGGTGACCGAGCGTTTCTGCAACATTTTCTTCATCACAAACGTCAAACGATTTTGACTCACTAACAGGTTTTGGTTCATGTTGTTCCTTCTTAACTTTATATTTGACTAGCTGACCCGGCAAACGTTGTTTTAGATTATGACATGATGGAGAAAACCCTTCAAACCATTAAGCACAGAATCGTAAAAGTATGACTGCAAATAGAAAGTCGTACTACAGTGTATAGAAAAACACACTTTCGATATTTTCCCATTTTGCGGCTTTCCCTTTGGATTTTTCCGAATTTTTTTTTGCCATACTACCTCGGGAGTAAGACGAACAAAAAAAAATCATCCAAATCGATCAAGTCGTTCTCGAGTTTTTGCGTTACTAATACACGGCGATTGATTTTTATATATATAGATTGTTCAGTTATATGTACAATTTGTTTGTCAATTTCAACTGCTTTTCACACTCTTCCTTTGCTAAAGTCACTTTTTTCTGTGCCTCTTCCAACATCCTTTTCAACATTTCAATTTCACATTCTTCGGGAAGTACATTGCTTACAGTTGCTACAAATACAAAATATCAGCATTTAGTAGTTATATAATAACACTCAAATACTCACATTGATTGAAATCCTGAAATCCTGCAAAACACAGTTGACACATTCGCCATTTTGGGGAGAACTGCCAACATTTCTCTAGGCGAATCTAGTTACTTCCGGTAAATGGTCAGTCTCTCATTTCTAGGGTCCCTAATGTAGCAACTTGGTGAGCGTCGTCTTGACCTATCGTCATCAACTTTCCCTTGTACCACTATTTTCTCCAGAGCGCACTGAGCCGTTCTGTGATGTGTAGTTCTCCTACTATGGCGTGGTGGTATAGAGTGATTTTTTAAAAACTCAATTGCAGCAGGCCCTGGATAGTCTGAATCAGCTGGCAGTATTGTTAGTCTATATAAAATTCGAGATTTGTAGGTTAAGTTTTGCTTCAGTGTGTGTCAAATGACAAACAAAACCTAACCTACTAACCTCGAATTTGACGTAGACTGACAATGCACTTCAGTACTGTCAACTGATTCAGGTTATCCAGGGCCTGCTGCAATTGCGTTTTTAAAAAATCACTCTATATTATTGCATCTTTGTTTCCAAGGAATTCGAAACATTCGACGCCCGACATACAGGATCCGGCAAAAATACTTCCACTATTTGGAAAGGCATTTCGAATGCATCGATTCGTCTTCTGTTTGCAGTCTTTATAGTTCATGATTCTGCAGCATAGGTGGCTATGGGGAACATTAAAGTTTTAACAAGTTTTACTTTGGTATCTATAGATATTTCGTGGGTATCTATAGATATTTCGTGATCTTTCCATATACGGGTTAATTTAACAATTGCAGTTTTTGCTATGGCAATTCTACGTCTAATTTCCTCCTCGCAGGCTTCTGTACTAGATATGTGTACTTTTATTAGGTAGATCATTTCTTTGACTACCTCCACACCACAAATAGATTGGGCTGCAAGCATGTTTAGATTTGTGCGGTCGGTCTATAGCCATCATCTTGCTCTTAGAAGTATTAAGTTTTAGTCCAGCTTCTTGACTGACACGCTGAACTCTATCTAAAGTTTATCTTTTTTCAACATGCCTTAGTGCAGGCTCTGATTTCTAATATTTTTTACAATATAGTAAGTTAACTTTAAAAATGTCACTAACGCCACTTTTGACAGCTGTTTGGACACTGCAAGTTATTACACGATTTTGTAAAATATGTCTTTAAAATGCCAATAAAGCTAACAAAAGAAACTAAGCAAGCGATTCATTGTTGCTTTCGTAAGTTTAATGGATTAAAAAAAAACTGAAATTTTAGTACCAAGTTACTTTGCTAACTTCATTTGCAACCAACATCAAAACCTGGTTTTTAACTAAATTTCTATCAACGCTCTTACAAAAATCCATGGTGATCACTGGCGGATCCAAAAGGGTGTCAATGGAGTCGATTGACACCCCCTCGGGCCCGTTAAAAATGTAATGGGATGAAAAGTTGACTAGTTAATTTTAAACAAAGCGTAGATACCCTTATAGCATCCGTTCGTAATTTAAATTTGAATTTTAGGAATGCTTCTTCCACATTCTTCATTTTTTTATAGTTCCAATAATCGCAAATTTGTCTGTGTATTCCAAATTCAATCTATAATGGTCTAATTATACATAATTTATTCAAAATTTCTGTTAGCGAGCCAACTCAAATTCTTTAAAAAATATTTGGAATTTGAGTTTGCTCGCTAACAGAAATTTTGAATAAATTATGTGTAATTTGAAATATTTTCTTTATATTTATATTGCATTGATTTCAATAGTTTGCAAATTCAATATATAATCGTCTAATACACTGTAAAGAGTAAAATGCTTGTTTTCTCGTGGTATTCGCAAATTTTTCGACCCAGTTGGTATTTCAAAAATTCATTATCTCTGTTGAAAGTTTTTCTACAGTTTGAACATTAGGTTTTAAATATTTAGGTATGAATACAGTACTGATCGAAATCTAAAAATTATTCAGGGGTATTAATTAATAAGAATGCAGTGTAATGTAAGCTCAATTACTTACAGAATTTTTTTCCAACTTTTTAAATGATTTCGAAATTACTTGTATCTTTGCACACCTCTTAAAATTCTTCAAATTAGCTTTTAGCGGCTGTTTTTATTTCATTGGCATTCATGATATTACCCATTAATCGGAAACCACTTTGACTTAAATTAAGCCTAATTCCAAAACGACTATATCCCTACATTGAAATAAAAATTATACATCGCAGTAATATTCAATCCCACATTCATGATTAGCAGCTGTCTTTGGTCTTTGCTAGCATTCAACCACTTGTATCAGAAGTTGAGTTTTAATAAATTCCAGAAACAAAAGAAAGTTTTACATTGATTCTGGTTTTGCAACTACGAGGGCCACTAGCAATGTTATCTACCTGGCCATAAGAAACACAATTGACACGATCCAGCTTTATTTGTCAAATAGTGGCGTGTAATCTAACCTTACGTGGAAAATTTGGGTTACTTGTGATAATTAAGTTTGATTTTTATAAGGTGTTTTGTGAGGGGAAATGAGTGACTTGAAATTAGAATATCGCAGCGTCCTTAAATTTCTTACAAAAGAGGGCCACCAGCCAAAAACCATTCTTGAAGGAATGGTCGCCGTGTATGGACATGATGCACCATCGTATTATGTTGTAAAATTGTGGTCTAAACAGTTTCGGTGGGGACGTGAATCTATCAAAGACGATCCCAAAAGTGGAAGACCAAAAACGGCCACTATTGAGGAAATTACGCGAAAAGTTGAAGCCCTGGTGCTCGAGGATCGTCGTGTGAAGGTTTCTACCATTAGTATGACGTTAGGAATATCTGAACCTAGCGTAATAACCATCTTACATGACAATTTAAATATGAGTAAGGTGTCAGCCAGGTGGGTTCCACGATTATTGACACCTGAACAAAAATTGCGTAGGCTGGAAATTTCGCAAAAGTCATTTGAAAACTTTAAACCAGAATTGTGACTTTTTATCACAAATTGTAACGGGCGACGAGACTTGGGTGCATTACTGGGACCCTGAAACAAAATCAGAATCGAAGCAATGGGTTCATAAAGGGTCCCCACCTCCAAAAAAGGCAATAACGCAACCATCTGAACCATCTGCTGGGAAACTGATGGCAACAGTTTTCTGGGATGTGAGGGGCATTCTTCTCATCGAATATATGCCAAAAGGGACCACAATAAATGCAGATGTCTACTCTAACACTTTGAAAAATCTGCGTAAAGCAATTGATCAAAAACGACCCAATTTTTCCAATCGAGAAGTGTTTCTGCTGCATGACAATGCAACTGTGCATAAGGCTGCCAAAGTCCAACCAATTATGCAGGAATGTAGCTTTGTAGAGATAGATCATCCTCCCTATAGTCCGGACCTGGCTCCATCTGACTTTTACCTCTTTAGACTACTAAAGAAAAACCTTCGAAGGCGCCGTTTTGACTCTGATGAGAGCCTAAAAGAAGCCGTAGAGGAATTCTTTTTTTACATTGGTATAAGTTCATTGCAGAACAAATGGCGTAAGTGCGTTGATGCAAGGGGGGATTATGTTGAAAAATAAAAATGTCAAAAAAATCATATGTCTTTTATTTCACGGCTAGGTAGATTTCTTTCCTAGTGGCCCTCGTACAAGGATGTTCAACAAAAAACTTTTTATACTTGATTATGAGAACATACGAAATGCTGAAACCTGGAATCATCAAAATGCAAGAAAGCTTTAAAATAGATTAATGGCATGCATCAGCAAAACCGAACAAATAATAACAGATAACGGAGACTGTACTCTAGGTAACTAGAAATAAAGAAATTGTTAGAGAAAAAGAGATAGTTAAGCATCCATAACCAAGTTTTATCCGAGTCAATCAAATAAGAAGAAGAAAATTCGTCCATGCTATATAAAATATACACGATTTCTATAATTTTGCATCTTGTTGAATATTATAATCGAGAAATAATTATCATTTGCTACTATGTTTGTAAATTATTAATTTTGATATATGCGCTTCGTAGCTGTACTGCTGGTGTTTATATAGGTGCAAAGATATTCTGTTATCTTAAGCAATGCAGTTAATAAATGTCAAATGGAATGGTTCGTGATTGCCGATAGTATACAGGGGTTGCCAAATTAACAGACTAGATAAAATACATGCTAAAACCAAACCTTTATTTAGTTTAGTACACTACTTCTTTTGGCAATTAGGTATTTAGTATTTAACCGTTAATTGCCGAATTGTTACGTTAATCAGTCGATCAGTCCTCTATGCTTACAATGTTACTTAGTCGCTTTGTGATTTGGACATCCCTGATGTTATAAAAGTACATTTGTTTAAAATAGCTTAAAACTACATCTTTCAAAAAATCCTTCTACAGTAGGGTTAAATATTCGCTTAGTATTAAGGAGTATTTTTTAAAACTCTGTGCTATGGCTGGATTTTTCTTAAAAATACTATCAATATTTATATGTCGCAAATGTTTCCGCTGATCACATAACTATATATAGCCAGCACAAGCGATGAATTTTCAGGCAGTCCGAGGTTTCCTAGAATGCGGTAAGGGTAGAACCGCAACTCGCCCAACGAATGCAGGCTGTACTAATAATCAGCACGTAATATGCTCGTCTGCATGTAATATGCTCGTTCGTACTGCAGCCATATATGCATTCTAGAGACTCTTGTCTCAAAGTCACTGTGGAAGCGACTGCGGCTGCCTTTTTGCATTTGAATAAAGAATTTGCAAATTATTAATGTCACGATTAATATTTTTCACAATCTACATATCTACAGCAATGTTCAAGAAAATAGACATTAAATGCAAATGTCCAGGATTATAACATTTTGAGTTTGGTAAGTTTGATTTCCGTGGTGCACTTGACCACTGGCGGATCAAATTGACCCCTTGGGCCTGTTAAAAAAATTAATTGGATGAAAAGTTGACTAGTTCATTTTAAACAAAGCATACCCTTATAACATTCGCCCGTAATTTAAATTTGAATTTGCGGAATGCTTCTTAGCTTCTTCCACATTCTTCATTTTTTTAATAGTTCCAATAATCGCAAATCTGCCATCACCTCCCAGCGTTGGTTGGGGTTTCGTCGCTCGTCGAAGTCGGTTCTGTGACCCGTCTAGTGTCTTCCAGTCTCCACTAGACACAAAAATGAACTGCATCTAGTGTGTAGTGATAGTAACCGGCTTATTTTGCAATGTTGCTAATAATACGTGTATAATATTTTCATCGTTTGTTTTAAATTGTACAACTAGTTAGTCAAAGTTTAAAATATCAAAAGTCTGAAAAATTTCAATTTTAAAGGTAGGCACTCGTAGGTAATACAATGCTTATTGTATAACATTTTCTCTAATTTTGACTTAGGTATAAAGTATCACCTTTCAAAATTGAGTGAAGTTTAGAAAAGTATCACTTTTTGCAATCAGTTGTGAAAAGTAAAATATTTTACAACCCTTGATGAAGTAGCTATTTATAAAACCAGTTAGGAAATGCCTCATTTTATATAACGCTTCACGTCAATCAGGATAAGACATTAGAAATTCAAAATCCAGATAGCAGATGATTTGTCAACAAATTTCACAGATTGTTACACACAACTGTCACATGACCGATATCAGCCAATGAGAACCATGCATTGTTTTTAAATCGACCAATTCCGAACTAATTACCTGATAAGCGCCCGTGGGCTGCTTATCAAGCGATAAGCTCACTAGAGATGATTATTGACCCTGCGGATGGTGTCATAATTAAAAATAGAAATGCAAGAAACGAGCAATTTCAGTATATTGGCCTTATTAGATCAATTTTAAATCATAAATCGTATACGGGTTTTGAGTCATAACCTTCAAAATATAAGCGCGGGCAACGCATAAATAATTTTGCCCGTGCCAAGAGTAATCGTGCTGGTTGCCCTTAGAAAACTGCCCTCGGCACAGTTGTCATTGCAACCAGCACTCGACCCTTGGCGTGTGGAAAATTATCGGTAAACATGTCTCACTCTTGTTATATTACTACTAGTGAGTCACCCGAACTACGCTTCGGTTCGCTAAATTAAGAGAGATTCATTAATATAAATTAAAAAAAAAGGATGCATCGTCCGGGACTCGAACCCGGGCCGCCCGCGTGGTAGGCGGGCATCCTACCATTGGACCAAAAATGCTTGCTTGAATGAGTAGCTGATGTAATAGCATATGAACATAGTGAATCACCCGAGGTAACAGCTGTCCCTATGCAACCCACGCCCCACAGACGCTTCGCTCTGCTACGTACACGATTTAATTCAATTAAACCTTTTTCGTACTTTTTTGAAAATAAAAAGCGGCCTACGATCTAAGTCGAAAAATTAGCAAAATTTTAAGCCATCATACAACTTAATCGGGCCAGTATCTTCGGAGGAAATAGCGAACATACACGCAAACATAGTTAGAGTCCGCCCAACGTAAGATAGGGACAGGCACGTCATCATTGCCAGGGTGCGCAGTGGTTTGGCGATTAACCCGATGGGCAATGGTTACTTAGCAACGGCACGTTTTTAATAGGCGTCCTGTTACCAGGGGTTTAGTAGTTGATAGGATACGCGATGAGTTCACTTGTATCCGTGTACACCACTGCCAATTCTTGAGGCGCGTGACGTAACAAAAATGCGCTCAGCCGAACTGTGACGTGCCTGTCCCTATCTTACGTTGAGAGGACTCTACATACACGCAAACATACGAAGAGAGCACCGATTTTATGTTATAAGAAGATTGAAACTGACACCGCATCCACTTCTATTCCCGCTAACAATGTTTGGAAATTTATCAAACGACATCGGAGGTTATTTTGACAGCACTGATAACTTCTTGAGAGTATTTCTAATTTAAAAAAAAAATAATTATTTATTGGAGAACCCTGACGTTCCCTGAAAAACATGTGTATTTCCTTTCTCGAAAAAAAAATGCATGGGAACGTAACATTTTAATATTAGTTATTTGGATAAATATACTTTGCTTGTCTATTGGCATATAAAATAAGAAGATTTTTGTCGGTTTTCTTGAAATGAAGCAGCGTGGCTAAAATTGTTTTTCTTTATGCTCAAACTCCCATATCTGAAAAACAGTTGAATTTAGGGGTATGAAGTAACATATAAAAGAAGCTCATTAAAAGGACTTTTCAAAAATTCAAAAATATAAATTATTATTATTATTATTATTTATTAATAGAAACAAACAGGCACAAAGCCTAATTACATGTTTCTTATACATATAAATTAATAACGTAAACTTAGCTCGTAACTGATAAAATATTAATTAAAAATAATATACAAATACTTAGTAATATATTTAAAACATAATGAATTTCAAATTTAAATCAAATCAAAATGCAAGGGGGAAAAGAATAAAAAAATCCTATAATTAAGATCTTAAATTCATAGAATTTAATATCATTCTCAAGCGGTTTATTGATGCTCCAAATAAATCAAAGTATTGGTGCACATAAGCACATATTAATAACAGGTGAAAACAAACGGATATTAGTTCTCGCCAGCGGAATATAAAAAGAAAAAGTAGGTCGAATTCCGTGAGGGGCACCCGAAATGCAATTTCTGAAAGTAAATAAGGGCAGTCTATGTGATAATTCAAAATGTTATATGCAAAAATTATTATTAATGACGTTCTTCTATGTTGTAATGTTTGGATGTTAAATAGCTCAAGTATTGGTTGCTAAGACTCAAATTCAGGACCAACGCCAAATTTTTTATAATATAAATATCTAATAAATGTATTTTGTACTTTTTCAATATATTGCTGTAGACCAGACAGTACAAGCGTATTCAAGATGAGACCTTACTAGGGCATTAAACAGTACGATCATAGGTTCAGTTTGACGGAATAGATATGTATTTCTAATTATAAACCCTAGATTCTTATTACAAATATTGACCGTATTTTCAACGTGATGTTTAAAGTTAAGATCAGTTGCAAAATGAACTCCAAGATCTTTCAAGTTGCTAATTCTTTGCAATTCGTTACCGTTAATTATCCAATGAGAGTACATATATGAATTTTTTTAAAATGTGTAGCTCATTATAAAACACTTAGAAAAATTAAAATTCAACTTATTTTTGCAACTCCATTTGAAAATGCTATTTATGTCATCTTATAGCTGTAGTGCCTGGTGTTCGCTATAAATAATTTTGTAAAGTTTTAAGTCATCAGCATAAAGAAGGCATTTTGAGTGTTTAACCACACTTGGTAAATCATTAATAAACAATAAGAAAAACAGGGGTCCTAAATTTGAGCCCTGAGGTACACCAGACGTAGCATAAAACATAGATGAGAAAGCACCTTGATAAAACACAAATAGCTCACGATGTCGGAGATAAGAATTAATAAAGGCTAACAATTTCAATGAAAACCCAAATAACTGTAATTTGTTTATTAAAACATTGTGGTCAACTTTATCAAATGCTTTCTGAAAGTCAGTATAAATAACATCTACTTGGCGGCCCTTATCAATTTCAGAGCTGACTTCATCTACGAACACCGTTAAGTTTGTAGTTGTTGATCTTTTTTTAAGAAACCATGCTGTGTGCTGGATAACACGCTACTTACATGAGAATAAATTTTGTCATATATTATATATTCAAATATCTTTGCAAGAGCAGGCAGCACTGCAACCGGCCGATAATTTTTTATGTTGCTCTTATCGCCTGACTTGAATATTGGTACTATTTTGGACTTCTTCCACGCTCTTGGAAAGATGGAAAGTTTCAATGATAAATTAAAAATTATTAATAATGGAAAAGACAAACTCTCAGCCCATCCTTTGAAAATAAAACTCGGTATACCATCAACTCCGCAACTCCTAGTATTTTTAAATTTTTTTATGGCTTTTTGGATGTCCGTTAAATTTATCGAATCTATATTCAACATGTTCTGTATATAGTGACCTGAGTGAGGGTTATTGTTACTATTATTCTCAGGCGTTTTTTCGTTATAAGTACTAGAAAAATATTGTGCAAACCCGTCAGAAATGTTAGCATTTCCTGAAAATAGTTTACCATTTAGTGTATACCTTTGAATAAAATCATCACTATTTTTTCTTTTATGTTTTATAAAATTCCAAAATATATTTGGTTCATTATTTTCAACAATAGAATTTTCAACATTAGTTACATAATTTTTATAGCACGTATCAATATCTTTCTTTAATTCGGACCTTAGCCTTTTAAATTCCAACAAGAAGCACTCGCCCCTATGTTTTGCTCTTTCGATAGTATTCTTTTAATTAAATTTTTTCAATAATATCGTGTGTGAACCATGGTGGAAACCTCTTTTTATGACTTTTCATTTTTGGAACACATAAATCGAAAATATTATTCATACGTTGGTAAAAAATATCAACTGCTTCGTTTACATCGGAGCATTGTAATAATTTTCGCCAATCACAATTTTTCAATAAATAATATAGTTCCAAAAAGTTTGCCCTTTTGAAATTATATTTACATGGGAAGTCTCGCCATCCTTCACACTTTCTATTGACAGTGTTTGTATTATAATGAAATGATAACGATGAATGATTTATATTGGTAAGAACAACAGAATTATTTTCATTCTCCACCACCAAATCAGAATTAGAGAAAACTAAATCAAGCGTTCGATTGTTAGAATTCAAAACACTAATGTAAAAAGCAAGATTTAAAGAATTAAAACATTCCCAAATTCTGCGGCAGACGTTACTGCCATTCTGAAAGTTATAATCTTTTCCATTTATTTCAGGTAAATTGAAATCTCCCGCAACAACTATATCACCGCTCATCAGTAAATCATAATTTCTATCAAATACATCTAAATATGACGTGTAACATTCAGTCTTTGATTGAGGCTCAAAATAAACAGTATTAATAAAAAGTTTTTTATTACCTGCAAGCTGCACCTGCACCCACAAGGATCCATTGGCAGAAGAAAATGGTAATAATGTGGAATTAAAATTTTTCTTTATCGCAATTAGTGTGCCCCCACCACGTTTTTTGCCAGTAACGTTAGCATCCCTATCAGTCCTGTAAACATTATATCTGCTATCAAACAGTTCATTATTATATATGTGCCCATGTAACCACGTTTCAGTTAATGCAATTATGTCGTATGATTCAGATAATATATTAACATAGGATATAACATTGTTGTAATTTAGTTCTTAACCCTCTGACATTCTGATAATATATATTAATTATCATAACAAAAACAAATATTTAGTTATATAACTAGTAATAACACATGACCAGTTTTCGGTCTTGATAACTTACGAATTTTACTATTATTTGTCTATGGTTCTCAGTTGCGGATTTCCCTAAACGATGGCTTCTGTCTATACTTCTTACATCCATATCAATTCCCAAATTCTTTTTAAACAAATTTATGATTACATCTGTAGTATTCTCGCCAGTAGTTTCATTAACCCCAAAAACACGCAAACAGTTACGCCTTGAATATTGTTGCAGGTTATCAACTTCTACCATAAGCTCGTTGTTTTTTTCAATTAATTTCCCATTTTCTGCCTTTACTCCATCTATTTGTTGTTGCAATTGTTGTAGGGAGGCGTTAAGGTTTTCAATTGAAGACTGTAACTTATTAGTTACTATCTCCTACACAGCTGTAGCTACTTGAGATATAAAGTTTTTGTATTGAAGTAATCTATTTATTGTAGTGGTAACGACTTCACACACATCTTCTTTTTGGCTTTGTGTCAACACCATTTTTATTGATTTTGCAGATTACACCTTGTAATTATAAACGGGGGCTGCCCAAAACGCCGAATGCCCAAAACGCCGAACCGATAATTCGTCCAAAACGCCGACTGCCATTCCGCCGACTAGGGCCAAAACGCCGACTGCCATTCTGCCGAACGTGTCCAAAACGCCGAACGACGCCAACTGACTTCACGTCGTTCGCGGGCTTGGCGTCGGAGCCGAATACAAATCGAAAATTATATTTGGTCCAAAACTCCGACAGTAGATCTATTCGGCACTTTGGCCATTCGGTAAAATGTGGATTGTCCAAAACGCCGAACCGATAATTCGACCAAAACGCCGACTGCCATTCCGCCGACTATGTCCAAAACGCCGATTGCCAATCTGCCGACTAGGTCCAAAACGCCGACTGCCAATCCGCCGAATATGTCCAAAACGCCGACTGCCAATCCGCCGAATATGTCCAAAACGCCGACTGCCAATCCGCCGAATATGTCCAAAACGCCGACTGCCAATCCGCCGAATATGTCCAAAACGCCGACTGCCAATCTACCGACTAGGTCCAAAACGCCGACTGCCATTCTGCCGAACGTGTCCAAAACGCCGAACGGCGCTGACCGTCGTCACATCGCTCGTGAAGTTAGCGTCGGAGCCGAACGCGAATCGAAATTTGTATTTAGCCCAAGATGCCGACTGCACATCGATTCGGCACTTTGGCCATTCGGCAAAATGGCCTAGAACGCTAGTACGTGCCTCGCCCAAAACGGCGAAATGTCTTGCAAGGTAATCGCTGTCATGACCAAAATGCCGACTGCATGTACCAGCGACAGTAAACAGTTTTGAAATTGCATTCTTGTAGATGACGTTCCAATATGGTGGGTTTGTTTATTTGATTAACTGTTTCTCACTTCAACACTAAAATTGAGAAAATGTTAGATGTTTCTCATTTATTTAGTATGCCTGGTGCGTATTAAATTTTACCTAAATAATTATAAACTCATCACAACATTAAAATGTCTCTTAAAATGTGCACAGTAGTGGTTCACTTTTCAGTTTTCCCGATGGTACCTAGAAGCGCTTATTCACTATGGAAAACAAACTATTCGTGACTCATGGTGTGTAATTAATTCTGCAGCTACCAATATGTCCACAATACCTGCTTTTGTATTTACAACTGTCTATTTAATGCTTATAATGCCTCCCTTGCTACGTAGAATGACTGTATTGCCTAATTCGAGCATTTGTATTTGATTTTCAGTGCCTTTTTGCCTGTCTATTGTTGAGTTTTTTATGTTTAGAGAGTACGATAAAAAAATATGGTGTGATACAAGTACACAACTTCCTTTTACAGTGATCTTTAATTAGCCAAAAAAAAAAATTTTTAAATTTTTAAGCATTTCAAAAATTACAAATTCTACAGAAACCGTAAAAAATTGAGTTAGTTGAAAAGACAAATTTTTGTCATGTCCAAAGGCTTTACTAACTTTTAATGTTAATATTGCTTGTTCTAATTATTTATTTTGCTTGCTTCCCTATTCCACTCTGATATGCTGTTGATCACTTTTCGTTGTGTCATCTGCATAGCTATTATGTTGTCCAAGTATATCTTCAAAGTGCTGATTCAACGGGCCATGATCTCTGTGTCGTTAGTTAGTAATTTTCCCGTTTTATCTTCAATGCCATTCAGAAGGAATGTTTTGTCTTTTCAGAAATTCTTTAAGACCCTACAAAAAACCTTCTGTTCTTTTTTATTTAAAGTTATGTTCCATTTTCCCCAAAACTCATCTTCCAAACTTTGTTCTTAACATTATTCACCATTTTGTTTACTTTTATTCGATGTTGTTTATAAAGCTCATAGTTTTCATTGCATTTTGTTGTGAGGTAGCTGTGCCATAACTGTTTCTTATCTTCAATTTTGATGGATTTGTTTTGTCCTTGTCTTAATAATAAATATATATATAAGTTCCTTTCACTCCTCTTGGGAGCATAGGGCTTCTACAAAGAGCTTCCATCTGGTCCTATTAGCGGCAATAGCTTTCACTTCTCCCCAAGACTTGCCCATGTTTTCGGTTTCTTTAAGTACAGAGCGTTTCCATGTTATCTTTGGACGCCCCCTTCTTCTGCTTCCTTGTGGGTTCCAATCAAGCGCCTCTGTCGCTATGCTGTTCCGAGGTGTTCGTAGGGTGTGGCCTATCCACTTCCACTTTCGCCGTTTTATTTGGGATTTCATGTTTTCTTCTTTCGTTCTTCTCCAAAGGTCTTCATTGTTAATAGTGTTTGGCCAATAGATGCGTAGGGTGCTTCTAAGACATTTATTTATAAAAACCTGGATGCGATTTGTTATTTCATTTGTCACCATCCAAGATTCGCATCCGTACAATAACACAGATTTGACATTTGAGTTGAATAGGCGAAGTTTTGTATTGTATGAGTATTGTGATGAATTCCAAATTTTGTTCAAAAGACTAAACGCTCCTCTAGCTTTCTGAATTCTGCTTTTCACGTCTGCCAAAGATCCTCCGTCGTTAGTTATGATGCTGCCAAGGTAAGTAAAACTGGAAACCTCTTCTATGAGCTGATTTTGATAGAGGAATCTATCCTTGTCTTAATAGTATGGTTTTTTACACCACATACCTTTTCTGCTGCCGATATATTTTTTTTAATTTTTGCCCAATAGCTTCTGTTTATCATCATATTTAACCCAGTCAACTTCGGACACTTATATTTCTAAAAGGAATTGGTAGCTAAGTTGTACTTCCTCATGTTTTAGTCTGCGAGACTGGATTGTTGTTACTGGTTTTATGCTTTTACCCCTCTGTATATTTTTACATATTTGATTTTTTCCTTTTCTAAGCTTTATAAATGCAGTTTTTTTTAAAATTCGCTTTATAAGTTCTGGATTTATTTGATTTTTCATTAAAAAATACCAACTTTCTGTAGCACACTGGGTATGTATGGATGAGATATGAGTGAATTTAAAAAACCGAATTATCTAATAAGGGCCGGTTTTACAAACCAAGGATAAAGTTATCCGGGAAATAAATAATCTAGAAACGATTGCTGTAACAAAGGAAACTATGACAAAGTATATTGATGGTTCTAGGTGTCAAGCCAATGTAGTATTGTAAAGTGCTTTCAGAAATGATCGAACGTTATACAACGTATGAATAATATGTTGGTGGTCCTGTAAGCCTATGTCAAATTCGAGGTTATCAGGTTAGGTTTTCGTCAGTTTTGACACAAACTGCCGGAAAACCTAACCTGATAACCTCGAATTTGACTGCCACCAACATATTATTCATACGTTGTATAACCATGGCCATTCAAAAACGTTCGACCATTTCTGAAGGCACTGTAGTATTACACACAAAATACTGTAAATACCTGGTTTATACATTATATCCTTTGGAATGGGCAAAAATTTTCTTATGCTATCTGTTAATTTACATGTTAACCTTATATTTG
Organism: Agriotes lineatus; assembly: GCA_940337035.1. Taxonomy (NCBI): domain Eukaryota; kingdom Metazoa; phylum Arthropoda; class Insecta; order Coleoptera; family Elateridae; genus Agriotes; species Agriotes lineatus. The sequence continues at coordinate 63,851,374 of OW679202.1, forward strand.
CTTTTTTTAACTACCCTTAATATTATACGAGATGTTACAAAAATTAAACTATAATAATTATATCTTTTATTGCCTGTGTTTTGTTGTAATGGGGTAGAATTGATGGATAACACTTTTTATCATTCTTTTTAATTAATAATTTGTCTATTATTTAATGATCATAACAGTTACCCATACCTAGATGTTTTGCAAATTTTTTGTTCTCTATCGAAATATTGTTTTTTTTCATTAAAAGCATTTTTAAATATATAAACATTATTTTATTTTTAACAATAAATTTTATAAAAACCTATGTGCCTGCTTGCATATCTTTTCACATAGAAGACACTTGTAATGGTCAGCAATAAAATTAAAAACACAAAAAATATCGAAAAATGAAAATAAAGGTAGGTAATTATTTAGTGGATTTTGCGTAAACACAGTTTACATACTTATATTTTAAATTTGTATATACTTAATATATTTTTGAAAATCTCAATAAAATCGAAAAGGTTGATGTCATACACTTACTGTCGAGCTCAGTGGTTAAGCATCCTGGGTACATATTCAAGGGTTGAGAGATCAATCCTCAGTACCGGTGAAGTGTTTAAAAATAAAAGAATGTAGATAAAAGCTTCTACAGAATAAGATCTTTGCTATGCTAGCACGATGTGTAGCATGTAAAAGATATTTTGCTGGGGTTGGAAATTCTTAGTCTTCGCAAATTTCTGGTAGAACCATATGGCTATAGCAGTCTATGTCTAAGACTGCGCTTATGCATGAGCAACGATTACCGATAAGAGCGGGGCTGAAAGCAAGGCAAAGAAAAATAACAAGTTAATATTACATATACAGATTGGTGGATGCTAGTGCGAACATAAGGACATGCAAGATAATTTCTCTTTTGTACTATAACGCGCCTTAATTTTTTTTAATGTAGAATACTTCTGTATAATCACAAAACGAAGTAATTTAAGTAGTTGGGTCATAAAATCTTTATTATCCATCTCATAAACATATTTTCTTTTAGCGAAACAAATAACTGTTTTCCCGCGTTTGTTCTTTTTTCACGAAATTCACAATTTTATGCATTCGCATTAGTGAAAACTCAAATTTCATGCAAGTGTCTATTTTCGTACCTGCTTCACAGTAGAGTACATCAAACTGCCTGCCATAAAAACTCCATTTTGTTATCGTTGCCCCAACATAAATGCAGTCTAAGGCACCTGGTACTCAGCATGCCTAGACCTTGTTGATAACAAACAAACAAGCAAAGATACACTTAACTGATAATGTGAAAAAGTAACAAGTTCATCTCTGATTTTTTATAGTGTGGTTTATTTAGTTATTCTTTATTAAACGGTATTTCTTTAATTTAATAAAATATGAGAAACCTAAAGATAACATCTTTTTCTGAAGTTTTACTATTTAAGCTGTTTATTTGGGTATTTCTCTACACTAAAAAAATAAAAAATTAAATTGTAAAGGTTTGGGAAAAAGGTCTATCTCCGTTTTCGACAAAAGTACAAGTAAAATAATAAAAATCAACATTTATTAACTACTTGTGTGAGCCGATGGCCCAGCGAGAAAATGCTCGACTCTCATGCGGCCAGCCCGGGTTCGATTCCCAGCGACTAAAGTAAAAATATTAGCGTATCTATGGTAAATTTATGTACACAGCATTCTTAATAAAATTTGTATTTAAAATTAATCAGTTGGCAGTACTGAAGTGCATTGTCAGTCTATGTCAAATTCGAGGTTAGTAGGTTAGGTTTTGTTTGTCATTTGACACACACTGGAGCAAAACTTAACCTACAAATCTCGAATTTGACATAGACTGACAACTTCAGTACTGCCAACTGATTCAAGCTATTCAGGGCCCACTGCAATTCAGTTTTTAAAAAATCACTCTGTACACAACATTCTTAATAAAATTCGTATTTGTCAGTTTCCAAATTGACAGATTTAAAATTTATAATGTTTCCAAAAGTGCAAAAAATAACGTATACCACACGGGAATGAAGTGCATAAATCCCTTGAGTGATTATTTCCCTCAGGTCCTACGGGCCCTCAGGAAATAGTATTCACTCGCGGGATTTAATGAAGCACTTTAGTCCCTCATGATATAATATACTACCGGGTGACTATAAGTGGTTGTGATTTTTTTTCTTAGGTTGGCACTGTTTATGTTGGTGGCACCATGGTGTAAAGAATACAAGGTGTAACGTTCCGCAGAATATGGGCGGACCTCAAATTCAACCAATAGGACATGGTCCGACAAATGGCACGATTGGTAGTACTGAAGTGTATTGTTGAAGACGCTGTCGATGTCAAATTCGAGGTTAGGTTTTGCGTCAGTTGGTGTCAGACTGACGCAAAATGTAACCTGCTAACCCCGAATTTGACATCGACTGACAGTGCCAGCAACATATACGATCGCAACCATGGTTACACCATGATCGCGGCCGTGATGGATTTCCTGAGCAGGACCATCGGGGATTGGTTGACATCTCCTCTCTATTTTTTGAACGACTGCCCATCCCGGGAGCGTTTCACCTTGTATTCTTTACACCATGGGTGGCACTGTAAGTCTATGTCAAATTCAATGTTCGCAGGTTAGATTTTGCGTCATTCTGTGTCAAAACTGATGCAAAACCTAACCTGTTAACCTGACATGGACTTACAGTGCCACCAACATAAACAGTGTCAACCTAAGAAAAAAAGTCACAATCATTTATAGTCACCCGGTATTTGTATTAGTCCAAGAGCCAGCAACGGATTTCTTACTGTATTTTTAACAAGCGTGTAACTGTTATGGAAGGTCCCTTTGAATATACTGAGAAGGGAACCCGTAGTCTGGCAAGCCTGCGGTGGTGGTTTTAGCCCCCTTGCGTCCTCGAAGGGCGGAAAAAAGTAATGTGTCAAAACTGACATAAAACCTAGGAATAATATGTTGGTAACACTGTAAGTCTGTGTCAAATTTGAGGTTATTAGGTTAGATTTTGTGTCAGTCTGTCAAAACTGACAGAAAACCTAACCTGGTAACCTCGAATTTGACAGACTTACAGTGCCACCAACTTATTATTCACACGTTTGAATTTCAACAGCCCGCTGAGGATCAGTTTTTTGGATCTCTCGATATTTTACTGTAAATGGTTAAGTTTATTATGCAACTTTATGTGAATCTGGGGTAAACTTACCACCCGCGAAAGCGTCTGTCAATCTTTTTTACTTACATAAGATATGATTACCTTTAACATAGCAAAGAGCCAGACTTGTTATTATACTTCTTCCTTATTATTTTTTCCATCCTTCAAGGACGCAAGGAGGCCAAAACCACCACCACAGGCTTGCCAGACTTCGGGTTTTCTTCTCAGTATATTCAAAGGGACCTTCCATAACAGTTACACGCTTGTTAAAAATACTGTAAGCAAACCCGTTGCTGGATCTTGGACTATCTGTATTATCGATAACCTCATTTACCTACAAAACGTCAATCATAACTAGAGAACGCCATCATCCATATATACCGATGGGGCCACAATTATATATAACAGCAATGAGATAACATGAACAAAAAGATAACGCGTATTGGTTGAGTAAGAAAGAGATAAACATAGTAGCAAATATTCGAGTAGGTCTGATGCCTATTTTAATTATGACAGATGTCAACTAAGCATGCCTACTAAAATATTTTTTTCGTATGGTCATCTCTTTCTCACTCAAGCATTTTATTTTGTTGTTCATGTTATCTCATTGCTGTTATATATAATTATGGCCCCATCAGTATAATAGACTTGTCCGTCCGGGATGCTGTTTCAGCAGCCAAACCGTAAGAGATAGAGAAAAAAGTTATTAAAGTTATATGTTTGGAATGGTCATGTCAGGTCAGGAACCGAATTTCAGTCTCTAACACTAATTACTATCTTAATAATTATCCTAATCCTAACTTTTTAGGTTAGATTCTAGGCAAATTTTATCAAGGCGAATGCGACTGGTAGTTTGCTACCAACAATGACGTCATATACGTACGTAGAGCCCTTTATAATACAAGCAGACGCATGTCGCACAAGTTGCATAAAATCTTGCATCACAGTACTTTCGCGTTTACATGTTGGTGGCCATGATGCAACCAAAACATAACCCTACAATGTCAAACATTTCAGTCGCTGTGGGTTATTATATTATCTATTCTCGCTGTTCTAGCTTCTAACCTCGTGTTTGAGTTGCCAGCTGTCTTCGCTTTCCTATGTTTTTTGCCTTTTATGCTTTGCATCAAATGTATACACATTAACGTATTTTCATTTTCTGAAAAGTAACTAATTTTTTGAATTTGCCGCTTTTGTGATGTGATTCAATATGGCTGACAAGCATGCTGGTATTATAGAGGTGCTTTATACGTACGTGTGGTGAATACGCGTTCTAATTGCAAAACGGTCTTTTTTTGTTTTATTAAATGAGACATTTGTCTCACTGGACTGCTAGTAAGTATTAAATAGGCAGTTGTAAATATAAAAGTAGAAATTGTGGACATATTGGTAGGTGTAGAATTAATTGCACTTTATGAGCAATAAATAGTTTTTTCCCGTAATGAATCAGCACTCATAGGTACTATACAAGTTTGCCGCGACTATTAAAAAGATTCAGAAAGCTAAATCGTATTTATTTTTCCACAATTTTAGCCTTGAAGTGAGAAACAGTTAATCAAATAAACAAACCCACCATATTGCAACGTCATCTACAAGAATGCAATTGCAAAACTGTTTACTGCCGCTGGTACATGCAGTCGGCGTTTTGGTCATGACAGCGATTACCTTGCAAGACATTTCGCCGAACGGCTAAACTGCCGACTCCAAACGCGGTCAGCGTTTTGGCCAAGGCTCGTACTAGCGTTCTAGGCCATTTTGCCGAATGGCCAAAGTGCCGAATCGATGTGCAGTCGGCATCTTGGGCTAAATACAAATTTCAATTCGCGTTCGGCTCCGACGCTAACCTCACGAACGATGTGACGACGGTCAGCGCCGTTCGGCGTTTTGGACACGTTCGGCAGAATGGCAGTCGGCGTTTTGGACATATTCGGCGGATTGGCAGTCGGCGTTTTGGACCTAGTCGGCAGAATGGCAGTCGGCGTTTTGGACATATTCGGCGGATTGGCAGTCGGCGTTTTGGTCCTAGTCGGCAGAATGGCAGTCGGCGTTTTGGACATATTCGGCGGATTGGCAGTCGGCGGTTTGGACATATTCGGCGGATTGGCAGTCGGCGTTTTGGACCTAGTCGGCAGATTGGCAGTCGGCGTTTTGGACATAGTCGGCGGAATGGCAGTCGGCGTTTTGGTCGAATTATCGGTTCGGCGTTTTGGACAATCCACATTTTAACGAATGGCCAAAGTGCCGAATAGATCTGCTGTCGGCGTTTTGGACCAAATACAATTTTCGATTTGTATTCGGCTCCGACGCCAAGCACGCGAACGACGTGACGTCAGTTGGCGTCGTTCGGCGTTTTGGACACGTTCGGCAGAATGGCAGTCGGCGTTTTGGCCCTAGTCGGCGGAATGGCAGTCGGCGTTTTGGACGAATTATCGGTTCGGCGTTTTGGGCATTCGGCGTTTTGTCCTGGACCCTTATAAACTAGCACAACAGCGTCGTACAATTTCACGTCTGCACGCTACGAGCGAACATTTAATAAAAGCGTTCCATTTGAAAACATCCGAAATTATTAAATTAGCCAATGTTGAGCACCCTGTATATCAGTAATACCCAGAACCACAATTTTCCACTCGAACGGTAGGTAGTTCCCGAAAAGCATAATTTTTTGGTAACGTTTGTCTCATTCAATTGTTTTCTCTTACAGCAGCCGCCTGAAATTAATCATTTTTTAGCATAACATTGTTATTATGTATCTCCAAAACAGTTGACGTTAGACCTATACAACTTGATAGGTATAAAAATAATTAGTATTTCAATGCAAAAGTTCAAGTTACCTAAATGTAGAACATTCCATAAAAAAAAGTAAGTTTGATTCTCACACTTTTTTGAGCCATCCTGTAGGTACAATCAAAACTATTTTAGTAATGTGCACCACCTTTGTACCTACAACTTTTATTATTATTATTATTATTATTATACATTAAAAGTTAGGCGGCAAAGCCGTTTAAACTTTATCATATCATACAATGCACGTGATGTGATATACAAAATTAACTGACATTTTTTAAAAAATTTCCGTAGCTGTTCTTAAATGTATTAACATTTGGAGCAGACACAACACTCTCCGGTAAACAGTTCCATTGCCTATGAACACGGTAGGTTATAAAATACTGCCGACAGAGTTTATAGAACCTTTCACGAATTAATTTATAATTGTGGCCTCTTAAACGACTGTTCTGATTGATCACAAAAATATCAAGATTGACAGTGTAATACCCATGGAGAACTTTATATGTTTCAATAAGGTCACGACGTAGTCGTTTTTCACTTAATTTAGTTAAACCAAGAACTTGCAGTCTTTCTTCATAAGATAATGCACATATTTGAGGGCACATTCTCGTTATTCTGCGTTGAGTTTGTTCCAAAGCATGAATATCAGCAGCAAAATAAGGGTTCCAAATAGGTACTACATATTCAAGTAAAGGTCTGATATAACATTTATATACTGTTGATAGCAGAGTGGGTGACATATTCTTAAACGCTAGGTATTGATACCATATGCACCACTGAATTAACTTTTTTGATCATCTTTGCAATATGGGGGGCCCATTTTAAATCTGAAGATATGATTATTCCCAGGTCTTTTTGCTGGGTTACTGGTCTGATCGTTACATTATTAAGTTTATATTGCAATTTAGGATTGTTACTTCCAATATGTAGCACAGAGCATTTTTGCGGGTTAAGTTCCAACAACCACAGACCACACCACTTATCAATTTTAGAAAAGTCTGACTGTAATACATCTGCCTGATTGATTGGGTTACCAAAGAATTTAGTATCATCCGCAAATAGAGAAGCTGAAGATTCCAAAGCTTGAGCAAGATCGCTGATGAAAACGTTAAAAAGGAGAGGTCCCAGAACAGATCTTTGTGGTACACCGCTAACTGCAAAGTATTCATCCGATAACTCTGCATCAACTCTAACTTTACAGGTTCTGTTATTTAGAAAGTCCTTAATCCATGCTAGTAGGTTCCCTTTAACACCATGATGTTCAAGCTTATAAATCAATCTTTGATGAGGTACAAGATCAAAAGTTTTTCTAAAATCAAGGTAAATAACGTCGGTTGGTTGCCGATTATCTTCGGCTTTCGTCCAGTGATCAAGGCATTGTAACAGGTTAGTTGTCGTTGACCTTCCGGGCATAAAACCATGCTGTTTTTCACTTAAGCACCTAATTTTTTCCAAGCATTTGGAAACCAGGGATGTCAAACTAATTTGTCTGTAATTCGCTGGGTGAAGTTTGTTGCCTTGTTTATGGACACAATGTTTATGTAACTCTCGTAGATTTAGAAATATTTTTCATCCCCCTCGTTGCCGGACTCTGTATATATTTTACTTTGTATTTTAGCGTAGCTAGAGCGGTTTATTGTTCTTCTTTTAAATAATTTAATGTTTACCTTTGTGTTATTTTTGTATAGCCCATATAGCTAAAATAGCGGTTTATTGTTACTTTATTTAAATATAATGTTAATTTAACTTGTGGTATCTTGTGTTTTTTATTTATTGATATCGAAAAAAAAAAACAAATATATACCTACATATATTGTTCTGAAAAATTAATTTTTATTTTTTACCTATTTTATTCTAAATATCTAGGTAGTACCATCCCATATTAGACAGTACCTACCTAAACTTTCAGTTTACTGTTCAATCTACAAAAAATCAGTTGACCCCCCCCCCCCTTAGGATGTTTCTGGATCCGCTTATGATGGTGATGGCCTGCTCTGAGTCATGTTGAAGAAAGTGATTTTCTCCTCTGATGATGCAAGGATAGTCGTGTTATCCGTGTACCTAAAATTAGATATTCCTTTAACGCCTGTACAGATTCCTCCTGTCTAATCTTCGGTTGCTTTGCGGATTATCAATTCTCCATAGATGTTAAATAGTATGGGGGAAATATACATCATTGCCTGACGCATTTTCTTATTTCAACAGAACCACTGAATTACTGATGTTGTATTCGCACTAACGCTTCCCCCGATATATAGAGAATTATTATCAGATAAATAAAATGACCTGGGATTCCCATTTCGTCCATTATGTTTCACAATTTGCTTCAATTCACTTGATCGAAAGCTTTCTGGTGGTCCACGGATGATTTTCCGAACGTTTAATCTTTGCTCTCTAGTACCGCGCTCAGGCATAACCCCCCTATTCTTGAGCTACTTGCACAACCTTTAACCGGTTATGTATTACATGCATCTTTATTTTGCTAACGTGAGAAATACGGGCAATTAATCTAGAATTTGAGCAGTCAGTTTTCGTTCCCTTTTTGTGGATGGGAACAATAATTGTGGATCTTACCCAATCTGGAGACCAAACATCTGAATGTTATTTAAATTTTTATATTACGCAGTGGCTTATTATGAGTTGTTTAGCAGACATTTTCCACTGTTTGATGTTTTTCACGCTACGTTTTGGGAGTACTTGATCTACTCCTGACATTAGGCGTGCGTTTGTACGGTTTTTTAAATTTTTACGTAGATTGGTGCCTACATCAAGATTTGAACCTGGAACCACTGATCACTTGTGGTTACGAGTCACTCTTAGTACTAAGCCACCAGCATGCCTGATGGCAGGAGTAGATTAAGAACTCCCGAAACGTAGCTTGAAAAACACTCAGACAGTGGAAAAAGTCCACTAAACAACTCAAACGCCTGAATGGTAAATTTTACTACAGGACAGCAAATCAACTCCGATAACTTCCGTGGCTTTTAGCATTTCCGCCACTATTCTATCAGGATCAGCTGATTTTCCAGGCTTTAATTTTTTCATTGCTGCTTCGATCTTATGATTTCAGGTTCATTTTCTTCAATGGCATAGCTGATATTGGATTCTGAATGGTCTTCAAAAAGTTGTTGGCAATATCTTTTCCATCTGTCAAGAATGTTTAATGTTTGTGTAAGAAAGTGCCTCTGTTCGTCTGTCACAGCTGGATTTAAAGATTTTAAGTCACAACTAATTTTATTGGTTTTTGCAAATAGCTCTCTAGTCTCGTGCTTTTGTTGGTGTTCTTAAATTTTTCTATACATTTCGCTAAGATATTTATTCTTGTCTGGCCTGTACATTACATTATTTTTATAAGGGAACATTGTTCGCTATAGAGTTATTTCAGTTTCTGTGTTTTCAGACCTCGTTTATTTAATGCGTTTCGATGTTGTATTACTTTCCAAGTTTCATTAGAGACCCATTGTTTTATTTTGTGGTCTTTAAGGTAATCGTCTTTGGTGTTTTTAGACGTGTATTTAATTTCTTTCTTTATTATTGCCCAAAGTTCATTTCTATTCATCTGATGGGGCCCATTATCGTTAGCGTGTCTCAATCGTTCTGCGATTTTCTTCTTATAATCTTCGTTGTTACCTAAGTGCCGCCTATTTTTGAGTTTACCGCTAAGGCTTGATGTTTTTAGTTTGAGTAGGAATTCACCCACCAGTAACTGATGATCTGTACCATACTCTTCCCCAGGATAAGTGTTAATGTCCTTCAATGAACTCCCCCATCTTGTTAGAACTAAAATATAATTAATTTTGGTTTCTCTACAAGGTGCCATGAGAACGCCATGTATACTGTCGTCAAACATGGTATTTCCTACCCACATACTGTTTTCGGTGCAGAATGCCACAAAACTATCTGCCCTTTCACTTCGCTGGTCAAGTTCGAATTGCCCTATAATCTTTCTGCTTTGATCGTCTTTTAAGCGATCACAGCTTACTTTGGCATTAAAATCGCCTATTAATACTGTCAGTTTTCCACTAGGAATGTTTCCAACTACAAAGTTCTAAAGTTTCATAAAATACGTTTATGTCTTCATTCGAGGCTTGACTAGTGGGCGCATGTACTTGGATGAGATTAAATTTTACTGGTTTTGTATTAAGCTTTAGAGATATAATTCTTTCATTGATACGGTGGTAACCCAGAACTAATCTTGCATATTTACTGTTCACTAATATGGCAACTTCGTAGATTTTTTCAACATGGGATTACTTATTCATTATCGAAAAAAAAAATCCAATACACCTCGTGTATACCTGCACCTAATTCTTACGTTTTTCTTTAGCAATGTGTGTCTGATCATCAGACCATCAGTAAAGAAAATTGGACTATAGAGAAAACAGTGCCCCAAGAAATAATTTCAAGCGAATTTCTGGATGTCATTACCATCAAAAAACTTTCAAAGGTTTTTTATGAAATCGACAACCTCTGTGAGGTCAGAACAATGGCATTGCTTGATAGAATTTAAATCAAATCATAATCATCGACTGAACGTTATCGAAGCCAAAGCAATCGAAGAAACCCTTGGTTTATAAAGTACTGCAATGGCGGCCATACTGTTTCAGAAGTAGCGTTGTTCAATGGAACATGGAAATTTATTAGAGACGACTTTTTGCAGTTTTTTCCGTTATATTTTCGTCATACAATACGGGAGGATTGATGGTTGGTTGCCTTTTGAGTAACTGTCAAGAAACTGATATTATCGGTGCTGAGGTTGGAGGATTGTTGGACATAATGCCTAAAAAAATCATCCTAGTTATCTTAATAGATGATAATTTGTGTCAGTGAAAAGTGTTGAGGAAGCATTAGCGGCCACAAGCAAAACTGCCTCTGTGATTTTTCGTGAAGGAAATGGTCTGGAGATGGATTTTAATAGCAAAAAATTGAATACTACGTGATTCTGCAAAAGAATATTATAGATTATTCAAAAAAGTATTACACTGCAAAACAAAAAATGAACGCGAAGAAGCCAAAGAAGAATTTTTCGAGAATTGTAAATATGACAATTTCAAGAATTATCTGAACGATCTGCTAACTTGTGAAGAAACCAGGTGTATGCTGTACCGAACACATTTGAAGTTGAGAGAAAACGATACCAATAATTACACAGAAATAATGTATCGTTTACTAAAGTACGTACTTTTGGGGAAAGCACAGTGCGACTTTCACTCTGATGATGCAAGCTGCAAGGTCTTGCGAAACGTTAGTAAATATGGATGCACAAACAGCAAAACGGCCAAATCTGCCTAAGTATCCTCGTTCTCAAGATACTCAAACAACACGAGCCACCAAAGAGCATGGCCATCGCGCGGGTTTTTGCTCGACTTCACAAGGTGCAAGGCACATTAAGCCAGAAAATGCTGGGTGTTCATCTACAAATACTACGCGGTCTAAGCCGAAATTCTATGCTAAGGAGAATAATTCGAGTAAACGCGAAAGCCTCAAACAGTACGGAAGTATTGTAATCACGAAAAAATCACCTTCCGAGATTTCTTCAGATCTTCACGTTTCAGGGTCCCTAGATGACGAAAAACAGGACTTCTCAATTCCGTCCGTCCGTCTGTCTCTCTGTCTGTCTGTATGTCTGGCTGTCTATCTGTCTGTCTGTCTGTCTGTCTGTCGGCGGTATAACTCAAAACATATTTGTCGGAGGAAGACGATATTTTGCATACACATTATATATATACACCTGGAATGAAACCGGGAAAATTTCAGATAAAGGGCGAGCTTTCATTTTTTAAATAGAATGCTGATTTTTTAATTTTTATTTTACTAAAATTCGTATTAGTTCTTGACAATTATAAGCAGGCGTTGGGCAAACCAGAGGCTCGAAGCATGATCATTCATTCGTTCAATAGAGCACTGACTTCTTTTCTTTTTTGTATTAAGAGGGTTATGAAATTCTTCTTTGGTGAGTTAATGCAAATTACGAAAACAAAAAAATGGAAAACCTCAAAGCTAGGTGTTTGAGCTTTTATTTTTAAATTAATTTTTATTTTCTTTATTAAAATGAGGTATAAAATATCTCACTAGTGCTTTCATGAGCATTACAAAAACGAGAGAAATATAAAGTGTTAGGAAAACCAGAAGCTTTGATTTTTTAAATAAAATTTCTTTCAAGCAAATTACAAAAAAAATGGGTAAATCAGCCGCTAAAAGTATGAACATTCAGAAGCAGAAGCTAGAAGAATGGGTTTTCATTTTTTAAATGGTACAGTAGTGTTCAAATAAATCTGGGACAATGTTTTTTCATATGTAGGTTGAGTTAAGAATTGAAGAATATCTCTTTGGATTTCCTGCTATCAGATAGAGTTACGTTAAACTTTAACAGGTAATGAAATCTGTAACCCTTTCTGATAGCAGGAAATCCATGGAGATATTCTTCAATTTTTAACTCAACCTGCATATGAAAAAAAAAAACATTGTCCCAGATTTATTTGAACACGACGTATACTGATTTCTTATTTTTTACTTCTCTCGTCTGAAAAACCAAGGAAGTATTTTCTAATCGTGAAATAATCACCTTTTTTCAGATATTTACGTTTCAGGGTCCCTAGATGATGAACAACATGTTTTTTTCAAATCCGTCTGCCTGCATGTCCGTCTGTTGGTAGTGCACATCAAAAACTATTTGTTGGAGAAAGACAAGATGTTTGCATGCAAATTAGATGTCTACCTGGCTCGAAACTGAATATGTTTTCGGTCAAACGTATACAGGGTACGCACCTTAAAAATGAAATTCTGACTATTTTTGCTTTAACTCAAGAACTGTTAGTTAAATAAAAGTAATATTTAGCAGATAGCTTAGGTTTTTACCGACAAAATGGGCATATTTTTGATTTTAGATTTTAATTTGTTTTTATAGTTTTCGAACTATGGATAATAACTTTCTTATTTCAAATGCACATACGAGAATGACCATGACACCATTAAGAAGAGCTTATTTTTCTGTTCATTGGTATAAGGTTTGCTATGCTTATTTCATAAAATACCGAGATAAGGTAAAAATGTTTTTCTTTACAGTAGACTGTGCTTTTTCATCAAAAATAATTGTAATCTTTGTTACCATCTCGAAAATTATGAAATAAATGAAAATATCAAGATCAGATTTGAACTCTTCGTTAAGAAGTATCTAATGTCTAATAATCGATGTATAACAAAAAACAAAATATTTGTTTTTTGGGAATAACTCAAAAATTAAGGCAACTAGGTTGATTTTTTTAAAATATGATGCAGTATTAGAATCTGCACACTTTGCCCCCATAAGCTTTCTAAATTCACACCTTTGTACAAAAGACTTTATTGTTAAATTTTCAAGTAGAAAAACAGGCTTTGTAGTTTCAAAAGCAATGAGTGGGACAGCGCGCGATATAATTACGGCATAACGTGTTAGAGTAAGACAAATTATTATGTTTCGAGTTTCCTGTAAGGTTTTTGCAGCCTTTTTCTCCCCAGATCACCTATAGTTTCACGCTCTCGTTTCTAGGTGAGTGCTAGCACTTTACCTCTTGCAAAAAAATATTAGTTGCACATGTAATATAATTGCTGCTAACTATTGAAGCATTCACTATATGTTACTAACATAAATTTTTGAAAACCTGGTTCTGCGTTTACGCGCAGAAATTATACCAGGTGCTAATTCAAGTAAAAAATAAATTCTCGTATTAACGGTCGACTGCACGGTTGATTGTAATACCACAATCTATAAACTAACCAGTCGTGTCACTCGCCCTAAAATGTGTCCCCGAATTTTACTACGCATGTCAGAACTCCCAGCCAAAGGCGCAAACGGCATTCGCCCAGATTTGAATCCACACCTGTTGTGCGATAAACTGAATTGCCTAATTATTCGAGATTTTTTGTGCTGCTACGTGTGCATTGCATATGATATAATTTACGATGTCGATGTATTCGTACACGGGTTACAGCTATTGTGCACCTTGCTGTCCATTTTTTTCGTCACACCATCCCTTGAATTTTTCGTAGGTTGCATTGTAGACGGATCTTGATTTTTCCGATATAAGCGTCGAAACTGCGGCCTCTGCTGCATCTTCAATATCGGATGGAAACTCGGAATCGCTTATTTTTGCCTAGTTGAGGCTTTTAAATACATAACGCGTTCATATTAAACGAATCTTGTTTGTAAACAACGATCTGAAAAACTACCTAACAACCAAGTAACTGATGGACGCCTACTACCATATCTAATTCCGCATTTCATGAACGAAATTATTTTACACCTATTTGTTCTATTTGAAACGTATGTAGAAAATAGCTATTTATGCAACAAGTGCTAAAAGTCGACGTTTATGCGCGAGACATGAAAATTATGAAACGAAGTCGAAGGCTGAGTTTCATAACATGTCTCGCGCATAAACGACTTTTAGCACGCGTTGCATACAATATTTTATCTACGACCTTAATTTTACCGTTATTAATCCATAAATATCGATTTAAGAAAGGTTCGCATCTGCTACACTTTTAATTTATGTCATAATGAACAGTAGGCCACGCTGCGCGGGCGAGTGTTTGGCCACGCCCGTGCTGTCAAGGTGAGTTACGAATTGTAATTATTGATACTCCACATATGACTGTATTCATTACATAACGCTTTAATTATTTCAAAAACGCTTTACCTGTAACGCAAGAAGCAACTAGAATAGCTTTACAACTTCACTTGCAGTTCGAAATTGTAGTTTTATAACCTCACTTCACTTTTAGCCCGTGTGCTAAAAGTAAACAGCTGATTTCTTTAAACACGGTAAACTATAAAACGTCACTTTTAGTGAAACAAGCTAGCGCTAAATGGCCTACTTTTAGTAGTGGTCGTAGATAAAATCTTTTAAGATACACATTGCAAAACTCCGTGTTTTACGCACACGACGTGTTTCCACACCTATCGCTCGTGTGGAAAGTTTTACGTCTAGTGCGTAAAACACGTTCATTTTGCAACTTGTATCTTAAATAGCTATATTTCTTTAGATTAGTATATGTAAAATGTTATCATTACTAATGCATTTGTAAGAAAACATTTTGATTTTTAAACAGATATCAACGCGTATATTCATTTTAAACATCACTGCTTAAAGTAGTGCATTATTAATAAAATGTTTCTACCTGGAAAAATGATTTTTCGTTCACACGATTCTTCAATGTCGTGCCCTTAATTTTCAAATACAAATTTAATAAAGCGCGCCGTACTCAGATCCGCCCAGATCGACTCCCGGCACAACGCGCAGTAGATTTTTAGGGGACACGAACATCAAAGGTACCGACAGTGAGTGACACGACTGGTTAGTTTATAGCATAGACTGTGGTAATATTAAGAAGGAATGTACAAACGCAAACCTATGATTGTGTACCATATTTCTGTCTTGCTCTTCTAAAATCGGTATAACGTTAAGTAAGTAATCGATTTGCATGTAGGTACTAAAAAAGCAAAACATGTATTTATTGTAAACAAATAGTTTTTACAAAATTAATTAATATAACATTGTTTAATCTTTGAAATTATTTACAACAAAATGCATTTTAGATTAGTAAATGAAAAACGATACCTATCTAGCCTTACTTAAAATAGATTTCTATGGACTAAATGAAGATTCCACACATCAACCGATGTGACTGCAGCATTTTTTAATGTCCAGATTTCTTTGGGATTGTAATACGACTTCAAAATTTTGGAAAATCTTACGTGTGAAAAGCAACGTTAGAATGTATTTTTTTGCATACATTTTGATCGTATAAGCGTTGCTTTACTTGAAGCGTCCTAATCGTATAAACGTAGCCTAATTGGCCGCTCGCATATCGCGCCAATATCTGTTGTCTGCATTATCGGAAAACTTCGCGGAGTTTTTTCTTACAGCTCTCGCGTATCTTATGGTGCAGGCATTTTTTTTGTTCATTAAGATAGGAAACGACTTGTTGCGACCTGCATAGGCTTTCCTTTTCCGTACGTGGCCTCGAATTAGCAAGAAATATATAATTCTCGTTCCTTAGAAAAGACTGTAATTTAGGATGAGTGGTTACTTCATTTTCGATTTTGGTAGCGTAAGTACAATTAGCTGATTGCGTCCTGTATTCTAGCTTTACCCGGGAGATTTGAAACTTTAGCGATTCCGTCCTGTAAGCATCGTTTGATTTTGGGCTATATGGCCTGAATCATTCGCTGGTGATCTCTGCAAGCACACCCAACTTGCTGCAGCATAGCTGTAGGAGCCCGTTTAGAGGCTATTTCATCAACCACTGTAGAAGCCCGATCTCTCAGAAAGTTTATTACGACCTATTGAACTGCGTTGCCTATTTTAAATTGCGTTAATGATATTACTACTACTACTATCTTCAGGTGTATTAATATAGAGAAATTAAAGCTGTTCTCAGTCTTGTAATTTACATTACAATTTTTTTACCGTTAATTGCGTATTTAATTGTGCTAGTTACTTACTAGTATAAAATGCTATTTGGGGGTGCACCTTTTGCTCCATTATATGGAGAAACAGAAGAAGAGGATAATGAAAACAACGAGGCGAACAATGACAGATTGCAAATATCAGAGGAAGAAATAAACATGCGAATAAAACGATTAAAGAACAGAAAGGCACCGAAGGGAAAACGCTATACGTATGGATTCAGAAACTATTCAACGACATAATTAACAGTGGAAAAGTACCAGTAGAATGGAAAGAAAGTATACTAATACCGATACTAAAAAAAAGGAGACAGGAGAAAACCAGAAAACTATCGAGAAATCAGCTAATTGAATAACATGCTGAAGCTGCTAACTGCAATAATAAAAGACAAGATAGAAGATAGATTTTAGATACAGCCAAGGAACAACAAAGCTTAAAAAAACCGTAGCACTATAGACGCGACCTTCATCATCCGTCAAATAGTTGAAAAGTCAATTCAATACAACAAGCCCACATATATATGTTTCGTAGACCTAAAAAGTGCCTTCGATAGGGTAAAACGGAACGACATTATAAAAATATTGCAAAAAAATAGAGGATAAGATAATAAAATTAATTAAAGAAATAAACGTGGATAACAAAACAAAGGTCAGAATGCCAAGAGGAGAAACGGGATACATAAACATAAAACGGGGAATACGACAAGGGGACTCGCTCAGCCCGACATTGTTCAATATGACAATGGACCAAATAATCTACGAAGTAAAAAAGAGAGAAGGCTATAGAATGGGACCCCATACAATTAATATAGTATGCTACGCAGATGACGCGGTATTGGTAGCTAATAATGAAGATGGCCTGCAAAGACAACTCCACTCATTTAATATTAAGGCACAAGAATACAACATGCAGATTTCAGTGGAAAAAACAAAGTGCATGGTAATTAGCAGAGAACCACGCAGATGTAAATTAGAATTGGAAGGCAAACGCATAGAACAAGTGATGACTTTCAACTACCTGGGAGTTGAAATCACCAGTGAGAAAAACTTGAAGACAGAAGCAACAAAGCAAGCGACTAAAGCGACGAGAGTGAGTAGCTGTTTAGGACAAACTATATGGAGAAACA
Source organism: Agriotes lineatus (assembly GCA_940337035.1). Taxonomy (NCBI): domain Eukaryota; kingdom Metazoa; phylum Arthropoda; class Insecta; order Coleoptera; family Elateridae; genus Agriotes; species Agriotes lineatus. Next base: position 63,868,866 of record OW679202.1, read on the forward strand.
AATTTATGACTACAGAAAGCAAAATAAAAGTATATAAAACAACAGTGAGGCCACTATTGACATACGCAGCAGAGACAAGGGCAGACATAAAGGGAACAAAACAGAAAATAAACAACGTGGAAATGAAAGTATTAAGGTCGATAAAAGGCATAACACTAAGAGATAGACAAACAAACAGTAGCATACGAGAGCAATGTAACATACAAGACTTCAACAAATGGGTGAAAACGAGAAAGAAAAATGGAACGAACACGTAGATAGGATGAGACCAGACCAACTAGCAAACATCTCTAAAAACAATAAGCCATACAGCAGAAGACCAGTAGGAAGACCAAAAAAGCGCTGGCAAGATAACATACAATCAACAACAACAGAAACCGAATAAGAGGCAGACAAACAGGAGAAATCCTAGAAGAAGAAGTCCTGTTGCTTAAGTAATGCCTTTAGGACCTGCTATACTGATCATTATATGCAACGTTTGGCTCTTTAAACAACATAATTAAAGAAACAAAGCAGAATGGGAGAATTAGCAGCAAATCAGTTCAAATATTAGCTTACGCAGGAAATATCGTAATAATAGCAAGAAAGACAAACTAGAACGTACTTTCAAGATAATAGAGCAAACATCAAATGATAAAAGCCTAGATACAAAAGAAAACGAAAACAAAATACATGCATTGTAATGGAAAGCATACTGCATTGAGGGAATTAAGAATCGAAAAGGTAGAAACATACAAATATCTAGGATTCCTGATAAATAGAAGAAATGAAAGATCAGATACAAAACATAGAATTCAGCAAGGCTATAAAGCGCTGCATGCAAACAACAGAATACTAAAAAACATGAAACTAAGTACCTAGAAGCACAAGAATACAAGCATATAAGACAATGATAAGACCAATTTTAATGTATGTATCCATCTCGGATATGAACCTCAAATCTAATTCATTCATTTCAATTCATAGAACAAGTATCCAACAAAAGAAAACTAATTTTACTCTACAGCTTCGTCCTTTATCTTATAGTAAGATTGTAAACTATGTTATCATCGTAGTCAGCCTTTATCCGTCCACTGCTGAACGTAGGCCTCTCCTGCACTCTTCCATTCACCTCTGTCCTGTGCCACCTCTTTTGTGGCCTTCCCATTCTGCGTATGGTCAACCTAGGTCTCCAGTGGGCTAGTTTAGCTGTCCATCTGTTTGGGCCATGTCTAGCGACATGTCCCACCCATTGCCACTTCAGCTGTGCTATGAGGTGCATTACATCAGTAATGTTGGTTTTCTTTCGAATCTCCTCGTTTCAAATCTTCTGTCTCAAGCTAATTTCCAACATTCTTCGTTCCAGTGATCTTTGTGTCACTCTCAATTTATTTGCATTTTTGTAGGTCAGTGTGGCGGTTTCAAGACCGTACGTTGTAACTGGCAATATACACATCTCATACACTTTGCGTTTCAAACTTAAGGAGACTTCAGGGTTTTCAAATATGTCCTTCAGTTTGCCAAAAGCAGCCCAAGTCAAACCAATCCGTCTTGCAATTTTTGTGGATTGATTCTCTTTTCCCAGCCTTATTTCATGTCTTAGATAAACATAGTGATCAATATTTTCTATCGTTTGTCCATCTATTTCTATTAGGACATTGTGTTGACTCATTATTTTTGTTCATCTTTAGGCCTATTGTATTTGAAGCTTGACTCAGTTGCTCCAACATTGTTTTTAACTCGTCTAGATCGTTACTTATAAGAACAATGTCGTCTGCAAATCGTAGGTGGTTTAGGTAGCAACCATCAATCTTAATTCCCTTCTGCTTCTATGGCAGACGTTTAAATACATTTTCTAACGCTAGAGTGAAAAGCTTTGGATACACTGTATCAACTTGGCGAATACCTCTCTTGATTTGAATTTTGTTGTTATTATCTTGATCTAGCTGAATCTGAAACGATGCAGATTCATATATGTTTTTAATTAGTTGTGAATATCTAGAGTCTATTCTGGCATCATCCATAGCTCTTAGAAATGCCCAAGTCTCCACAGACTCAAAAGCTTTTTGAAAATCTACGAAAGCTAGATGGATTGGAATGTTATACTCGTTGGTCTTCTCTATTAATAACTTCGTAGCCTGAAGGTGATCTAAAGTGCTGAAGCCCATCCGGAAACCTGCTTGTTCAACTAGTTGATGTGAGTCAAAAATAGATGTTAATCTATTAGCTATTATACGTGCAAATAATTTATACATATGCGAAAGCAAGCTTATTGGGCGATAATTTTCTATATTGGTGTAATCTCCCTTTTTAGATATTAAGACAACGTTCGCATTTTGCCATCTTTTGGTATCTTTCCCTCATCCAAACATTTGTTAAAAAGTATTTTTAGGACTTATATTAGTGCTTTTCCTCCCATATTTAACATTTCGCTTGTTATTTTATTTTCTCCAGGCGATTTCCGATTCTTCATCTGCTTTAGTGCTATATGTATTTCCGATGTTGTAATATCTGGAATTTCTTCAGATCCTGTATTTATAACCAGCGGTCTTGCAACCTGCGGTTCATAAACAGTTGAACTATATAATTATGTGTAAAAATCTTCTACTATTTTAGCAATATCTTTCTGGTCTGATATTAGGATACCTAGTTGATTTTTCATTTTAGTTATTATTGGCTTTCCTGACGCCAGTTTCTTTCTAAGGACCTTCATGTTTGCATTGTCTTCAATATTTTCGTGAATTAGTTTTGTTCTATAAGTTCTAATATCTTTCTGTATTTTCTTTGTAACTGTTTTGTTAAGTTCTTTATATGTAGTGGAGTCTCTGCCCGTTTGGCATCTTTTTTCGATTAGCGTTATTGTTTCTGTTTGTAATTTGCTTTCTTTTTATGGCTTTCTTCTAGTACAAAGTTTCTTTGTTACTGTTTGGATGTCTGACTTAATCTTATTCGACAATTTTTCTATGTCCATTTCTGTTAAATTATATGATTTTATGTTTTTGCCGAGTGGTTCTTGGTATTCGTCTATGTTCTTTCTGAATTCTGTCGAAGTTGGCAATTTGGGATTAGACATCAGCTTATTTCTCTCGATTTTATGATTTATATTTATTTTTGCTCGAACTAACCTGTGATCACTCTCTGTGTGGAAGCGATTTAGTACTGAAACGTCATTGCTAATACGTTTGTTATTTTCAGTATGAAATCAATTTCATTCGTTATTTTTCCAAATGGGCTTATCCATGTCCATTTGTGTTGCGAGGGCTTCTTAAAGAAAATGTTCAAAGAGTACAGCTTTTCCTCACAAATGAAATCACGAAGCATGTCACCCCTACTATTTCTTCTTTCCAGTCCGAATTGTCTTATGTACCCGTTATCTTGATCCGTAGTATTTTGACCTATCTTAGCGTTAAAGTCTCCAGTAATGGTATAGTGTGTGCTTTCCTGTTTTCTTGCTCTTTATATGTCTTCGTACAAGATTTCTATATCTTCGTCTGGCGCTGTACTGGTTGGTGCATACACATGGATAATCTGCATGTTGTATCGTTTTCCCAGTTTCACGCAGTATTGAATTCAGACCGTTTCCTCCATAGGAGACGGGGAGGGGAGGAGTGAAAGTTCTAGGAGGTATTTTTGTTTAAATTGAAATACAAAGATGCATAATGATTACTCAATTTGCAGAAATAAAGCAGATTTATATGGCTTTATACATATTACTTATTTCCGAGCAATCCACCCATTCCTTTACATATTAAAAAAACCTGAATATCATGTGATAATGTTCCCGGGAAGGAATCAGTACTGCCCGGGGGGGGAGGGGGGGTCCCGGTTACACTGGTTTGACCAGTAATATACGTTTACTCTTTCAGATATAGCACAGTACTATGGGCCGTTTCTGAATTTTTCTGGTATATCACATTTCCAGATTTGAAATTTCTAGTTTTCTCACCAGGTAGTCAAGTTTCACATAAACCAATTATGTCCCATTTGACATGTTTCAGTTCTTCTTCTAACTCTTCTAAATGTTCTAAGTGTTCTTATGTTATATGTTTCTATACAATATACATATTTCGTTTTTCTTACGTATTTGACGATTTTGTTTAATCGAATTTATGCCCCCCCCCCTCAGAATCCGTGGGGCGGACTGCTGTATCAGCAGTGTGAGAATCTGAGTGTGTTACGGTCTAAATCGACTTTTACGACACCGTGCTGGCTCATACATAAAATACGTAAAGGCTAAACGACCGGCGAGGACAATATTACACTAAATTGGGGCAAAGACTCACCTAGGGCCGCTGCCCAACCCGCAACAAGATATGCCGGCTAGACATCAGTTGACCGAGGCATGGTCCTTCACGAGATTACCTACGGGAAACGGCCAAAGGGGCGGTAAATAACAATAACATTAAATAGGGCGCTACCCGGTTTCTTCGTTCTAAACGAAAATGCAAAGATTGACCCAGATTAAAACCGAGAAATCACAAGAGCTTACCTTCTAGCTTATCACCTTGGCGAAATCCAAAGCTCAACGGGAATGGAAAATAAATGTGCACCACTTCTTGACACTGCAGCGACAAGTGTCGCCAACTTACTCGTAACGCTTAAACACTCAGGCTTAGCCGTACATTTATCTTTACACAGTAGCCTGAAAGTGGGCATGCACAGACTCGTCGAAAATCATAAGACCTCGTTCAAAATACCGTTCTATTGGGCTCCCACATGTAAATTAGTGATACACAAGAGGTAAACACAGTCATATATGGACTAAACTATATAGCCCAGCTGGGAGACTCTTTTACTCTAATTATAATTAAACAAACACATAAAATTAGTTCACCGCGGCCTCAGTGACGCTTGTAATGTTTCTACAAAGAACGCACCAATTATGCGCGAACAACTGAATAAATTTAGTTTTACAAGAGGCCTTGGTAGGTCGGTATGAATCAGCAAATTATCATATAAATTAGGCCTGAACAGTTGCATGAATTTGATTATAAATAGCATAGACCAAGCGGCACTGCGTTGGAAAGTAAATACAGATAAATTAGGCCTCAACAGTTACATGAATTTTATTATTAATAGCATAGACCAAGCGGCACTGCGTTAGCAAGTAAACATAAATAAACTAGGCCTGACCAGTTGAATGAATTTGATTAATACTAAATACACTAATTAGGCTTGAACAGTTACATGAATTTGATTATCAATAGCATCGACCAAGCGGCACTGCATTAGCGAGTAAATACAGATAAATTAGGCCTGAACAGTTGAATTAATTAGATCTTACAAACTACACACACCTTTTTGTTGGTTTTGCCTGGCCGTGTAGTTGGTGTCGGGCTCGCCTGCAGTGCAAGAGAGCCGCAACGCTGCAACGATACTGAATGATGACGCCAACTCCCTACAGGAAACTTTACTGCGACCATTTGCACGCCCACGCGGGGTGAATCCCCCAACGGGTATATGCCTGCCTGGCACACGAGAATGCAAGGCGTCGGCTGACAGAAGAACAAAAGGGGGTCACCAAACAACCGCACGACCAACGGCACGTAAACACCGGTTAAATCTGTCAAAACAACACAAAGCCAAACTCGCCTTATCGCGTCAAACCCAACAAGCGGGACCAAGCTGTAACAGCACAAACACAAGACGCCGTGCCCGAAGACATGACGGCTACCAAGAGCCAACGCTCGCAGACGAGCTTATGACGGCCGGAGACTGACTAAAGTCAAAAGAGACGCTACGACGAGTTTCGCGCCCAAACGCCCGAATCGTGCTAGCACCTACAGCCAATTGAATCGCAGTCTGCCTCGCGGTTGTCACGCGGACGAGAGAGAGCGACGAAAGTTTGAATTATTCAATGAAGATATCTCGCTCGCTCCCATGGACTATATTGCGAAACTAATGTACATGGGACGAAACAAAGTGCAGCTGCGACGAAAACGACAAGAGCCCAGAGCGGTGCGGAGTTGCGGGTGTGTCAACTTCAGAATTTTAAATGCAAATCGATGAAGTACTATACGAGACAAATAGCTAATATACTATGACTGAAAAGGAATCTATATACAGGCAAACTCGTCTTTTTTGTACCAAAACTACTCCAAATGGTCACGTAACTATTTAAGTTAAAAATTGCCTGACAAGTGATTTCTACTCACCTGGGATATATTTCTTTTTAAATTCGAAAGGTGTATATTTAACTTTAGGAGGCATGTGGCAATGTAGCACGCAACGATTGCCAAGTGGGTTGGTGAATTGGAAGGATAAGTTAGGGAAAGTAGGAAGTTTGGGATTTTGTAAACTATGTAGTACGGTCAAACTAAAGAAATTCAAGAAACGTCGAAAAAAGTGATTCCACTTAAAACCCAACAAGGAGGATCGAATGGGATTCAGGAAGCAAGGAAAAGACCAAACGAGTGTTAAGATTAGAAAAACAAAGCAATTAAATTGGGAATTTTCATAGAGAAGGGAAAACAAAGATACAAGGAAAAAGCAATTTACATTAAAGATAAGAGTGGAAATCTTATACTATTATACGGAAAGATGAAAAATAATGTGGAAAAAGATGAACAGGATAAAGGTCAAGATCAAATGAAGCTAGAAGAAGATATTGTGGCTGAACCAACAAGAGAATTTGTAAATCTCGTTATTGAGAAATTGAAAACTAAGAAGAGCTCAACGATCAAAAACAAAATCTAGAGGGGAGAATTTGAAGCAAAAAAATATGTGAAGTGATTATAAAAATATGAACAGGAAAAGCTGTCGAGGAGTTAGGAGCGTGCACCATCACACCAATTATTGTCAAAAATAACTGTAGTAATTACAGCCTGAAACAGCTGCTGAAGTTCAAATAAAGGCGCTTTTACACGGCCAAGAATTATGCACAAAATAAATTCTAATGTTAAAAACGCTTGTTACACGTAACAAAATTTCTCTTCCGTATTTGTTAATTATTTGAAGACTAGCTGAAACCCGCGGCATATGCCGCACTTAAAATGTAGGACGGATTTAATAACTTTTGTTTCACTAAAGAAAGTTTTAAAAACATGCTAGAGATTGGCAGTAAGGAAAATTAAAAAATATATATTTTTAAATGGAAAGTCTCTGGAAAGGAAACGCTCGCCTCTGGAAAGCGTTTTATGGACATTTTTGGATAGCCTCCGGGCAACTTTCTTTCATATTGGATACCGCCAATACTGTTGAATTGAATAGTGTCTTCTTTTTTCTGTACAGTATTAAATGGTACATGCAGGGGTGCCAGATCTCACGTTTTATCGTGAGTTCTCACGATTTCATTGCAAATCTCACGATCTCACGATAAGGACTATTTATCTCACGATTTTTGTATCAATTCTAATTAAAATAATTTTATAAAAAATTGTAACACTAAATGATTAAATAGAAAAAATGTGTGTTAGTCTTAATACATGATTTAATGTATGCTGTCACTGATTTTATCATTTCCCGCATTATCATCAAATACTGCTGCTATCTATGGTTCACATAAAGAAGTCGCAAGTTGCGGTTGAAAGCGGATTTAAATGTTCTTTCAAGAAATAGGTATTTACATAATTTCAAGATAAGCACAGATTTAATTTAAAAAAATTAATAGTCAAGTACTTTATCCCTCCAAACCAGTCATCCCGGACACAGATTCTTCAGATTGTGAGTAGTCGAACAATTTTTTTTCTGTATACATACTTAGGTCTATGTATATGTACTATATTCTATGTAGCCATATTTTTATTTTTAGAATTCATGTGTTATTTCTATAATAAAATATTTAGTTCATTTAACATTTACTTTATATTAATTTAATTTTTTTATTTATGGCAATTATTTAAAATGTTTATAATTCTCTTGCAGTTATTTATGTATGTACAACCTATGTACTCAATGCTTAATAAATCTGCATCATATCTTTATATATATAATTCTTCTGTACGTGTGTATGTCACTGAACTCCTCCTAAACGGCTGGACCGATTTTGATGAAATTTTGTGTGTGTGTTTGAGTGGGTCCCTGGATGGTTTAGATTCACAATTGGATCCGGTAGGTGGCGCTGCAGTCGGGGTCTAGGAAATTTTTAAAATTTTTCTTGACAAATTTCTCTTTTCAAAATTTTTAAAGATTTTTCGCATATCATAACGTATAACCCCAAAATTTCGCCCCCCACCGCCCCCCAATATTTTTTAAAATAAAAAAATATCGAAAATTAGAAAATCGAAAAAACCTTTGCTGAACCTGCTAATAGCAGGCAAACCAACGTTCGGACAGGACAACGTCTATCGGGTCCCCCAAAATATCACCCTTCCCCCTCCCACCACCCACCAATATTTTGATATCGTAGGGTGTATTGGAGATGACGTAAGGCCCAGGTGCTTGAGCTCCACAATACACCTGCATATTATACGTATAAAACGTTTGTGAGTCACAGAGGGCGTAAATTTTCAATCCATACTTGGCCGGCTTTTGAGCCATATCTTTATATATATAATTCTTCTGTACGTGTGTATGTGACTGAACTCCTAATCGGCTGGACCGATTTTGATGAAATTTTTTGTGTCTGTTTGAGTGGGTCCCTGAATGGTTCAGATTCACAATTGGACCCGGTAGGTAGCGCTGTAATCGGGTTCTAGGAAATTTTTTGACAAATATCTTTTTTTTTTAATTTTTCAAGATATCTCGCATATCAGAACATATAACCCCAAAATTTAACCCCCCCACCACCCCTCAATATTTTTTTAAAATAAAAAAATAGAAAATTCGAAAATCGAAAAAACCTTTGCTTAACCTGCTAATAGCAGGCAAACCAACTATCGGGCAGGACAACGGCTGTCGGGTCCCCCATAATTTCACCCCCCCCCACCGCCCGCCACCCAATATTTTTTTAAATGAAAATTTTTATAGGTATATATAGTTCTTCTGTGCATTTACTCCAAGACGATGGACATGACATAAAATTAAAACTCTAGTGGTGAAACGGGGTTTCAGAGACAAATTATTTTTGGGTAGAACAACGTTTGCCGGGCCAGCTAGTATTCTATATTTTATTAATTTTATTAGTTTCAAATCTCATCCATTTCCGAAATCTCACGATTTTTTCCGACGAAGCTAACGAATTCAGCTTGACACGATCTGGCACCCCTGGGCAGTGTTGCCAGGTCTAGTGAAATTTCATTAGATCTAGTGATTTTTAGTTAATCTAGTGATTTAGTGATAACTTTTGCCAAACGAGATTTATCTAGTGATTTTTTCCAGTTTATTTTATTAAAAAACCAAATAATAAAGCAAAAATTCCTTCGCCTCTTTCGCCGTTGTTGCAGATTACTACCTACTATTATTATTCCAATCTTAGAAATTAGTTTTCGCTGTGACGGACAGATGGCAGCCTGAAATTTGAAATGACTTACCATCCCATGAATTATCATGACCATCTATATTAAATGTACAAGTACATTATTTAATTTAGTAGACCGTGGAATTACTTAACAGAAAATAGGTATTTCCCTGATTCAAACTAAGTGTCCGAGGCTATAAACAGAACTCCGAAAGCGAATTGTTTACATTTGCATTTTTACTTTCGGTAGAACGTAAAAAAATTATTAAAGTTCAAAGTGTGCTGTGAGTACTGTGAGTACTGTGACCACTGGGACTCAAGGGAATCCACTTGGAAAATCCACCGGAAAATCTTCCGGCGATTTAATGATATGAATTTAGAATTGCAGGCGGAAGCTCCAAAGATTCACTTGCTTTATCCAAGAATGGCAACAGCTCTTAAATTATTGTTGAGTTATTACATCAAACCGGAGTATCTAAAAAACACTGATTTAAGCAAATTACAGTATAGAAATCCGAAACATTATGTTTCAATTGAGCACTTGTACTTACGTCCAAATATCGCAGTAGCGCTAGCAAATAATAGTTTAACAGATAGTGCAAAAAATTTTTTTCCGTTTGAAGTGTTGAAATTTTTACACCGAAGCAGCGCATCAAATTTTCAAAAAATTTCCCTTTAATTCCCATGAAGCTGTTATTCTTAAATCATTAAATTTTCTAAATCCTTCAATAGTTGCAAATGTTGGTAGTCTCGGCCCCTTAATTATAACATTTACTAATCTAATAAAGGATGTCAATGCTTTAGATCGGGAAATTCGATCGCTAAAATATTCTGCAATTAATTTTGAAATGGAAGATTAGAATTTTGGAAAGAAATTTGTAATTGTAAAAAAGCCGACGGTAATTTGTTATATCCCGAACTTTCTCAGTTTGTGAGTATTTTTTTGTTCTTCCCCATAGTAGCGCCTGCGTTGAAAGGGTTTTTAGTTCAATTAATTTAAATAAAACAAAACCAAGAAATAGATTAAGTACTAACACTTTGACTGGAATTCTACATTCTAAAAACTTAATTTTGCGGTAATACGTATGGACAGCACAGTTTAATCATATTGATGGTTATACCGTCTATACCCCCTGCATTACTTTTTACACTTCTAATTAAATTTTGTACTTCCTCAACGTCAACAGTCGTGAAAGAAAGTTTTTCTGATGTAAGTTCGTTATTACGATAAAAATCTAGAAGCATTTGATCAGGAGTGCTGTGAGGTATAGAGTCTACAGAAAAATCATTTACTTCTTGTACATTACTGAGTGTTTCCGGAATAGAATTTTGTTTTTTAATGTTTATATTTATTAAATTTAGCTCCTTCCAAATAGCATTTGTGCCTCCAATCCCAACTTTATGCTCGAAGTAAGCTTTCTTTTCATTTTGAATTGCAAGATTGGTAAAATTCCGCAAACTTTTATAATATTCCCAGTGCCCAGGGTTCTTAGATTGTTTATATTTTGATTTTGCCTTATTTTTAAGATTTATCAGTAACTTAACATTATCAGTAAACCAAGGTGCTGGTTTGTTCTTCATTTTAACGGTTATCCACGGGGCATGCAAGTCAAAAATGGATGTAATATAATAATTTAAAATGTTTAATTTAGCATCAATATCCCGCTCATAAAACAATTGATGTAGAGGTAACTTCTGTAGGTCACAGTAAAAGTCATTAAAATTAAAATATTTAAAATTCCGAAATGTGCGTATAATAGGACTTAGTTTGACGAACTCACCAGTTGATATTTTGCAAAAAACTGTCTCATGATCGGATAACTCATTTTCACACACCCCTGTTTCAATAATGCAGCTGGTATCCGATGTAATTATGAGATCTATCAAAGTACTGCTATTTCCAGATATTCGAGTAGGCTCTGTAATAATTTGTTTTAAACATAATGTATTTAACATATAATTTAAGTATTGCGTAACCGAAGCAGAAAAATCCAACACGTTTATATTAAAATCACCCAAACAAATAACCCTATCTGAAGCCTGAGTATACAAACAAATGGATTCTTCAACCTCATCTACAAAAACTTTATAATTAAATTGAGGTGGTTTATACACAACCCCGAAAACATAACTTTCATTATTGATTTTTAATGACAGCCACAATTGCTCAATATTATCATTTGTTTGAATAATTTTTACATTCAAGTGATTCTTTACATAAATTGCAACTCCACCCCCTCGAGCGTCTCGATCTTTCCGGAAAATGTTATATTTCGAATGAGAAAGGGTAATATCAGATTTTAACCAAGTTTCTGATAATGCTAAAATATCATATCCCTTTTGTTCAAGTAAATAGTTTATGTCACCGATTTTCGGCAAAAGTGACCTAATATTAATATGTGCTACACACAAACAATTGCCCACCAATTCACCATTCATTAAAATAAATTGCCTTATTTAGAAAAAAACTAAATTGTAAACAAATACCAAATATATAAATATTAACCATCAGTTAAACTAAAAATTCTGCTATCAGCAACAACATGCAAAGCGTGCTAATATCACTGCTCCACATTATCACTGCTGCACATAACTTTTTTATATTTTAGGAATTTAAAATATTAAATATTTTGCAAATGTTTATATGACGTGACTTTTTTAATCCCCGAGTCCGTTTTAACAAAAATGTTTCCATCGGCGGTCCATACCTTGTTCATTCCAAATCTTTCAACGGCGCTTTTCAACCATGCCACTCGTCGTTTCGTGAGATCTTCCCGAATAACCACAGGAGAGTTTTTTAATTTCTTCTTATTACTATATATAAGTTTTTTAATGCTGCGGGACACACATTTTATAATAATTGGACGGTGAGTTCCCTCTTTCGATCCAAGGCGATGGCAGATGTCGATATCATTTTCGGCAAGGTTAATACCTAACTTTTCGTGGCATAAATTGCGCACTACTTCACTGGTATTTTCATTCGGTTTTTGCGAAACGCCGAATATTCTTAAACTATTTACACGGCTGTATTGTTCATGTGCGTCCATTGTATCTTCCGTTTCGGCTTTCAGTTTTTCGAGTTGCATTTCCAAAGATGAGATTTTGTGCTCGTACTTTTCCACTATTTTAGCAACCTCGGTTTCCAGGGAAGCGTTGATGATCGAAGTAAGCTTCTTTGTTAATGCATCGGAATCTAACAGTTTTTCAACTACCCTCTCTGCAATCGCTTCGACATCAATAGCTTCACCGCTTCTAGTAACAGGCATGTTGTAACGCACTTATATTAGGAGAATCACAATATTTATAAAATTTAGCAGCAGCTGGCACACCACGTCTACTCAGCGCAACGTCCCATCAACAAATTTAGCAGCCAATTTTCTGTATGCAACAATGCTTAATATTTTCATAAATTTACAAGTAAATTTTGCATATAATTTAGCGTCGTTACATACAAATGTGTACAAACCTCGGTCATGGCTGTGTTGTTCATAACTACAGTCGAAGATGCACTCGTACAGTCAGCGTTAGTTTTAATTTGCGATACTTCAAAGTGACCCTGCAGAAGAGAGAAGCAATAAGATTGTAACGCTAATACCTTGCTTTTTTGTACTACAATTATCTGATGCACAGTAGACCATTTAACAGAATTAATACTTGTAGCAACTGCTAGAAGAAACGAAAGGCGACGCATAAAAATTTGCAGAAATATAGGTTATGTTGTTATGTAAGATGTAACGGACACGCCTTTCTAGCGTTTGAGTACGGCTTAGGTTGTAGGAGCGTTCAATAAGCAGATATGAAAATTAACCAAAGTGGACTTGCCTTCGAAGCTGAGTCAATAGTTTTAAAAAACACAAGAAATATGCAGATTAAACAATTGTTTTCTGTGATAATATCGCTATTAAAAGTTAAAGGAAGTTGGTTTACAAAAACCCGAAAATAGAAATAAACGAATGCAACCGTGGTACTTTTAGTTGTGTAAACACGGCTTTTAGTCTTCTGCATTATTATAAGTGATTTTTATTTGTTCAGTTGAACTCAAAACTATAGGTTTTCTGCAGTTTAGTGGCAGCGAAAATTGCTCACTTGGTCTTACTAAAAGTTCCAACAGACACTATAGGTATTCTACACATTTTTCTGGAAATTTAAGATTGCATATTTCAAGACTACAAATCACTACTACACTCTGCATTTGGAAGTGAAGGCGATACACACTTTTGACATTATTTTTTTTGTATTGGGTAGTCGCTAGCTATATCATCGTGAATTTTGATGGTTGTTTAACATTATTTATACAGAAAATGTAGAAGCTCTATCAGCTCTAGTGGTACCCTCATTTTATTTAATGATGACCATAATCTACCCTAGTTGGCAGTGGCAGACGGTTTGATTAATGGATGAAACGTATAAAAAACATGGAATAAATGTATAATTAATATTTGCGTGGTTTTCCCATTGAGCATTTTTTCGCACATCCATCGCCGGTATTTTGAGAAGTTCAGCTAAAATTGTATGGGTACTTACGACTTTGTGGTTTAGAAGTCGTGCTATGACAGCATTCACTTCTTTATGTGAAATGTAAGGTTTGTTTTCAAAACCTTGTACTTGAATTCCCACCGGAGTTAAAATGGGAATACTTAGAACAGTGTATGTCGGTTACTAATTTTCCATTTTTATCTTAACTGACTAGCTATACGATTTACATATTTTATTTCTTTCTGAATGAGAATGAATTTCCTTTCAGACACTTTGGTAATACTCATTTTTATCTTTTCGACATTTTCAATGAAATTATATATTCCAAACTAGAACATTACTGAACTTCGAAGTAGGTATACCGGGTGACAATGAGACCAGAGCCATTCCTCTATCTCCGTTACTTACGAATGAATTTGGATGAAATTTGATACAAGGATACTAGACATAATTTCGGATTGACATACAAGTATAATAAAAATGGCCGACTTCCGATTTCACCGGAAATAACACTAACTTTGATTTTTTAAATGGATCACTCTATGTATTTTATGTTTCTCGCAATCTACGACTAAAATTACATACAAAAGTGCTGCGGAATTTGCCGAAGTATTATACAGAAATATTATAAAAAATAATTAATTAATTATTCTTCAATTTTAGATAAAGATAAAGTAGTGCATGATGCATATCGTTAGAATGGTAATTAAATTTGCTGTTTAATGGCAAGGTGGCCTTTGGTAGATGCCATTTTAAAAAAGTGACTTTTTCTTAAAAAACGTGTTTAGCAAATTTTGTTCTTTTATTAAGGGTTTGTTATTCACTTCATTGATAAAATAGCTATTATGATTAGTTGCTAGAATCAATTGGAACATATTTTTTCAAGTCACAGCTTTCTATCGTGAAAAATAAAAGTTGAAAGAAATATTTTTCTGTTTGAAAAAATGAAAATTTGGCGAGACTGGTTTTTGTAATTTGACTTGTAGATTCCGAAAACCATAAAATATATAGAGTGATGTATTTAAAAAATCAAAGTTGGTATCATTTCCGGTAAAACCGGAAGTCGACCATTTTGACTATATCTAGCGGTCAATCCGAAATTATCTCTAGTATCTTCGTATAAAATGTTATCTAAATCGATTCATAAATAAATAAGATATAAGCATGGCCCTAGTCTCATGGTCACCCAGTATGTCTAAAGTATTACGTTATGTACGATTATTTGTGTTTTTTTGTTTCAGTTTTACACTTTGTAAATAAATATCATTTAGATGAAAACTTGAACAATGGAATAAAATGGCAGGAAGATAAGAAGGCATTTCTTTGATTATTTGACTTACCTTAAAAAATGTCAATCACAGTTAATCATGCCACCAAAACATAGCGATGAAGATCAAGATCTATTTTTGTGTTAATTATCGAGGTGGTTATCAAGATTTATGGTCTGAGTTGTTAAAAATGTGCAAGTATTTACCTTTAAAACCAAAAAATTGTTTAGATACATATGGACAAGTGGTTTCTTATCTAACTTCTGTATTGTAAAACATAACAATATGTTTTTCAAGCAATAATAGTCGACATTATTATTATTTTATTTAAATTAGAGTTAAAGACCTAGGACTTATACTGACCAAAAACACCAATTAATACAGTTGGCAGCAATAGTATAGTATAGTAAAGTAAGCAAAATGAACAGTACATTTTAAATAATACTGAAGCTAGCCACACTTCTTTTTGAAACTGTTAATTGATGCTGGGCACACTATATCAGCCAACATGGTATTCTAATGGTCAAAAATACCGTTAAGCAAAAAATATCTTAAAATTTTTCTTTCGCAATTTAAACTCATGGATACGAAGTGGTTTGCCCATGTTCAAGATATAATTGGTAGAGATACGAAAGGTTAACTGAGCACAGATTGTGTAGAATAAGTGAATATTATATCACCCCCCAGTTTTCGGTCCGAAAATGAAGGAAGATCCGCCATAGCTTGTCTCTCTAGGATAGTCTTATCATTCTCAAGGTGATGCGATTAGTGTATTTTTGCACCCTCTCAAGATGGGTTTGATCCACAACCGTATCAGAACACCAGTCCGCACCCACTTATTCAAAACTAGTGAATCACCCGAGCTACGCTTCTGTTCGCTAATTTAAGAGAGATTCATTAATATAAATTTTAAAAGAGATGCATCGGCCGGGAATCGGAACCGAGCCGCCTACGTGGCAGCCGAGAATTCTACCACTGAACCAATGATGCTTCGCTGAATAAGGCGCTGCTATAATGGTATATAGCAAATCACCCGAGCTACGCTTACCTTCGCTACTTACACGATTTAATGAAAATTTCACTTTTTCGTACTTTTTTTTAAATAAAAACCGGCCTACGATCTAAGCCTAATAATTAGAAAAATTTTAAGGCATCTTACAATTTAATCGGTCCAGTATCTTCGAAGGACATAGCAAACAAAGATACAACGAAAGAAAGAGAGCACCGATTTTATGGTGTAGGATGATGTCTCGTATGTGTTTGTATAGTTTAATAAAAACCGAATACGGCTCTAGGCTCTAGTTAGAATTTTTATATGTCTCCATAACATGTCTACACCACGTAAGGTTCTTGTTAATTTGAATACCAAAATCACTGTATGAATTCACATTTGTATGCTCAATGTTATTAATTTAGGTGGGCACGAGTTATTTTTACGACATGAAGTACCGCACACTTATCACTGTGCACAGGCAGTAGCCATTCGTGACATCACCTTAGAGTAGAAACCATGTCATTCTGGAGCTGGGTGATGATGCGTAAGAGGATATGCTTATAATAGTCGAATGCAGGCTTTCACGGCCGTTGTCCATAATGGTAGGTTCTTCCGGGTTATGCCGTGGTCATCAATTTGAACTTGACGTTTCGCTGCTCATGCTGTCAGCTTCTTCAGAAGTTTTCTTAAGACTGATGTTGGTGCCTTTTGCTCCTGGTTATATACCGAGGAGCCGCTACGGTCGGCTGCTCATGTAGATCTAGTATGTTATTGGGACTTGTCGTTTTTCCGCTTGGTTGCTCACGTGAAACTTGTTTATGGCTGGATTGGTTTTGCAGAGCTACCTTCCATGTGCTACTAAGGCGGTAGCCATTTTCTCGGTTGAAATTGTTTGGATTTTTAATAATTTCTAGGGATCCACGAATAACACGAGGGAAGTATTTTTTAGTCCTGGCTAGTGTGTTTACGGAGTCGAACTTATTCTGTGATCTCCTGGTCCTAATACGTGTTCTGCGATAGCTGATTTTTGTGTGTTTCCAAGTCGAGTGTAACTTTGGTGCTCTTTTATTCGACATTGGATGGTTCTTCCCGTTTGTCCGATGTAATATTTGCCACAAGTACATTAAAGCTGGTAAACGCCTGCTGTCTGTAGTGTGGGCAAAGAATCTTTGTTGGAGGAGATCAATTGTTCGACCTTTCTTATTGTACCATAGCGGACTCCGATGTTTTGCTTATCTAAGACCTTTCTTATTTGGTCGGTTACTCCGGCGATGAAAGGAAGGCAGGCGTAATTAATAGGTTTAGGTTTAGGTTATTTCGGTTTTATGGTGTTTTCCTGATGTCTCGTCGACTGTAGCCATTCCTGTGTAAAGCTTCTTCCACATGTTACAGTTACTTCATTTCGATATATTACATTTTGATCTTTTACTCCCTTACGTTATGCATATTGTCTTGAACACTTTTATTTTTGTCCACCCTGAGATTTTATTCTTACTTATTTATGAAGTTGTTGTTTATACGTAGGCTAGTATAGTTTTGGTTTTGTTCTCGATCGCTACTTCTGGATAGTGGAATGTTTTGACTTGTTGTAAAGATATATGATCTATCTTAATTTTTAGTTCCTTTTGTTCATCTTCTTTTACCATGATTTTTGTTAGGTTTCGTTTGTTTTAATTCTATTTTCTAGTAGTGGTCTATTCCACAATTTTGGGGTTTTCTGTAAGCCTTTTCCCGCTTCCAGCCTATATTCCTACGTACTCTGCAAATAATCTCTCGGAAATTACTACTTTCTGTAAGTTTCTGTGTCCTACATGTACTTTTTAGTTCGAATGAACATTTCTTTATTATGTCGTCCATAGATACTATGAACAGCACTGGACTTAGCCCTCCTTTTCGTCTTAGTTCCTTTTCGTTGTAAATTGTTCAGATCTCATGTTGTTACTGGCTATTTAATTAGATAAAATTGTTTTTGTACATTTTTGTTGTTGTCACAATTTTATTGCTTATTCGTTCTTTCTATAAGTACTTCCATAGTTATGTTGGTGGTACCAGATCAAAAGCTTTTTGTTGTCCTACTGTTTTTTTTTATTACGAATGCATGACATTGTGTACTTAGTCTTCTTCATAATCCACTTTGCTCTTCGTGTAATTTAGTACCGGCCTGTTATTGGTTTTTGGTCGTTTATTGATTCTGTTTTCGTAAATCTCTAGAGCTGCACTAAGTAGCGTTATGTCTTTATAGTTTTTGTGAATGGGTACCTAATATTAGTGCCACCTTCCAGTCTTTGGGATTTGTTCTTCTTCCCAGGCCTTGTTACATTTTCAAATATTTAATCCTGTTTATTCCATATTTTTTATTATCTTTGTTGCTATTTTGTCGTATACGGGCGCGTTCTCGCTTTTAACTATATTATTACTTATTTTATAACTTCTTTTTATTTCATCACTTCTCTGTTTTCTCTATGTCTCCTTAAGTTCCTTTCCTGTTATGCGGTCTGCAGCGGATCAGCCATAGTTTTTCTGGTATATTATCTATGTCGTCCTTTCATCTAATTCTTGGTCTTCCGCGATTTCTTCTTCCTTACCGCGGTCTCTATTCGGTAACTTTCTTAGTTCACCTGTTGTCTTGCGTTTTTGTTAAGTGTTATATATTTCTTACTCTCGCCAATTTCAATGATCTATTAAATAGATGAGATTTTCAAGGTGTAAATATTACATACAATAAAACAATATAATATACAAAGTTACAAAGAATAGGAAGTACACAAATATATCTGTAAGCATATAAACGTAAATTTTTTTAAGCTTTAAACATTACTTAAATGTTGTATTTTTTTGTTGCTTGTACCAGACTGGTTTGTAGTTCTTAAATCTTGCGATAGCCATTTCAACGTTTTATGGAGTTTGCACTTAATTAAATGATTAATTAAAAACAGTTTATGAGAGTAACATGTGTCTTGCTCGTTAAGTCACCCTGGTACTAAAATTTTCACTTTATTTACACTATATCCTAATAATGTTTTCTTAAAACTTACACACGACTTACTATTTTTAAAATAATATTCAAAATGTTCAAGTAACATTGTAACTATTTTTATAAAATACTTGAAGGTTTTTTTAGGTAAATAACACAGTCGCCCGCACCATAGTCTTTTTGCTGTAAAAACAGTTTATTATGATGCACTACAGAGTCACGGCTGCACATATTTTGACACTGATCACAATTAAAACGTAAAAGCGTTTTATGAATGACATAACCAGCTACATATATCGTCGCACAAGATTCTAATGTGGCTTCTTGATTTGGTTGTGTTGAAACTTCTATTACCTCACTGAGTAAACTGAGGTCACCATCTTCTGCTAATTCAGTTTGTTCAGCAACTGTATATGGTATGTCCTCAACATATCCCATGACGTTTTTTTCTGGCACTTCAACATTCGCCATGTTGACAACAGCATCTTCATCAACTTCGCAGTTGGAGCTCTCTGTAGGATGCTGCAATTTAACTAGCATGTTGAACTGTAGTGCTTGGCGGAAAGATTTTACTGTGGGGTTCGAAGAATTGCCTCCCCTATACCTCAGGACCGCGAAAAGATTTTCTAGAGGATCTTGGTTTAGTCTGCTGGTCAGGAGGACTGCATGGTTAAAATAAGTCCCTTAAAACAATAAACACCTTGGTTCACCTTGTTATTAGATGTATATGTTTGCCAAGTCTTAACCCACTGCAAATACTCTTTCAAATTATTTTCAGTACGCGGTACTTTGACGGATAGAGCACATGCATATGGGTTACGGTCTTTCAGCATTCGACTGTTTAAGCAATCAAATAAATAGTTAATTTTCTGTACGAATTCTGCAGTATCCAGAGCCCTGGTGCTTTTTAACTCGCCCGTCCCAACAGCAGTTCTTATCGTAGCACTCATGGTGTTAGAAAACACTTGCGTTGCAAATTTTACCCTCATTCGCTGGAAAGTATTGGGGTAGATGTGGGCATCCGTGATTTTTACAGCTGCTCGAACAGTACAAGAAGATTTATCTATTTTGTATGCCTCTTCGATATCTTTCCAAGAAACTTTCTTGCCCTCCACGTAAAAATCCTTTGATACGTCATATATTGCAAAAATTTTTGCGTCGCAGACAAAAAAATACGGCTGTTCTGCAGTAACTCCTAGATTCCTGCAGCTCTATTTGTAGCAACTTGGTCACTAGTAACAGCACGCACTTTAAGTCCTATTCTTTGTAACTCTTCGATGTGTTTGATAATGAGGGAAGATAGCTCTCCATGTTTAATGGTACCTGAAGAAACATAAAAGCTGACAGGAATCTTCCATTTGTGAATAAGTCCTCTTGCCATAAATACAAGTGCATGACTAGCGATTTTGCTTTTCCGTCCAAGATGTCCTAAATCCTCGAAACCTTCAATCATATCTTGGCCTGGATTATATTCTAGACCTTTCTTTAAATGCATTTCGCCAAGTAATACTGTTTTTCATCATCGGTCATGCTGTTAACTTTAACAGCCAGTTTTTTCATTAGTTCCGTACTGGTGCCTGTATTAAGTTGGTTTAACCTTAACCATGAAACTATTGTAGATTTGGAGGGCATAGTAAATTTTAATTTTTCTCTCACAAAAAAGTAGAGGGCTGGAGATTTGTGGTACATATTTAAGGTCAATTCTTTTTCAGCTTCTGTCCAAGGTTGTTTAGATTTGTGAGAAAGTTGCATATTTACAAAGATGCGAACGGTTTTTGGTTTCAAGCCCAATGCATCTAAATTAGCCCCCTTTCGTGCACATTGCTTCTTCATACGGTAAATTTGTGAATTTTTTGCCGCCACTTGTCTTCGCAGTTTTGCAATTTTTTGATGTAGCACAGCAGAACTACGGCGCTTTCTTGTTTTGGTAGGTGTTGGCATTTCTAACATGGCCTGTTGAAATATGGTTTTTAAAAATAAAACATACTAATAACAGTAAAGATTTTCATGCTGTAGGCTCCATTAAAATGCTTTACAAGCTCATTGTTTTGCTTACATATTTCTACACAATTTATCAGAGAATTCAAAACGTCAATAATTTTTCTTTATTTTATGAAACTGCCAACTTTTGTTCAATTTGTGTTATTGAATAAAAACGCCTAAAGAAGTGAAAATTGATCACCCTGTATACTTACTGCTTGGGATTTAGTTTTGATTTAATTAATAAAACTTTAAAAGAAATTTTAACTAATTATACCTTATTTAATTAGTTCCTACAAGAAGATCGAGCAACAAATTTGGGGAAACTATAAGATTTAAGCTCCTATAATCGGACATCGTGTTAACCTACTATCGATGGAAAATTAAAAAAAATTATTATACAGTGTGGTGATAAAGTTTCACACATAATTAATAATTTTGTTATTTAATGTTTTTTGGGAAAACCCTGACACGTCAATTTTATTCTTTAAAAAGTGGACATGGCACCATCCCTAGACTTTCCCATACTGGAAATTGTTCGTATTTTCTTTTGCATTTAACAGTATAGTTATTTTCCTCAAAACGGCTGCTTGAGCGCTATCGTAAAACCCCGCCTCCTAACATGATTAGGTAAAATTTTCGAAGTCCCTGAAAATCATATTTTGTATGGCATAAAAATTCGATCTTTTTATTTTCTGATTCTTTGAAGCAAAATAGTAACGACAATTAGAATAAACAATTAATTTTTCAAAAATAGAAGGGGGAGGGAGGCTTTTGTTTCTGCGCTATGACGTCATTATTAATTTTTTCAAATGGAAATCCCATTTTCCTCCCTTATGTTGATAGATCTCGCCAGTTAAATGGTGATATAAAAAATTAGTACCCCACATAAAAATTTTTTGAGAAAAATACACATAAAGTTCAAAAAATTCAGATTTTTTTAAAATTAAAATAACGCACCACATCTGTTTCCTTAAAAACGTTAAATTGTTGACTTTGACACATTTGTGAAACAGTGGTAAATGTTTTAAAATCAAAATTAGGTAGTTTTTGTCATAGCTCTTATTTTCATTAAAAATAAATTCTGAATTGTTTGAACTTCATGTGTATTTTTCTCAAAACAATTGTTACCTACGAGGGGCACTAATTTTTTTACATCATCATTTAACTGGTGAGGAGATCTGTCAAAATAAGGGGGAAAATTGAGTCTTTTTAAAAAATAAAATGACGTGTTCGGGGTTTTCCCAAAAAACATTAAATAAGAAAATAATGAATTTTGTGCGGGACGTTATCACCACACTGTATACAGAACGGGCATTTTTAAAGGAACTAACCTGTATCATAGACGAATCCGGTATGGTATCTGCATCTAATTGCATATGCGAAGCAATATGATCTTCATCCAAATGAAAAGAGCCCGAACAAGACGTCGCTTTACCATAGACCCTTGGCATGATCTCTTTTTTAAATACGAGTTCCTTGGGCGACACTGGCGATGTTGCGTGGTCAGGTTGCATGACAGTTTTGTAATTTAAGGGTACAGCATTATGACTCAGCCTATTTTTTCTGGAATTCATAAACTGCTTTTCGGAAAAATGCATGGCACACACAGTTCTTTCACGTAATTGTTCTTCAGATAACGTGAAAAGCTGTGGATTGCCACAATTAATCAACCACAAATCGCGTCTTTCTTTTTCTATAGGAAAACGAAAAAAGCTTAAATCGCAGTTGGTTCTGCGATTTCGCTTACATTCAAAATATACGCACAAATTAACCATGATTAAGATTAAGCGTTCGAGTGATCAATTTCGGAAAAGAAAACGTCAAAAGAGTACGACAACACTGAAGACAACTTCAGCACAACTGAATGTGCCTTTTCAGGAGAAATCCTTATAAGCTGTCCTGTTAATCAACCTAAGGAATGGGACACGTCTTATCAGGAAAGCACATCAGTAAGGAACGATGCTAATGAAGAATTAATCGAAAGTAGGTAACGACCTATTGACTATTGACTTATTTACTATAGAACTGACCGAAAAACCTATTTTCATAACTTTAATATTTGTGGAAAAAGTATCAAATAAAAGTCACTAATAATAACTATTATTTTGAGCATATGATTAAACTTTGAGTAGTTAGTAGCTTATTATTTCTTATTGCAGTATATTTACAAAGTTTTTACTGAAAATTGTCTTTTGTTTTGTTACATAGCAACCAGAGCACACTATTCATTTGTTTTACAACTAACACAGTCAAGGCACACTAGATTAAAAAGTGTTTTATGAAATATTTTAAAAGTTTGTGAAAATAAGTATGTGAAACCATACATGATTGAAAAGGAAAAAAAATAAGCTTTCCAATGATGCAAAATTTTGATATCCGTTCCATTTAAAAAAAATGTAAGTTTGGGCTGTACCTCGAAAATTACGAATCAGAAAATATTAAAGTAGGCCTATTCTGTAGAGCCTACAATTCCCTACAAGCTTTTTTTTGAAAATTGAAATTATATGAAATAATAAAAAAGTTATGCATGGTTGAAAAAATCGACCAGTTTCAGTTTATCGATTATAATAAGTAGGCTATGCTTTTTTTTCGGAAAAACAGAAGCGTCAATAAATTGGCCTCATAAATGTGCACCTTTTTCCCCATTTGACCGAAGTTGTATCTCTTGCCGTTTCCGAGATGCCAATGGTGGCACCTCGAAAATGACCCCACTCTGTATAAAGTCTTGTGTACATTTTGAGCGCAAAATCAAATTGCCAATTTCGCTCTTATACAAATAGCTGTTAACATCATAACTCTGTAACTTCTTTGCAATCTGGCAACGCTGAGACGTGTTCTTGGGAAAAATGCGACAGGAATCTGTAAATGCGTCTCCGACCGTAGCCGTCAACAAGTTCATTAGTACTGGCGGCGGCTGCTTGAGGGCCAGGCAAGAACTGAGGAGCTTTTAAATAATACGCTAATAACCCATAGGCTGTCCTTCTTCCCGTATCTATATTCTTTGCTTTAACTGTTGACAATAACACAAGAAAAAAATCTGTAAAGGGCTTTACTCCAAAATTTCTCCGCAAGTGGACTTTATGACACCAATCAATTTTAAAAATCAAAGGAGTTAAAAGGAGTAAAAATATCTTCACGTTCATAATAATACTGAAACAATAAAAAGAAAACACTTAATAATGCGAACTACGCAAGTTTCAAATACAAAAACATTAGTGGCGGTGGAATTCGAACTTTAGCGCCTGCAAATGCTATTTCAACGATTGGCGGTAGCCCATAAGTAAACCGCCAGTTCGTTGTACTCGGCCACGGAGTACCTCTCGCATCGGAGAGATGGGGCTGTCTTAAATACAACGAATTTATTGTTGAAATTTTTTCTCTTTTACAACATTTACCTTGTATCTGCTGGGTCCCATTTTCGTTTATAATAACTTTTATTGTACAGGGACCGGCAGAAAAACCGGACGGTTTTGAAATGGTTGCAAAAATTACAAAATTACAACAACATACATTTATATTACGAAAAATGAGAGAAAAAGAATTGCCATTTACTAAAGTATATCTTTAATTGCAAAAATGACAAAATTACAACAACATTATTTACTTTATTTGAAAATTATATCTGATAAGTGACGACCGCCATTTCTGACACAGTGCTGCAGCCGTGTTCGGAAATCTCTCATCGCCCTCAGTACCATTTCTGACCCAGCGCATTATTGCATTTCGGCTGGGTATAGCACCATGACGACCGATATTGAACTCTCTTCGGAACAATCGCTGAGTATTGACTACAGAATCACCAGTTTTAAAGTAGGTTTCTACTGCGAAAGCACGGTGGCTTGGTTTCCACTGTTGCATTGTAGCTGTCACTAAATTAAATGGCGTAGATTGAAGCAACCAATTGTCTTTTTCTACGTCGCCAACCTCAAATAGGAAAAACGTAAAAACCATTTCAAAACCGTCCGGTTTTTCTGCCGGTCCCTGTATATTAGCGAATAAAATTACAATTGTATTAGCGTTAATATTTGTTTAGCCTAAATATGGAACACAGTATCTTTAATGTGGCCACCATTTTCTTTCATGCATTTCTCGGCCCGTTTTACTACTTACGTTTGCCATTGCTGGCTCCTAAACAGCCACCGATCTTTGGTCCACCCATTCAGCTACGCGATGGTGTGGGGACGTCTCATGTACAGACTAACAATTCATTTTGACAGCTGTCAATAATATCCAAAGTCTTTTCAAGATAAAATTTAAATGCATTAAAAAGATCTTAGTTAAAAAATTGCCAGAAAAGTTTGAAAATGTATGGTCGAAAATGAAGATTACATTATGGAATCGAACCCACGACCTCCAGAATGCTAGGTAGATGTGCAAACTGAAAAATATTTGCTGTATTTATTTATGTTGCTTTTTGTAATCTCTCTCTATATTTCGTCATCCTCATTAATGAGAGTTGTGATGGATAGAACTCTTTCACGTATAATGTCTTTCCATCTCTTACGGTCTTCGCCGTTGTGTAGTGCTTCGTGTAATGTTGGTCCGATGATATGTTGTATCACATTGGCCCAACGTATTGGTGAGCTACCTCTCGGTCTAAATTTAAATACATATTGTGGTCAGCCTTGTTTTAACATTCAGTTCTTATAAAATAAATAGGTTAGTTCGCAGAGGTGTCCATGGAATTCGCAGCACATGTATCCATACCCCACATCTCAAGAGCATCAATTTTTTTCTTGTCTTTGACTCGCAGAGTCCATGTTTCGGCTCCGTAAAGAAATATGGGAAAAATCAGGGATCTGGCTAAGCGCATTTTAACTGAATTTACAATTCCTCGATCCTTCCAGATCTTATTTAACCCCGACATTGCGTTCTTAACCATTCTGGTACGTCTTGTAATTTCCGGCATACAGTCATCATCTCTGCATATAACTGATACCAGGTAATTATACTGCGAGACAATTTCCAGATCATTTAGTGCACCGGTAAGTTGAAGTTGATTGGTACTAGTTCCCTTGACTTTTACAAAACCAGTCTTTTTTTATTTTAAAATTGTTTAGTGTCACAACGTCCACTTGCGTGGAAATTTCTCAGTAAAACCGTTTACAGATGGTTTTATTTTAAAACTTAACTGTATGGACAAATAAATCACTATCGTCTCAAAAAACTGAGTAAGATTGAGGTGTCCGGAGTAGATGCGAGTACCTATAACATTCAAGCTATTACAATTTATTGTTGCTTTTGTAAAAATCGCGTTAGCACTCGATGTGCCTCGCGTTAGATTTGAATTTTAGTATTTACCCGCATTTTATTCAATAGCAGTGTAACGTGCTTCCAATAGAGAGCGCTAGTATTGCCACTCGCAGATTGATCTTATAACCTTCTTAAATAAAATTGGAAAGTATCTACTAATAACGTAGGAGCGATTCAAAATGAAAGTTACGAGCTTTCGAGTATATAACTCATTATTCGGAACCTTGTAACTTCCATTTCGAATTTATTCCTCTAAACAACAATACAAACTAAACTAAAAAGGGGTTAGGCTTGGGCACCCTAAACAGCATTAAGGATAGAATAAAGCAAGTACTTATTGAATTCTAATATTCTATACTTTTCAGGTACGTAGCTATGATTTTTATGTAGGATGGACAGTAATTGTGCCAAAATATTATTGAGTGGATTATTTTATGTCATCTTGCACAAAACGATTTTTGTAGGAAGCAAGTGAAAAAATGTTACCTACATGTAAGCCTACTTGATTAAAATGTAAAACAATTAATTTTACTGGTATTTTTGATTCAATCATACGTCATCGTTGAAAAGAGAATAAAAAATTCTATTCGGTAACCTAAAAGTCCAATGTGACTTAAGGAAGTTGATACGAGTACCTAAAAAGCAGCCATCTTGAATGTTTGTTTGACACCAATTTTAAATTGGTCTCATCGAAAACACTGACTTTCATATAAAACTTTTTTTCGTATCTCTTATACTTAACGAAGATATTTGACATACAAGTAAAAGTTTTTAGTTTTTTTAAATAATTTCTGCCGAATTCGACATTTTGAACTTTTTCAAAGAGATTTTAAATCAGCATATAAAACTGCAAAACATTTCCATTTAACCAAATCTCGATCTTCAATGATAAGAAAGTTACTTATGCAATCTCACTCAATGTGGGACACACTGTATATGTAGTCATCTACAACGTCTACACGTATACGACCTTTTTGTTTTTGAGATGTTAATTTTCAGCCCTATTCTCTTTGTAGCCGCTTGCATTTGTCTTAACATTATCTCTAGATCAAGCATGTTATCTGATAGTACTACAATATCGTCTGCGAAGCGTAGGTTCAAGAGGCATTCGCCATGTTTATATCCGTGTTGTACCATTTTAAGGTTATAATGTATCCTCCAATCTGGTTTTTGGAGATATTGAGTCTCCTCGACTGGCGCCTCTGTTAATTGGAATAGAGTTAGTGTCTTCTAATATCTGAAGTACAGGTTTTTGATTAAGAGTGCGTATCTATAGTCAATTCGACACATTTTGGTCTCGTTAATTGTTGCCCAGCTTTCGATTGTGCCGAATGTCTTCTCGAAGTCTACGACTAACATGTGGAGTGGTTAATATTATGTCTTTTTTCTTATTCTACTGTTAAAATTCTCTGCAATGTATAGGTTTCCCTTTATGTCTTTTGTTGTTAATATTCAGAGCCAGACTGGGGGGCCGGGCGATCACAACCACGTATTAAGATGTTGAAGATTGATCACAAAAAAGTCCCATAAACCGTGAATATTGGAGGTTTGCTACACACAATTTACAATCTCTGAAGAAATTTCTTCGAGAATTAAACACCATTATAATTAAAATAAATGAGAAATTGCTTTAAAATGAAATCCCACTAGATGTTGCCGTTAAGAAAGAGATGTGCGCTCAGAAAATGGGAAATAAAGAGATTTCACGACGAAAGTTGTGAAGACAGCGTTATAAAATTCAGATAATAAATTTAAAATAAAGGCTTTTAATATGACGATAGACAAAGTTATCATGTCGTAAAATTCAAATGTGGAAATCACAAAAAGTTTTACAAGGACTTTGAATGCTTTTTTATTTCCTTTCAAACTTCCAACAAATATTCTACAAAAAGTCTGGCTGAGCAAGTTTGAAATGCGGCGTTTGTTTACCCCTCCGTAGATACATTAAATTTGAACTAAAAGTCGCGCACGCCGTAATATTAAAATCATTACTTGTCCTTTTTATCCGGTTAGCTAGCTCAGTGAACATGAAACTCGCTTAATATATTAGTTCGTGACTTATGAAAAATCACTATCTGCCAAAACAGAAATCTGGTTCCCCGTTGTAGTGTTGTCGATTGAAACTAAACGTTAAACAATGTACAAAATTACTAAATATGTTTACATCAATCTATTGACTGCAAAACACAAATAAAAATATATGAAAACACAAAAAAAAACATAAAAACACGCAAAACACGTAAATGTCCTCTTGGGTGAGGCGTGAATTAGCGCCTCCAAACGCATTATGAACAATTATGGTAACAATGGTGTACTTACGTGTACACCGTGAATAATGCGTTCATTTTAAATTTAAACGCTGAAGGAGACGCCTGCTTCAGCAAATGTTACCTTGTGAACTTCACTTTTCATACGCCAAATTCACGTAGCCGTCAGCCATTACACCAAGAAATGGACAAGTACGCACTTGGGCAAAGTCTCGCACCTTCTGTCCGCTTGTTCGTAAAATCGCTGCATGCTGGAAAGTTGCATTTCTCGTGGCACAAACACACATTTGAGTTCACAATGCTTTCATTTTCCAGGGCCGTTTTTTAAAACGTTTATAATTCGAAAATATAATATTAAATCGAAGAATAGCAAAAGACATTTAGAAATACAAGTTGAATTTTAACTTTGAACATAAAATAGGCATTAGTGGCAAGGGATTGAAGGTCCGTTTGAAGTTTTATGCTTAAGTGAAGCAAGATAATCTGTAAATCAAACTTTTAGATTCCAACTAGAGTAAGTTGTCATCAGAACAGGATGATGAAGCAAATAACAATACTGTTGATCACAAATTCCGCAAAAAATATATAGTTTGCTGCTACAACGTTACGCAAAAATATAAATTATATGCTGAAGCACACCCTGCTGTAGTAAAAGGATACAAATGTTTATTAGCTCTTTTTATTTCACAAGCCGCATGTAAAAGGTTCCTTTCTTAATTAAAATTTATTTTGAATTGGGTAAGAAGCTGTTTGTTTCAAGATAATTTGATAACTTTCATGCTAATGCCTTCCAAAAAAGATGTTCTAATGTCTATTGAAAATGATAATATTTTGCATAAATTGACAGATAAGTGTAAAAGCATGAACAACTTGTAATTTTACTCTAATCTTAATACTATCTTTGCTTCTTTTTTACTTGATTCTTAGTTACACCTATGTGCAGTAAGGGTTTACTTATCTTTTTTGTGTTTTTTACATTATTGTATTACCCGAGTGATGTGTCTATCGTGTGTTCCAAAAAAAAAACTCATTCGCAGCATGCCATGATCAAATTGAAGTTTGCCGTAACTTGAGATATACTTACCCGTTGATGCAAATGAACTACCAAGTCAGAGAGAACTAAATTACATCTTGGCCTTGAATTATTTTAATAAAACTATACAAAGCACGTAACAAAAATATTTTTTATTGACCGTTATGATTATTATAATCGTTGTTGTCATGCCATCTTATTTTCCTTCTTGCTTGATACAGTTAAACTTATCCAGTGTAAACCTTTACCTGTCACAGTGACAGATGTGTTCACAAACAAAATGCATTCTGACATTCACCTACAGACTTAAGTTGAGACATGACTAGATTTTCTATCTTTCTTTCAAAGGCCAGCGAAGAAAAGTAATTTTTGAAAGAGGCCGGTTTCGGGTAATTTGCCGGCGGCGCCGGCGGTTCAAACACCCAGTCCGGCCCTGTTAATATTAGTTCTTCCAAAACTTATAACAAGTTCTTATGACAAAAAAACTAGTTGAAGGGGAAAAAGTTAAACAAAAAGGCAGTCCTGGGTTGTTAACTAAATGTAATGTTGACAATTCTCAGAAGCTTGTAGTTTCTACAATAAATTTTTAGTCGCCGTTTACATGGTTTTTACTTTTACTGCCAATCTTATAAAACATTGACAGTCTTAAGCAAATGACACAATAGTAATACATCAGATAAAATGTCATGAAGATGAAAATGTCTTGCCAGTCTTATCACTAGATTTGTTACTTTATAGCAAACGAAGTAATGCACGTATTATATGTTGCATAACTTTCGGTTTGTGGTCAATGCATAGACAGCGTAATAGATTGATAAATGTTAATCTAGTATGGATAGTTTATGTCAATGCACATTTTACAGTATATTGACGTAGATATTTCTGAATGTAATGTGTAATGCATTTTCATATTTTTTTTAGTTTTTCGTATTTCCTCAAACCTTTGCTCCAAACTTTTTTGTTGGTTCGCTTCCTGCTAGTATTGATCCTGTCCCTTTATCGACTTTTTTATATTACGGTGTTGTAATCACGCAAAAATTCAAAATTAGAACTTTTGGATAACTGCATATTTTTGGGCTTAAATAAAATTGTCTATGTACAAGAGTTACAATTCAAAAAGGTCGTAACGATTTTGATCAAATTTTATATTTGATGGTATGACGATTGCACCCTGTAAAAGTAAGTTTTTTGTGAATCAAAGAATTTTGACTAAAAATCAGGTTTTTGAAAATTTTATATTTTAATGGTAAATGTATGTAGTTGTCGATATACTCGATATACATTTGTAGTTATGCTGGTTCTTTATCTATTCTTGATGATATGAGCAAATTTAGGAAATCTATCTCTATCTTTGTTTGAATAACAGATACAATAATAATAAATTATAAAGTTATAATATGATTTTTTATACATAGTACATTTAAAACAATTGTAACAAATTAATATTTGACCTTTTTGTTAGTACTTTATAGTACACAGTGTGAATATAAGCGTTTAATATGTTTAAATTCGTTTTATGAATTTAGTGCTATCCGTTCTAGTAAATTATCTTTATAAATCCGTACATATTTTAATATGCATCAGTGTAATTAGTTAAACAGTATTTAAAAATTAATTAATGATCAAATATTACAAAATTTGTATATTTTAGCTTACTCAGAGTCTTAAATGGCTCCTACCTCAAAATTATTAATAATATGTGATGACAAAATATTCATGACTAACATGGGAGCAAGTAAATAAATTAATTTTGACATTTAAATTTCATAAGAAATGAGAAGCAGGTGCCAGCAATTATGATCAAGCATTTATAAAAAAATTAAAGCATAATTAAATTCGGTTGACCGTTTTAGTCAAATCGTTAGTAGTACAAGTTATACTTGTGCAGTGAAGTGTAGAGGGACACTAAATTTACCTTGACCTGGCTGTACAGCTTCCTGCAGTCACTTGTCACTTCCCCAATGCTTTAGTCGAGATGCAAACCATTACTGCCTGTTCGAATTTTAAATATTTAGGACTAGACAGGTCGGGGTTTTGTTTATGATTATACAAGGGCCAATTTTGTTATTATTTACTGTTGTCAAAAGAATTACCTGACTTTGAAATTAGGTTATGTGTCAATATCCAGTCGCCTACAATTTAAATTATGTAAGTAGAAAGGTTAGTATAGATGTTAAAAATAAAACTAATTTATTGAGCAATTTTTAAGTGCAGAACAGAGTGGTATCGTTTTTGTTTATAAAAGAGACGAGTTATTTAAAAATGGAGCTGCCCTATTTAAATTGGAGCAGCGGTCATTTCATCTTTATTATCTAAGAAATTTAAAGATTTACTTTTCTAAAGTAGTTTTAAAGGTTGTATGAGCTATAGTGTAAATTAGTCATTGTATTATATTAAATATATATCCCTTTCGCAAATTAAATCTAGGATCAAACTCGCAGGCAAGATAAAAATACAACAGTAAGTACTTGAAAAAATCATGATTTCTCAGTAAAAAATACAAACTACATCCATTTTTCTTTAAAAAACAGCTTATAATTATTAAAATAATACTTATTCACATTAGTATCATTGTATATGTGACTTAATTGGTAAAAAGTGAAATAAATACAATAACAGTAATAAACAATTAGGTATATAATATCACAGCAACATAAAAAGTAGGTATACGCAAACATCTAAATGCATAATTTGACCCGTACATTCCACTAAAATTTGCGTATCTTTGGTATAGACTAGGAACATGCACACTCTAGTACTCTCATGTTGTCCCATTTTTCTACATTCAGTTTAGTGAAGTCATAAGGATCTACTCTTAATATATCCAGCGGTGCTAACTTGGAAGGTGCACAGCATACTCGAGGCACAGCTTTTCGATCTAGTTTATGCACTAAACTTTGTATACGTGAATGATTAGTAGCATGATTGTAATTGTAGGGACAGCGACCTTTACAAAAACCAGCCTCATAGGATTTAGGTTGAATAATGGAACTTATTTGGGGAACTGTTAAGTCTTTGAAAGTAACTGTCATAGTGTGACGACAACACCGCTGCTTTGTATCTCCTGCCTGACAGTCAGTTCGACCTTCTTCTTCGCTATTATGATATGGACTAGAGCGACGTACGCGTCGTTGATTCGAATAAACTAAAATACTGAGAGATGCTTGTAACGGCTGAAGAACACTATTGTTACACTCAGAACACTGTAATTCTAGTCCAAGATTACGGTCTCCATTTAACCATGCACGAACACCACTTGTTACGTCAAATTCACACCATTTGGAAGCAGTGGATGAAAGATACGCTTTACGTTCTTCAAGAAGACGACGATGTCGTGCACCAAGGATTTGATAAATTTGAATCAGTGGCGATTCTGTGTCTGGAAAGGGTGACACCAACACTCGGAGCTCGGCTTGCTCAATTTCCATATCGGAACTTACGGATAACTTGGGAAATTTTAGTCTCGTCACGCACTTTTTCCTCCGGGGCCAAGTACTTTTTTCTGGAACGAAAGATAAAACACATTTAGTATACAGTATTGAAATATTGTGTTAATTGAATAACGGAATACATGACTAATGTTTTTGTGGGAAAACAAATATCGTAACAACTGGGAAATGTGTTAAGGGGATTTTTTAGTTTTGTAGAAGTTTGTTTGCTATTTATCAGGATTGTGAATCAGAAAAATTATTTGTGTCCCTATTTACTTTTTTGTCGTTGAGAGTAAAAGTTTGTTTCTTCAATTATATATTGTGTGAGCTTCGCTTCGCATTTATTTGACTACATTAGTAACTGTTTTTGATCAATATCTTGATTTTAAAACATGTGACATTGTTGAGGTAAGAGAACTCAACTTTTTCCTACCGGTCATACGATAATTGGACGAAACGCAAAAAATGATAAAAATTCCAGCATCAATAGATTGATTTTTACAAAACAATGCAATAAGTTTAAGTAAAAAACAGGAATATAAATTTTTCGGATTGGGTGCAATCTTTGATCATACTTAATGATGCAGCTAATAATAAATTGTAACAACGCAGTTTAATTGTCAGAAACAAATGATTAATACTAATTTTGCTCATTTCTTATATAGCTGTACTATCGGTTTTATTTTTTAAGTGGTACCGTAAAGCACCTTCAGGCAATTTTCTCTATTGCTCAACTTTTTATGGATTGAAAGCTCAAAATACGGTAAAAAGTGCGGTTAATCTTCATAAATTCTCATGCCTCCGGATTAAGTGGCTGGTAAGGTAAATTAAAGCCAATGGAATCTAATGTTTTTCTAATTTTTAAGAAATTCACATAATTAATTATTAGTTCATCAAGTTATTTAAAAAAATGAGCAAGTACGATGAGTGGATGACGACATTCCCCTGACAGCTAATAAAATACTGGTAAAAATTGCATTTTTACTGTATATATCCGTGTTACGGTTCCCAATTTTGGTTGATATTTAGTTTATAATAACTATTGGAATTTGCGCATGCGTATGTACGTATGTTAACTATGGCGCTATTGGTGAAGCTTTGGTTTCGTCATGATAAATTGTTTGAAAAGGAGAATAATGAAAATGTTTGATTACGTCCCATTAAGTTTTAAATGTCAACCAAAATATTACCGTTGCTAGAAGGAAAATTTCAGTTACTACTTCTGTGTTAAAATACACGCCGTTTCTGATATACAACTGTTTAAAACTACGGATGATTTTGTACCATTAAAATGCGTTACGTAGGCACAACGTGGGCGCTTTGTAGTTCATCTGCAGATTCCTTCCTTTTGGCAAAATATTTCAAACGTTAGTCATTTACCTATACTCCTTTCAAGGGCAGATCAAAAGCCGAATATATCGGTGACGAAGTACACTAAACACGCCGTGGTGGTTCCGTTTCAAACTTACCGCTCAATGGAACACATCCTGGTCAATAAACATTTCTTTCCTACGTGTGAAACAGAAAAATTCTCAGAGAAGGTCCTATGCAATTGTACTTACAATTCATTGATGATGAATGGATTTATATTAAATCAATGGTACTTTTAAATTGGTTAGTCATTTGATTTAAAGATTTTATTACTCATCAATGTATGGTCACAGGGTTTTGCAATAAGTATGTGGTTCTATATTGGAAGAGTATTGAAAATCAAATGGCCAAAATGATTAATATGGGTCTGTTAATTAGCAATTCTATTGAAATGAGCTTGGCTAATTAGAGAAGTTATGATATGCAAAATACTTAAAAGGTACAAAAGGAAGTATGATATCATACTAATATAATCTTGGCTAGTGTCGTTGCACTGGTATGAATAAGCTGGCTAAAAAACTGTCTTTGTTGGTAAACATTTCCGCGCCAAATTTTGTTAAAATTTTTGTGATGGTCGGCGATGTAGCTGACTGTTTATATTATGTCGCAAAGATTTAATTTCCGTGGATGACCTAATCTGATATTTGTAGATCTATATGCCGCAGCTGATTATTTAACTAAGTATGAAGGACGCTTAACTGTTAGAAACTTATAACGATATTTGTGACACGACGCGTTGCATAGCTCCGCCTCGCGTTGTAAAATTTACGAACGGTTACTGAATGAACGTTTTACTTGTACTCTAAATCTATATTCTTTGGTAATACACACTTATAAATACGGTCTTCGGCACAACTCACCAGTTAGAATCATAAATCTGACAGTTTAAATTGTTTTGACTCTACATTCATCCACGGCAATCTTCCCTTCAAAATTAATTATTTTGTTTTTGATCATCAAAGTAACTTAGAAATGCATGCTTCTGCATAATGGGTTGCCTACAAATTTGTTACATGATAATTTAATCACCCTGTATATTGGGTCCAAAATATGCTCTTTTTATTCAAGGGTGAAAACCGGAGTTATATGCAAAATAGTACTTATATTTAACGAATAGTTCGTGAATTACAGCAAAAACAGGTTTTAACACGTTGACCGCCGTATAAGTAAAAATTTTTCAAATATCTGGGGCCACAACGTTTTTGCTTATACATGTCAAAAATGTTATAAATAAGGTATAAAATGTCTTAAATTTAGTCTAGAGCCGGGCCAACACATAGGTTTTGTTTCCCAGGCCATACTCCTTAATCTCTCATAAGAATACGACTATAGTGCAGCGCAAATGTGAGCTGCGTGGCCTAGAGTGAAAGTAACATGCGAAACACATGTGAGTGGCGTGGCCCATATATTAAGGAGCCATGCGATGCACTCGTGCTTCACATGGCGGTCAACGTGTTAAGGTGCTTTCTCTGTATATACAGGATTATATACAGGATGTTATGAAAATGAGTGCAAATATTTTAACCCGTAATAGAACTCGCTAAACTGAACAACTTCTCCATTTAACATTTGTTCGAAAACGCCCTCAAAACTGAGTTGAAATTCAAAACAATTTTACTCTATAAATGCATACCCGCCTATAGGATACTATTTTAATTTAATGGCGCAAAACACAAAAAACATTTCTTTGATATGCAAACCAACAAAAACTGCATAGGTACTGATAAAACCTTTAGTTCACATCTGTTCAGCAACGTACTTTATCAATTGAGGTAGGTAAGTTATTAACCGCATGTTTTTTTGTGCAAGAACTTTGCAGTTTTAATATACTTGTGTTGTTGACCTTTAAGTTAGAGTTACTTACCAAGCGGTTCGTCAAATTTAGGAGGGATACATGATTGAAAAAATATGCGATCAAATGAAAAACGATAAATAGGAAAGTTGTTCATTTTGGTGAGCTCTATCACTGGTTAAAATATTTGCACTTATTTCCATAACACCCTGTATTTGACCGAAATTTTCTCGGTTTCGTGCCAGGTAAACATATACTACGCAAGTAAAATATCGTCCTCCTCCAACAAATAGTTTTTGAGTTATACCGCCAACAGACAGGCATACGGAATTGAAAAAAAACTGTTTTTCGTCATTTACGGACCCTCAAACGCAAAGATCTGAAGAAATCCCAAAAGGCGATTTTTTTATGATTACAATACTTCCTTCGTCTAACAGACGAAGGAAGTAAAAATTTATAAAGAGCTTTACTAAGAAGTTTTGTCACAAGTGGACGCTGTGACCTGTGACACTAAACAATTTTAAAAATTAAAGGACACTAGGGGTAAAAATATATTAAAGTTCCTAACAATACTGAAACAATAAAAGGAAACACTTGGCAATGCGAATTGTATTAAATTTCAAATAAAAAAACATTACTGGCGGTGAGATTCAAAGTTTAGCGCTTGCGAATGCGATTTGAACGCTTGGTAGTAGCCCGTGGGCAACTCACTCGTTTGTCGCATGCGGTCACCTCCGTCCACCTGTCTGCCCATCTGTGGGCGGTGTAGCTCAAAAACTACTTGTTGGAGAAAGCCGATATTTTACATGGAATTTGACGTCTACCTGGCATGAAACCGAATATACTTCCTGTCAAATACATGCAGGGTAAATTTTCGTTCAAATATATACAAGATGAGCACCTTAAAAAATAAAATGCTATCTGTTTTTGCTTTAAGGTCATTGTTGACCCATTCCTGAAATCGTTTCTCGCTGCGACAAATGAACGCTTCCAAGTTAGTCCTGACATCTACAGTGAGTGACAGTGTAGTCCCCAATTTAGCCAAAGCTTCCAGCAGCGTATCACTTGCGGAATTAAAAGCTTTCCACCATTTTATTTTACCTTTGCCAGAAAATGATCCTGTTACATCAGCTCCTGAAAGTGCGTGTAATACAGGGATTGCAGAGGCTTTCAGAAGTCCAAGTGCTCTGTAAATCGAACCTAGCTGAACGAACCTTTTCATGCCATGGCCGAGGAAAAATGCAAAATCTTTAGAAAGTTGAGGATATCCCCTTAGTGCTAAAATCGGGGGAGAACACATGATTAGTTTTAATTCCTTTCTGTGCTAAATAAGCTGCATGTAATATGATCTTTGTGTCGGCCTCCTCCTGTGTACTTGCAAGACTGGATATATCATCGCCATGTGATGAAGCTGCTTTGTCCCTCAAACTGCGAGTACGAACCTTTTGTTGTTGGTCACGCCAAATTTAAGGATCTGATCGGAAAGGAACTCTGTTAGTTCTTCCTTCGTCTTATCATGGGCCAATAATTTGTGCATTGGTATACTTCCAATTTTGTATTGTATTGGATCAGAGCCCCTTTACCGAATCTCTCGCATCGCTTTCTCCAATGAGTTTTCTTTGTAAGAGTCGAAAACTATATGGACCTCACTGTAATTGCTGAATTTTTGTCCGATCCATTGTCTGAAGCTTACACCGGTGTCACTACATGTCCTCACTGTGTTAGGTTTGTGGTAGGTATGAAGAAGCGCCATGCCATCTACTATCACAGCTTTTCCCTAGAGCTCCTCATTCTCTTCTAAATCATCACGTGGAAGCATAATCATCTTCGTTTTCTTCGGCAAGTATCTCTTGCATTGATTCAAGAGCATCCGTAAGTTTGTACTTAACTAGACAATGGTTCATACTCCCGTCTACTGCAAACAACGACTTCAGTAGTGCTGAAAACTCGTAGTTGGTCATATTATGCCTCAAATCTATATCAGGTCTGCTTCTGGAAGCTATCAACAATCTTGAAATAAGAGCTAAGTCTGTCTTTATTGCAATGCTTTCCTCTTTGATGGTAATTTTAACCCTTTTCGCTGCCGTTATACTCGTTCTAATGGCATTCTTTTTCATAGAAGCCCAGAACGGAATGTTGTTAGTATGAACTCGTTGATCTAAGAAAATATTATGCAGATCTTGACCAACTTCTGCAAGACTGTCTAAAGACACTTTTATTTCCCGTGGAAAGACTCGCTAAGCTAGGATATGAATGAGGTCATCAGTTTTGCATTGGAAGGGATTTATCGAGTTTTGAAACGCTTCCTTTAGATTAAGTACATTATAATCTTGGCGCTGTTGAAGTTTAACAGACACTTCATGATGTTTAGTTCGTTTTGTATTTTGAAATCCTATCAATTTTTCAGTTTCGCATGCAATTCTAGTTAGTTCCGAATTAGCAAGAAAGAATCGATTTCGAGCATTCTCATTAAGTGCTATACCAACAAGTCCCCCATGTACCTTTAGTTTTCGATTTTGGTGTTCCAGAGATTCATCAGCACCTAGAGCACAAAATAGCACTTTACTTCTGTTCGCGACCCAATTACCTTCCATAAATTGTTTCCAAATCTCTGGTTCTGATGATTTCAGGTTTTCCATCTCTGAAAGATATAGGGTGATCATCCGAGCATAGTTCAATCTATTAAATGTAAAGAAATATTTTACAAACTCGTAGAGGGATGCGAAATACAGCATCCAATCCGATGTTCTTACAGCTCTTGTGAAGTTCATTATTGCTTGGACCATATCCATATATGTGCACGTTAGTTTGAAAACAGGATGCTCGAGCTTTCTTGTTGCTGAAAAGTGTTTTATTTCTTCAACAAGTCTTTTTTATTTTATGGTAGAAACTACTGCGGCATGTACCTTTTCCAGCTCTTTTTTATCACTAGCTGTCAGTTCTTTTACCAGTTCTTGCAGATGAGGCTTCAAACCGTCTAGTTGTTCCGGACATTCTTTAATTCTCCTAGACGTGGGATAGTTAGCGCAGAGGCAGTAGTGATGTGAGCTTCAATTGCTCTTCTGATGTGTTTACCGTCAAGAATTTGTTTCATTGTGGCAGCAGAATATAATCCACATTCAAGTCACACTTCAGGTATACCAGAACCTTCAATGAGCTCTCCCATTTTTCGGAGCTCACCAGGCTTTGAAAGCCATTTTCCCTTATAGTCATTGACAGCCATTTCCAGTTGTTTTATTGGTTTGTAAAGAGCCATGTCAACTGTGACAACTACCTTTTTCTTCGGAGCCTCTACATCTGAACTTGTATCACGGACTAAACTATTCAGTTTCTCCAATTGCGTCATCACAGTAAGCTGCACTGATTGATTGGTTGGCGACTCTGGAATCATAGGTAGCATGGTTACTCTTGACACACGCTTCTGATCTATCATGGGGCTGTTACAGCCAGCCCATGTTGGAGAATGTGTAGTAGTCTTCTTGTTCGTAGTCAGTATGTAGTTTCTTTAAAAAACCAGACAGCATCAGCTAATTCGGCCTCACGAATAATGTTTAGGTGGTTAATTTGAGTGATTGAAACCACAGGAAGGGGACAGCAGGTTTTCCAATTAGGTGGGTTTGTACATGTTATTATGGTTGGCAGAGCACTGTCAAACGATTTTACTCGACACTCATTTGGTGAAGCTAATGATAGGTAGTGGTACAAATTTATCAGAATCTTTGATAACCTGATAGACAGTTATGACAGTCGCATGAAGTGTTCTCCTACCATCTGCAGTGTCTTTAGAAAAGTCAAGGTTGTCCGCAGCACAATGTATAAATCTATTTGGTACAATGTCTGGTGGCATCATCATTGTCACGAATTCTTTTTAAAACACTTGCTGCAATTGGTGTTTCTAACTTTAGAAAACGACTATAATCAATGCTACATCCAATACTATGCACAAGGTTTAATGGGAACTGACTGCGGGTTCACCCAGGAATTGTCAGACCGATACCTGTTTGAAGTGGTAAGTCCCTTGTATGATGATAAAACGGAGTAGACTGCTTGTTTTCAACTTGCCTGCGAGAGAGACAATTTGCCATCATAATTTGTGACATGTGACAAGCTCGCCTTTCAACTTCTTTATGTTTTTACCTTTTCTCTGATGAAATTCCCTTCTTTCCCCCAATGTACCACTTAAAGAAGCAATTTCTGATTATGTTTGCAGCCTGAAACAAAACATTAAGTTCTGTCATTTTTTGGTCGCCATAACTTTCAGCATCTGCTAACAATTCTTCTCTGGTACACTTTATGGAAACTCGCTCTGGTTTGTTACACCGTCTGGGGCGAGAAAATTCAATTTTCCTGTCCGATAGCTCCGTCTCAATAAATACCTTTAACTGCCTACGTGACATGGACGATTCCTGTACATTATTGGCAGCACAAATAGTCTTATATGTTTCTTCGAGAACATCCATTGCAAAAATTTGACCTTCTGACAGTTTTTCTTCCAGAATATTGATGAATTCGACTGCTGACGCCTTAAAGAAATACTTCTCTGCTCGTGCGGATGATTTTCATCATATCTCTGATTGTCAGATCGAAGAACATTCTGGTCATATTTTGTCCAACATTTTCGATGGTATATGACATCAATTATATGGGCATCATTAATATTTATTGCTTCATTTAACCTTACTCTGAGTTTATTATCATTTGTGAATTCAATTGATTTACGTAAGTTTTGGCCAGCTTTGTCGGTTGAAACTTTCCTTAGTTTTTCTTTGCTGTCCGCTGCCTGATCACTTGTCCTTTTCGTAAGCAACGGTTTGTGACCTAGTATACCTAGTAGCCTCCGAGGAAAGTAGATTTGTTTGAGTAGGTTGAATGCCTCTTGATCTTGTAGACGTTGACTGCAAACATTCGTACTTGTTTTGAATCCTATCAACTATTTTTTTTGTGGGTAACATTTTTGTAACAAGATCGATTAATTTATTAATGTATTAATTATTATTAGAATTATCCAGTGGCCATGTAAATAATGTCATGCATGTAAATATGCGCTTGCAAAGCCCTCATACTGAGACATATTTATTTTTATATTTGAAAAATATAAAAGTACTTTTTATGAGAAAACGGTTGATCCTACATAAAAAGTTGCAATAACCTTTTCTGTTTAGAATCTGTGTGGCTACATTTTTTGTTTCAAACTTTTTTCGTAATCCCAATGGTTACTGATATAAATAAGAAAACGTGTTTGCGATGGCGGCCATTTTGTTTTTGCCCGCATCATTCAAACGCACCATTTTCAAGAGTGCCACCATCGAAATTATGTTTCTCCAAGGTCAAACAAAGAGATTAAGACTACTTCTACACTTGCATCATCAAGGAGCACGCGGATGTACATTTGACAGTGGACTATATGTCTTGATTCTAAAGTGAAATAAAACAATTAGTCAACTTCAAATTTCATACACAGGTGTCATCATTTATAATTAAATGCTGCCTACATTAAGAACTGTCGATAATTTAAAATTATTTACAATAAAAATAAACAAATATATACATGATATACAGCCTATAGCGTTTAAATTGTTTGCCTGTTTTGTTTTTTACACTCATTTCCTTTAGTTGCAAATTAAAAAATCTAGAAAGTATTTTACTCAGAACTTCCCTCGTAAGTGGACGTTTTGACAATAAACAGTTTTATTACTTTCATTTAAGTAATAGTTGAATTTATGCAAAAATAGGCAAAACTTTATTTTTTAAGGTGTTCACCCTGTATATATTTCACCAAATTTTCTCGGTTTCATGCCAAGAAGACATATAATCCGCATGCAAAATATTGTTTTACTTCAACAAATTGTTTTTGAGTTATACCGGTAACATATAGACAGATAGACAGACAGGCAGACAGACAGGCAGACAGACAGACAGGCAGGCAGACAGACAGAATTGAGAAAACCTGTTTTTTGTCATCTAGGGAACCTGAAACGTGAAGATCTGAAGCAGTCTCGAAAGGTGATTTTTATGCAATTACAATAAGTACTTACTTCGTCTTTTAGATGAGGAAAGTAAAAATGCAAATTAACTTCGACAGCCCAGAAACGATAGTCACCTTTCAAATGTCATTATCAATTATAGTCATACTTATGTGCCATAAGTTATGTCCCAGATTGATAATCCCCCAATATAAACACATATATTATATGTTATTTATGAAAATTATATATAAATAAAATGAAATCAAAATAAAAAATGGTTTTTCGTTGATTGGAAATAGTTTGTGGGCCAAAATATTCAGGAATTTCTCTGCTGGGTCGATTGATCTTGTAATATTTCAGCGTTCACTTTCATCATATTCCACAAAAAATAACCACGTTAGAAACAACTGAGCATGCGTTTTATGAAATAAAAGATATTGGATAAACATAAATATCATTAATTAATCAGCAAAGAAGAACGAACTTAGTTCTTTTTGCTGCAACCAAACGGAGGTAAGCAACACAGAGTGTACTTCGGGGAGCATATGCAGCAAACTAAGCAACTCGAAGAATGACTTACTTGTTCAAAAGTATGAAAACTGTGAAAGTGAAGAATCGTCAATTCGGCATAAGTAAAAAGATAGAAGTTCCCAAAAAAATAATGGAGATAGATAACTGAAACTAAAATTTAAACTAGAATCAGCTTACAAAATGAATGAGAGACGTATAATTAAAAATGTAAAACATGCAAGGAAGAATAGCAGTGTTCAAAAACAAAAGCCTACTGAACCGTGATGAAAACCAAAGAAATGTGTATGTAGGTAACTACGAGTAAAAGAGAAGTAGGTATCTATTCAAAGTAAAATAATGAATGTAACAAAGAAAGAGAAAGAAAGCAGGAAAACGGTAACGGTTGGCTAAAATACTCACATCAAAGTACCCACAATGGGTGTAAGGGCTACAAAAAAGGTACAAGCAAAACACGTGTAGAAAAATAAGATTATGCCATATAGAATACCATAGAAAACAAAGAGGGAAATTTAAAGAATACCTACATTTTATGAAGGGGTTTTAAACGAAAAAGAGAAATACGAAGATATAGAATAGACATAGTAGCAATTCAAGAGACTAAGCAAAAAGAAAATTTTGTAACAGAATTAGAGGAATTCATATTTTTAAATAGCGGTAATAAAACAAGTCTCTAGAACAGGTTCAAAATATTTATGAATTTAAATATACTATGACAAAATTTTGCAATAAACAACTCAGGTTTGATTTAATCTCCATCTCAATGCACTAAAAATAATGAATTTTGTTGCTATCATAAAAAAACCTCAATAAAAAGATTACAACTACACAATTCGTATAGCCTTCCATTTAGCTGCAATTTTATAACTGTATTGATTATGAAAATTTACAAGAATATTGAAGCCAAACAAAAAAACACCACAAAAACAGGGTACCTACCGGGCCAAAACTAAACTATATGAAGGCCAAGAAGGAAATCTAAAAAGACGTAATCAAAATATAAAAGAAAGATGCACGCAGCATTTTAAAGTCAAGTTGAATGGAGAATATGAAACAAGAAGTGATAGGGACGGGGAAGAAGAAAAAAGTAACGATGCTGTAGAAGAAATAGGTACTCATTCTAATGGATGAAAAGCAAATAGAACGACTGCACAACTGAAAGATATAAAAAGGATAATAATCATAAATTTTAAAAATAACAAAAGCCTAGAAGAAAATGATGTCACCATGCTGTATAAGCTTACATGTTAAATCTGGATAAAAAAGGAGATAGGTACCCAAAAACCCAACAAAAGCAGTTTTGCACCCAATGCGTTAGAAAAGTTTAAAAAAATTCATTATAGGGATAGTTGACCTGAAACTGATATTGCATCAAAGTTCAAGAGGACACTTCTTGACAGATACATTAAAGAATAGACTGCGAAAATGTAAACAGTTACTCTCTCGGTACGCTGATAACAATCATTGAAAAATTGTATCTACGAGGGGAACTAGAAAAGTTATCTACCTAACTATGAAACGAATTACATACGGTTTTTTAAATAATTTTATTTTTTAATATAATCTCCCCCAACTTCAACGCACTTATGCCATTTGTCCTTCAAAGAGTTAATGCCCGTTGAAAAAAAAGATTCTTCTTGGGTCTCAAAATAGTCCTTGACTGCCTCTTTCAAATGCTCGTCTGTTTCAAAACGACGCCCTCTGAGATTCTTTTTAGGTTTCTGAATAGATAGAAGTCGTACGGTGCCAGATCCGGACTATAAGTTGGATGGTTTAGCTCAATAAAGCGGAATTCCTGCAGAATTGGTTTGATTTTGGCGGCCTTATGCACGGTCGCGTTGTCATGAAGAATGAGCGATTCACCTTGTGATAAATTTGGACGTTCTTTGACAATAGCTGTACACAGCTTTTTGAGGGTGTTACCATAAACCTCTGCAGTGATTGTA
Organism: Agriotes lineatus; assembly: GCA_940337035.1. Classification (NCBI taxonomy): domain Eukaryota; kingdom Metazoa; phylum Arthropoda; class Insecta; order Coleoptera; family Elateridae; genus Agriotes; species Agriotes lineatus. The sequence goes on from OW679202.1 coordinate 63,913,464, forward strand.
GAGCCTTTAGGCATATATTCAATTAAAAGAATACCTTGCATGTCCCAAAAGATGGTTGCCATGAGTTTTCCAGCTGAAGATTGCGTGCGGGCCTTCTTTGGGGAGGAGACCCCTTATGCACCCATTGCATAGACTCTAATTTCGTCTCAGGGTCCCAGTGATGTACCCAAGTCTCATCACCAGTCACTATCCTCATTAAGAAGTCGGGATCCGCTTCCAAAGATTCCAAATTGTTTCTACAAATTTTCTGTCTACGCAACTTTGCTCAGGAGACAATAATCTGGGAACCCACCTTGCTGAAACTTTACTCATGGCCAGTTTGTCGTGAAATATTGTCAAAACGCTAGGTTCGGATATTTCCAATGCTGTAGTAATGGTGAAGACTTTTATACTGCGATTCTCAAGAACCATGGCTTCCACTTTCTTGTACGTTTCAACATTTGTCGCTTCTGCAGGTCTTCCACTTCTGGGATCATCTTCTATAGATTCCCGTCCCCACCGAAATTGTTTTGACCAAAATTTAATTGAGAAATATGACGGAGCATCGTCTCCATACACCGCAATCATTCGTTCGCGAATCTTTTTCGGATTGTTGCCTTTCTTTGTAAGGAATTTTAATACACTTCGATGCTTTAATTTCAAAAGACTCATTTTTAGACACAAAACACTCCACAAAATATAAAATTACTGGCGGATATGAATCAAATTTTTCATGCAACAATGAAAGACTTGTCACTGTTTGACATTACAAGCTGAAGCTTATCAATTGTTTCTATCATGGCTAGGTAGATAATTTTTCTAGTTTCCCTCGTATCAACAAAAAAGTTTTCACAATAGAAGAAACATTTAATAAACAAAATGACAGCTTCGGTAACAGTCTAGTGGGGTGTCTCTTATGAAATAATTTTATAAAAAAGGCGTAAAAATATCTTCTATAGTTCATCAAGCAGCCATCTCCAAGTAAAAAGTAGAATAAGCTACAGGTATTTCAAGTGACTGTGCATAAAACAAAAGTGACGCTGTTCTGTTCCATTCAATCAGAAGTTTGGCCTTCGTCTTGCCCTGATCTGAATCTTCAGGATTATAAATTGTAGTTTATTTTGGAAAGCACAGTTTGCGCTACGAAGCATTCAGTTATTCAGTCCCTTAAGAAAAGTCTTGTAGCTGCAGTGGCCCAGTTTTCAATAGATGTGATGCATAATGCAATCGTTTTAGGGATACAGTCAGACCTCGGCATTCGCAGGGGGTTACGTTCCAGAAGAATGCCGCGAAACGCAAACTGCGATGCACAACTAAACACATAAATGATATAAAAACGGGGTTAGGTTCTATAAACTAGATTTATTTATACTATGCAACCTCAAAAAATTCAAAGATACATAAACATGCGTATACAAACTAAAATTCCATACGTAACATAAGTCTGCCACTTGAATCTCGAGCTCGAATGTAAATAGTTCAATAAAGACATTATTATTATTATTATTATTATTTGTTTATTCAGGTTATAATTTTACAATTTATTTCAAGTGCAATTTGGTAATAAGAGATTCAAAGAAATAGGCTCGATAAGTGTGTTTACAAGTTGGTGATAAATAATGTTATTTAGGTGTTCATGACAAACCGCATACGTCTGCTTTATTTACTTACGGCCGGTCTTATGAAGGTTGCTAACCTGACGTTAACTTTAAATCGCTGTTAAAATAAACAAAATCTCATCAAAACGTTGGTGCTTATGACATAGTATTCATTAGTAAACAAATTTTTATGCACTTTTGTTTATTTTAACAGCAAATTAAAGTTAACGTCAGATTAGTGGCCTTCATAAGACCGGCTGTTAGTGTGTGAAAGTTGAAACAGTTAACGTTGGCAATTCCATCCGCGAACGGCAAAGCAAATATCCACGAACGGCAAAGAAAAGGAAACACAAAGGTGCCTTGCGTAAAATCAAATGAGCGAACCGCAAAGCCGCGAACGGCGAGGTCTGACTGCATATATCACGGCTTTAAATAAAATGTGATTTATAGCTAGCTGCATATGTGTTTCGTCCAAATATGTATTTTTTAACATATACATTTGTTTTCAAATTGACTAGAATTCCTGTAACAATACTTATGGCAAGAGCAGGCCGTATACAGGCCGCACAGTCCAGTTTAGCGTTTGCCAAATGCGAACAATGGCTTAGGCTTAAATGCTCGTAAGAATTAAAATACTTGTTATATTATAAATATTACTACAAATGACTCAGTTTACAAACACATACATATTTCTAACACTGACCGTGTATCATTTGACCTTTTTTTTAATCTTGAAACTAACTCTTTAACTGTATACTGCCGTCATAAGCAAGAAGGCAGTATCTACAAAAAACACGTTTCAAGATAAATGGTGAAACTTAACTTGTTGATATTTCATCACCATGCGGTACATGATCGTGGATTTTTTGTATTATAAGTATGAATTTAGTTGTGTTTTATATAAAAAGAAATAATATTCACCATTTATATCGAAAATAAAGTAATTGTAGCGAGAACATGTAGATACTGCCGTGCTTGTTAATTCATGCTCGACAGATTACACAGTTGGCCGTATCTACACACTTGCGACCACGAAAACAGACAATAAAGACGGTATCTAAGAAAACAAAAGAAGAAGGCGGCTTCTACACGCAGATACCGCTTTTTACTTTTGCATTTTGCACATTCCGCCTTCTTGCTGTTTATAAGTAACAACATTTCGGTACACTGCCTATTTTCCATCTGAAAATCATAGTTACAGTGCAGATATCGATTTGTTACTTATCTAAAATTATTGGAATTTTGTACCGATTCCAACGATACCAATAACTCAATTTCGAATGTTTTTTAGATACCGCCTTCTTGTTTATGACGGCAGTATAATTATATGCACCTGTAAGCCAACTGATTACTCAAACACTGTGCATCTCACATAACGCTAATCGTCAAAATCTAAAATTAAATTTTAATATGTCTAAATACTATCTGTAACCGTGACCATGTAACTAAAAATATAATGAAGTTCCTTTATATATTCTAATAAAATTCTGTATTACTTTTTAATCATTTTAATATCAATATGATGGAATTAATTTGATGAAAAAGTTCAAATTAACCTCTTTAAACATCCACTGTATTTGTTTGTTGTAATTTTCCCATCAAAACAAACTTCTGAAAATGACGCAACATTCTTAAAACCATCCTATATCTCATACATATACTACAACATATAATTAAAATATTTTATTGCAGCGATATAATACATTTATTATTCAAAGTTAATAAAACTACAAATAACTTCAAATTATTCATAAACCACAGAAATGGAATGATTTGAACAAACAACCAAAGAAATACAAATACAGATCAAAATTCTTTCGTCTAGTAAATATATTAAATACTGTAAAACTAGCAGACTCAACAAATTTATAATATACATAATGGAAAGCACATCTTAAAGCGCATATAAATATTAAACTGAACATTCTAAAGCTACTTTCAAAAAATCTTCAAATGCTATAGTGATAACTCCTTTCGTTTCACTGTCTCGCATTCTGAATGCTTCTGTAAAGCGCTGTATCTGTACACAAATCACAATAAATTGATCGACAGACATTTTTTGATGGTTCTGAAGATCACTTTTTGATAAAAGAAGTTTTATAAAATCTGGAGAAAATCGGAAACCCATTTGTTGCAGAGCTGAAAATAAATCGGTTAAAAGTTCGGTTTTCATTCTTAAGTACTTATACCTTGAGCTAACTCAACTTCCTCAATGTGTCCAGACTGATCACGATCATATGTGCGAAATACACCTAACCATTGGTTAATATATGTATACAACTGTTCGAATTCATTAACATCGATAGTTCCAGTTTTATCTTTATCGAACATTCCGATCATTAACTGACATGCAACATCCGAAAAGTTTTTGCCTTGTGCGTTAATGAGGGCAGCTTTTAGTTCCTGAGCGTTAATTTCTCCAGAACGGTCTTTATCTACAGATACAAACCACTGTTGGGTCTGTGGGTTTCCACCAGTATTGGGATAACCTCCATAGGGCTGTCCACCGCCAGGATATGCCTGCCCACCGCCAGGATATGCCTGCCCACCGCCAGGATATGCCTGCCCACCGCCAGGATGTGCCTGCCCACCATATCCACCGCCCCCAGGATTCTAAATAAATATAATTATACGCTGACTTTGAATTTAACATAATATTATACTTACAGGATACATTTTTCCCAAGTTATTTAAGAACACTGATGAAGACAGGAAATGTTAGGTTATTGCCAAGGACTACAAAAATCTGGTAAATGTAATCTTGGAAAATTTACGATCCAAACGTAATCTAAGAAGCTTGTATGACTAATATAATGATTAACACATGTTTATTTAGAACTTATGGGGTTTTAACGTAATTTAAAAAAATTATGACATTTTGTATACTTTGACAGCACGAACTGTCAAATGGTGCATTATGGTATTATTATTATGAACATCTACAATATACAAGCTGTTTCATAAAAGAGTCAACGGCTTATCAACCTACCAAAAAATATCATAACAAAAAGTACGATATTAAAGTTAGCAAATCAATACCTAGCCTCGCCTGACGTTCGAAATATAGTATAATTTAAGTTGCACTATCAAAACTTCCGACTGTAGTAAAAAAGTATAGATAATAATAAGAAATATTAGAATTAGTGAACAAAACTAGGTAATAAAAACAACAGTGTGCTTATAAGAAAGAAAGAGCAATCCCAATACCAAAACAGTTCTGAACTTGAAACTTACTTGGCCTATCTCTTTTATTTGTAATGTACCCCAAAATTGCAGTTAAAACATACCAAAACTAAGAAATATAATTTTGTGTAAAGTGCCACATCAACTTAGCATTTCCTTTAATATTACTGTAAATTTCCAGTGATTGAAATAAAAATTGACCTTTCTGTAATTTTTTTAGGATTACAAAAATGTTTTTCAATAAGTGAATGTTTTTTTAATTTTTCACTTTCTTTTACAATAAAGGAAGTATTGGATTCACCCCAAAAATTCGAAATTGAGTATTCAACAGATCTTCACGTTTTAGAGTCCCCTGAACCCAAAAAACATGTTTTTTGTCATTGGTCATTTAATCATACAGGTCGTTTCCATAGTTACAAATGGGACCAATAGATTAGAGCGTGTATTTTACAAGTTAACCTAGGAATTATTACTTGTCAAAAAGACAATTAAAAGTTATCCTAATATATACCACTAAAGAAAAGATACGACACACAAGTTGTTCCTACGTATCTACTTTTTAGTTGCATACCTACATTCCGATAACAAAATTAAAGTTTCTCATTAGCAAGTACCTAATTCAAATTCGTATGTTAACTCGTAAAATAAACGTTCTAATCTATTGATATCATTGGTAACTATGGAAGTGCCCTGTATGATTAAATGTTGCCATAGAAACGAAACTACTATGTTAACTATTAAAATAAATTCACTGTATAAGTCTTGTGTACTATCTAGATGCGACAGCAAGCTTTTGAAGAAAATCGCATAACCGGAAGCATGTGTTTACTGTTATGATTTTTCAGTTTTTACTTCTTTTTACGATAAAGGAAGTATTGGATTCACCCCAAAAATTCGAAATTGAGTTTTCAACAGATCTTCCCCTGATCCCAAAAAACATATTTTTTCATTGGTCTGTCTGTGTGTCTGTCTGTCTGTGTGTCTGTCTGTCTGTGATCAGAATATCTCAAAAATAAAAAGAGATATGCCGTTGGAACTTCATATATAAGTTTTGCGTACTATGTAGATGAGACAGCAAGCTTTTTAAGAAAATCGCATAACCGGAAGTGTTTACTCTTGGGATTTTTCAGTTTTTTTCGATTTTTTCAAAACGGCTCTAACGATATTTTTCAAACTTTATATTTTTATTACATTTTTAATGTGTATTTATGTGAGATAGGTGATTTTCCAGTTGAATACTTTTAAAGTGGGCTTCTCTTGTTTTTTTTCTATTTTTTTTATTAACTCCTATTTTAAATAGAACACCCGGTATATTATTACATTTTTGAATTCAGCTTGAATTTTAGAGAAAATTTGTCTCTTCGACCGCTCTATTTTGTACGTTTTTATAAAATTTGTAATTTTTGAAAATTTTTGACAAATGCTTAAAAATAAAAAATGAAATTATTGACTAATTATAAGATCACTGTAAAAGGAAGTTGTGTGAGTGTATCACACCAGATTTTTTTTATTTGTTAAAAAACGGCTCTAACAATTTTTTTCAAACTTTACATTTTTGTTACATGTATTGATGTGAGATAGGTGATTTTCCAGTTGAATACTTCTAAAATGGGTTTCTTTTGTTTTTTCTGTTTTTTATTAACTCCTATTTTAAATAGAACACCCGGTATATTATTTTTGAATTTGCAATTTTTGGAAATTTTTGATAAATGCTTAAAAATGAAAATAAAATTTTTGGCTTATTGTAAGATCACTGTAAAAGGAAGTTGTGTCCGTGTATCGCACCAGATTTTTTAATTACATGGGAAGCAAGACCAAGAGGGAAACCAGAAGAGAAAGACCGAAACAAACGTAGAAGAGCTCAGTAGAATTGTAAAGGTAAAGTAACCAAGAAAAGTAGATGGCACCTCAACACCTTAGAGCACAAAAAGACGGATTATGTATGTATATATGTAATTTTAGCCACTTGCAGAATTCGTTAAAGGGAACGACTTCTTTATTTACGACTTTCTCGAAAACGATACTTTTGGTCGATATCCCCCCTCCAAAATTGACAAGTCAATCGTATCCTTTATTTATTTATAACTAGATATAAAATGATTATGATAAACATAGTTTTGCCAAGAAAAACGGATTTGTGAGTTGTGACAGATAAAAGTGAAAGTTAAAATTAAAACACCTGTTTCTATAACAACATGTATATGCGACCTTTTATATTGAATTATATAACCTTGGTATAAGATGCAGAAAGAGTAGTTTATGCAAGGGTGAGTGAATGTTCTCATCATAACTTTCTGCAGTCTAAACGTTTTCAATTCTGGTTGGATATCCGAAAAGGTTACACTTTTTCACATAAAGAAGATACTTTTGCTTAGAATCTCTGAGAACGGTAGTTTTCGAGAAATGCCAACTTAAAAAATTGAAATTTGCTGCTTCAACAATGCACTTTTCTATTGCCTTTCTGGAGACTACATATTTGTTTATTTTGACAAACACGTCCCTTGAATAGTGGCAGTCAATTTTGAAACACCCTATATGTTAAATCTAAAGTCTACCAGTATAGGTATGGGGGAACCGCTGATGTTTGTAAATGCAGAATATAATTAATTTACGAGAAGAAATGGAATAAACACC
>OW679202.1:63920957-64089401 GCA_940337035.1 Agriotes lineatus
CTATAGCAAACCGCCACTAGCTCTGTCGTGATGCTACCTTTAATAAACAAAATCTATTGAAAACGGGTCAAAGAAATACCAAAGAATTTATTGTTTAGATGGTTGCAAAAATATGTAATTTAGAAACAGTTTTTTTAGAAAAATGATGTTACTGTTATATAAATATATTGAAATATTTATTTTAATTGATTAATTGATTAATAGTAAATCTTTTTTTGTATACTGGTTAGTAGCCACTATCCACCAGCTTAGCAACGAGTCCGATAGGTATATTTTTATGGCCTAGGCCGGTACCTGCCTTTTGATAGTTTGTGATAAACTTTGTTATTGTTTTTCATCATAACTACTTACCTACTTAATTAAACATTTAAAAAGTAATGTTACGATATTTTTTTGTGGTTCAAGTTCTTAATACTTAGTACTGAATTAACATGTTACTAAGGAGCGGGTGTCTTAAAAAGAATTACATCTAGTATGCTTTGTATTTCCCAGAATGCAATACCAATAACAATCTAGTGGCACGTAACAATTTACATGCAAACAAAATTCAAAACCTACTAGATGTAATTTGTTTAAGACACACGGTATTATAGTAATTACATACAAAGGTTTTCTAAAATAAATTTCACCGATTTTTTTTTTGATCAATGTAAGCCTACTTGATTAAAATGTGAAAACAATAAATTTTATTGGTATTTTCTATTTAATTATACGTTATCTTACTACGTTGACAAGAGAAGAAGAAATTCTATTCAGTAACCTAAAATTCCAATATGGCGCCCATTTAACTTAAGGAAGTTGATACGGCTACCTGAAAAGCAGCTATCTTGAATTTTTGTTCGACATAAATTTTAAATTGGTCTCATCGTAAACCGTGACTATGATATAAAACTTTCTTCGTATCTCTTATACTTACGAAGATATTTGACATACAAGAAAATGACAGTATTTAGTTTTTTTAAATAACTTCTGACGGATTCGACATTTTGAACTTTTTCAAACAGATTTTAAATCAGCATATAAAACTGGAAAACATTTCACATTTAACTAAATCTCCATCTTCAATGATAAGAAAGTTGCCCGTGCAATCCCACTCGATCTGGGACACAATGTATTCAGTCCAAAAATATTTATCAGAAGAAGGAAGAAACCTAATTAGCGGAGATGATAGACGAATAAAATTGACATAGACAGCACTTGGTAAACACAGAAAACAAGTACCTATTTAATACTAACCTACCACAACCAAAATATTTAAAGACAAAAGTATACAATCAGTGCATACTGTCAATACTAACCTGAAAATCAGAAACGTGGATCTTAAAAAGACAATGGAAAGAGCCATTTTAGGAGTGAGACTACATGACCCAATAAGAAAAGAAAATATAAGAAGCAGATCAAAAGTAGATGTGGCTTGTCGCATCGCCAGCCTAAAATAGCAATGGGATGGCCACTTAACAAAAACGCAAGACAACAGGTAAACTAAGAAAGTTACCGAAAGGAGACCGCGGCAAGGAAGAAGAAATCGCGGAAAACCAAGAATTATATGACAGGACGACATAGAAAATATACCAGGAAAACTATAGCTGATCCGCTGCAGACCGCATAACAGGAAAGGAACTTAAGGAGACATAGAGAAAACAGAGAGCATTGTGAACTCAAATGTGTTTGTGCCACGAGAAATGCAACGTTCCAGCATGCAGCCCAAGTGCGTACTTGTCCATTTCCTGGTGTAATGGCTGACGGCTACGTGAATTTGGCAGTATGAAAAGTGAAGTTCACAAGGTAACATTTGCTGAAGCAGGCGTCTCCTTGAGCGTTTATATTTGAAGTGAACGCATTATTCACGGTGTACACGTAAGTACACCATTGTTACCATAATTGTTCATAATGCGTTTGGAGGCGCTAATTCACGCCTCACCCAAGAGAACATTTGCGTGTTTTGCGTGTTTTTATGTTTTTTGTGTTTTCATATATTTTTATTTGTGTTTTGCAGTCAATACATTGATGTAAACATATTTAGTAGTTTTGTACATTGTTTAAAGTTTAGTTTCAATCGACAACGCTACAACGGGGAACCAGATTCCTGTTTTGGCAGATAGTGATTTTCATAAGCCACGAACTAAGATATTAAGCGAGTTTCATGTTCACTGAGCTAGCTAACCGGATAAAAAGGACAAATAATTATTTTAATATTACGACGTGCGAGACGTTTAGTTCAAATTTAATGTATCTACGGAGGGGTAAACAAACGCCGCAGTTCAAACTTGCTCAGCCAGACTTTTTGTAGAATATTTGTTGGGAGTTTGAAAGGAAATAAAAAAGCATTCAAATTCCTTGTATAACTTTTTGTGATTTGCAAATTTGAATTTTACGACATGATAACTTTGTCTATCGTCATATTAAAAGCCTTTATTTTAAATTTATTATCTGAATTTTATAACGCTGTCTTCACAACTTTCGTCGTGAAATCTCTTTTTATTTCCCATTTTCTGAGCGCACATCTCTTTCTTAACGACAACATCTAGTGGGATTTCATTTTAAAGCAATTTCTCATTTAACTTAATTATAATAGTGTTTAATTCTCGAAGAAATTTCTTCAGGGATTGTAAATTGTGTGTAGCAAACCTCCAATATTCACGGTTTATGGGACTCTTTTGTGATCAATCTTCAACATCTTAATACGTGGTTGTGATCCCCGGCTCCCCAGTCTGGCTCTGAATATTAACAACGAAAGACATAAAAAGAAACCTATACATTGCAGAGAATTTTAACAGTAGAATAAGAAAAAAGACATAAGATTAACCACTCCACATGTTAGTCGTAGACTTCGAGAAGACATTCGGCACAATCGAAAGCTGGGCAACAATTAACGAGACCAAAATGTGTCGAATTGACTATAGATACGCACTCTTAACCAAAACCTGTACTTCAGATATTAGAAGACACTAACCCTATTCCAATTAACAGAGGCGCCAGTCGAGGAGACTCAATATCTCCAAAAACCAGATTGGAGGATACATTATAACCTTAAAATGGTACAACACGGATATAAACATGGCGAATGCCACTTGAACCTACGCTTCGCAGACGATATTGTAGTATTATCAGATAACATGCTTGACCTAGAAATAATGTTAAGACAAATGCAAGCGGCTACAGAGAGAATAGGGCTGAAAATTTACATCTCAAAAGCAAAAAGGTCGTATACGTGTAGACGTTGTAGATGACTACATATACAGTGTGTCCCACATTGAGTGAGATTGCATGAGTAACTTTCTTATCATTGAAGATCGAGATTTGGTTAAATGGAAATTTTTTGCAGTTTTATATGCTGATTTAAAATCTCTTTGAAAAAGTTCAAAATGTCGAATTCGTCAGAAATTATTTAAAAAAACTAAAAACTGTCATTTCCTTGTATGTCAAATATCTTCGTTAAGTATAAGAGATACGAAAAAAAGTTTTATGAAAGTCACTGTTTTCGATGAGACCAATTTAAAATTGGTGTCAAACAAAAATTGAAGATGGCTGCTTTTTAGGTACTCGTATCAACTTCCTTAAGTCACATTGGACTTTTAGGTTACCGAATAGAATTTTTTATTCTCTTTTCAACGATGGCGTATGATTGAATCAAAAATACCAGTAAAATTAATTGTTTTACATTTTAATCAAGTAGGCTTACATGTAGGTAACATTTTTTCACTTGCTTCCTACAAAAATCGTTTTGTGCAAGATGACATAAAATAATCCACTCAATAATATTTTGGCACAATTACTGTCCATCCTACATAAAAATCATAGCTACGTACCTGAAAAGTATAGAATATTAGAATTCAATAAGTACTTGCTTTATTCTATCCTTAATGCTGTTTAGGGTGCCCACGCCTAACCCCTTTTTAGTTTAGTTTGTATTGTTGTTTAGAGGAATGAATTCAAAATGGAAGTTACAAGGTTCCGAATAATGAGTTATATACTCAAAAGCTCGTAACTTTCATTTTGAATCGCTCCTACGTTATTAGTAGATACTTTCCAATTTTATTTAAGAAGGTTATAAGATCAATCTGCGAGTGGCAATACTAGCGCTCTCTATTGGAAGCACGTTACACTGCTATTGAATAAAATGCGGGTAAATACTAAAATTCAAATCTAACGCGAGGCACATCGAGTGCTAACGCGATTTTTACAAAAGCAACAATAAATTGTAATAGCTTGAATGTTATAGGTACTCGCATCTACTCCGGACACCTCAATCTTACTCAGTTTTTTGAGACGATAGTGATTTATTTGTCCATACAGTTAAGTTTTAAAATAAAACCATCTGTAAAGGGTTTTACTGAGAAATTTCCACGCAAGTGGACGTTGTGACACTAAACAATTTTAAAATAAAAGGAGACTGGTTTTGTAAAAGTCAAGGGAACTAGTACCAATCAACTTCAACTTACCGGTGCACTAAATGATCTGGAAATTGTCTCGCAGTATAATTACCTTGTATCAGTTATATGCAGAGATGGTGACTGTATGCCGGAAATTACAAGACGTACCAGAATGGTTAAGAACGCAATGTCGGGGTTAAATAAGATCTGGAAGGATCGAGGAATTGTAAATTCAGTTAAAATGCGCTTAGCCAGATCCCTGATTTTTCCCATATTTCTTTACGGAGCCGAAACATGGACTCTGCGGGTCAAAGACAAGAAAAAAATTGATGCTCTTGAGATGTGGGGTATGGATACATGTGCTGCGAATTCCATGGGCACCTCTGCGAACTAACCTATTTATTTTACAAGAACTGAATGTTAAAACAAGGCTGACCACAATATGTATTTAAATTTAGACCGAGAGGTAGCTCACCAATACGTTGGGCCAATGTGATACAACATATCATCTGACCAACATTACACGAAGCACTACACAACGGCGAAGACCGTAAGAGATGGAAAGACATTATACGTGAAAGAGTTCTATCCATCACAACTCTCATTAATGAGGATGACGAAATATAGAGAGAGATTCGAAAAGCAATATAAATAAATACAGCAAATATTTTTCAGTTTGCACATCTACCTAGCATTCGGGAGGTCGTGGGTTCGATTCCATAATGTAATCTTCATTTTCGACCATACATTTTCAAACTTTTCTGGCAATTTTTTAACTAAGATCTTTTTAATGCATTTAAATTTTATCTTGAAAAGACTTTGGATATTATTGACAGCTGTCAAAATGAATTGTTAGTCTGTACATGAGACGTCCCCACTCCATTGCGTAGTTGAATGGGCAAACCAAAGATCGGTGGCTGTTTAGGAGCCAGCAATGGCAAACGTAAGTAGTAAAACGGACCGAGAAATGCATGAAAGAAAATGGTGGCCACATTAAAGATACTGTGTTCCATATTTAGGCTAAACAAATATTAATGCTAATACAATTGTAATTTTATTCGCTAATATACAGGGACCGGCAGAAAAACCGGACGGTTTTGAAATGGTGTTTACGTTTTTCCTATTTGAGGTTGGCGACGTAGAAAAAGACAATTGGTTGCTTCAATCTACGCCATTTAATTTAGTGACAGCTACAATGCAACAGTGGAAACCAAGCCACCGTGCTTTCGTAGTAGAAACCTACTTTAAAACTGGTGATTCTGTAGTCAATACTCAGCGATTGTTCCGAAGAGAGTTCAATATCGGTCGTCATGGTGCTATACCCAGCCGAAATGCAATAATGCGCTGGGTCAGAAATGGTACTGAGGGCCATGAGAGATTTCCGAACACGGCTGCAGCACTGTGTCAGAAATGGCGGTCGTCACTTATCAGATATAATTTTCAAATAAAGTAAATAATGTTGTTGTAATTTTGTAATTTTTGCAATTAAAGATATATTTTAGTAAATGGCAATTCTTTTTCTCTCATTTTTCGTAATATAAATCTATGTTGTTGTAATTTTGTAATTTTTGCAACCATTTCAAAACCGTCCGGTTTTTCTGCCGGTCCCTGTACAATAAAAGTTATTATAAACGAAAATGGGACCCAGCAGATACAAGGTAAATGTTGTAAAAGAGAAAAAATGTCAACAATAAATTCGTTGTATTTAAGACAGCCCCATCTCTCCTATGCGAGAGGTACTCCGTGGCCGAGTACAACAAACTGGCGGTTTACTTATGGGCTACCGCCAATCGTTGAAATAGCATTTGCAGGCGCTAAAGTTCGAATTCCACCGCCACTAATGTTTTTGTATTTGAAACTTGCGTAGTTTGCATTATTAAGTGTTTTCTTTTTATTGTTTCAGTATTATTATGAACGTGAAGATATTTTTACTCCTTTTAACTCCTTTGATTTTTAAAATTGATTGGTGTCATAAAGTCCACTTGCGGAGAAATTTTGGAGTAAAGCCCTTTACAGATTTTTTTCTTGTGTTATTGTCAACAGTTAAAGCAAAGAATATATATACGGGAAGAAGGACAGCCTATGGGTTATTAGCGTATTATTTAAAAGCTCCTCAGTTCTTGCCTGGCCCTCAAGCAGCCGCCGCCAGTACTAATGAACTTGTTGACGGCTACGGTCGGAGACGCATTTACAGATTCCTGTCGAATTTTTCCCAAGAACACGTCTCAGCGTTGCTAGATTGCAAGGAAGTTACAGAGTTATGATTTTAACAGCTATTTGTATAAGAGCGAAATTGGCAATTTGATTTTGCGCTCAAAATATACACAAGATTTTATACAGAGTGGGGTCATTTTCGAGGTGCCACCATTGGCATCTCGGAAACGGTAAGAGATACAACTTCGGTCAAATGGGGAAAAAGGTGCACATTTATGAGGCCAATTTATTGACGCTTCTGTTTTTCCGAAAAAAACGCATAGCCTACTTGTTATAATCGAAAAACTGAAACTGGTCGATTTTTTCAACCATGCATAACTTTTTTATTATTTCATATAATTTTAATTTTCAAAAAAGAGCTTGTAGGGAATTGTAGGCTCTACAGAATAGGCCTACTTTAATATTTTCTGATTCGTAATTTTCGAGGTACAGCCCAAACTTACATTTTTTTAAATGGAACGGATATCAAAATTTTGCATCATTGGAAAGCTTTTTTTTTCCTTTTCAATCATGTATAATTTCACATACTTATTTTCACAAACTTTTAAAATATTTCATAAAAAACTTTTTAATCTAGTGTGCCTTGACTGTGTTAGTTGTAAAAACAAATGAATAGTGTGCTCTGGTTGCTATGTAACAAAACAAAAGACAATTTTCAGTAAAAACTTTGTAAACATACTGCAATAAGAAATAATAAGCTACTAACTACTCAAAGTTTAATCATATGCTCAAAATAATAGTTATTATTAGTGACTTTTATTTGATACTTTTTCCACAAATATTAAAGTTATGAAAATAGGTTTTTTGGTCAGTTCTATAGTAAATAAGTCAATAGTCAATAGGTCGTTACCTACTTTCGATTAATTCTTCATTAGCATCGTTCCTTACTGATGTGCTTTCCTGATAAGACGTGTACCATTCCTTAGGCTAATTAACAGGACAGCTCATAAGAATTTCTTCTGAAAATTCACATTCAGTTGTGCTGAAGTTGTCTTCAGTGTTGTCGTACTCTTTTGACGTTTTCTTTTCCGAAATTGATCACTCGAACGCTTAATCTTAATCATGGTTAATTCGTGCGTATATTTTGAATGTAAGCGAAATCGCAGAACCAACTGCGATTTAAGCTTTTTTCGTTTTCCTATAGAAAAAGAAAGACGCGATTTGTTGTTGATTAATTGTGGCAATCCACAGCTTTTCACGTTATCTGAAGAACAATTACGTGAAAGAACTGTGTGTGCATGCATTTTTCCGAAAAGCAGTTTATGAATTCAAGAAAAAATAGGCTGAGTCATAATGCTGTTTCCTTAAATTACAAAACTGCCATGCAACCTGACCACGCAACATCGCCAGTGTCGCCCAAAGAACTCGCATTTAAAAAAGAGATCATGCCAAGGGTCTATGGTAAAGCGACGTCTTGTTCGGGCTCTTTTCATTTGGATGAAGATCATATTGCTTCGCATATGCAATTAGATGCAGATACCATACCGGATTCGTCTATGATACAGGTTAGTTCCTTTAAAAATGCCCGTTCTGTATACAGTGTGGTGATAACGTCCCGCACAAAATTCATTATTTTCTTATTTAATGTTTTTTGGGAAAACCCCGAAACACGTCATTTTATTTTCTAAAAAGACTCAATTTTCCCCCTTATTTTGATAGATCTCCTCACCAGTTAAATGATGATGTAAAAAAAATTAGTGCCCCTCGTAGGTAACAATTGTTTTGAGAAAAATACACATGAAGTTCAAACAATTCAGAATTTATTTTTAATGAAAATAAGAGCTATGACAAAAACTACCTAATTTTGATTTAAAACATTTACCACTGTTTCACAAATGTGTCAAAGTCAACAATTTAACGTTTCTAAGGAAACAGATGTGGTGCGTTATTTTAATTTAAAAAAATTCTGAATTTTTTGAACTTTATGTGTATTTTTCTCAAAAAATTTTTATGTGTTGTACTAATTTTTTATATCACCATTTAACTGGCGAGATCTATCAACATAAGGGAGGAAAATGGGATTTCCATTTGAAAAAATTAATAATGAAGTCAGAAACAAAAGCCTCCCTCCCCCTTCTATTTTTGAAAAATTAATTGTTTATTCTAATTGTCGTTACTATTTTGCTTCAAAGAATCAGAAAATAGAAAGATCGAATTTTTATGCCATACAAAATATGATTTTCAGGGACTTCGAAAATTTCACCTAATCATGTTAGGAGGCGGGGTTTTACAATAGCGCTCAAGCAGCCGTTTTGAGGAAAATAACTATACTGTTAAATGCAAAAGAAAATATGAACAATTTCCAGTATGGGAAAGTCTAGGGATGGTGCCATGTCCACTTTTTAAAGAATAACATTGACGTGTCAGGGTTTTCGCCAAAAAACATTAAATAACAAAATTATTAATTAAATTAAATAGTTCTGCTGTGCTACATCAAAAAATTGCAAAACTGCGAAGACAAGTGGCGGCAAAAAATTCACAAATTTAGCCGTATGAAGAAGCAATGTGCACGAAAGGGGGCTAATTTAGATGCATTGGGCTTGAAACCAAAAACCGTTCGCGTCTTTGTAAATATGCAACTTTCTCACAAATCTAAACAACCTTGGACAGAAGCTGAAAAAGAATTGACCTTAAATATGTACCACAAATCTCCAGCCCTCTACTTTTTTGTGAGAGAAAAATTAAAATTTACTATGCCCTCCAAATCTACAATAGTTTCATGGTTAAGGTTAAACCAACTTAATACAGGCACCAGTACGGAACTAATGAAAAAACTGGCTGTTAAAGTTAACAGCATGACCGATGATGAAAAACAGTATTACTTGACGAAATGCATTTAAAGAAAGGTCTAGAATATAATCCAGGCCAAGATATGATTGAAGGTTTCGAGGATTTAGGACATCTTGGACGGAAAAGCAAAATCGCTAGTCATGCACTAGTATTTATGGCAAGAGGACTTATTCACAAATGGAAGATTCCTGTCAGCTTTTAATGTTTCTTCAGGTACCATTAAACATGGAGAGCTATCTTCCCTCATTATCAAACACATCGAAGAGTTACAAAGAATAGGACTTAAAGTGCGTGCTGTTACTAGTGACCAAGTTGCTACAAATAGAGCTGCAGTTTTAAATCTAGGAGTTACTGCAGAACAGCCGTATTTTTTGTCTGCGGCGCAAAAATTTTTGCAATATATGACGTATCAAAGGATTTTTACGTGGAGGGCAAGAAAGTTTCTTGGAAAGATATCGAAGAGGCATACAAAATAGATAAATCTTCTTGTACTGTTCGAGCAGCTGTAAAAATCACGGATGCCCACATCTACCCCAATACTTTTCAGTGAATGAGGGTTAAATTTGCAACGCAAGTGTTTTCCAACACCATGAGTGCTACGATAAGAACTGCTGTTGGAACGGGCGAGTTAAAAAGCACCAGCGCTCTGGATACTGCAGAATTAGTACAGAAAATTAACTATTTATTTGCTTAAACAGTCGAATGCTGAAAGACCGTAACCCATATGCATGTGCTCTATCCGTCAAAGTACCGCGTACTGAAAATAATTTGAAAGAGTATTTGCAGTGGGTTAAGACTTGGCAAACATATACATCTAATAACAAGGTGAACCAAGGTGTTTATTGTTTTAAGGGACTTATTTTAACCATGCAGTCAGTTATGGAGCTATGGGAAGACTTAAAACAAGAAGGGTATCGTTTCCTCCTGACCAGCAGACTAAACCAAGATCCTCTAGAAAATCTTTTCGCGGTCCTGAGGTATAGGGGAGGCAATTCTTCGAACCCCACAGTATAATCTTTCCGCCAAGCACTACAGTTCAACATGCTGGTTAAATTGCAGCATCCTACAGAGAGCTCCAACTGCGAAGTTGATGAAGATGCTGTTGTCAACATGGCGAATGTTGAAGTGCCAGAAAAAAACGTCATGGGATATGTTGAGGACATACTATATACAGTTGCTGAACAAACTGAATTAGCAGAAGATGGTGACCTCAGTTTACTCAGTGAGGTAATAGAAGTTTCAACACAACCAAATCAAGAAGCCACATTAGAATCTTGTGCGACGATATATGTAGCTGGTTATGTCATTCATAAAACGCTTTTACGCTTTAATTGTGATCAGTGTCAAAATATGTGCAGCCGTGACTCTGTAGTGCATCATAATAAACTGTTTTTACAGCAAAAAGACTATGGTGCGGGCGACTGTGTTATTTACCTAAAAAAAACCTTCAAGTATTTTAATAAAAATAGTTACAATGTTACTTGAACATTTTGAATATTATTTTAAAAATAGTAAGTCGTGTGTAAGTTTTAAGAAAACATTATTAGGATATAGTGTAAATAAAGTGAAAATTTTAGTACCAGGGTGGCTTAACGAGCAAGACACATGTTACTCTCATAAACTGTTTTTAATTAATCATTTAATTAAGTGCAAACTCCATAAAACGTTGAAATGGCTATCGCAAGATTTAAGAACTACAAACCAGTCTGGTACACGCAACAAAAAAATACAACATTTAAGTAATGTTTAAAGCTTAAAAAAATTTACGTTTATATGCTTACAGATATATTTGTGTACTTCCTATTCTTTGTAACTTTGTATATTATATTGTTTTATTGTATGTAATATTTACACCTTGAAAATCTCATCTATTTAATAGATCATTGAAATTGGCGAGAGTAAGAAATGTATAACACTTAACAAAAACGCAAGACAACAGGTGAACTAAGAAAGTTACCGAATAGAGACCGCGGTAAGGAAGAAGAAATCGCGGAAGACCAAGAATTAGATGAAAGGACGACATAGATAATATACCAGAAAAACTAAAAGACTAAGTACACAATGTCGTGCATTCGTAATAAAAAAAAAACAGTAGGACAACAAAAAGCTTTTGATCTAGTACCACCAACATAACTATGGAAGTACTTATAGAAAGAACGAATAAGCAATAAAATTGTGACAACAACAAAAATGTACAAAAACAATTTTATCTAATTAAATAGCCAGTAACAACATGAGATCTGAACAATTTACAACGAAAAGGAACTAAGACGAAAAGGAGGACTAAGTCCAGTGCTGTTCATAGTATCTATGGACGGCATAATAAAAAAATGTTCATTCGAACTAAAAAGTACATTAGGACACAGAAACTTACAGAAAGTAGTAATTTCCGAGAGATTATTTGCAAAGTACGTAGGAATATAAGCTGGAAGCGGGAAAAGGCTTACAGAAAACCCCAAAATTGTGGAATAGACCACTACTAGAAAATAGAATTAAAACAAACGAAACCTAACAAAAATCATGGTAAAAGAAGATGAACAAAAGGAACTAAAAATTAAGATAGATCATATATCTTTACAACAAGTCAAAACATTCCACTATCCAGAAGTATCGATCGAGAACAAAACCAAAACTATACTAGCCTACGTATAAACAACAACTTCATAAATAAGTAAGAATAAAATCTCAGGGTGGACAAAAATAAAAGTGTTCAAGACAATATGCATAACGTAAGGGAGTAAAAGATCAAAATGTAATATATCGAAATGAAGTAACTGTAACATGTGGAAGAAGCTTTACACAGGAATGGCTACAGTCGACGAGACATCAGGAAAACACCATAAAACCGAAATAACCTAAACCTAAACCTATTAATTACGCCTGCCTTCCTTTCATCGCCGGAGTAACCGACCAAATAAGAAAGGTCTTAGATAAGCAAAACATCGGAGTCCGCTATGGTACAATAAGAAAGGTCGAACAATTGATCTCCTCCAACAAAGATTCCTTGCCCACACTACAGACAGCAGGCGTTTACCAGATTTAATGTACTTGTGGCAAATCTTACATCGGACAAACGGGAAGAACCATCCAATGTCGAATAAAAGAGCACCAAAGTTACACTCGACTTGGAAACACACAAAAATCAGCTATCGCAGAACACGTATTAGGACCAGGAGATCACAGAATAAGTTCGACTCCGTAAACACACTAGCCAGGACTAAAAAATACTTCCCTCGTGTTATTCGTGGATCCCTAGAAATTATTAAAAATCCAAACAATTTCAACCGAGAAAATGGCTACCGCCTTAGTAGCACATGGAAGGTAGCTCTGCAAAACCAATCCAGCCATAAACAAGTTTCACGTGAGCAACCAAGCGGAAAAACGACAAGTCCCAATAACATACTAGATCTACATGACCGGCCGACGGTAGCGGCTCCTCGGTATATAACCAGGAGCAAAAGGCACCAACATCAGTCTTAAGAAAACTTCTGAAGAAGCTGACAGCATGAGCAGCGAAACGTCAAGTTCAAATCGATGACCACGGCATAACCCGGAAGAACCTACCATTAAGCGTAGCTCGGGTGATTTGCTATATACCATTATAGCAGCGCCTTATTCAACGAAGCATCATTGGTTCAGTGGTAGAATTCTCGGCTGCCACGTGGGTGGCCCGGTTTCGATTCCCGGCCGATGCATCTCTTTTAAAATTTATATTAATGAATCTCTCTTAAATTAGCGAAAGGAAGCGTAGCTCAGGTGATTCACTAGTTTTGAATAAGTGGGTGCGGACTGGTGTTCTGATACGGTTGTGGATCAAACCCATCTTGAGAGGGTGCAAAAATACACTAATCGCATCACCTTGAGAATGATAAGACTATCCTAGAAAGAGAGACAAGCTATGGCGGATCTTCCTTTATTTTCGGACCGAAAACTGGGGGGTGATATAATATTCACTTATTCTACACAATCTGTGCTCAGTTAACCTTTCGTATCTCTACCAATTATATCTTGAACATGGGCAAACCACTTCGTATCCATGAGTTTAAATTGGGAAAGAAAAATTTTAAGACATTTTTTGCTTAACGGTATTTTTGACCATTAGAATACCATGTTGGCTGATGTAGTGTGCCCAGCATCAATTAACAGTTTCAAAAAGAAGTGTGGCTAGCTTCAGTATATAATATCAATTGAAACTTATTTAAAATGTACTGTTCATTTTGCTTTTTCTCAGTATACTATTGCTGCCAACTGTATTAATTGGTGTTTTTGGTCACTATAAGTCCTAGGTCTTTAACTCTAATTTAAATAAAATAATAATAATGTCGACTATAACTGCTCGAAAAACATATTGTTATGTTTTACAATACAGAAGTTAGATAAGAAACCACTCGTCCATATGTATCTAAACAATTTTTTGGTTTTAAAGGTAAATACTTGCACATTTTTTAACAACTAAGACCATAAATCTTGATAACCACCTCGATAATTAAGACAAAAATAGATCTTGATCTTCATCACTATATTTTGGTGGCATGAATAACTGTGATTGACATTTTTAAGGTAGGTCAAATTATCGAAGAAATGCCTTCTTCTTATCTTCCTGGCATTTTATTCCATTGTTCAAGTTTTCATCTAAATGATATTTATTTACAAAGTGTAAAACTGAAACAAAAAAACACAAATAATCGTACATAACGTAATAGTTTAGACATACCGGGTGATAATGAGACTAGGGCTATGCTTATATCTTATTTATTTATGAATCGATTTAGATAACATTTTATACGAACATACTAGAGATAATTTCTGATTGACCGATAGATATAGTCAAAATGGTTGACTGTCGGTTTCACCGGAAATGATACCAACTTTGATTTTTTAAATACATCATCCTGTATTTTTTATGGTTTTCGGAATCTACAAGTCAAATTACAAAAACTAGTCTCGCCAAATTTTTATTTTTTCAAACAGATTTTTTTTTCAACTTTTATTTTTCACGATAGAAGCTGTGACTTGAAAAAATATGTTCCAATTGACTCTAGCAACTACTCATAATAGCTATTTTATCAATGAAGCCAATAACAAACCATTAATAAAAGAACAAAATTTGCTAAACACGTTTTTTAGAAAAAATCTCTTTTTTTAAATTGCACCTACCAAGGGCCACCTTGCCATTAAACAGCAAATTTAATTACCATTCTAACGATATGCATCGTGCACTACTTTATCTTTATCTAAAGTTGAAGAATAACTAATTAATTATTTTTTATAATATTTCTGTATAATACTTACGCAAATTCCGCAGCACTGTTGTATGTAATTTTAGTCGTAGATTGCGAAAAACATAAAATACATTGGGTGATCGATTTAAAAAATTAAAGTTAGTGTTATTTCCGGTGAAACCGAAAGTCGGCCATTTTGATTATACTTGTATGTCAATCCGAAATTATGTCTAATATCATTGTATCAAATTTAATCCAAATGCATTCGTAAGTAACGGAGATAGAGGCATGGCCCTGGTCTCATTGTCACCCGGTATACCTACTTTGAAGTTCAGTAATGTTCGTAGTTTGGAATATATTATAATTTTAACAAAAATGTCGAAAAGATAAAAATGAGTATTACAAAAGTGCCTGAAAGGAAATTCATTCTCATTCAGAAAGAAATAAAATATGTAAATCGTATATCTAGTCAGTTAAGATAAAAATGGAAAATTAGTAACCGACATACATTGTTCTAAGTATTCCCATTTTAACTCCGGTGGGAATTCAAGTACAAGGTTTTGAAAACAAACCTTACATTTCACATAAAGAAGTGAATGCTGTCATAGCACGACTTCTAAACCACAAAGTTGTAAGTACCCATACAATTTTAGCTTAACTTCTCAAAATACCGGCGATGGTTGTGCGAAAAAATGCTCAATGGGAAAACCACGCAAATATTAATTATACATTTATTCCATGTTTTTTATACGTTTCATCCATTAATCAAACCGTCTGCCACTGCCAACTAGGGTAGATTATGGTTATCATTAAATAAAATGAGGGTACCGCTAAAGCTGATAGAGCTTCTACATTTTCTGTATAAATAATGTTAAACAACCATCAAAATTCAAGATGATATAGCTAGCGACTACTCAATACAAAAAAAATAATGTCAAAAGTGTGTATCGCCTTCACTTCCAAATGCAGAGTGTAGTAGTGATTTGTAGTCTTGAAATATGCAATCTTAAATTTCCAAATGATTCCACATTTCCAGAAAAATGTGTAGAATACCTAGACCTAGAGCGTCTGTTGGAACTTTTGGTAAGACCAAGTGAGCAATTTTCGCTGCCACTAAACTGCAGAAAACCTATAGTTTTGAGTTCAACTGAACAAATAAAAATCTTCAAATAATTAACAAATACAGAAGAGAAATTTTGTTACGTGTAAAAAGCGTTTTTAACATTAGAATTTATTTTGTGCATAATTCTTGGCCGTGTAAAAGCGCCTTTATTTGAACTTCAGCAGCTGTTTCAGGCTGTAATTACTACAGTTATTTTTGACAATTGGTGTGATGGTGCACGCTCATAACTCCTCGACATCTTTTCCTGTTCATATTTTTATAATCACTTCACATATTTTTTTGCTTCAGATTCTCCCCTCTAGATTTTATGTTTTTGATCGTTGAGCTCTTCTTAGTTTTCAATTTCTCAATAACGATATTTACAAATTCTCTTGTTGGTTTAGCCGCAATATCTTCTTCTAGCTTCATTTGATCTTGACCTTTATTTATCCTGTTCATCTTTTTCCTCATTATTTTTCATCTTTCCTTATAATAGTATAAGATTTCCACTTTCATCTTTAATGTAAATTGCTTTTTCCCTGTATCTTTGTTTTCCCTTCTCTATGAAAATTTCCAATTTTTTTCTAACACTCATTTGGTCTTTTCCTTGCTTCCTGAATCCCATTCGATCCTCCTTGTTGGATTTTAAGTGGAATCACTTTTTTCGACGTTTCTAGAATTTCTTTAGTTTGACCGTACTACATAGTTTACAAAATCCCAAATTTCCTACTTTTCCTAACTTATCCTTCCAATTCACCAACCCACTTGGCAAGCGTTGCGTGCTACATTGCCACACGTCTCCTAAAGTTAAATATACACCTTTCGAATTTAAAAAGAAATAGATCCCAGGTGAGTAGAGATCACTTGTCAGGCCATTTTTAATTTAAATAGTTACGTGACCATTTGGAGTAGTTTTGGTACAAAAATGACGAATTTGCCTGTATATATATATTCCTTTTCAGTCATAGTACATCAGCTATTTGTCTCGTATAGTAAGTTGACACGCCCGCAACTCCGCACCGCTCTGGGCTCTAGTCGTTTTCGTCGCAGCTGCACTTTGTTTCGTCCCATGTACATTAGTTTCGCAATATAGCCCATGGGAGCGAGCGAGATATCTTCCTTGAATAATTCAAACTTTCGTCGCTCTCTCTCGTCCGCAGCTTGCCTGGCGGTTGTCACGCGAGGCAGACTGCGATTCAATTGGCTGCAGGTGCGAGCACGATTCGGGCGTTTGAGCGCGAAACTCGTCGTGGCGTCTCTTTTGACTTTAGTCAGTCTCCGGCCGTCATAAGCTCGTCTGCGAGCGTTGGCTCTTGGTAGCCGCCGTGTCTTCGGGCACGGCTTCTTGTGTTTGTGCTGTTACAGCTTGGTCCCGCTTGTTGGGTTTGACGCAAAAGGCGAGTTTGGCTTTTTGTTGTTTTGACAGATTTGACCGGTGTTTACGTGCCGTGGGTCGTGCGGTTGTTTGGTGACTCCGCGTGGGCGTGTAAAGTCGCAGTAAAGTCTCCTGTAAGGAGTTGGCGTCATCATTCAGTACCGTTGCAGCGTTGCGGCTCTCTTGCACTGCAGGCGAGCCCGACACTAACGACGCGGCCAGGCAAAACCAACAAAAAGGCGTGTGTAGTTTGTAAGATCTTTTAATTCAACTGTTTAGGCTTAATTTATCTGTATTTACTTGCTAATGCAGTGCCGCTTGGTCGATGCTATTGATAATCAAATTCATGTAACTGTTCAAGCCTAATTAGTGTATTTAGTATTCATCAAATTCATTTAACTGGTTAGGCCAAGTTTATCTATGTTTACTTGCTAACGCAGTGCCGCTTGGTCGATGCTATTAATAATCAAATTCATGTAACTGTTGAGGCCTAATTTATCTGTATTTACTTTTAAACGCAGTGCCGCTTGGTCTATGCTATTTATAATCAAATTCATGCAACTGTTCAGGCCTAATTTATATGATAATTTGCTGATTCATACCGCCCTACCAAGGCCTCTTGTAAAACTAAATTTATTCAGTTTTTCGCGCATAATTGGTGCGTTCTTTGTAGAAACATTACAAGCGTCGCTGAGGCCGCGGTAAACTAATTTTATGTGTTTGTTTAATTATAATTAGAGTTAAAGAGTCTCCCACCTGGGCTATATAGTTTAGTCCATATATGACTGTGTTTACCTCTTGTGTATCACTAACTTACATGTGGGAGACCAATAGAACGGTATCTTGAACGAGGTCTTATGATTTTCGACGAGTCTGTGCATGCCCACTTTCAGGTTACTGTGTAAAGATAAATGTATGGCTAAGCCTGAGTGTTTAAGCGTTACGAGTAAGTTGGCGACACTTGCCGCTGCAGTGTCAAGAAGTGGTGCACATTTATTTTCCATTCTCGTTGAGCTTTGGATTTCGCCAAGGTGATAAGCTAGAAGGTAAGCTCTTTTGATTTCTCGGTTTTAATCTGGGTCAAACTTTTGCATTTTCGTTTAGAACGAAGAAACCGGGTGGCGCCCTATTTAATCTTATTGTTATTTACCGCTCCTTTGGCCGTTTCCCGTAGGTAATCTTCTGAAGGGCCTTGCCTCGGTCAACTGATGTCTAGCCGGCATATCTTGTTGCGGGATGGGCAGCGGCCCTAGGTGAGTCTTTGTCCCAATTTAGTGTAATATTGTCAGCGCCGGTCGTTTAGCCTTTACGTATTTTATGTATGAGCCAGCATTTAACCAATTTATTCCGTTTTAGCTATAGTTACATTTAGCAATTAGTAGAAATTTGTGAACTTAAATTGTATATTACAATAAAATAGATCATTGCTCATAAACCGCCGTTTCGTCTCCCTGGAGGAACCGCAACCGGTGATACACAGGCGGGTAGTGTGTGTTTTCGGCTGGCAGGAGATCTTCGGGGTAGATCGGATGCTTCCTCGCGAATCTACGGAAGCTCGCGCTGCGCCGGCGTTTTGGAAGGTAGTGCTGTCAATTTTGCTATCTTGCTATTTTGACGTAATTTTTTCCGGGAGGCCTCGACGGCCGATGAAACGGGAGTGCGTTTTTAGCGCGATCGTTGGTCCTCGGACAGCGGGAAATCCGGGTTCCCTCGCTGCAGGATAGCCTCACTAGCCGTGGGAGTTTTCGTGCCTTGGAGATGTTATTTTTTCAGTGAACATGCCAAGTACGTAGCTAACTGTAATCTGAATAATTAGTAATGGTTTGCCTGCTTGCATAAATTTACAACTCGAGTGCGAGCTTTGAGTGATTTAAATTGAAAGAATTCGAGATGAAACTAGAATGTTTCGACAATCGCCTGCGGGTAGAGCAAAATTAGCTTCGAGGCGGCTTAGAACGGGCTTGAGTTCAGGGGACTGCTAAGTCTAATTAACGCCGGGTCAGCGAATATCGGAAGGGAATCGGGAATTCAAGGCAGAAGAATAAGTAAGAATTAATTCGAAATGGGTTCTGTACTTGCTTTTATACCGCTCGCTTGTTTTTCTAAGTGGGGGCGTACCAGCGCCCGGCGCATCCTCGCGCTTTCGTGAACGTGACGTCGGTCCCTGCCCGCTTATCTCTCTGACCCTTGATATGACGTGTGTAGTGATAACGCTGTTGTAGGCGACGTATAAATTTTAAATATTGTTTTAATATTTGGCAATAAAATTTTATATGGAGGCAAGCGTTACATATGCCCTTCCAGTCGGGGGAAATCTATAATCCGTGGGCGTCTTCTCTACACCGTGGGGGAACACCTGGAGCGTCTACAGGACAGACTTGGGAATTGCGTATCAACTCCCCAGTACCCAAGGTGCCTGGATGATGCAGAAACGTAGCTCCCTGGGTTTTCTTGGGTGGAGTTCGGGGGGGGGGGGGGAGATCTTCGACGACTCGCCAAACAGCCGCTTGAATTTCAGGGCCAACTGCCGGATGGCGATCTCCTGCTCGAGGTGAAGTTTTGAGAGCAGAATGCTCACCTGCAGACCTTCCTCGGGTTGTTCAGGATCCGACTGGGCTTTTTCCTCTCCGGCGTAGCTGGCAGAGGGGACAGCAGGGCCGGGACTGGGCTCCATCTAGGAAATGGCGACCATCGGGCACTGGACGGCATCTCCGGCGCGTCGTATGTACGAGGGTTCCAAGGGCGGATTCTCTTCTGACCTTTTCGAGGTCTTTTCAACTTGAAGGGCCATGGCCGCACGTCCGTTTTGCTTTTCACTGGTGGCATTCTTAATTTTGCTCAGGAATAACTCGAACAATGGCGGCAGGACCTTGGGCTGACCTTTATATACCTTCCCTAATTACTACCCTTTCCGGTCTCTTGTAGGTGGAGGGTCAGTTATCTAGAACCGAAAGATTGCAGGTGTTTACTAAAAATTTCTAGAAATGTACAGGTACGGGGAAAATTTTGAAAAACATTTCTAGCAGGTGGCCTGGAAAATTACTGGAAGGCTTTCTTGATATCCTCTATGTGGACTCTGCCGACTTCCCTTCCGGTTTGGGGGTCGCTTAGTTCCACTATAACCTGGGAAATTATTTTCTTGGTGACGTATGGCCCTGCGTATTTGGCCGCCAACTTCGCCGAAATCCCCTGAGCGGCGTCTAAGAGTATCCTGTCCCTTTTAAATACCTGGTGGCCCACCTGGGGGCGATATTCACGTCTTCTTAAGTTGTAATGGTGGCTTTGCCGAGCGAAGGCCTTGGCTAGATTGTCTCTTACTATTTCCATTATATCTTCCAACTTTTGGAGCTGATATTGATACATTTCAGGGGTCGGAGCTTCCTCGTCAGGGTCGAAGCCTGGGTCTGTTTCTCCACGTAGCGATTGTGGTGGCAACATATCCCGTCCGAGATTTAGGAGGACTGGCGTGAATCCTGTTGACTCATGTTTGGAGGTGTTGAGGGCAAACATCACCTCCGGTAGCCAGGCGTCCTACTGGTTTTGCTTCCCTCGGGCTAACTGTGCGATAATAGTTTCTACCACCTTGTTAGCTCTTTCCACGGGGTTGGCTTGGAGTTGTATGGCGGCGTTAGTCGGTGCTGGATGCCATACTCCGCGGCCAAAGTTTTGAAAATCTTACTAATGTACTGCGGTCCATTGTCTGAAATTATTATTCTGGGTGTACCAAATCGATAAATAATTCTTTCTTTCAGGGCCTGGCTCACGGCTTTGGCGCTAGCGGAACGTAGGGGATGGACCTCGGTCTACTTTGTAAAGCGGTCCTGGAAGACGAGAAGCCACGCGTTGCCTTTGGAAGACTTAGTGAGGGGGCCGATCAGGTCCGTGCTAATGGCTTTCCATGGACTTCGGACTCGAGACCAAAGCATCTTCCCGGCTGGTTGTTGCTGTGGATGTTTATATTGCTGGCATATAGAACATGAACGTACGTATTTGTTAATGTCCCGCTGCATCCTGGACCAATAATATAATTTCTGTATCCTAGCTGTCGTCTTGGTCACCCCCAGGTGTCCTGCTGCGGGTTCATCGTGGCATTCTTGCAGGACCCGGCGTCGTTGGGGCTTGGGGACGCATATCTTTCACTCGGATTGGAAACCTTCGGCTAGGTCTTTGCTTACATTCGGAAAACTCCGGTAAAGGTTTCCATTTCCTAGTTTCCAAATATTACACTTGGCAGGGTCTCTTCGCACTAGACGAATCATTTTCCGCGTCCAGGAACATGGGACTGCTAGCTCCTGGACGGC
The DNA here is from genome assembly GCA_940337035.1 of Agriotes lineatus. Lineage (NCBI taxonomy): Eukaryota > Metazoa > Arthropoda > Insecta > Coleoptera > Elateridae > Agriotes > Agriotes lineatus. The sequence goes on from OW679202.1 coordinate 63,942,335, forward strand.
CATGGGGGAGAGGTTGTCTTCGGGACTTCCTGGGGCTCGAGACAGTGCATCAGCCACGTGGTTTAAGGCTCCAGTATGATACTCGACTTCAAAGTCGTACTGCTGGAGCTCCAGGGCCCAACTAGCTAGACGGGCTGAGGGGTTGGGCAGGTTCCGTAGCCATTTCGATTTCAGGCTACGGTGGTCGGTCACCACTTTGAAGTGGTAGCCTTCCAGGTAACCCTTGAATTTCTTTATTGCAAAGAGGACAGCCAGGCATTCTAACTCGGTCGCGGAATACTTTGTTTCGGCTTCGGTTAGTGATCTGCTGGCGTAGGCGATGACTCTTTCTTGCTTTTCCAACACCTGGGTGGGGACGGCTCCCAGTCCCGTGGTGCTGGCGTTTGTCTGGAGGACGAAGGGAACGGAGAAATCGGAGCAGGCAAGAATCGGGGCTGAAGTTAGGGCTCTCTTCAGCCCTTTCAGGGCTTCTTGTTGTTTCTCCGTCCATCTGAACTTGGTACCTTTTCGGAGTAGCTCGTTCGGGGGGATGCTATTTGGGCAAACCCGGGGATAAATTTTCTGTACCAGGAGGCCATACCTAAGAAGCGCCTTACAGCCTTTGGCGTCTGGGGGCTGTCCATCTTCAGGATCGCCTCTACCTTCCCGGGATCTGTCTGTATTCCGTCTTGGTTGACGACATGCCCCAAGTATTTTAATTCCGGCTGACAGAAATTGCACTTCTCCGGGTGGAGTTGAAGGCCGGCGGACCGTAGTCTCTGGAAAACCTCCTGCAGGTGTCGTAGATGGTCCTGGAACGTCCGACTGACGACGATGATGTCGTCCAGGTAGCAAAAGGCGTGGGGTTCGAGCTCGCGACCAATGACCTTGTCCAGGAACCTCTGGAACGTAGCCGGCGCCGCGTGAAGGCCGAACGGTAGGACCTTGAACTGATACAATCCCCTACCAGGGACGGTAAAGGCTGATATGGGGCGGCTTTCCATGGTAAGCGGGATTTGCCAATACCCATGCTTCAGGTCGAGGGCCCCACGAAGCTTGTTAAGAATTCCATCGATGAAGGGTAGAGGGTAGGCGTCGGTGCAGGTGGCTTTCTTTCACCTTCCTAAAATCAATGCAGAAGCGGTACTGTCCTGAGGGCTTCTTCACCAGGACTACCGGAGAGCTAAACGAGCTATTGGAGGGTTCGATGATTCCGTCCGCTAACATCTTATCCACCTCCTCGTCGATGCTGGGTTTCGCTGGTAGTATCTTTGCTTGATGGGCCCTATGCCTTCTTTCAGGGTAATTCGGTGTTCCACCAGGGTCGTGGGTCCGCTGGCTGTGGGGAATTTCTGTTCGGCCTGGGGGGCGGACAAGGGTTTAATGCTTGCTGTTCCTTCGGGGTCCCATCGTGTATTCAGGGTGGCTTCTGATAGACCTACCGTCATAACCTGGGAGGCGGGGCGTATGACGGCCTGGTACCTAGTAAGGGAGTCGAGACCTAAAATTACATCGCTGGAGAGCGTGTCCACGACGCGGGCCTGTAGCAAATATGGGTCCTCTTGGATGAAAATGGTGAGTTCATACTGCCTCTGGGTGGTGATTATCTGGCCGTCCGCCAGCTGAACACGGGCTGGACTATGTTGCTTGCTGACAACCCCTTGTTGTCTCAGGAATCTCTGGAGGACCTTTTCGATGTATGACTTAGCAGCGCCTGTGTCGATTAAGGCGTTGAATGGTCTTCCCTTAATGACTATTGGTAAGAATAACCGGGCATCCAAGGTGGATACTTCTGACGAGAGGTTCGGGGCCTGGCCGTAGAAGTTTCGGACCCGTTGAAGCCATTTGGACCACTCAGGGTGTTGGAGTCGACGGGTAGAGGCCCTGGCCTTCAGGTGTCGAGGATGCCTCACAGGTCTCGACGACCGGAAGCGTTTCCCGGCCTCTTACAGGGACAATGCCTTGTTAGGGTACCTGTTTTGCCGCACCAGGAGCAGAAGAGTTTTAAAGGTTTCTGGCATTGGAACTTTTGGTGGCCTCGCTATCCACATTTCCAGCAGTTTTCGGTGCGGTTATATGCGGTGCTGGTTGAGGGGATCGGAGACTTCGGGGCCGGTGGCATGCGTTGATTGTCCTCTGGGGTTTGTAAGGATGACGCGGTGGGTGCCTTAAATTCCTGGGCAAACGTGACTTTAGGTTTTCCTGGTTTAACGTTGTCTCCGCCATATAGGCCTGATTTGTCGTCGGGGGTGGCTGGAACGAGGCTTGCTCCAGCTGAAGGGCTTCGAACTCTTCCGCCATCTGTACCAACTCGTCCAGCTTACGAAAATCCTTCCTACGTACATAGAGCTTGTACTCCGGGAGGAGGTTTTCATAGATGCGCTCCAGCTGCTCTGGTTCCCTGGTAATTCCAAACCGGCGTAGCAGTGTCTGGAGGGCGGTGACGAAGTCGGCCACGGACTCCTTCTGGCCCTGGGTTCGGTTCCTAATTTCTTCGGCCATCCGGAATTGGAACCGCGGGGGTAAGTACTGATTATGGAAAGCAACTACAAAACTATTCCAATTTCTCCATCTCTGCTTATTATTCCTGCCCCATAGTAATGAAGTGAGGACTTCCTGCTCCCGGAACTGGTAGCAAGCCGAAAGTTCCTCAATTCTTTCTAGAACAGAAATGGGGTCGGTGGTACCGTCGAATTTCAGGCCCCATTTTCGGATGCTGAGCTGAGCATTATTAAGTCGAGGCGGATCTGGACCTTGTTCTACTTCTTGCTCTTCCTGGTGGTCGTCCTCGTCGACTTTTTCTTAGCGTTCGCTTTGTACATCCTCTTGTGTATCCCCATCGTCTTGATCTTGGGCTAACGGTGTGCCATCGCCATTATCCTGATCCACCATCTTGGATATCCTGGGTGTGCGGTTCGTATAGAAAATTCTGTAAAATATAAACTGCAAAGTTTTAATTACGTTTCTTTTCCAGGTCTGCTTCGGGCGCCAATCTAGTGAACGGGGTCACAGGCGGATGTTTGCCAATCTATGGACATATATCTGAGTTCACGTCCCTGCTGGGACACGCCAATGTGGCACTAGCTCCTTCTTATAAGGGTATCAAACTCTGTTACCTCGGATAACTCAAAAGTCGGAGATAGTTTGCTCAGATATATGATAGATTAACACACAAAACACTATAAAAATACATTTAACTAATTTATTCCGTTTTAGCTATAGTTACATTTAGCAATTATTGGAAATTTGTGAACTTAAATGGTATATTACAATAAAATAGATTATTGCTTATAAACCGCCGTTTCGTCTCCCTGGAGGAACCGCAACCGGTGATACACAGGCGGGTAGCGGGTGTTTTCGCCTGGCAGGAGATCTTCGGGGTCGATCGGATGCTTCCTCGCGAATCTACGGGAGCTCGCGCTGCGCCGGCGTTTTGGAAGGTCGTGCTGTCAATTTTGCTATCGTGCTATTTTGACGTCTGTAAACACGTAAAAAAATTAGGTTAATTACTATATTTCTTACCCTAATTGGACTGCTACAATTTTCACCGGGAGGCCTCGACGGCCGATGAAAAGGGGAGTGCGTTTTTAGCGCGATCGTCGGTCCTCGGACTGCGGGAAATCCGGGTTCCCTCGCTGCAGGATAGCCTCACTAGCCGTGGGAGTTTTCGTGCCTTGGAGATGTTATTTTCTCAGTGAACATGCCAAGTACGTAGCTAACTGTAATCTGAATAATTAGTAATAGTTTGCCTGCTTGCACAAATTCACAATTCGAGCTCAAGTTTTAAGTGATTTGAATTGAAAGAATTCGAGCTGAAACTCGAATGTTTCGACAATCGCCTGCGGGAAGAGCAAAATTAGCCTCGAGGCGGCTTAGAACGGGCTTGAGTTCAGGGGACTGCTAATTCTAATTTACGCCGGGATTATTTATAAGGGAATAATTTGAGCTGGCGAGGTGGGTCTTCTGAAGAAGGCTTCCACTTCTAGCGAGCTTCAGGTTTATTTACAGGAAAGTTTTAAGTACGCGAGGTGGGTCTTCTGACGAAGGCTTCCACTTCTAGCGAGCTTCAGGTTTATTAACAGGAACGTTTTAAGTACGCGAGGTGGGTCTTCTGACGAAGGCTTCCACTTCTAGCGAACTCCAGGTTTATTAACAGGAAAGTTTTAAGCGAGGCAGGTCTTCTGACGAAGGCTTCCGCTTCTAGCGAACTCCAGGTTTATTAACAGGAAAGTTTTGAGTAAGCGAGGTGGGTCTTCTGACGAAGGCGTCCACTTCTAGCGAACTCCAGGTCTGGTCTTCCAGCAAATATTGGAAGAGAATCGGGAATTCGAGACAGAAGAATAAGTAAGAATTAATTCAAAATGCTTTTATATGGATCGCGTACCAGGGCTCGGCGCATCCTCGCGCTTTCTTGAACGTGACGTCGGTCCCTGCCCGCTTATCTCTCTAACCCTTGATATGACCTGTGTAGTGATAACGTTGTTGTAGGCAACGTATAAATTTTAAATATTGTTTTAATTTTTGGCAATAAAATTTTATATGGGGGCAAGCATTACAACATTTTGTCATTTGTGCTTTCGAAACATAGGGCACGTTTGGACAAATCGAGTGAGGAGGCTTCGGACTGTCCGAATGTGCACAATTTCTCCGAACGTACCTCTTTTAAGAAAAAATCTCGACTAGGTAAGTCCAGAATTTATACAAGCACACTAGGGAAGGAGAGAATTCAAAAATTGGAAGCGCTAAAAAAACAAAAGTTGGAGAAAAGAAATACGAAAAGAAAAGTAATGACAAGCAAATGTAAACTGAATGAATGTGAAGCGACGAAAAACGAAACAAAAATTGGAGAAGAGTGTGAAGGGAAGGCACCAAAGAAGAAAGAGTTAAAAAATAGAAAGTGACTCCTCAGATTCTGATGTGGAATTACCCCAGACTATTGCTCGTGAAACGAAATTTTCTGACAGATTAGACATCTCATCTTTCAGACGAATTTCAAGACAATAACGACGTCCTGATGCTGTTGGATGGCGACGTAATCCATTGTAAAGTCAAATACCCGACCAACAAAAGAACACTACATTATATCAGCAGAGCGGAATTTTGCAATAATGACGACTTCTATGTCGTGAAAAGCTCTTTCCGGACTTGCAGAATATTTCGAAGGTTTCGTTTTTCAAATTCAATATCAATTTTGATGATTATAACATTGTTACGATTTGCGTTCTTGAGTGAAAATGAATTATACGAGGTTGTACGAATAGATTGTGCTTTAGTTAGCCATAAGCAATTTGTATCGTCAATATTTTAAGGAAGAATTTCGTAGGAAAATTGATCATATTAAAGATATAACAGGTGAGTATTTAGCCGGTCTTTAGAAACGTGCCTTTCTCTGGGAAGATAGAAATATTCCAAGCCCACGGAATGATTCAGGGCAAATTAATGTAAGGTTTACCTCTTAAGCCGAAAAATTAGGCAGAACTACGTGCCGACTGGAGCAAATTCCTTTTAGTAAAATGGTAAAACTTTATTAGCGATAATTTGCGAGGTGTCGACCACTTGACCACTTTAGCGTGTGAAATCTACAAATTTGTCAAATTCATAGAGCTAATGAATTGTCACGTACATCATCTGTACGTGACAGAAGTCCAAAATTTAGAACTGCTCTGATAGGCTTATTTGGAAATTTGAGAACACCTACCGAGTTTTCTTGGTCAAACTAGACTTAGAATTTAGTTAGTTAATAAGTAACGGTGTTAAACTTAAGTTGTTCTGTAAACGGCAGAAAATAAATGCAAGTATTTGTACTTAAGCGTGTTATTAATCTCACAAAAGGATTGCCAGTTACCACGAATTTAGACGAATTCGCGACAACATTCAATAAATCTGTTTCTGATAATTATACATTCTTTTATTCCCCTTAAAAATAAACAAGTTCTGAATTTTATAAGCCTACTTGTCCGAATGTACCTCACTATGGGGAAGTTTCGGACAAATACATATTTAATAGAAAAATTAACTGAGCAAAAACCATTAATTTTTTTGTTTAAGAGAAACGCCAAAATGTTGGAACTAGGTTAAGGTATCTGTGGAACTCGAATTAAGCCCTGATTTATTTCTCATCTCTGAAATATTAATGTATGAAAAAACGTGTCCGAACCTGCCCCACCTTATCCTACAGTTTAAAAAATATCTCGATACATTTATTTTTGTTTTATTTTGATAAATCCACCTATTCTCGTAATATTAAAAACAAATCTGTACTATATTACAGACCATGAATTGCGGCCGTATACCTACTTAAACTCAAATAGGTGGGCTCGTCAAACTAAAAGAGGAAAGCATTATTTGCAAACGTTTAGAGCCTCTGTAGTTTTGAAGAACAAGTTTTAAAATGTTACTATGTAAAAATGATGGAATGGTGACAATAATTTTAAGTGGAAATTTTTGATTTAATTTCCAATAAGAATAACTTACGACGGTGTTTTTTGTACTTATTTGATAAGTCATATCTATACTTACGTCAAATATAAATTTGTATTTGCCATGGCTGTATTCTATTTATTTTATTTTCGAATTTTTTGTTTAGATAACTTCTACCATTAACCTAGGGTGATCACATTTTGAAAATAAAAAACGGTACGTACACTTTAATTCAGATGTTATAGGATCGCATAGACTATTTGGAAATGACAGTATTAATTTTTTTGGGACTGAGTAATCAGAAAACGATCCCAATTTAGAATATCACATTATATTCAACGAGTAATAAAAAATTGAAGAGAATCAACTATATTTTAATTCAATTCTTGCTGTTAGTTTAATGTTGACAAGTCAATATATTTTTTAGAAAATACTTGTCAAACGCAGGCAATGTGACAAATTGTGTCCCATTTAGTTATTGCTGGGGGCAACAGGACCCAATAACCAAAATAAAGGGACGATTCCGTTAAAAATGGGACGTCTAGTCACCTTACATTTACATTAAATAGTTTTTCGGAAATCCCAAATCTTTTTTGGTAACTTAATTCTCTTTCTCTGCCTGTGTTGTATATTACATTGTGTTAACTCCATATCCATTAATTTGTTAGTATTTATTATTTCCATAAAATGAAATAAATCAATAAACAGGCATGATAAGGCGTTTGCGCATTGGCTTCTTCATAAAAGAAAACAAAACCATTAGAAAACTATTATTCGCTCATTTAAAAGTTTTAAATTAGTGTATTCTAGTAATAATCAAATACAGAAAAGCACCTTCCAAGAGACCACTTTGACCATTTTTTCAAAGCAGTAAACTAACACAACACAATCTTGCCTGTGTAAACGCAACCCAATTATGCGGCATGAATTCAGTTAGGGATTTTTGATTCTCCCCCGTCCAACTAGTGTCGCCAACTCTTAAAAGTGGGTGTGTTATTGTTTATTTCGTTATGAGTAAAGTTGTGTTGGTGGTTTAAGTTAACCTAATTTTATGATTCATTCGTAGCAATTGCAGTATTAATTTTTATTACAATAGTTTTCTTACCTTGAATACACACAATGGCAATTCTCGAATCGTGCTGGTCCCCATGCATTTGGACCGATAGTGTAAAATCAGGATGTAAAGCGATTGCGTTCTACACTGTCGCAGCTTCTCTGGTTCTAATGGCTTTTACTGTATTCGATATGACGGGTGGGGACTCCACTCAGTTATACAATCCATTGTTCGAAGCAGATGTGCGCTTGTGTAAGTAGTAGTTTAAAGTTGACGACCCTCAAATATTTATGGGTTCATATCTTTACAGCGATGCAGATAGTAGGGGGTTTTCTACTTTTTTATTTTATATTGCTGATTGGATCGGCTGTATTACTAGTTATTGGAATAAAAAAATGGAATCGCGGTATGATGATACCCTGGATGGCTGGCTTTGGGTTGGCTATTCTTTTCCAGTTGGTATTCGGATTGTGGCTTCTTGGTGGCTATTACATTTATGTAAGTTGATGTAAATCATATTTTGTGTTGAGACTAATTTTTGCTTGTAGCTGGACACCGTTTTTTATACGCTAGTGGACTGGTTATGGATGGGTTACAATGTAAGTATTAAGAATACGTGACAGCAATGTTCTAATTGGAAATTTGTAGATTTATTGTTGGTTGGTGGTATATGCACAATACCAGCTAATTGAAGAGTTACAGTCACCAAATATTGAACTGTTATGGCCATAGTGCACATATTACTGAAGTAAATGACAGCTGAATGACGAGCATTTAAATGCATTTAGAATTTTTATATTTCCGTCCAGGTTATTAGTATTAGATATTTTATACATTTGATATTAATGAAGTGAAGTAACGATGTTGTATTATGTAGTTTGAATATATATACTCGAATGTAAAGTTACGTGTACATGCCTTAATTAAGATAAATATATACCTTTTTATAAGTTTGTGTAATGGTTTCTGCAGAACTAAATTATAGAGAAGCAGTATTAAGCGTATTTACTGGTACGATGTACTGTATTCACGTAAGCCACGAAGTAATACATCTACATTTAAACAATAACCAGTATGTAAAAAGCTGTTGGTTTAAGTTTTAGTTCCGAGCACAATACAGTTGAATATAGTGCTTATATAGGGTTCGGCAACAATGCGGGGGTTGAAGTTATTTCTAAAACTATGAGAGTTACATAAACATTGCAGATATAAAAGTTGTAGGTACGAAGGTGATGCACATTGCTTAATATATTTGTAATTATACAGGGTGGTTCAAAAGAGTGGCAAATAAAACTTACTTTCTTTAATGTCATATATTTAGATAGCTTGAAAGTGTTACATTGAAATACTAACCATTTTAATATGAAGTTGTATACTACGTCAACTGTTTTGGAGATATCATTTTTTATAACAAGAGATCAATAAAAAAAACCAATTAGGGTAGGCTGTGATATGTGTTATAGGTTTGGCAGTACTGAAGTGTATTGTGAGTCAATGTCAAATTCGAGATTAGTAGGTTAGGTTTGGTTTGTTGTTTGACACAGACTGACGTAAAACTTAACCTGCAAATCTCGAATTTGACATAGACTGACAATACACTTCAGTACTGCCAAACGTATAACGCATATCACAGCCTACCCTAATTGGTTTTTTTATTGATCTCTTGTTACAAAAAAATGCTGAATTTCAGGCAGCTGCTGTAACAGAAAAAAATTAATGAAAGAAAACATTACAAAAAAAATATGTTTTTTATGAATTACCTTTCGAGTGTAAAAGGTGGCTCTAAGCATTAATGTTATTGCTCAACATTTGCAAATTTAATAATTTCGGATTTTGCAAAGCCATTTGAACGAGTTCTTTTTATATTTAACATCATATCTCTAACATTGACTGTTTTTCAGATATTCGAGATTGAACTTTAAAAAACAATTTAAGTCGCTGAAGATGTTTTATTTCAACGGATAACAAACAAAGGCCTTTAAATTAATAATAATTTAAAGACTTGAGTTCTTCAAATCAAACATAGAGCCAGGTTTAGAAAATAAAAATCTAGTCATTGTTGATACAAGTAGTAATAAAGACAAAAAAGCGAGAAATGTAGGAATAAATTAATTGCAGTATCAAATGGAATCAAATTTTTAAAAGAAGTAATACACCAAAACCTCATATGGGGGCCACTAGCAATGTTATCTACCTGGCCATGAAAAAAACAATTGACACGAGCAAGCTTTATTTGTCAAATAGTGGCGTGTAATCTAACCTTACTTGGAAAATTTGCGTTACTTGTGATAATTAGTTTGATTTTTATAAGGTGTTTTGTGAGGAAAAATGAGTTACTTGAAATTAGAATATCGCAGCGTCATTAAATTTCTTACAAAAGAGGGCCACCAGCCAAAAACCATTCTTGAAAGAATGGTCGCCGTGTATGGACATGATGCACCATTGTATTATGTTGTAAAATTTTGGTCTAAACAGTTTCGGTGGGGACGTGAATCTATCGAAGACGATCCCAAAAGTGGAAGACCAAAAACGGCCACGAGTGAGGAAATTACGCGAAAAGTTGAAGCCCTGGTGCTCGAGGATCGTCGTGTGAAGGTTTCTACCATTAGTATGACGTTGGGAATATCTGAACCTAGCGTAATAACCATCTTACATGACAATTTAAATATGAGTAAGGTATCAGCCCGGTGGGTTCCACGATTAATGACACCTGAACAAAAATTGCGTAGGCTAGAAATTTCGCAAAGTCATTTGAAAACTTTGGACCAAAATTGTGACTTTTTATCACAAATTGTAACGGGCGACGAGACTTGGGTGCACCATTGGGACCCTGAAACAAAATCAGAATCGAAGCAATCGGTAATGCGTAAAGCAATTGATCAGAAGCGACCCAATTTTTCTAATCGAGAAGTGTTTCTGCTGCATGACAATGCAACTGTGCATAAGGCTGCCAAAGTCCGACCAATTATGCAGGAATGCAGCTTTGTAGAGATAGATCATCCTCCCTATAGTCCGGACCTGGCTCGATCTGACTTTTACCTCTTTAGACTACTAAAGAAAAACCTTCGAGGGTGCCATTTTGACTCTGATGAGAGCCTAAAAGAAGCCGTAGACCACTTTTTCGACAATCAAAAGGAATTCTTTTTTTACATTGGTATAAGTTCATTGGAGAATAAATGGCGTAAGTGCGTTGATGTAAGGGGGGATTATGTTGAAAAATAAAAATATCAAAAAAATCATATGTCTTTTGTTTCATGGCTAGGTAGATTTCTTTTCTAGTGGCCCTCGTATTTACGATAAATGTTCAAATACTTTTTCTTCTATTTGCTGGGTATTAAAGCTATACAAAGAGTTCTAAATTTGCAAATGTGCTAATTTTGTTTTATTTGTATATTTTTGTCATTTAATGTGCTTCCTTCTGATATTTTATTTTTCATCGGCAATTTAATCGTTTTTCAAATTTCCTTTTGTGCTGACTTCGTATTTTTTATTTCTTGTTTCAGCACTGGGTGGATTTTTTCTTTCTAAACCTGGTTTTTTGTTGTCCTCGGAGAGTTGTAAGTATTTAAATTTGCATTTTAATGACGTTTCTTTGTTATCCCTTGAAATAAAGCATCTTATTGTTTTTTATGTCCAAATTCAAACACAACAGAAAAAATACACGAAATTCGAAAAAGAGTAACATGATGCAATACAAAAATGCACATAGAAAAACAAAGCTTAGGTTATGCAAGACCAGTACTTACATAGTCATGGCGAGATTTTGACACTTTCACAAAAAGCAGAAAAAATTATTAATATATTTGAGAGAAGGGTTATGCTCCGAGTCTATGGACCTATCAAAGAAGAAGAAGACTGGAGAATACCATACAGCCATGAGTTATATAAAATATTAAACGAATTAAAAATATAAACATATTGTTAAAGTCCAGAGACTAAAGTGGGCAGCGTACATTCAACGATGCCAGAGAATTGAATACCAAAGAAATATGGAAAGGAAGCGACCAATGGGGAAATCAAAAGCTCGGTGGAAAGATCAAATAAAAAAAGACTTGAAAGACCGGTACTACAACTCCAGAAATAGAAAACAGTCACCATGAATAGGGCTAAATGGAGGCAGAAAATAATGGAGGCCAAGGCCCGCTTTGAGCTGTAGTGCCATTGGATGGCTATGGATGGAGGTGTTTAGTGATAAAGTGGGACATATGCTGCCGTCATAAGCAAGAAGGCGGTATCTACAAAAATATCGAAATTGAGTTATTGGTATCATTGGAATCGGTACAAAACTCCAATCATTTTAGATAAGTAACAAATTGATATCTGCACTGTAACTATGATTTTCAGATGAAAACAAGGCGGTATCTACAGAAATTTTGTTACTTACAAAGAGCAAGAAGGCGGCATGTGCAAAATGCAAAAGTGAAAGGCGGTATCTGCGTGTAGGAGCCGCCTTCTTCTTTTGCTTTGTTAGATACCGCCTTTATTGTCTGTTTTCGTGGTCGCAAATGTGCAGATACGGCCAACAACATAATCTGTCAAGCGTTTACCACATTTACTCCACATTTAAAATATTTATCAGCCCTTAAAAACCACATTTACTCCGTGGTTGACCCCTCGACGTAATGTATAATAATCTATAATAATCTTCTTTTGCCAATACTAAGAAACGATTTTTAATATAAAATGTTTGTTTCATTAAATTAATAGTATCAAGTCTTCCATTATACAACATTGTCAACTAGATGCTGCTTTTCAATCTGTATTTAGTGTTCGGTCGATTGTTGCAATTTAAAGTCAAAAGGCGGCATCTACATTTTTTCGCTACAATTTCTTTATTTTTGATATAAATGGTGAATATTGTTTCTTTTTATATAAAACCCAACTAAATTCATACTTATAATACAAAAAATCCACGGTCATGTACCGCATGGTGATGAAATATCAATAAGTTACGTTTCGCCATTTATCTCAAAACGCGTTTTTTGTAGATACCGCCTTCTTGCTTATGACGGCAGCATTGTAGATAGATGGTAATTCCTTCTTTATTCGAAAACCAGAACTATTTAATCGGAATGTTGGTCTTAAAAGAGTTAAAGGGTAAGACCACAGCACGATACCTTATAAGGCAGTGTTGCCATGCTGTGAAAACCAAAATACCGTACTTCGGATGAGAAACTACCGAATTTTATACGAAATTACCGTACAACTGCAAATTTTTATATTTTACTATGTGTATAGTCATATTTTTTATTCTGAAAAAAAATAGTTTTTTTCTTGAATTTATAGATTTTAGGATTTCTGTAAATTTAACGTAACTTTTAGTAACTATGTATAATCGATAACCTCGTTTTACCTTGCGGTGTCGAGGCTGGTGCTTTATATCTTTGCATCTGGCGCTACAATGCTCAACTTGCCCCGGATTCGGGATACAAAGTTGGAGCGCACCTTTTGTGCTTGCGCAGCAACCATTGTGTGAGGTGTGTATGTGTGTGTCATGTTGACCTTGTTACTCTATCTCTTAGGTCTGTGGTTCTGGGTAGAGCACAGTTAATTTGGTGCCCAACTGTGAATGGCCAGGTTCAAATCGCCAGGCTGTGAAAGATTCCGGCCGTTGCGAGATTCGAACCGAGGACTTGCTTAATGCAAGCTCTTACCCATCTGCGCTACTTGGCTTCTTACTTTTAGTAACTAGTAAATGAAATCGTGCAGAAATAACTCTATTATTTGAGAAAATAGTATACAAAAAACTCCTTCATATTCAAACAAATTTTTATGTACAAATAAAATAAATCACAAATTTTTAGATAGACTATGAGTCTGCAACATTTATATTAATTAAATAAAATTAAGTAGGTAAGTAATACCAATTTAAAATAAAAATTTCGTATTTGGTGTAGACCTATGTTTGATGAGAAATTTTATTTTTTTTTATCGCTTTTACTGCCGCTATCATGACTGTCGAACATTTTGTACAGGGTGAGTGAAACTCGATGTCTCAGCTCTGTTATAAGAAAAAGAAAAACGATAGATAAAATCTGAAAAGAAGTTCTTAAATGGGATTGAGTAAGGTCCATTTTAAGCCAAACTTTCATATTTTTCCATATTTGAAAACTGAAGTAATGACGTCATCGATTTTTTTCCCCGGAAACATACCTATATTTTGGCATATTTAAAAATAGATAATTTTTCTGAACACATTTTGTGAAGAAACAAATTTGCTATCTTCTTTCGTTAAAAAATTATAAGCAAATTTGTAAAAGAAAGTATTATCAAAAATTTGCAATAGTCACAATTTAAACAAGGAAACAAATAGAAAAGTAGCACCTGTTAATAATTAAACTAATGGTTGACAAATATTGTTTTGTTGTCATTTGAGTTTGAAAAATGTTCACGCACAACGAAAAAGTTGACATGGTGTTAGTTTATGGGAAATCTCAAAAGAACCCTAGAAGAGCAGTGCAGTTATGGCGTATAACCCCGAACGTGTTATTCCAAGCTTAAAAATATTTGTAAGATTGGAACGCAATTTACGTGCAAATAATGAGGCATTTTCTTCTCGAAAGGGAAGAAAAATTGTTAAAAGGATCAATTTTGATAATACTGTTGCCACTGTTTTGCAGTATTTTGAAGACCATCCAAGGAACTCGATTCGGCAACCCTGTCGTGAGTTGGATTTAAAATATAGTTTGGTATGAAAAATTATGAAAGAAAATGGTTATCACGATTATAAACTTCACAACTTAGAACACTTGTCAGATCAACATCAACAACAAAGAATTAATTATGTTGCCCAAGTGATGGAAAACTTAGAGATCAATGACAACGAAAACCGTTTTGTTAGTAACGGTAAGCCCAATAAAAACATTAACCTTTTTGGGCTGCTAAAAACCCACATTTTATCAATCCGATTGAAAACCTAGGGCACTTCAGAATTAACGTTTGGTGTGGTATTATTAATGGGCATTTGATTGGTCCATATGTTTACGAAGGAGTTTTACGTAGTGAGCGATATTTGCAATTTCTTTAAGAACAACTTCCTGTGTTTCTCAAAAATGTGCCATTACAGCTGCAAGCAAACATGTGTTTCCAGCATGACGGTGCTCCACCGCATGAAGCAAGAATTGTCCAATAATATTTAAATAAACCTTATTGACAAAATTGGATAGGTATAAATGGACCGATAGACTGGGCGCGTAAATCACCCGACTTGGCCCCACTAGACTTCTTCTTGTGGGAATCTTTGAAAAATAAAGTTTACAGAACACCATCTGTTAACTTGGAACATTTAAAAGAAAAAATCAGAAATGCTTGCGATGAACTATCTAGAGAAATGTTACGTAAGGCTTCAGTGAGAGAAGTAAGGCGGAGATTGGATAAGTGTTTAGAAGTAGGAGGTGGTTACATTGAAAATGTATTGTAGTAATTGCCTACATACTTTGTTTCTTTCTGTGGTAATAGTAGTAACATATTATGTGTTTTTTAATGTTAAATTAATAATTAATACTAATTGATAATGTTTAATTATTGACCAATGCGACTTTGCTATTTGTTTCCAAAGGCTACTTGTTTAAATTATGACGATTGCGATACTTTTTTTTACAAATTTGCTTATTATTTTTAACGGAAGAAGATAGCAAATTTTTTTCTTCACAAAATGTGTTCAGAAAAATTATCTCTTTTTAAATATGCCAAAATATAGATATGTTTCCGGGAAAAAAACTCGATGACGTCATTACTTCAGTTTCCAAATATGGAAAAATATGCAAATTTGGCTTAAAATGGACCTTACTCAATCCCATTTAAGAACCCCATTTCAAATTTTTTCTATTGTTTTTCCTTTTCTTATAATAGAGCTGAGATATTGAGTTTTGCTCTCCCTGTACTTTACAAACAGAAAACACAATGTAAATTATGCTAATTTCTTTTTAATCGATATATAACTAACACAAATAGCATATTATTACATAATGCAAGCAGTATATTTTGATAATAATCACTAAATGTGTTGTGCACAATAACAACTTCATACAAAATGCAATATAAATCCCAGAAATTATAATAAACGAACAAAATTATGTATCATAATAATTTAACTATAACTTCCATTATTTGTATATTTACGTACGGTAATAAGCTTTCGACTGTATACCGTATTTGGGACAAAATTACCGTACACCTGTACGGTAATTACCGTACCACAGAATAAAACATTTATTCTGTGACCGTACATCTGGCAAAACTGGTATAAGGCTATAAGGTCTTGTCCAAAGCGCATGCTTAGAAGATCTAACTTTAGCGCATGCGCAGTAGAACTCGCGAATCATATTTCTAATACTTACTATATTGCTAGCGGCTATGAGTGGGAAACTCACCAAGGAAGTGAGACAGACAACCAACTCTTCAATGTATAATGGTGAGCTGTGCGACAGCGCGGCGGCGTCGTTCGCCCAATGGGGAAGTGGTCAAGTTTAAAATTCGCTTCTAAAGGCGGAGTTCGAATTCTCACGCATGCGCACGAGACGCGTTATACTCTAAGTGAGACTATGTCGGCGCCGTAATGTTTTCAGGCGTTCCGAGGCCCTACTAGCAATATATGTGTATTATATATATATGTCGCGAATAAATGTGATCAGCGGTTCCAAAGCAATTTCATGGGGCATCATTTAAGAAAAACTGTCAAATGCTGCAACTAACCTAAACAAGCTAGAGCGGCAAATCTAGTTGGTGGATTGTTTGAAACCACAGCTTCTGTGAATTCATAGGCCCGGAAAAAGCATCAACCAATCAGAATCAGACTGGCGGACATGCGCAATACGCAAAACATACTGCAGTTTTTCATGTTTCACTCCTGAGTTAAATAATATCATTTCCAATTGTCAATATTATATTTTTCCTTTTGACAATATCCACTGATTACGTATGTAAAAAAATCTGTACAAGGCTTTACCCAGAACTTCCCTCGTCAACATTGTGGCACTAAATAATTTTAAAAATCAAATTAAGTTAGGAGTAAAAATATCTTCACGTTTCTAATAAATTAAATACATTTTCAAATAAAAAAAATGTATCCCACTGGGGTTTGAACCCGCCGCATCTGCAGAGAGCCCCTACATAGACATAGTTTCTCCACCGATAAAGCCATCTACGCTACCGAGCCTCTTTCAAATAAGTCCGGAGCGCGCCTCTCTTGAGCAGAAGGGTGTTATTGTTGAAATGGTTTTACTGTTTTGTGACATTATCCTCTATCGGTTGAGTCTTATTTTCGGCAAATGTAAAGCCTGACCTACGTGAAAGTTATTACTTCCTTCTATATCAAAAATAAACAAAATTTTATTTTTTTAAAGTACTCACCCTGTATATATTTGTATGAAATTGTACCGGTTTCATGCGAGAAAGAAATATAATATGTATGCAAAATATCGTCTTCCTCCGACAAATAGTTTTTGAGCTATACTGCCAACAGACAGAATTAAGAAAACCTCTTCTTCGTCATCTAAGGACCTTTAAACGTGAAGATCTGAAGAAATCTCGGAAGGTGATTTTTTCGTGATTACAATACTTCCTTCGTCTTTCAGACGAGGGAAGTAATACAATAATAATTCTTATTTCAATGTTATGCAAAATGATTACCACGTTTCAGTATTTTTTTTTCTTGGTATTTGGTTGATAATATCAAATGTTTTTTAGTTTCTAAATGAAGAACTTTTGGATAGAATATTACTTTTTAAATTAAATTAATTTACGGAGACTGATTTAAATAAGTTTTTTTAATTTTTATGTATTTACAAGGAATTTTTGATAAAACGACGCTCAATGTGTTTTGTGACTTACAAAAACAAGTTTTAAATGATATAAATGTTAGTCTAAAGAAATCTATAGCTGTACAAAATGTGGGTTAAATCAAATCCAAACGTAAAACAAAAAATTCATTTAATTATCCCATTCCCTATAAGGGGGTTTTTCTCCTTGGGGAAGCATGTTGATACGTATAAAGGTATATCTGGCTAAATCACCGTATTTTGTTTGTAGATTCTACAGCTACATTGGAAGAGAGTTTACTTAGCAAACTCTTATCTCATTTAACGTTTGTTGACTCTGTTCAAATAAAGGTGTTTCCCATGTCTAGCAAAATAATTCTGTATACAAACTACTGAAGCTGTTTGTTGTTTTTTAACTAAATGTGATAAAAGATAAAAGTAATTGAATTATTCAACGTAACACGCGGTTTATTTCCGTATTTAATTCTAACAATTTTAAAACTAGTAACTTTATATGGAATTCCAATTCCTCCTCTAGTTCATTTAATATATTGTATTCACATGATTTATTCAACTGTGATAGAACTGATCACCTATTTAATATAATCAAATATTTTTCAATCAGTTCCAAAACTATCTGAAGCCTGATGAAGTCAGTCCAAAGACGAAATCGAAGCCAGTTTATTTAATAAAGTTTTCAGTTGCTCCAATATACTTACATTCGAACAGTGAATATTGAAAATACTCGTATAAAAAGTACAATATTTCATTTTTATCTTGAAAAACACCATCTACAGCAGATGGGAAACCAGGAAATAATTCATTAATAATTCCGTCTTGTTTTAGTTTCATAGTACATTCATTCAATTTAATATAATAATAATTATCATAAAATATAAAAGTATGAATTTTTTTATTACTAGGTACTCCTAACTCATAAATGTTTCAAAACTGCTTTATTTGAAAACTAAAAAAGCCAATAAAATAATATTTATTTTTATCTATAATTACAACTTCTCCAGAAGATCTTTGATAGATGTGTTTTACAAACGGTAAATATTTAAATATTAATTTTGGATGTTTGTATCGTTTGTCATTTATATTCATTATCCAAACCCATTTTTTATGAAATATTGTAATTACTGCCTTTTATTTTATAATAGGGCAAATCAACACACAATTCTCAGGTTGATTTTAACACTGTGCTCACTTTGCCTGTCAGTAATTTAAGGCTAGTTAAAATGAAATGTATTAACTGATGTTCAAAATAAAATGGTTGAATGCCCCTTTCTTACTATTTTATTGAACTGCAATATTATTTAAGCTAGCTTTCGGCAAACACAATACTACTTATCTCAGGTTGGGTTCAGAAATTCACTATATTAATAAATTAATTCTGGTAGATAAAATTTATAATCTGTCAGATGACACAAAAATTTCGTCAGTGCAACAGCGGTTACTAGAATGTTTAAAAACATCGTGAAATTAACCAGGAATCGTCAGGTAATTTGATTCAATTATCGCTTGGCAACAAAACCTCGACTTCATTGTTAAAGGAATGACGTAGATAGGACGCCATCCATTCACTGGTTTCTGCTGCTTGGAATCCACAAAAGTTACTGACGCCATGCAATTTTTGGATTATTACGGCGTAGCTGGACCCTTGGATATGCAATAGGCCTCTTCAGCAAGGTTCAATCTCGTATTTTAATAAGTTTCCCGAACGCCAACGCTCAAATTTACAGATAATTCCTACCTCGTACAGATGTCCAAACTTGGCACGAATATGATTGGAGATGACGCTGCTGGAAACGCTCCCCTGGCTGCAACTTTCACTCAGGATGCTCCTGCAGACCTCGCTGATGTGATGCAGTGCAGATCTCTGGCTTCCGATGCGTAATTGTGCCGGAATCGAAGTTCTAAAATTTCAGTGGTTGGCTGCCGATCTTCAGTCGCAGATGAGATTGGAAATTTTTTAATTTTATCGTGGCGGAAAATGCCACAAACACTTCCACGGCTGGGTAATGATGCGTATAATAAAATGCAAGATTTTAGAACTGATAAACAGTTTTATTCTCGTAAAAACATTAATTTTAAGGGAGTAAAATTTCGCCCAAACTGTCTTAATTTATATTTCAATTGATCTCCTTTTTCTATTTTACAAAAACGCATCGCTTTGCTATGTTACCGCGATAATTTTTGTTAATTAGAAATTAGTTTTCATAGCAAAATACACAAATGGAGTAAAGTTTGATTACATAAATCTTAAATTAACATTTTCTTAAATCTGAAAAAAATTGTCTTTTGCTTATAACTATCATTGTTCCTTCCGTTACGCACACAAATGCTGCACACGTTGCTGGCTTTCTTTCCTTTCCGTTACTTAATTTTGGGATTGCTCTTTGCAACTTTCTATTATCCTTTATTCCGATCTCATTTACCTTTCAGATTGCTTGCCATTCACTGACCTGTTTTATTAATAATTACGCTCATTTAGTCTGTACATAACAAACCTTTTTTGTCAATTAATTTTGTTTGGCCTGGCGTTAAATATGCACAAACCTATTTTATTTAATTAAATTACTTTATTCAAACTCTCTGAAATATGCTATGCTTATGTGTGTCTTTATCCGTTTAATTACTACTTCTCGCATCTCATTACCAATGCATTTAATACTTGTATTATTGTTTTAAATTCCAATTCATAAAATATCTTAACTCTGTGCTTTATTGACTTGGTTAAATATCTTGCACTGCAAACAGAGCCAAGTTGTAGGCTTAAAACCATCTCAATAGGTATATACAAATGGCGATTTGAAGTAATTAATAAATTATCTGGATGATTTATTGAACATAAGTCTGGTAAATTAGAGTCTAAAGGGCCTCCATGAGACTTTGTTGAATTTGATTCTTCTGTAATAACTCGTCTATTTGTCGATGTCTTAAAAGTTGTTGTTGGTATTAATTCATATTTTAATTGTTCAGATCTTCCATTTAAGATTTGTTTTATTCCATTTTTTATTATGAATTCTGTATGCTGATGGATTATCTTTTACACCCCATCTTGGTTTGTTTATTAACCAAGTCAAGTATTTCCTGATATAATGTTCCATCAAGAGGTGAATTGTAATTTTCTTAAATGTTATTAGTGCATCGTTTGTATGTGAAGTACCTACTATTCAAAGATGTATCGTCATTACTCTCTAAAAACCCAAATTGTTCCAAATTATTCGTAATATTCGAAATCTTTGATTCCTCATGAAGCTCCGCTGTATTAACATTGCTTTTAACTATACTAAAAAATTGAAAAAGAATAATATATTTAATTTATTACATATTGAAATTGATATGAAGAAGTTAGATTTATTTTCACCAGTTTCACTAATAATACCTGTGGTTTTGGCTGTGCTAAAATAATCTCGTTTAATTATTACTTTTTCGTTTTTAACATCAATTAAATATTTAATTTTATTAAAGAAATCTAAAATATCATCTGAAGACAAATTTCTTTTCTGACAAGTACAAGGTTAGTGCAATATAATCACCTTCAGGTCTTAATAATATGTTTAGAGTAAGTGTTATACCATTACCTGGTCCAATACTTTCATCTTTATGAACCGAGCAAATCTCATAGTCTACTCAAAATCAAATTTTTGGCTAATTATAAGATCACTGTAAAAAGAAGTTGTGTGCGTGTATCACACCAGATTTTTCTTATTAACTCCTATTTTAAATAGAACACCCGGTATATTTCCTAGATACATTTTTGAATTCAGCTTAAAATTTTAGAAACAATGTGTCTCATGAATTAACGCTCTATTTTGTACGGTTTCTGTAGAATTTGTAATTTTTTAACATTTTTGACAAATGCTTAAAAATTAAAAATCATATTTTTGGCTAATTATAAGATCACTGTAAAAGGAAGTTATGTGCGTGTATCACACCAGATATTTCTCGAGCGGAAAATCTTTTTCAAGCAAATAAATTTCATCTTCGTTAGTTTTTTTAGAATTAAACAAATTCAATAATTCTGAATAAAACTTGTAGGATGATGTATACTCCTCAATACGTTCATTTAGTTTAATTGTTGTATTGAATTGATTATCCAAAATTTCTATTAATACCGTCTTCTGTAAAACGATTTTTAAAAAAGAAATCTTCCTTGTCAATTTCATCCCAAAAAAGCCTGCAAAAATTCTCTGATACTTCTTGACTTTCAGGAATAATAATTTTATTAATCTTTAAGTTTGCCATATACTTGTCTAACTGAGAATTCCGGTTCCACGTAATTATTTTATGAGTTCATTTTTTAATTCGCCGATTTTCTGAATCTTATCCATTTATGTATTAAAAAATTCAGCTTTGGTTCTGGGCGGCCCTGACAGTCTTCTTTTGTAAAATGTTCCCAGTTAGTTATAGTATATTGATGGCTCTTTTCTAAGTCTTTAAGTGATAATTGTTCATTTTGGTAAGGATTTATTAATATTTCCATTATTTATAATTTATGAGCGAAACGAAATTTATATTTTCATTTGATTTACACGGTAGCTGTTGAAAAGAATATAAATTGAGATATCGTAAAAATCCTTACCTTTGTTTACATTAATGATCACATATATACAATAATAACCACATAAAACAGAAGAATGCATTTGTATTTGTGTGCTATTGCACACAATACTTTTTCCGCTACTTAATAAATATGTTTTAATTTTTTGTGATGGAGCAAGTCCAAAATATAAAATATTTCTTAAATATAGTTTGTTTATGTAACATACCCATTGTGAGCCATAACAATTAGATGGTTGAAAATTAATTATACCTGATTCATCTTTTCTATATTTTTTGGTAACATGTCAATTGCAAAAACACCTCGAAAATTCAGCGAATTCTTCTCATTTTCCATTATATCAGATATTTCTACATTCCCCATTTTTCCTATCAATTTTATTCCTTGTCCATATATCTTCGGAGTCTTTTTTTATTTTTTTATGCCGTCTCCAAAGGCTCTTTGCGCCAATTTAGTACCTGCATAACCAGCTGCACCTAATCCCAATGCTTTTGCTACAGCTATTGCTGCTGGAATTAAAGCAGGTAAAAATCCACCTATCTGCGTCGGAGAAAATTTGATATCACAATATTTTTCTTTTAATTTTTTAATTTCATCAATTTGTTTTTACCTTAATTTAATGGTCTTATTTGGTCTTTCTGTTAAATTAAATCTTATATTACAATCTATCCTGTTTTATTTGCAGCTTTGGAGTTTTTTTATTTGATTAGGTGATATACAGTGTGTCCAAGATAAGGAGGACCAGTATGGGGATCTCGGTAATTGTAAGAGATACAAATTTGGTTAAATGTGATGAAAGTTGCGCAATGAAATGACTAACAAAATGACGCCTAGAAGTGCTTGATATGATTTTTTGTTTTTGAATTATCTCAAGAAAACCGAATTTTTGGATTTTCTATTTTTTTTTCTTCTTCTTCTTTATAGCAACTTTTAGTGGACTTAATGATTGCCTTATCAAATTTTTTATCCGACGTTTCGTCTTCGAGGAACCATCATCAACTTCATTTTTTTAAATACGGTCCTGTTTTTTTATGCCAAATTTGTGAAGCCCTTTTCATCCTGAATTCAACAATGTACCACATATTATGGGTTAATTACGTTTCGAGCTGTTTTTTTATCATCATCAGAAAATTTTTAAGAAACGGACCTGCATTTCTGATAATTTTGTAAATATAAGTTTATACAGTAAGTTAGGCGTTTTTAGATGCCGTTAAAATATTGAAATGCACATCATTATGTCAAAATTCTGATACATTAATCTAATAACCAACCAATAACTATTAACAATAACAACAAATAAATGGACAAAAGATAGACAGAAAGAATAACAAAACGGGCATTGAAACAATGTAGGTAATAGGTATTCAAAGTTTTGAAACTTTGAAACAGAAGAACTTAGAGCGTTGGTTCTTCAAACCTGTCAAAGCATAACGCCAGTATTGCTGAATAATGTTTTAGATTCTACAATTAGAAGATGTTATTTATGCTTAAAGAATTATGGCAACCTTTTTGAATACCTTCTGTAAATTTAATACCTATTAAATTGTTTCAGTGTTCGTTTTGTTATTCGCTCTGTCTGATCTTTTATTCATTTATGTGTTGTTTATTGTTAATAGTCATTGGTTGGCTATTAAATTAATGTATCAAAATTATGACATTATGATGCGCATTTGAATATTTTAACGGAATCTAAAAACGCCTAAAACACTGTATGAACTTATTTTTACAAAATTATGAGAAATGCAGGCCCGTATCTTAAAAATTTTGCTGATGATGATAAAAAAAAGCTCTAAACTTAATTAAACTATAATATGCGGTACATTGTTGAATTCAGAATAAAAACGGCTTCACAACTTTGGCATAAAAAACCAGGACCGTATTTAAAAAAATTAAGATAACGTAATCATTAAGTCCACTAAAAGTTGCTATAAAGAAGTTTAATCAGTTTCGCTCTTACTTTAATATTAACGCCAGAAAAAAATAAAATAGAAATTCAAAAATTCCGTTTTTTTGAGATAATTCAAAAACACAAAATCATCATTGTCTTGGTAAAATTATCGTTTCGTTCAGCTTTAGAAAAAACTATAGAAATAGATATTTTAATTTGATTATTCATAACGCGCCAGTTTCCACGCTAACAGTTAAGTGCATTCCAACCACAAAGAAAGTTAGATTTGCTAACTAATAATGATGATAATACTTTTTCATTTTCTAGTGAGCGTTTTGCTATTGGTCGACTTTGGAGTGCAGTATACATTTTCTCTCGATTTTTAAGTAATTCAATGCGAATTCTTCCATTCAAAACTTTGTTACAGTCTCATACAATAATATCTTAAGAAGGGTTCGTTTTATGGTTATGACACCTATTATCAATTAGTATCTACTTTTCACGGAAAATCCAAATATGAAAAAATATACAGGGCGTTGTATTTGAAAAAATTGATAAAAATTTTGTATAGTTTTACACTTTTTCGAAAAATTTGCCACGTATTTTGTAAGTAGACTATTATCAATAGTCGGTGGTGCAAACAGATTTAAAAATCGTGATGACAGCGCTAGAATGGTGGCTCCAAAGTTGACTCTATTTTGGTACTAAAGTGACAATATCTTTAGAACGGATAGTGATACAGATACAACTTTATACATTTTTATTCTAAATGTGACAGGGAATTCAAAAATGCAAAAATATGGAAGGTATTATATTTAAAAGAATACAAGTTTGGATTGGCATATTTTGTCTATCACCCTGTACGTACCTAAATATTTTTAGAATGTAGGTCCAATGATCATGTATTACCATACCAAAATTGGTTTTGATGTCTCTAATAATTAAGGCGCAATCCTCCGTCCATACAGTAAACACCCACCCTGTATTTACTTTTAACTTTGCTTTGTGAATTTATTGAGGTGTGGGGTGTGGCGAACTTTGCATTTTTAGTTGCACACTATGACACTTTGATTCAGAATCATACTGCTACATGGATGATAACAAGACCGAAAAAATTACGTTACCTCTCGAAAATGTCGTCACACATTTCTAATTGTTGTTTGTTCATCAGTGAGCTGTCTTGGCACCTTTTCACTTCCCTCGTCTAAAAGACGAAGAAAGTATTGTAATCTTCTGAGATTTCTTCAGATCTTCACGTTTCAGGGTTCCTAGATGACGAAAAACAGGTTTTCTCAATTCCGTGTGTTCATCTGTTGCCAGTCTAGCTCAAAAACTATTTGTTGGAGGAAGACAATATTTTCCATGCGAATTATATCGTGTGTTCCAAAAAAAAAACTCATTTAGGTTAAGCCTTGAAAAGAAAGATAGAAAATCTAGTCATGTCTTAACTTTAGTCCTAAGCTGAATGTCAGATTGCATTTTGTTTATGAAAACATTTGTCACTGTGACAGGCAAAAGTTTACACTGCATTAAGTTTACTTATATTAAGCAAAAAAAAAGAAAAATAAGATGGCATTTGCACAAAAACGAGTGTATTAATCATAACAGTCAATAAAAATTGTTTTTATTTAGTTTTGTATATTTTTAGGAAAATAGTTCAAGATCAATGATGTAATTTAATTCTCGCTCACCTATGGTAGTTCATTTGCTTCAATGGGTATATATCAAGTTAAGAAAAACTTCAATTTGATCATGGCATGCTGTGAATGAGTTTTTTTGAAACACATGATATGTCTACTTGACATAAAACCTAGAACATTTCGGTCAAATATATACAGGGTGAGCACTTAAAAAAAACTTCCTCTGGCGGCGGGAGTTCCGTGTAAGGCCTTTACAGATTTTTTAAACCCACTTTTACTCGTTCAAATTTTCGTAGTAGTTCCTCCTCTAAAGTTAAAGTGTTAAACTTCAATTTCGACCTTTATTATGAACTCTGAAATGGCATTATTACTATTTCATAAAAAAATTCACAACTAACGAAAAATTAAAACTGAAACAAATTAACTGAAGTTACAGTATTTAAAAAAAATAGGCATTCCATCAAAAGTGATGCTGAATTTTAAATAAAGCACCAGCCTCTACACCGCAAGGTTACAGATTATACATACATACTTCATGAAATCCCTCTTTTACCATTCGTTATCGAAGGTAAATTTAAATTTTTTTTTTCAATTTTGCGTCTATAATACAGCTACTGACGCATCCAAAATAGTGCGTTTATTGCTATTTGAGTGCTTTAATAGCTTAGTACAATTTATTTTTTAAAGTTGGAAGCTTTGAAATCTCGTAATGCCAAACATCAAATTGCTGACGGCATTTTCAGCAATTTCTCGAATTTCAGGCGAGGTATACATGAAAAATCTTTGTCTTACTCATTTTTAAACAAATTTAATAAAAATATGAAAATGGCGTAAAAGACGCATAAGACGTATCAAAACTCGTTTCACTCGTACTTAAGAACACTCCGCTGGGTGGCTCGTATTCTATACTTGAACTCCTGCAATAAACCTGCCTTATGAAACTCGCTGTTTAATATACACCGAACTCTGTAGTTTAGTGGTTAGCACGTCTACTTAGCAATCTGGATGTCATGGGTTCGATTCCGCGACCGTCTGCTGTAATTCAAGTTTTTAAGTCGTTTTAGTGAGTCAACAGAGTACCTTCTCTGAAGCAAATTCTGGGGCAGTACTTCTCCATCTTTCCTGGCCTTTCTTCCATTCTCCACCCCTCCTTTCTCTCACCCATCCTATAACTCCCGTTCTTGGCTGAAGAGGGACGCAAGGTCCCTATAGCAGCCCGCCCCCAGTTGGGGAAATTAAAATTACCTTGAACCTTTACCTTTTTTTTAATATACTATAAAAGTTTATTGTTGAAAATTTTTATTTATACTGGTGCTATTCAAAAACAAGATTTTTTAAGGTAGGTGGCTGGTATTTCGTATAGACAAAGAGTATTTAGTTAAAGACAACATACTACATACACATACTCTTTGGTATAGATGAGTTTTGTTTTTAAATTCTTGCTAACTTTTTCCTATGAAGTCGTAACTTCTCCATAAAAAATAATTTATTTTTTACGGATTTTTTTGCTTCGCCCGCTACATTACGGTAGCCTTCTTTTCATGGATTTGATCAATGCAAAGTATTTTAGCTTCTATAAGTGCTTCAAATTTTACAAAGTTATTAATAAAAATGTTTCTCATGTGTTGAAATGGTAGGCCACCCTGTAGGTATCTTTATAATTTAATTTGGCATCCAATTTTTTTAACAATATCAGTATCCTCCCCCCCCCCCGCCCCGCAAGATCGATTTGTATCGCAATACTTATACATGGTATAAACCCAGTCGGTAAATACAATATTAAGTTACTTTATTATATTATAATAACGAATAACAAAAAAAAATAGACGTAAGTGTATACACCAGGGGCATCCATATACTTACAAAATTGTGATAGGAGTATTTTTCAATCTCATTTTAATAATTTGAACGTCCCCCGTATTTACAATCTCATTTTTTTTGCTCGTGCCTATTTTTTGAGAATGCATTTATCGCTTTATATGTATATGTCTATATTTTTTGCTCCTTCATTCTCTATAACTGGAAAGGAAAAGTCATCTAATCTTTCTTGATAGGTGCGCTTTCTGAGATTTTTTTATTAGTTTCAATTTTGTATGGGTCTCCTGCATTAACGTGTTCATTTCTTTGCTATCTCTGTCGCTTAATTTTAATATTGTAATTTGGAAGTTGTAAGTCTTTTCTTTACGCTAATTATTCAAATTATTGAGTCAGCAGGCGCTGAATGACAGCTGACGTCCCATTCCCCATAATGCATCGCGTTCCGACATGTGATTCCTTTTTTAAATTTAAATTCTTTAAAAATATGAAAGAAAAAACGGCACAGTTTCCGTTTCTGGATATGACACTTCTTAAATATTTCTTGTAATTTTATGGGGTGACGCCAAACTTGATCTTCGGTATTCCATACTTTTGTGTACATGTCGATAAGGGTTACTTTTAAAGCAGTAATTTTGAAAATGACAGCACTTTAAAACTGGCGCGAGAGTGATGTCATGACTGTTCGACCACATTCACAATCACATTCCTTTCATTAATAATATCATAGATAACTCAAGCAAACCTTATCATGTGTATATTGAAATTGCATTAAGCCCACAACTTGGCTCTGTTTGCAGTACAAAATATTCAACCAAATCAATAAAGCACAGAGTTAGGATATTTTATATAATTGCAATTTTAAACATAACTAAAAATATTAAATGCATTGATTATGAGATGCGAGAAACAGTAATTAGTCGGATAAAGGCACGCAAAGGTAAAGCATATTTCAGAGGGTTTGAATTTAGCTTTTCAATAAAGAAAATGATAGGTTTGAGCACATGTAAAGCCAGACCAAACGAAAGTAATTGACACAAAAAGGTTGTTACGTGCATAAAAAGACCGTAGTTATCAATAAAAGCAAGGGACTGTGAAAATTGTGAGCAAGCTGAAGGGTTAATCAAGATGAAGGAAAATCTAGAACATTGCAAAGAGCATTCCTAAATGGATGCAACAGAAAAGAGGCAAGCGACGTGAAAAGGGCGGAACTCAAAAATCAGTGCTTTAATAATTAAAAACATAGTGCAAAAGCAGAGCAGTGAAATTAAAAACGTCTGTGATTGCAACGCTATAAAACAATATTTTATAATCAAAACGACAATATTCTAGATTTTAAGAAAATGTTACATTGTAATTTACGTAATCAAATTTTATTCTATTTATGGTAAATATTATCAAACCTAATTTCCAATTAATAGTAGAATAACACCGTATCTTAGCAACATGACGCTTTTTTGTCATTAACAGAAAAGAACAAATGAATAAAATTAATTTGAAGGTTGTCGAATTTGTGCTCCACATAATTAATGTTTTATAATAATAAATGAGCATTTTATAATATAAAAAGTGGTCCATTTGATTGCCAATGTGGTAGTGTACCTGTGAGAACGTTTGCAACAGTTTCCGCAACGAAAATTTTACAAATTTGCAAATCTCATCTCCGAGGATATCGGGAGCCGTCCAACTACAAGTTACGATCTCCGATTACAACCGAAATTAGCATCGGAAGACAGAGGTCAGCAGTGCAGGATATCAGCCGAGTCTGCAAGAGCGGCGCCGTCGACACCTGCACCCAGGGAGCGGCTCCAGCAGGAAACACCAGGAGCGCCACCTGACAGCAGCAACGAAATGAACTTCAAAAGGTAGGGCTGCCGGCAATTTAAGTGTTAGCGTTCGAGCGAACGACTAAAACCCAAGATTAAACCTTACCGAAGAGGGCCAGCGTTTTTCCAAAAGGCCAATTACTTCGTGGTTTTGAAAAATCGAGCAACGTCACCAGGTTTTGTTGGCAAAATCGGCCAGAATCAAGCTTCATAAACAAGAGAAAGTTGGCATCCGAACAATCAAGGCGAGGTTTGACGTCATCTTAGCAATGAAGGGGATGTTTTAATAGTTGCCAAGCGGGAATATTCAAATAATTTACCTGCCGCGTTCTCACGATATCACGATTTATACTTTCAATTTTATGCTGTACGCAAAAAAACATTGTTTGTTCATCTGTCAATTTACGAGATTGTGAATTTTTCTATTAATAACGAGCAAACGAGCTACGTTGAGACAAATAACCTAAAATTGGAGAATATAGTCGGTTTATAAACCCAACCCATAAGATAAGAAGTTTTTTCTTTGCAGAGAGCTAGCGTAATCAGTATTGCAGTTAAATACAATAGACCATTTTATTTATGCGATTAATTATTACAGTTTATTTTAACCAGCCTTAATTTACTAACAGGAAAACTATGAGCACAATATAAAAATATAAACCGAGAATTGTGTGTGTACTTGGATCTTTGCCCGTATTTTAACGTATATTATTTTTATACCACAATAAATAAATAAGTACAAACAGGCACCAGATAGGGGTGCCTTTGCAATATGTATGTATATACCGGGTGTCCGTTCTCAAAGTCGAACATAGGTGATTAACATTGTATTGAACGTTTTTGCCGTTTCCTGCTCGCCAATTCAACTTACAGGGAAGGTAATGGTATCAATGGAAAGATAAAATTATTACGCATCAAATGATACCAATCATAATATTCAAGGTGCGATTTCTATTTTAAAATAGTAATTTAAAACTTGGGAATTTTTAAATATGTCATGCCTTGCTTTTCAAGTTCGATAGCATTTGTCAAAAAAATTTGGTAATTAGTTGGCGTAAATCAGGTATTTTCTGGTAACGTCTGTAAAAATTATCTACAGAAAAATGAATTATTTCAATGAAGAACGAGTGAATGCACTAATGTTAATTGCCTATGTTCGACTTTGAGAATGGACACCCGGTATATATGTGCCTCGTAGCTTTTAAAGTTACACACTGTAAATTTAAAAAAATGCTTTCCATGACTGCCCTCTTACTTATGCCCTACACGCACTGCGGGGTCTTGTGGGCCTATAGTTACGCCACTGAACAGTATGAACAAAATCCAGGTAATCTGCTGTCTTTTATTGGTAAAAATTAGATTTTTTGAACATTATTAATTTTTATTAGATGTTTCTGATAATTTTAGTACAGTAGATAGGTACAGTACGCTACTTTATAACAATTTGAATCACATGAAATAAAAAGTGCATTAATAATAAAATAACAAAATAAGTGTAGAATGCAAATATTGCAAATAAAATGTATAGAGGTAGATTATAAAGTTTATCATCGCCTGGTTTGAATTGATATCATTATTACCTCCTCGCCAATAAATGTGAAATGTACTCATCACTATTAGTTTTTTGAAGTTACTATAATTAGCTAACTGCTAACATTAGGTTTCAACAAAATAAGGAGTCATAAAGAAACCATTCATTTAATTTCGCTTAATGAACAATCAGCGTAGGTGGACATTAAAAACTTTAGTAACACTTTCACTAATTTTTAGTAGTGGGCTTGTAGCTTTCAATTGTTTTTCGAATGCCATTAGAGAAGTGCCCCCTCTCTTAAGAACCGACACCAATGGCACACGTTTTTGAGTGCGGGAAAATTTTAAATTATAATAGATGGCTTACGCTTTCGAGTTTTGGTTCGTATTTTTGTGTTTAATATCAAAAGGCGGGCGGAAAATAAAAAATAAACGGAAGTTGTGTGATTATTTAAAGAAACAGCCACGGATAATCTTTGATTTATTCCACTCGACCTTTAAGTGAGCGGTAAAGTTTGCGTAATCTTCTCCGTATTTAGAATATGATTAGAATAGTGGGCGTGGAAGGACCATGGGGAATTGTGATGGCGTCATCGATTAGATAGCACCCAAGAAAGTACCAACAAATATTCCAAATTTTGTGGTTATAATTAGGCCTATTGGAGTTTTGAGTTTTTCGTATTATAGGGGATACGTAAATTTGCTCGCATGCTGTGTTCGTTATTGTCGTCGAATGTATTTACATATCCGGACTAAACCCAAGTGCATTATTTTTTATGAATGGTGCCTATGCCTATTTGCTATATTTAAAAATAGGCATCTTACTTTTGTGAATGGATTGAATAGGACATGGAAAAAGGATTCTTGATAAGGTGATTTTCTTGAATAAATACGTTTATAACCTTACCTTAAACATAACATAAAGTTTAGAACACTTCTGCAGAGGACTGAACGAAGTTTGTAATTGCTAGCTATAAATCCTTGTTCTAGTAAGTTATAGATAATAAACGGATATTTTTAAAATGTACTATCTGCTTTGGTGATTCATTATTAAAGTCTGTTGTTGGATAATTTTAAAACTGTTGAAGGCAAGGCATTTCCTCATTAACAGCGATGGTCGTTTTATCGAGTATATTTTAATCGAATTAAGGTTTGTATGGTTTTAGGGTGATGTGGCGACTTTATGTAAATAAACAGAAGAACTATGAGTTGGAGTGATTCATATCGGGAGTTTGAACTCTATCTGGAACAAGTCAATGTAAGTACTTTTATGATTAAAATTTATTAATTGCGGCGGTATTTGGAAAACTATGTATTAAAAAGTAGTCACAGGAAGTATTTGAGTGCACAGTACATTATCAGTAAGATTAATATATAACAAACAATGATAAATAACTTGAAATTTTATTTCTAGATTTTCAAGTTTGGTATGTACGATAAATCTAATATTAGTTGATGTTAGATTATTACTGTCGCAGGCTGTAAAATTTATGTTTGGAATGTGATTAAAAAATTAAAAAGTAATCAGGAAGATACGTGCAAGTATTTATAATGTTATATGTGTAGTAGTGGGTTTAGAGCAGCAACATTGATTTTAATCTTATAGCCAGATGTTTTACATGTTAAGATGTGGTCTGCAGCTGTGATAAATTTGATATGTCTTATAAAATAAAGTTGTTGGAACTATTACTGCATTATATATCCTGTTAGCGAACGCTTATTAATTTATTGGAACAATTGGCCGTGCAGTACGTTATTTATTGTATTATAATTGATATTGACTGCGGACCGATCTACTATTGCATTTATAAGAGGTGGGCATGCACTTTTTGGCAGAAATTTCACAAAAAAAAATATGTAAAATAATAAATATTGTGCTAATTAATAGGTTGAACATCAAATATGAATTGAAATTGTAGCCAGAGCTGTTTTGCTAGCTAAATTTAATTTTCTATATTGTTTTTATTTTAAAGCTGCGTTTTTCTTTTAGCATTTATTTTTTTATATACATTTTATAATCTGCTTTAGAAGTATACACAAAAATATATCGTATCATATGTAAATATTTCTAATTTGTCATCCTGAAAGACCAGTCATATTTGTATACATACCCATAAAAGGATTGATGTTTTGTATCTCATGAATTATAAAATTAAAAAGACAGTTAAATAGTAAACCCGTAAGAAATTTTATTCATTTTCCCAGAAAATATTTTGTGTTTGACGCATTTCTTAATATTTTAATGTTCAATTATAAATTATTAACTGACGTGTACGACTAACCTTCAGATTGGAAAAAGAAACTTGCTAAAAATTAATTGTAGAATAAAGGCAACAGGAGAGCAGCCATATTTATTATGAAGTCAATACCGTTGGGGGAATCATGAACTATGAACTATCATTGTTACGTATTTCCTTATGAAAATATGTTTGTACAGACATGATGTCGAGCAAAACTTTTATCGTGACTGTTGGTACAGCTTTATTGCCATGGTGTGAACAATTGATGTACTTTGTGTCTGATGGCATGCAGAACATAGGAAATGTTGATGCTAAATTTTGCTAAAGATCAACGAGGCCGGTGCAGACTCAGCGATGCATAAAAATTCGTTCATTTACATTGTTCTACTCAAGTTATATTATTCGTTTTTGGCTTATTACAATTCACACTTCGGTTTTGCCTTCAGTGCCAGTGCATTTTAAGTTGCAACAAAAATTAACAAACTATAGCTGTTTTAGGTAAGCCTGATATTTTGCAAATTCTGTATTTATTTAGCCATCACAATCACTACTGCTGTGGATAACAGTCTCCGATGTGAAGTTTAACTATTTTCAAAACACTAAAATCGTTCAGTAAATGATTCCTGTATTTAACGGAATTCCAGTAGTTGTTCCTCAAACTTTACAGAATCGCTGTTTTGGCGATAATTACACTTTAATGTGAGAATTTAATTTTCCAAGGCAGTTGATTATTAATTAAATTAGTGCGGAATCTCAGAATATCACACTTAATATAGTTAAAGTGTGTCAATTTTTGCTATTAGTAAAAATGAAACTGCTCTGTAAGTGAAAATAAATTATGAATTATAATATAGTCAAAATTAAGTAATCTTAAGTCAATAAACAACTTGAGGGGATGATATAAATGAACGCAGTTCATAAACTCAAAACAAAAGATACAATAAAAACATTGCTGGAAGCACAACACATCCACGGCCCTTGTTGATCTTTCGAAAAATTTTGCATTGATGTGTCCTTATGTTCCACGCGCCATACATGTCCTTAACGTTTTTGAATAATACTTAAATTTTCCACACTACAGGAAATAAGCTTGACGACTAGATTTTACTTCTTTTTTTAATTTAATCAAAATATTTCACCTTTACTCGGTTAGAAAAGTAAAGTACTAAGCTTATGAAAGATCTTCGCATTAATAGAGTTACTTACATTAGGACCCATTATTAAATTTTTAGTCATTTTCAGTTTTGAGAAATGTCGAAGAACAGTTCAGTCAATATAGTTGTGGTTTTAATTAGGAATTGGTAATTTACAAAAATGGAGCAATTTTTGTTTTTAAACAGACGTTTTATCTTATAAAGCTTTGCATGTAAATTAAAAATCAAGTCATTCTATATTATTATAAAAGATAAAACTCTGAATGCTTTGACTACATGCAGTAATGACATACAGGGTGTTTCCTCAAATTTGACAGCTTCTAGCGACTTTGTTACTCCAGATAGAAAAAAATTGTAGGGTATCATGCAAACCGTCCAAATTTGCTACTTAACACTTTAATCGCCACGTGAAGCTAACGTGCATCTCTATCTTTTTATTTACAGCGCCGTGTGATGCTAACTTGCATCTCACGTTGAAAAGTTTTCGTGGCCGTGTGATTCACGGTAGCTTCTCATTGTGCGTAACTTTACATGCTTTGCTTAATGCACGTGGCCTCCTATACCCAACAACACATTTACCCCTTGGATAGCATATTTGGTTGCCTATTTATAGGCGTTTCAATATTAGATATGTTTTATTGTTTCTTCTACGTAGTGGCCCTGGAGACCCATTTCTGAATTTGTATTGCGGCGATTAACGTGTTAAAGAAACAATTGAGCATCACGGGTGAACTTTTTGACTTATTGTATACTTTTTTTTAATGGAATACCCTATATATTATGTGTTCATTGGATAGCGCTTAATATTCTCTTTTCAAAAATATATAAGTTGCTTATAATGGGTGCGGCAAAATATACCCAGCTATGAATATTGTTATAACTTTGTTATTTCCTTAACAGCTGTCAAAAGTGAAGTTTTATATCAAAGTAGAAAGATAGAGAATTTTGATATGTAGCGTTATTCGGCTCAACAACGAGCAGAAATTGTTAAATTGTATTTCCAAAACTTTTCTTCTATAATTTCAACTCAACCCGCTTTTAGGCGAGCATATCTTAATCGAAGACCTCCACACGGAGAAACAATTCGACGTTTAGTAAACGAATTTTAGAAAATGGCACAGTAAGTGATGTAAAGCTTACTGGTAGACCTCGTTCTGATTGTTCAAACTAAAATATTGAGCTTCTTCCGGCTGATGTTCAGGGAGAACCAAAAACTTTCACAGGCAACCCTAATTGCGCCGCATGTCTTATTGTGGACATTTTTGGTTCTGCCTGAACATCAGCCCGAAGAAGCTCAATATTTTAGTTTGAACAATCAGAACGAGGTCTTCCAGTAAGCTTTACATCACTGTGCCATTTTCTAAAAATTCGTTTACTAAACGTCGAATTGCTTCTCCGTGTGGAGGTCTTCGATTAGGATATGCTCGCCTAAAAGCGCGTTGAGTTGAAATTATAGAAGAAAAGTTTTGAAAATACAATTTAACAATTTCTGCTTGTTGAGCAGAATTACGCTCCATAACAAAATTCTCTATCTTTCTACTTTGATATAAAACTTCACTTTTGACAGCTGTCAAGGAAATAACAAAGTTATAACAATATTCCATAGCTGGGTATATTTTGCCGCACCCATTAATTACTTCATCCATTGTTGAAATATCCGCTATTAAAGAATAAAAATATTACTAATTTACTATATGAAATAAATCACAGTAACCATTGAAATATTCTGTGTGAGTGTAAAGTGTGCAATAGATTTAAATTTATCTGAAAGTATTATGACGGAAAAAAACAGGTTTTCCGGGAAAAATCGGTAATAAAATGCAAAGTTCAGAAACAAAATCCTTTCTAACGTATTTCTAAGCATATTGGTATACTAACCGCTGCTAGAACAATTGGAATGACATTGCCAACTACTAAACTTTTGGACATTTAACTCTCAAGTGTCTAGTAACAGAATAGATATTGGTAAATGTTTTATACTTTGCAATTTCATAAGTACCTAATAATATTTAATCAAGATAGTGTTACGAAATGAAAATGATATTACAACTTTATCAGAACAATAGTTTCGGTAGTCAATGATTTGTTTACGTCTGTTGTATTCAAACAATTTTTTTAAAGATGGTTAATGAATAATTAAAAATCATTAATTTTAAATTAGTGTTAGTCAAAGTATGTGTTACAAACAAAACCGATTCTTGTTGGGCACGCATTGTACAGGGTGTTTCCTCAAATTTTGACAGCTTCTAGCGACTATTATTCCAGACAGAAAAAAATTGCTCAGATAAAAATTGTAGGGTATCATGCAAACCGTCTAAATTTGCTACTTAAAGAAACAATTGAGCATCACGGGTGAACTTTTTGACTTATTGTATATTTTGTTTTAATGGAACACCTGTATATTATGTGTTTATTGGATAGCGCTTAAAATTCTCTTTTCAAAAATATATAAGTTGCCTATAATTACTTCATCCATTGTTGAAATATCCGCTATTAAAGAATCAAAATATTACTAATTTACTATTTGAAATAAATCACAGTAACCATTGAAAACAAAGTTATCAAATGACATTAACTGGCGGCATGCGGCATGGAACATTTAATTGTCAATTCGTTTTTAAAATTGTTGATTATTTCAATGGTTACTGTGATTTATTTCATATAGTAAATTAGTAATATTTTTATTCTTTAATAGCGGATATTTCAACAATGGATGAAGTAATTAATGGGTGCGGCAAAATATACCCAGCTATGGAATATTGTTATAACTTTGTTATTTCCTTGACAGCTGTCAAAAGTGAAGTTTTATATCAAAGTAGAAAGATAGAGAATTTTGTTATGGAGCGTAATTCTGCTCAACAAGCAGAAATTGTTAAATTGTATTTTCAAAACTTTTCTTCTATAATTTCAACTCAACGCGCTTTTAGGCGAGCATATCCTAATCGAAGACCTCCACACGGAGAAGCAATTCGACGTTTAGTAAACGAATTTTTAGAAAATGGCACAGTGATGTAAAGCTTACTGGAAGACCTCGTTCTGATTGTTCAAACTAAAATATTGAGCTTCTTCGGGCTGATGTTCAGGCAGAACCAAAAATGTCCACAATAAGACATGCGGCGCAATTAGGGTTGCCTGTGAAAGTTTTGGTTCTCCCTGAACATCAGCCGGAAGAAGCTCAATATTTTAGTTTGAACAATCAGAACGAGGTCTACCAGTAAGCTTTACATCACTTACTGTGCCATTTTCTAAAAATTCGTTTACTAAACGTCGAATTGCTTCTCCGTGTGGAGGTCTTCGATTAGGATATGCTCGCCTAAAAGCGCGTTGAGTTGAAATTATAGAAGAAAAGTTTTGAAAATACAATTTAACAATTTCTGCTTGTTGAGCAGAATTACGCTCCATAACAAAATTCTCTATCTTTCTACTTTGATATAAAACTTCACTTTTGACAGCTGTCAAGGAAATAACAAAGTTATAACAATATTCCATAGCTGGGTATATTTTGCCGCACCCATTAATTACTTCATCCATTGTTGAAATATCCGCTATTAAAGAATAAAAATATTACTAATTTACTATATGAAATAAATCACAGTAACCATTGAAATAATCAACAATTTTAAAAACGAATTGACAATTAAATGTTCCATGCCGCATGCCGCCAGTTAATGTCATTTGATAACTTTGTTTTCAATGGTTACTGTGATTTATTTCAAATAGTAAATTAGTAATATTTTGATTCTTTAATAGCGGATATTTCAACAATGGATGAAGTAATTATAGGCAACTTATATATTTTTGAAAAGAGAATTTTAAGCGCTATCCAATAAACACATAATATACAGGTGTTCCATTAAAACAAAATATACAATAAGTCAAAAAGTTCACCCGTGATGCTCAATTGTTTCTTTAAGTAGCAAATTTAGACGGTTTGCATGATACCCTACAATTTTTATCTGAGCAATTTTTTTCTGTCTGGAATAATAGTCGCTAGAAGCTGTCAAAATTTGAGGAAACACCCTGTACAATGCGTGCCCAACAAGAATCGGTTTTGTTTGTAACACATACTTTGACTAACACTAATTTAAAATTAATGATTTTTAATTATTCATTAACCATCTTTAAAAAAATTGTTTGAATACAACAGACGTAAACAAATCATTGACTACCGAAACTATTGTTCTGATAAAGTTGTAATATCATTTTCATTTCGTAACACTATCTTGATTAAATATTATTAGGTACTTATGAAATTGCAAAGTATAAAACATTTACCAATATCTATTCTGTTACTAGACACTTGAGAGTTAAATGTCCAAAAGTTTAGTAGTTGGCAATGTCATTCCAATTGTTCTAGCAGCGGTTAGTATACCAATATGCTTAGAAATACGTTAGAAAGGATTTTGTTTCTGAACTTTGCATTTTATTACCGATTTTTCCCGGAAAACCTGTTTTTTCCGTCATAATACTTTCAGATAAATTTAAATCTATTGCACACTTTACACTCACACAGAATATTACTTACTTAGAATTTTCCTCCGAACGCGGAACAATTCTGTCTCAAAATTTTCAGTAAACAATTGCTCATTCCGGTTACATATTCCATCCTTGTTTCACCATTATGCCTGTCGGCGTTGGCTGGCAAACATTTAAATTATTGAATTTTTTGTTATTGGTTCGTGATTAGAAATTTATATTATCACAGTAATAAAATTATGTAATCAATAGCATTGCATTTTTAAACTTGTACATTTCCTTTATACATGATGTTACGAAAAAAATGGAACACCATTTAAGCGGATCTCATCAAAATAAATAGATAGAACCAAATGTCTTGGTAAAAAATGCACCCTGAAGAAGTTACGTGCCCATATCTGTTAGAATTGCTAAATTTGTTATTCTAAAACATTTTAACAATAATAATCGAAGACACCTTTTTATGTGTAATTAAAATATTGCACCTGCAGTACCAAAAATGTGAAGGTAAAAATTATCACCTTTGATGTTAAGTGGAATTAGGATAGTTACCGCCTCCTACACATAGATCCAGTTTCAGTTACATGCAGATTAGAAAAATTTAATGAAATTATAGCATGTTAAGCTTAAGCTTGATCCGATACGTAATTTTTGACTTGTGAAGGAAATTCAAAAGTAAAAGTTCATCTTTTCGAGCACATAACTTCTTATAATGTTGCATTTTTTACTAAGATATATTTGGCTCTCAGCCTGTTTTGAAGGACACCCTGTATAGTAAAATGATATAGTAAGTAACAAGAATTCATTTTACCCTAATACCATTATACGTTTGTATAACTATGTTACAACAATGTAATAAAGATACATATTTGAAATGCGTTTGAAAAATAATACCGGGTGTCTTAAATAGAATTACATCTAGTATGCTATGAACTTCCCATAATGCAATCTAAAATTTTATTTGAAATTGGCAAAACTGTAAGTCTATGTCAAATTCGAAATTAGCAGGTTATGTTTTGCGTCAGTCTGTGTCAGAAATTACGCAAAACCTAACCTGCTAACCACGAATTTGACATAGACTTACAGACTTGCCAATTTCAAATAAAATTTTAGATTGCATTATGGGAAGTTCATAGCATACTAGATGTAATTATTTTTAAGACACCCGATATTTTAATAATATTGTATTGTTGGTTTTGTGTTGTAACTACAGTTATAATTGTGTAATATATTAATTGTCGAGTTTCTAGTGATTATTAAGTGACATAATAATGAATATGTTTAAATTGTAGATACCATCTAGGATAGCAGCACGATTAGTTGCAGTTTTAACATTTGCAGCATTGATATTATTGAATAGAGGACTACTTTGCTATACTGTTGTAAAGCTGACGTATTATTGATTATAAATATAAATGTAATTAAATATCTTTTTCAATAATTTATTCTTCCATGCCAAATAGTTGAGAGTTCAACCATACATTGCAATAATTATGCATGCAACTAACTATCCATTAACATTATATAAACTTTAATTTATACCATAAATTTTACTACAAGGCATTATGTTTTTTGTATTCAAAACGTAAATCAGCAAGCTCTTTTCATAACTTAGTCGTTTACTGTCACTCGTTTGTTCTCAATCCATAGTTATGGCGGTTTCGTACATGCATTTTAGCATAGATCGCTTGAACGGTGTCTTTATCTTCTTCTTCTTGTTTATCTTTTTTGCCTCGAGTAACAAAGAATGGTTCAAAATCATACGTAAGAGGGGTGATATGGTCCTGAGCACGTCGTACGAGTATCCATCTTGGTTCTTCGGCATATAAAGGTTCTTGGCGATAAGTTGGGTCCTTTTTTCCACGGTTAGCCCAAAATGGGCCCACGTCGTCTTGCAGAGCTCTCTTGATGCAACTTGATAGCATACACGGCGTATTAGCCACTCCTTCTCCTTCTCGTTCTGAATCGGTGCAAACATTTTTTGGACAAAATCGTTTAATGCGATTGGTCTTCAGCGGGCGGGTGTTAAACTGAGGTTGAAAAATTTGAAACTGTTCGGAATCCTGTAAAAAGTTGTGATATAAATTCAAGTAGTAACTTCCACAAATGCTGACTCACATTGCCACTCACATACGCACAGGCTAAGCCTAGTATAAGAATGCCAGAGATCACGGTAAACATTCTCCTACACCTGCAAGCACTGAACGAAGTACTGAACGGCTTTGTTGTGGCTCGCTTTTAAATATATCCTTCAGTTCTAGTTGTTTCCCTAGAGATTTCTGCTTTTGATATGGCCTGTAAGCACCACAGATTAGCAACGGGACTTAGGGACTTTTTGCTCAGATTAACACACACATTTTATCTCGCATCGCTACTCTTAATCTGAGTTGGTAAATAGCCTTTGTACCTTGCAACTGTTCCAGGATGAAATTACGCGAGTGTTTGAAGATTGGAATTCGTCCTACAACTTGGAGTCGCACAACAACAAAATTGTTACGCCACAAAAAAATGCCCTAATCAATCCTGCTAGAAGCATGTTACAAAATGGCCAGTGGGAAGCTGATCGGTCGTTTTTGCAGTCTTACGATTCCGTTGTCACTTCAGATATGAAAGAGTTAATAGCTGAATATAATGTGCAACAAAGTCATTGTGATAATAATTTTAATGGTAATGTAGGTGTTAAAAAGACCAATATGTTAAAAGACTGTAAACCGGAGGAAAAGCAGGTGGCTGTCGAGTATGCTACTTATCCACAGTGGCCGTGGGGCCTTTCTATTGATGAACACAACTCTCATATGTCTGTGGTAAGTTAATAAGCGAGTATTCGTTTTATTATATTTATTTTGCGTATTTAAATAATAGGATACGCTAGAATTAAATTTGCAAGAAACCAATTCTACAATTGGGAATTGTTCTCGTACAATGTCAGTTCCCAGTATGATGTGTATATCGCCAC
Organism: Agriotes lineatus; assembly: GCA_940337035.1. NCBI lineage: Eukaryota > Metazoa > Arthropoda > Insecta > Coleoptera > Elateridae > Agriotes > Agriotes lineatus. The sequence continues at coordinate 63,983,641 of OW679202.1, forward strand.
ATTCTGATTCAGCATCAGAACTGCCAACCGCAGCCAATTTAGACATCCCTATTAGCGGAAACGACCTGTACTCTAAATCAATGAATGAACTGCATACGTTATCTTGGCTTTGTTGGCAGCAAAATTTTGGAGTTGACTATTCACCTGTTGTACCTGTGTTGAAGAAGGTGACCGTCAAGGTTAGTCAAACCATTCATGTGTGCATGCTTTTGAACTTAATTTGCTTAGGTGGTTGACTGGCCGTGCATAAATAATTTTATAATTCCAGGTGAACAAACACTGTTCGCAGTTGGATCGACGTTTAGCTGGTGAGTACATTCATGCACTATGTCCGTCCGTATGCGGGAGTACAAATTTTTTCGTAGTCTCAGTGTGAAAGTGAATGACAATTGGCCGGTACGTAAAGCAGAGCAGTTATGGAGGCAGATGAGAGCACACAAAATTGCAGGTTTGTCAGTAGTGATTGGTGTTCTTGTGTTGTCTGCCTCCTATTGTATTTTCGGTGTAGTGTATTGGTATATGAAGAGATATTCAGTTCATAGCTCTGAAACTCTATTATTTGCAGTGTTGATGGATTATTACCATTTTCAATTCAGTTTATAATTCATATTTGATACCTAAATATTGTACCTACTATAATTGTGAAGGTCACATAATTACTTGAAATTTGGGTTATGTTTTAATCAATAATAAATGATGTCTCTTGTGAAAAGAACATTACTTATGTTTGTAACTTGAATATTTTTAATATTTTCAATGAGACTAAAATACTTTTATATTATAAACCGCTAGCACTATAAACTGCCATAGTATTTATTACTTTTTAGGTTAAAAGATTCTTGTTTATGTATTATATACATACTGTTGCAAAATAATAGTTCCAAGTGTCATAGTAAATTTCGTATAAAAACATAGTAATAACATTTTTAATTTTTTTCTTTCAATGAATCTTAACATTAAACAGTCTCATAGGTTGGAGGAGGGTGTAAACTTGCTCTAAAATTATTTAAAATTGGCGGAAGATAAAATTAGATTAGATCAAAATCTATTTTGGTATCTTTGTGGTGTAATTGTTTTACGTTCTTAATTGTAGTTTGTATATTTTAATTTATGCATCAAGTGTACATTTTTGATAAAAACTATATAAACAAAATACTGTCCAAGTTTAGTTTAGTTCCAAATTGCTTAAAACCTATAAAAGTGTGTAATACAGAAAATTTTACATTACTTTTTTATAATTCTACATTTTTCGTCAGGCTGGCTTTCAAATATTTGATAAAAATTGCAATAGAAATGTAAATATTAAATCATTAATATTTGCCAAAACTGTTAAAAACTAGAATTGTCTTGAACAGTATCGGAGATTAGATGGTGACTAATATAACCAAGACGTCCCAATTGATAATTTAAAGAATTTCCTGTATTAGAAAGCAGTTTAGTTTATAATACTATAGTGTAATGCTCAGTATAGTTATTTTTGTATATTAAGTCAACTTTTTAATTACAAAATTTAATAATTACTATTGTAAACATTGCTTATACTGTGTAATATTTACATTGGATAGTTTTTGCCATCTAGTATGTATCTGTAATGCTATGCATGGTTATATTGCTTATTGCTTCTAAAATTATCAGTTTTTGTAGTCAGCAGTTTTGAACTGGTGTTGTGCTTTTCAGGCGGTAACTAATTATCGAAGTGAATTAATTATTTCCTCATAATTTGATAGTTGGATTGTTTTTATTTTTCTGCCATCTTACCGCTTTTTAAACATCTCCATCAATCATTTTCATGTTGCATCATTGGTACAATATTATCGATACCAACTATGCATATGTTGAATGATCGCCACATTAATTTTTATAGTTTGTTGTGTAGTTGATGTGTAAAGAAGGTTATTCATACGAAGCTGACATCCTGAAGTGATCATAATAAAAACTCGCAGTGTCTCAATTCGTTAATTTTAAACTTGTCTTCGATCTTCAACCCTAAAGTCGTAAGTTTAAAAGTTTAAATTAAGAAACAAAGTTCTAAAAGTGACTACCAACTTTCAATGACTTAACACGATTTATCAATACAGCATCGTAACACTATGATGAGAGGCGTGACTTTTCTTAAATGCAAGACATGATGTAACAACCATAATGTTGAATCAGCGCAGTTAATATTGAAAATTTGATCTTTACTTTGAACATGCACATGCAAGAGTTGATAATTATAGTACTCTTTTAGTGATAACTAGATATTATTTCTTAATTTAAATCGTAGTTCCAATTTTATAGACAAACAGTTTAACATAAGACACATTTTGTAAAAAAATTTTGGCATTGAGTAATTTGGAGAACACTCAGGTAATTTAGGGATACGCTGTATATTTGATATGTCTAAAAATTATAAAATTACTTTAATTCAAAATTAGTAAGATAATATGCATGCATCCTATGTTTGCATTAATTAAATATTGCAGAAATCGAAGCAACAGAAGCTTGCAAATGGCTACGAGCAGCGGGATTTCCACAATATGCACAAATGTACGAAGGTAAATAGATAAATGCATGTGATTTTCTGTTATTTTAGTGTATTCGATCCTTCTAGAAAATCAGTTCCCTGTGGAAATCGTTGCAGTCCAACATGACCATCCACTTTTGGAACCGGCTGTTTTACAGTCGTTATTTCGTCGGATAAATGCCCTCAATCGTTGTGCACATGTTTGTCAACAGCCTAGTAGTCATCCAGATGATTCAGAAGATGAACAATGTGCTCTTAGTGACAACTGGACGTACCAAAGCGATTTGAAACGGTGGTCACGAAACCGTCAAGCTGATGAAGAAATTGGTGAGCTTTAGAATGCCATAATTATTCTTTATACTGTACTTTGTGCTCACAGTAAATACAGAAGATTCGGACAACAACCAGAAGTGTGATGTTAATTATTGCTGCAAAGAGGTTAAAGATGTTAGTAATATTCCCATTATCGAAAATGAGAATCAAATGGTTAGCAAATCTCTACCGTTAGAAGAACATAAGTGGTTACGGAGGGCTGCCACCACAAGGTTTCGACATCATAGGGAAGGTGTGGTTGTGAGTGATGTTAGTTCTGTCAGCAGTGTATCCGACATACTGCTGAAACGCCTTGGAAACATAAAATATATGGATGAATCTCCTCAACCAGATTTGGAATATCCAATAGATTCGGAAAAGCACGAAGAAGAAGACGTTTTTACAGAGACTAATGTTCAATTAAATACTTCCGGAAATAATAAAGAATGGTAACTATAATATTAGTTTAAATATTTTTAAAATATCAACAAGAATTTTTAGTCCTCTTTGGAGTAATGGACACAGAATAGAAACAGTTGCCGAAGAAAGTCCACCGGTCAAACAAGATGGACGACCTATTATTAGTTTATCCTGTACCCAGTTACAAATACTTCGTAAATTGGCGCTTCTTAAATTAACTGCTCATATAGAAAAATATTGCCCGTCACATAGGACAGGGTGGAATTGGGAACTGCCCAAATTCATAAAAAAGATGCGAACTCCCTTGTACAAAGGTAACTGAAGCAGGCAGGGTATTTAGTTTAAAAATTATCGATAGTATTTGCAGAAAATAATTTTTTAAATTTACCGCTGACGGTGGTTCTCCAAAGAACCGGTCAGCCCCTCCCTAAAGGAATCCAGGAAGCTTTGGAGTGGTTGCGTTTAAATGGATCTGATCAAGTCGGTTTATTCCGTAAACCAGGAGTACGGTCACGAATACAATCACTGAAATCTATGGTAGAAGCCCAAGGGGAAAATATAAATTTCAACGAGCAACAGCCATTTGACGTTGCAGATATGATCAAGCAGTATTTTAGGGAATTACCGGAAGCCGTGCTAACTAACAAATTGTCAGAGACTTTTATGCTAATATTCCAATGTACGACCAAGCACCTTAAAATTTGCAATATTTGTAACTGTATATGTAATTTTAGATGTACCCCCTTTTTTAAGAAGGGAAGCTGTACTTTGTACTTTACTTCTTATGCCGGATGAACATCGTGAAGTGTCACAAGCTATATTATATTTTTTATTAAGAATAGCTAAATATGCAGACGTCAATCAAATGAATGAAAACAATTTAGCTATATGTTTTGCTCCATCTCTCTTCCAATACAGTAGTCACTCATCGTTCTACAGACAAAGTTTAAGTTCTCAAAATCCACGAGAATTAGTTGAAATTAAAGCTGCTCAAGAATGCTTATTATTCCTGTTGAAGAATAACGGCGATATATTTAACGTATGTTCTGTATAAATTTGTGGTTCAAATCAACATATTGCTATTGCAGGTGCCAAGGGAGTTCCTAACTCAATGTAAGTTGAATGAAATGAGTGACAGTGTACCAGTGCAACTGTCTGATTTGGGAGCATCAACAGATGGCGGTTGGCAAGGCTATATGAATGAATGCCACAATGCTTTATTAAAAGAAGTACGAGAAAAAAATCGAGGTTGGATTATGGTAGCTACTTCACACCCTAAAATAGAATTATCATATAAAAAAGTCGATGATGGCCACCCACTGCGACTATGGAAAGTGTGTGTAGATGTTGAAGCACCTCCCACTGAAGTTTTACATAGGATTCTCAGGGAACGACATATATGGGATGATGATTTACATTCGGCAAAAATCATTGCACAAATGAATAAGAATTCCGAAGTTTTCCATTATGTCCGTAGAAACATTGCGCCTTTACCATATGTTGATTATTGTGTGATACGTACCTGGAGTACAGACTTACCAAGAGGCACCTCTGTTATTGTAGAAACTTCTGTAGAGCACCCAGATATTCCTAACATTCCAAATACTGTTCGAGGAATTGTGCTAGCATCTAGATACTTAATTGAACCTGGAGGTTCTGGTCGATCAAGACTACTACACCTTTCACGAGTAGATATGAGGTAAAAATTTCTAATCGCGATATTTAATACATTAATGTACAACTAATTTTGTGTAGGGGTCGAATGCCAGAGTGGTATCATAAAAATTTTGGACATCTATGTGCCATTCATGCAGCTCATATCCAAAGTTCCTTCCGCCAAAGTACAAGTGGTCCAGAAAGTAAAGTTTAATATGCCAAAGACGTGTGCCGTTTTACAATTATTATTCTGATAATGCGGAATGTTAAGAAAATCATTATTTCTAGAATATTTATACCTGTTTCTAGTCATTGTAATATTGGTGCTTTATTTACAGTCATATGGCATTTTTAGGTGTATCTACAGAATTGTTAAAGTTTAAATATTAATATGCTAATATATTTTATCTAGAATACATTTTTTGCGTAACTCAAAGCCTGCCATTTCCCAAAATTTAGTAAGTTTCAGCTTGCCGCAAGTATTTCATAATATAAATTTACTAATGTAAAACCACTTTTAGATTTGCAACTATCGGAGAAAATGCTGCGAACAATTTTTTAACTGTTTAAATTTTCAACACTTCTCAAGGTGACATTTCCTAGTTTTAAACTTTTCTGTACTGTAATTGTATTCCAAAAAAAAAAACACTCTTGGAATAATACCTAAAAACCAAAGCACAAGCTTTTGATTATTGTTCAGATTGAAAGAGTACCTTCATCAAAGTTGTTTCGATTCACGTCTAATTTTGAAATCGTGTCTGTGCCTATCTTTTAATATTTTTCAATTTCAAATTGAATCATTGATTTGTAATCCCGATAGTCGCATCTTCAAATCAAATTTCCTCAAAAAATTTGTTACGCAACCCAACAAAAAATAGTATAGAAAACATTTTTTCTGAAATTGAAAAAGAAGTTAAAATTATCTCCTTCTTTTTCTACCATCTATGCCTTATGGCGTTGGGTTCTGTATGTCCTAGGGTCGTATTTCTCTGAATCTTTTCCTCCAGTGGATGATTAGCCTAACGTCGAGGACCCATTACCCCGGGGCAACTGGCCTTTTGCTCCACGGCTGCTTATTATAAATATTGACAGCAATCTTGCCTCCAGAACTTCTCCCATCCGCCACCTATCTGGTCTCCTGAGGGTTAAGATTACATCATTTGCAAAAAGGTTTGTTGCCATAGCAAAAAATAACTAAAAAACTTAAAGGCGATTCCACATACTATTAAACAACATTTGTATAAGTAATTTATGTGTTACTTTTCGACTACTCTGTCTCGTAAAACAATATAAAATCAATATAGTTCGAGCTAGATTGAAATGAGAAGATGTCATATGCGCCGAGGGCTATCATTAACCATCATTCATTGGCAGCGTTTATTTGTTTTTGAAAAGGGGTCACAAAACATGAAGAAATTGGTAATTACATCAGAGACAGGCAGCCTCTCAATTACTAGAGATGTATTTATTTATTTAGTATTCAGCCAACAGCTGTTAGGCCAATTATAGGCGTTGCTGTACACTTTATGGGGACTTCCAACCCCACTAACGACTGTCATGATGTTATTATGACATCCGGGACCAACTATTTCCGTGGCAGCCATACCACGAGGCGCCGAGAGATGCAGCTGTGGAACTCCCATCCAAGTTCAGACCAGAAAGAGCGTTGCTTAACTCTACTGATCGAACGTGGACGCTTGTTCAAGCTACACCACCCGGGACCTTTGTTAACATAACGTAACAGAGTTACTGAGAAAACAGTAAACAGCGAATGTTTCAATGTTTGTCCACGTTTTGCGATCCAGGTAGAAAACTATAAATACCGAGAAATATATTCAGCCGACGCTACTGACCACTATGTGTCACGCTATCTGTTACTCCTTTACTTACATAATGGACCCATCTGACACAAAATCAACTACTGCGCAGCTATGACGTTGGTGTCTACTCATTTCAATCTTGCTATACAGTCTGATTGAAGTGGAAATACAGGTCATTATTTTCAGAGAACCGTAAAAATAATTGAAGTAATGTCCTGGTAAGGAACATGATTAGTGCAAACACGTTTTACTGGTTCTCGATCAACCAGTTGTAAAAGAGTGAAGGAATCAGAAATACGAAACAAAGTAGCTGCTAAAATCCTTTCCTTATTGAAAAGCATATGCAAGCTAAAATTCTATTTTCCTAAAATTACATTTTGAAGAATTGTAGAATATTAAACATGAAACATGGAAAGAAATAGGTTTAACTGAAAATTTTGTCTCTTGTATATATTCAATGTCGAGCCGGCAGTACGACTGAGTGGTGTTGCACATCTCACGGCATGCAAAAGTTAAGCACCAGTCTGCTGGTCAGTACTTGGTTGGGTTAAAACCTGGAGAGTGGGCGTAGTGTTCTAGCTTAGACAGGCTCCACTACCTCAAGTACCTCCGCCGAATTTAAAATCCACGTACCCTCAGCGGCTCAGTGTGCCCGGCGTCCCGACACTGTGTAAGGGGTTACAGATTTTGTATATATATATATATATAGTATGTATGTATAATCAATAACCTCGTTTTACCTTGCGGTGTAGAGGCTGGTGCTTTATGAGCTTGCATCTGGAGGTACAATGCTCAACTTGCTTCGGATTCGGGATACAAAGTTGGAGCGCGCCTTTTGTGCTTGCACAGCAACCATTGTGTGAGGTGTATGTTGACCTTGTTACTCTATCTCTTAGGTCTGTGGTTCTGAGTAGAGCACCGTTACTTTGGTGCCCAACTGTGAATGTTCTCACCGATCCCAGTTCAAATTGCAAGGCTGAGGCTGCGGAAAATTCCGGCCCTCGCGGGATTCGAACCAAGGACTTGCTTAATGCAAGGCAAGCGCTTACCCATCTGCGCTACTCGGCTATAGTATGATCAAAAATTATTTTCATCTAGTATGGCTATGGAATACTTCCTAATTTATGAATGCAACTATAACTCGCTTAAAACGCAAATATCAAGTTTGGCATTTAAGTACAAACATAGTTGCATTCATAAATTACGAACTATTTCATGGCCATACTAGATGAAAATTATTTTGATCATACATTATATATATATATTTATAAATTCTATGTCACGTAGACTCCAACAAGTTATTGATAAAATGGCGGTGCAATAAAATATTAACGAAACAATAGCCGCTCTCCTTATTATTATTTTTATTAGATTATATAATTTATTTATAAAGGTCATTCATGACATTGACATATCAAAATATAATTAAAAAAGCCAGTTTCACATACTATTATTAATGCAAAAATCGCTCTCGAAGACGACTTATTTCTATATGAAACCAGCTGTACTTTCCTATCTTTAGTACAGGAAAGTTTTTAGTATTTTTTTATATTCCAACCCCAACCGTTTGAGTACAGTAAGAGCGTTTGGTCTGACAGACCCAACACCTCTATTTACGGAACTTTTTTTGTATAACTTATTTGTTTCAAGTTTGGTAAAAGCTGATTTTATATTTTGTTTACTTTTAAAAACGTTTCTAGGTTATTCCCTAGTTCCTGAATGATCGTGCAAGATGTTATTTTAGTTAGGAAATGTTCCAAAATTTCGTACGAGAGCAACTACTAGCAGCTACTGGCATCCACCACTCATATAATATGCAAATATTATTCTTGTTAACATAGAATTTCGGCTTAGACCACCTAGTCTTTGTGGATAAACACCCAGCATTCTTCGGCTTAATGTGCCTTGCACCTTGTGAACTTGAGCAAGGATCCACGCAATGGCCATGCTCTTTGGTGGCTCATATTGTACGAGCACCTTGAGAACAAGGATAATTAGGCAGATTTGGCCTGGTTGCTGTTTGTGAACCGCAAGAACAAGGAATGTGATATATACCAGCGAATTACATTGGACAGACTGAGCGTTCCATTGATCTAAGACTTCAAGAAATAGATGTGATTGCAAACAAAAAATCAGCCGTAGCTGAGCATACATTTACAAATGGGCACACCTTAGAATTTCATCACGCCAGAGTACTTGCCAGAATACCTCACTAGTTCCCACGAATGATATGTGAAGCCATAGAAATAGAAACATGCAAATAATATAAACAGGGAAGATGGTTTTAAGCTTAGTAAAACGTGGACTCCTGTGATACACGATCTAAAGCATTACAACCACTGTGCGTCCCATGAATTACGCTGCACTTGAACGGCCAATCAGCGTTACGTCGCTCCGAGCGGCTGGCACAGAGTACTATAAATAGCTCCACACCAACCTTCAGTTCTAGTGCAACTTTCACTCTGATGATGCAAGCTGCAAGGTCTTGCGGAACGTTAGTAAATATGGGTGCACAAACAGCAACAAGGCCAAATCTGCCTAAGTAACCTCGTTCTCAAGGTACTCAAGCAACACGAGCCACCAAAGAGCCTGGTCATCGCGCAGGTTTTTGCTCGAATTCACAAGATGCAAGGCACATTAAGCCAGAGAATGCTGGGTGTTTATCTACAAATACTACGCAGTCTAAGCCGAAATTCTATGTGAACAAGAATAATTCGAGTAACCATGAAATCCTCACAGTATATGCAAAAGAAAGAAAAAAAATCACGCTATTTATGAAAGTCTTTAAGTGCGTGCATTTATTCAGTTTAAACAGTTTAGAGCATAAACAGCCGTGCTGCATCAACTGTGGAAAAAATTCGTTAATCATGTTGACAAACCAATATTTTGTATACCATTATTTCATATACAGTGTTCTCCAAAAAGTCTGCATAATATGGAAAAAAAATTATTGCTGATTTTTCAAAAAAACTTTACTTCAATAATTTTTGCTTGTTTAAAAACCTATTTAGCCCCTATCATATAGACTGAGTGATTTTTACTTGTTTAGAAAATGGAGTTTTTCGAAATTTTTATTTGTCCAATTACATGTTCTAAAAAATATCCTCATTTAGAAAACTGTAAAAGAACATTTATAAGATTTTTGTAACAGTAATTCATTAACAGGGCTAGATTAGAGTTTCTAGAAGCCCTGTAAATAGATATTAATTAGAATGTAATAGGTAATACCTCAAAGTTGATCTTTTGACATATATTCTTCTCTTCAGTAGTTTAGAATACACTAGGGTAAGAAATGAATTCAAAACACTAAACATTTTCAAACCACCTGTCAACTGGAGGTTTAAACTTCCAGCTGTCAAGATTAACTGTCAATTGCTTTAATGTCATTATGTGTACCAAGTTTGTGGCCCACTGTGTATAATTGTGCTATAATTAATTGAGCAGTTGCCTAAAAAAAACTCAGAAGTAATGGAAGTAAATATGTTTATTACATTTCAGATGGTAATGTACTACATTTCTATATTCAAAATTGTTGAGTAAAGTGGTATTTTGCACCATAGCAACCATTACAAAATCTAACCTGTTAACTTCGAATTTGACATAGACTTATAATGTCACCAACAATACACTTCAGTACTGCCAAACGCATAACATCAACTGGAGCTGCTTATTGTGCTTTAGTACATAGAAACGAGTTCTGTGCAGCTTGGTTATGTTTTGACATTTAGTGTCACTTTTATGTAAACATTGAATATTATTGAAAATTAACATAAAAACCAACGTTACACCTGCTACATCAATAATTACACATGTTAGAATTGCTGAAAGTGTTCATTGATTAAACATGTGTAATTTAAAATTTAAACAACTTGACACCTACTGTTATAAAGTTACACTCACGAAAAATATATGTTTACCTAAACGGTTTTCACATGAAAATTTAGAGGAAGAAACATCATTTACAGATATCAAAGAAGAATCCTGCTCGGCATCTACTAATAAAATATCTTAGAATCTAGCTTGATGTCTATCCGTGACGTATTAAAGGGAAAACTGCAGGCGGCAATAGGTGATTATAAAAATACCGGGATTTTAGCAAAAAATAAAAGATCACGTTTTTTTTTAAACTGGAACACAAGAGACGGATTTAAAAATGGCATACGATTACTTATTGGCCATTGAACCGACAAGTATGGAGTTGGAAAGGGCATTTTCTGCACCCATTCAAAAATTTGGTTCAGTTTCAAAACTCCGGCAATCAGTGCCTGTACTTTTGTGCGGACTATAGAATGAAAAATCGTTCAGGGATAGGCGCGTGACGTGAAAACAGTCGGGTCACGGCGGGTCCCCTGCTGAACGTGAGTAATATTTGAAAATCGGGCCGTGAATGTGAGTGAAAATTTCCAAAGTGTGATTGACGTAAATTTCACATTAAATATTTAGTAATGAATAAAAGATTGCAGGGTTCTCCGCTCCCCTACTGCCTGACATGTGGAAGATCTAGAGCTGGAGCCGGAGGTCATTGTACTACTGTGTGGCAGCCTGCAGCGATGGAGCTTCGCACTTGTGTAGTGTTGTGAATGTTGTGTCTACAGTCAATCGCGTGTCTGCATCTATGGGCAACCAAGTAGAACTTACTTTTAGTTCCTCGGACGTGAAAATACTTTTAAACCTAGGAATTAAAAGTGCTGCCGAGCAATATATACGTTCTTATATTCGTATCAGTAAGGGAAACATCAATTCCAATGACAGCTTTTGGTATTAAAAGTAATGTCTGTGAAGATAGGTGCAAGTGTTTATCCCTTGTTATTGTAGTCAATTTTCATTTATTTCTTTTTATGTCTACTATTCTGATTTAACACCACGTAAATTATGTCACGTGCGAAACATATTTTATTTTAGAGTTTTTAGTTCTGTTGCGGGTCCTTTATTGGTTTTGAATATTCTGTTTTATCTGAATTTAAATTTTAAAATAAAAGCTGCGGATCACGTCGTGAGTGGCGGGTCACAAAGTACTTTTATGAAAGCGTGTGCATTAGATGAAGTACTTTTGTGATAATACGGTTTCATAAAAGTAAGCCGATATTTCTGAAATTTTCCATGAGACCATAATTTTACATTTTGAACAACTCTTCCTAATGACATTTTGCCGTATTTAAAACAAAAGGAGTAGTTTACCTGAAAAAACAATTGTTTTTAGCTACCGCTCGTGAGGGCTTAGAAGACCAATCCAACATTTTCGTATTAAGATTTTCGACTCAGAATTGGACAAGGAATATCGCTACCTGGAGCTTTTGCACCAATTTGTATACACCCTGTATAATTTAATTGGCAGGATGTAAAAACTATTTGCACTCTTAGTCAGAGAATGTTTAAGTATAACAAGTGTTTTCCCATAACGGGAATTATATACTACCGAGTATTTGTGGAGATTAGTTTTGATGTATATTACAGATTGTAATATACTGGGTGACAGTGAAACCACTACTCACGGGGCCATTTTGAAACGGCTGGAGATAGAAATATGCAATTCGATATGTCGGTAGGGTTGAAAATTGTAACATAAAAACAATTAAATGTTGTTTGCGGTTTCACTGGAAATAACCTTGACTTTGTTATTTTAAATGGGACATCCTATATATTTTCTCTTTTTATGACTTTCTGAACAATTCTAAATAACTTTTGTCTAACATACCCCATGTCTAAATATAATAGTTTTTGAAATAGAGCCGCTTAAAAATATGCCGTAATTCCTATTTGTTTGTATTTTACGGAAAAAACGGAGTAGGCCAGGACAGAGGTTGCTATGGTTTTTAAAAACAATTGAATTTTGACAAGTATTTTCAACCCTATCAACATACCGAGTTGCATATTTCTATCTCAAGCCGTTTCGAAATGCTGCCGTGGGTAATACTTTCATTGTCACCCGGTATATATGAATATTACAGTTAAAATACCCACTTTTTTGAAAAATGGTCGACAAGACTCATGTTGACTTGCATAGCAAATAGTTCTCACAACTCTTTTTTTGCGCTACAAGAACATCATTAATATGTTTAGAATTACCCTAGCAGGTAATTCCATAAGAAAGTGTTGAGTTGAAATACACATAATAATAAGACAGAAGTACGTCTCTGTCCATGCAGGTTCTTATTCTCTCAAGTACGTAACTGTGCGTTGATAAGGCTTTCGTGACTTTATTTATGTGGTTGAACCATGACAAGGCTGAATCCAACTGAACACCTAATAGCCAAATAGCTTGACTGTTTCGAAGAGTTTTGCCATCCAACTTAATCAACAAGCTGTATTGAGGATCACGGACAGAAAAAAGAATTACTTCCGTTTTATTTTTATTTAATAGAAGACATTTTTGGAACTGTAGTTCTGCATTTTGAGCACACAATCTGAAGCCCTGACACTCAATTCATCTAAATTATCACCCGTAATAACAGCTGAGGTATCATCAGCGAATAAGACACTAAAATCAGAGTTTAATTCGGTGCCAACGTCATTAAGAAAAATTAGGAAAAGCAAGGGACCAAGGACGTTCCGTTGCCGAACCTCAGTACCCACCTTTAGTAAATCAGATTGAATCTCAGTACCACTGCCATTTTTTAGCACAACTATCTGTGAGCGCTCAGATAAGTAGGAGATCAACCAATTGAGTGCCGGGCCCTCAACACCAAGTAAGCGCAACTTGAGAACAAGACCATCGTAGGTGATTCCTGCCCGATTAATTTCACATTTTGGTGACAGTGCTTGGCCGTTCAGATGTCTCGCCTTAAGTGCTCCAAACTTTCCTATGAAGTTACCTCAAAACAAAGGTTTACGAACATCATCCATGCACATTTTAAAAACTTAAGATAGTCAGCCTGATTGATTACGTAAACTAATGGAAAACTTCATTAACCCATCAAGACGTGCGCTCTATTTTGTCGCATATAGACGCACGTGGGGTAAAATTCACCACGTACTGAAATTGCTGTATAAAGAAATTAATATTGTACTGTGTAGTAGTAAAACATATTAATGGGTAATTTAGCGAAAAAATATTACATATATTGAAAAACCTTATTATTTCTTAAAAATCATACAAAAACTCAAAAGAACAAACAAAAATTAATACCGAATACTGTTTTTTATGATATCTAAAAATAAAATGAACCAGAGAAATATAATAATTACTATATATAAAAACTGTTATTTCTAAAAAACACACTTACACTCAAAAGACTATGCAAACACATAAATGAGTACTGCTTTTTTATAAAATTAATAATAAAGTAGAACCAGAGAAAAAATAATAACTAAAACAAACATGAAAAGCATTTCCTGGCCTGGTACCTAAAAATAAAATGGAACTACTCAGAATCACTTGATCCAAGGTGCACATTTGCATCATTGATTAACAGTTTCGCTGCACATTCACTCCAAGTTTGGTACTACATGTTGCTTGCAAATAAGTTTATTGCAGAAATTACACGAAGTTTTGGTCTTGCGGTCTTTACGTCTAGAACAAACTTCACATCTTCCAAATTCTTGTCTGTTGCATTTCACTGCAGGTTCAGTTTCAATATCAGGTACTAAAAGCTTTATGCGCGCTTTTATGTCCATTGATAATGTGTCAATAGTAGATCGGTATTGTATGTGCTCTTCAGTTAGATCTTTTGCTATGGTCTTCAAGAAATTGCGACGAATTACAGGTTTGTCAGATTGTAGATTTTGTTTATATATAACGAGGGCATTTATTGCTGCCAAGTTCATAAAACCAAAAAATATTGTTAGTGGCCAGCGAAATGACTTTCTTGAAACCAAATATGTGCCACATAACTCATCAAGAGTGTTAACGCCACTTTTTGATGAATTATAAAATGTAATTGCTTCTGGTTTTTGACCTTCAACATCATGATGCATGATTGAACCTAATAGTTTTACCCTTCTTGAGAGTGTATGAAGTAAGTGTAACATTGTTGAATGCAGGCTTTCACGGCCGTTGTCCATAATGGTAGGTTCTTCCGGGTTATGCCGTGGTCGTCGATTTGAACTTGACGTTTTGCTGCTCATGCCGTCAGCTTCAAGTCGAGTTCAAATCGACGACCACGGCATAACCCGGAAGAACGTACCATTAAGTGTAACATTGTTTGTGAATGCATCCACACGCATGTGGTATTATGATCTTTTAGTAACTTCAGAGCCAGTGGAATATTCATAAACCAATTATCCATAATTATATTTCTACCTGCATTGCTTATTTGTGAAATAAGACGCAGAACAATTGATGAAGGACTGTTATCTAATTTATACGGTTCTTCTGGATGCTTACCTGCATACATTTCGAAATTTGCAGTGTAGAATGATTTTGTATCAGTCAATAGAAAAATCTTGATCCCGTACTTTGCGGGTTTGTTTTTGATGTACTGAAGAAAACTACATCTTCCACGGAACAGTTCAAGTTTTTCATCTATTGTAGCAAATTCTCCTATCGTGTACATACTTTGAATATTTCGTTTGAACAAATCTGAAATTTCTCGCACTGCAGCTAACTTGTCAACTTTTTTCTTTCATGATGATTGCGAACATCGTCGAAACGCATAAGAAACAAGAATCTTTTTTGAAACATATACGCAATAAACCTTTCTACTCCGCTTCCATCCTTTTCCCACAAATTTCGTGTTTTCAAATGACCAGAACGCAATATTCCAGTATTATAGAGTAAACTCTTGCAAAATTTGGTTTTATTTTATCACTATAAATTTTGGTATATCTGACTATCAAATCCAGCATGTCATCAGTTATAAAGCAGTTCCAACTATCAATTTTACAGAAACAATATTATGTGCTGGTGTTCTCAAATTTCTCGGAGGAGCAGTTTTTGCCCACTCCGAGCCGTCTTTACTAATATACCTATTGATACCTATGTTCATGTCACCCTCTTCTGAAAAATGATCTTCATCAGACATGTTTCCCTCTTGTTCCGTGTCAGTCTCGTGAGCGCTTTCCATAACTTCATCTAGTTCCGAATCATCACTGGACGGTACATGATCTTCTAAATCTGACATTTCATCTACAATCTTTTTCAAATGGGCTTCCGTCAGAGGTCGTTTAGATTCCCACTTCGAAGTAGAAGGACGTGATTCCATTATTTCTTATTATTCACTTTTCACGACTATTAAAATTACATCTAACTTCACCAAACCAACTAAAAATATTATTACGTAAGGACAAGCGCATGGGTAAAATTTACCCGTTAAGCTAGATTTTAACTGATGACAAAAGCATAAATGTGATGTATTTGTACTTGGGAGAGTCCACTCAAGAGGTACCTAGGGGTGGAAGCGTGTGCAAGATTTTGGATTTGATTTCACTTTTTTCAGCGCTGGGGTATTTTTTACCCACGTGCACGTCCTGACGGGTTAAAAGCTGGCAAGAATTTTTCATTTGCAAGGGCGCCCATTTGTATGATATAATTTAAATTAATAAAATGCTCCAAAACTGCTTTTGTAATATTTCTCATCTTATATTATAAGAGCCGACGCCGCCGGCCGTCCGGACGTAAGCAGGCGCGCGCACACGCAGCATGAACGGCCTGCATACTAGCAAGTGGCACGCGCGCACGAATGGCGAGACCTCATTGGTATTGTTAACGCTGGCAAGGCCGGACGTCGGCTGGCCACCAGCCTAAGCAAGCATTTTTATTGTTAACCGTTTCTTTACGCTGGCAGGGCCAGACGTAGGCTAGCCACGAGTTCTAGTATAGCAAATATAACCATACACCAGCCGTTTCAAAACCTTCGGTACTGACTGCCGCACTCTGTATTGAAGACCAAAGCAGATTGGGCGCATTCAGACGACACAACCGTTGAGTGAGCGCTGATCAAGCGCTCAGTTTGAGCGATGTAGGTTTGCTGAATGGCCCTTTTCAATTTACGATGAGCTAACTGTCAAAGTTGTTTATTTTAACCTATAAATACAGCTGAATGTTTTGTTTTTGTGTTAAGAGTTACAAATCAACTGAAATACGTGAAATAAATAATGTCGTTACATTTTTATTCGAATTTCCAAGTAAACCAATCTATTATGAGCGATGATACTATCAATAACAAATTAAAGTGTAATATCTTTATATTTTGTTTAAATGAAGGAGCAACATTATTTGATGAGATTAGTAATATAAATTAAAGAGTAAATAGTGTAGTAGGAAAGTATGTAATTATGTAGATACTATCTAACAATAATTACCTAATAATTATTATTTAAATTTGTTTTGCGCAGTAAACACGTCCATTTTACTGAGCGGTTTCTGATCAGTGAGCGGTTTTGAAATGCGCTACATAAAATGGCGACCGCTACGACTGAGCGGCTAAGTGAGCGGTCGCATTCAGGGAACTTTAACTGTTGTGTCGTCTGAATGCGCCCATTATCTGTACGTATTGTGTGTTGCCTAAGTTACAGAGATGAATTCGATTGTTTTTTATATATTTATTTTGAATTGTACAATTAATATAATTTATTAACATGTCATTTCCGGATGAATATACTGTAAAAGACATTGCAACATTTTCAAAATTTTTCGACCGTTTTAATTTTAAACATTATGTAGAAAACTGTATTAACCGACTTACAATGATTAGATACATGGAAAATATTATTTATAAATTCAGTTCTGCATTTTTATAAATTGTAGTGTTTAACAGAAGCTAAATATTTTCGCCGACGTGTTTTGCTATGGATTAGGTATATTATTAGCAATTACTACTTTTTATATTCAAGCATGCACAACAAGATTAAAACATTATACGTTTATAGATAAAACTGATATGTGTAGGTGTGCTATGGATTCTTAACTTTTGTGTTATTAGTTCATTTAGTACAATCAAATTTGGAAGTATCCGATAAAATAAACAATCAATAATCCAGTATGTTCAACAAATCTATTCTCGATAAATATACTTTACAATACCGTTTCGGTGTAATAATTAGTAAATTATTTTAAAATTGCATATACTGTTACTAAACTCATCTTACTTGCATTTATAACTGATGGTAAATCTTATATATACTAAAATAAAATTGAAATAATGTTATCACATTCTAACATAGTCTTAATTAATAATACTACAACGTTATATATGCGCCTTGCTAGCAAAAAAAAAAAAATACAAATCATAAGAAACAACGTTCAGTTGAACATTTCATATGACAATGCACTTTCACGGTCATAAGAGATGGGGTATTAAAGAACATCATGAAAACGCAAAATGGCCCTGCCTGGTATTTCTGATTCGCACAACTTCTGTATCACCAAGCTGGCTTCATCAGCTGAGAATTCTGTATGGGGTGGCGGAATGATCTGCAAGAACAAGAAGTCAGTTGGTGCTCTTACCGTTACTGTTACTTTACCTCTCCCGCAGACACTAGGTCGACCATTTTTTGCAAGTGTTCAATGGAACCTTTCCCTACAGCTTGTATTTTTTGCTGACGTTCAGCTGCCAATCGTGAAAACTTGGGCAAGAGACGGTCCGCTACTTCTTCGCTTACCAAAACAATACCGTTCTGAATAACAAATAACAATAGTTGGATTCGATCGTTTCTTAAATTTGGTTGCTTACCGCGTTTAAACACTGTAGAGACCTGTGCAACGATCGAGATGTTGTACCAAAATCGATAACAATATCCACTAGCCCCTTGCACGCATCTTTTGTTCGTTCAATTAATTGTTTTTCATATAAATCCTCATTCCACTGTACGAGATTGACACTGAAAATAAACTATTAATTATAACAGAAAACCTTAACAAAAAAGTACCATACTCGTGAAGTTCCTTGGCCAACATGAAGCCCTCATCCTTCAAGCTTGCTACTGTAATATGTACTCTATCCTTGTAAGTTGGTATTTTAAAGTGATGTTCCGCAATTCTGATCGCCCACAATGCTAAACCGCCAGTGCCTATTATGAGAATTTTACAATCTTGCTCAGTAGAACGCTCGTTGAGTAATTGAGAAACATATTCGTGCGCAGTAATAACAGCATTCTTTGCTAGCAACGCTCCTGTGGGAAGCATAGCAGCAACACCCAGTGTTAAATTATCAGGAATAGGTACGAGGTATGAGAGGTCAGGAACAACAATATATTCTGCATATCCATGTGGAACTCCATCGTAAGGATAAAGAACCACCCGTTGCCCTACAGAGATAGTTTTATTTTCCTTTACATCTGATCCCAGCTCATCGACTAACTCCTGAAACTTCATATCCGGGAAACAGAGCACTGTCTCGTATGCCATGATGTGCTGGACTGGTGTAGATGCTTTCTTCAGTAGACTGACTGGAAGTTGATGATACACTGGACACAGAGGCAGAACGGGTGCGTATGCGGTAGCAAGCGCCTGCACATACCACGCGTATGCGTGCCCCAGCAGGGGGAACATCTGGCACTGGGACCTCGAAGTTAAAAACGCAGTCCTTCACTACTGGCCCTGGAGATTCGATGGATACTTGACGGCATAACTTATTCATTTTGACAGAGATGCCTTAGACCACGTATCTGCAATTAAGAGAAGGACCGTTTCAGGATGGTAGAAAATAAAGTTGTTATGAAACTAAGTTCAAATTGGCAGTGATCGAGTAGGTACAATTTTTTCTATTTTGGACCGACCTCCTGATGGTATTGTTCTAGCATGCTTATTTAAGGATAATTGGTGGTTTGAATCATTTTATGCGAGTGCTACGGCTACCAGAACTGGAGATTAGTAAAAATTGTGTTTATATAATGCTGTTTTACAAAATCTTTGCTGTAGCCACAATTTAAACTAATTTAAGGTGGAAGGAACTTGGAATTATTTTTTATGGAATTATACATATACGCAACTTCCATTTTTTCCAACTTAGTAATATGAAAAAGTGAAAGTTGCAGTTTTGGCTACATGTCTTCTTTTTAGACTAGATTTGCTTATGTAAAGCTATACGCGTTACACTAGTGCACATTCTTACCATAGGAAAAAGGGAAACAGTACAGAGTTCTTTGATGCAACTCAGTAAAGATAACTGCAAGTGCAACAAGTTTACATTAATCAGTTGCCAACATATCGAATAACAGGAATGTACAGATTACTGTTTATTTAAATATACCGCTAGATAAATCACGTGCATTCAGGCTGATTGTGAACTTCAGTTTCATGATCAGTATAAACAAATACACAGGAGTAAATATAAAGGAACGTCATTGAATGCACGCGATCTTGACGTGATGGGAGAAACAAATCATTTTACTTCTGTTTTAGTTGGCGATTCTCCGCCAATAATTTTGGCATATGTGCTTGGAATAACTGTAAATAATACCGAGGATTTATGGGGACTTTTAAATTAATAGTGCCCTCGGAGCCTTTTGGGTAGTAACCTTGAACTTTTCTGTTTTAAAATTGGATTTTACCATGGCCCTGTGTTCGCCAGTGCAGGATTTAAACATACATGCGAAAACAATGAACTACTTACAACTAGTATATTTTACGGACATTAAATAGAAATTACAACAATAAGTACAAAATATATCATGCTTTAGGGAGAATAAATAGTAAAGACAAACAGGGACAAGCCGAGTACGATACGTACGTATGACAGAGAGTTTGTTAAATACCCCATGCAGATCATCCAAATGAGCGCACAATTTCTATCTTATACAGATAAAACCAACTCCGACATTCGAGGACTCTTGAAAGTCGTGTGCGCGGGCAGTCGTTGTTGTCCACATGCGCCAAATATGGATATCGACCGTTCTTCTTTGATGTAATTACTCAATTTGGAAACTATTAGCAGGACGTTTTATAATTTTTAAAAGGCCAAATTTATTTAGGATCACATTCCTCTGTTTGAATGCTGCGATGAGCTAAACAAATGCAACTCGACTCATGCTACAAAAACTGTTTGAAAGTGCACGATTGGGTTTAAATAGTGTAGCGCGGTGAAAAGAGGGGGCAGATTCAAAATTCAAACGGAATGTAATGACTAATGAGAGCTGGGACTATCATTGTTATTGTCTGTCAAAGCTAATCGTACACAGTAGAACACTCAAATTTCAAAAACATTTACTAATAAACTGAATCACCAAGTTTCAAATAACAATGACGCATTTGGGTCATAGGGACTTTCCATCAATTTTTGAAAACATTTGAACAGCGTTGAGGAATAGCATTTGGATATATACTAAACCTTTGTTCGCCAAAATTTGACTAATGGTTAGGCTATTTTGAAGGACTAGCGGCATCGCATTTAAATATGGCAATTATTTGATAACACAAAGTACTTATTTACTAAAAGTAAGACGACCTTTAGTTATCAAAAAGTAATTTATAGCGTTATTTGGGCAGAACACCTTGTTTTCGTATTTTTACCCAATATCGCCAACAATAATACAGATCAACTCTCAGTTTGACAACGAAGTGTGTTAGTTCTTCCTAAAATACACTTATTCGCTCTAATAAACCGTAAATATTTTATCGAAATAAATTATCTTGCCAAATTAAAATTTTGAATTTACACGAGAGGAAGATACAGAGTACTTTACTATTTGTCAGCGTTTATGTTATATTACATAAACAGTATGTATTTGTAAATATTGGTAAATAGTCTGAAAAAAAATTATCCTCACCCTTACAAACACATGCACAAATTCTTCTAGCTCCCGATGGACTAACCCGCAAACCGCAAGTAACTATCGTTTAAATTAACCTCCAAACATAACATTAATTGCGTCAGTGCCCTCTATGACAGCCTTTAGTAAGTAATTGTGTTTTTGAACCCACGTTACTTTAAATACGAGAATGGAAACTGTAATAGTGCGAAATGTAAAGGTTCATATTCGACTGAGCTTTTGATTGACACTTTAGAAAATAGAATATTTGTACAGCCTGTCCAGATTTGGCGATTTATCGCCATTTTGGCTATCTCATTGCCTTATTTGGCTACAGTATTTTACAGTAGGCGACTGGCTGCGATTTTAGCGATTTTTTTATCATTAACGTGAATTTATATTTTTATTCCGCATTTTATCTAATCCTCTATCGAAAATATCGGATCTGGTGAACAATGTTTTAAAGAACTGGCTTTAGTGATTCTACGTTTCTTATCAATATACCTGTGAGCAATACAGCAGTTGAGAGTTTTTTCAATTATGAATTGTGTAAAAACAAAATTAAGAAATAGAATGAAACATTCTCGTGTCAATTATAAGAACAAAAATATTTTGTTTTAACCGAAATATTTGTTGTAATAGTTTTTAACCCAACCGATAAGATGCTAGATTTATTTAATAGTATGTATAAAACCGACCAGCAGGAAAATACTGTTACTAATGATAATAATTCTCAATTATTAAAATTAGAGGTTTTCTTTGATGTTTTGGAAGAGGAAGATTAACTACTTACATTATACAGGGTGTCCCTAAAAAGGAGGTCAATCCGTTAACCACATATTCCTTGAGCAAAAATATGATGGTTTAGCTCAACTTACCCGTATACAAAGTTGCTTAGTTTATCCGCTAGAGGGCTTAAAAATGATTAACTTTAAAAAAAAAAAATTTATAATCACTACGATTTTTTTTCTGAATAGTTACTTTAATTTAGAAGCTATTACCTCTCTTACAAAATTTTAGTTGGGTGAACGGTTTAGCCACAAAAAAATATTTTTTAAATACCTACAAGCCTAGTGTTAAGTTACAATTATTGATTCAGGCTTGTAGGGCTTTAGAAAATATTTTTTTATGGCTAAACCGTTTACCCAACTAAAATTTAGTAAGAGAGAAAATAGCTTCGAAATTAAAGCAACTATTCAGAAAAAAAATTTGGTAGTTATTATACAGGGGGTTAAAAAATATGGATGGATAATTTATTGACAAAGTTTTTAAACACCCTGTAATTTTTGAAATTAGGGTTTATTCTTCAAAAAGCTGAGGTTTACTGGTACAAACGCATGGCCAAAAAATGAATAAAATCTATCAAAAAAATTTCGACTTATTTGAAAAAATTAAAAAAGCTTATCATTTTAAAGCCCTCTAGCAGCTAAACTAAGCAACTTTGTATATAGGTAAGTTGAGTTAAATCATCATAAGCTCATATCTTCGTTAATAATAGATATATCGAAAAAAAAAACTTTTCTTTGTTTCATATGCCAGTACACAATCTACAAATTGACATAAACCAATTTAAGCCATGGCCTCCTATTTTTGCGCAGTGATACACGACTTGGATTTTTTAAATGAAATACCCTGTATATTTTTAAATATTTGCAATCAGCGCCAAAGGTGCTGTATGATAGCATTCTTAAATTTAAAATTTGGAACTTATTATTTTTCAAAATAAAAAAAAGTGTTGAACCAAAGTAGGCCATGAATTATGCAAAATCACCAAAAATCGTACAAGAAATGCAAAACAAACTCAGCTTGATTCTAAAAATTTTTCATGACCGAATTATAGCACCAAACGTACTAAAACAATTGAAACGTATGTTTTTTAAATGGAATAATATGAGTTTCATTCACAATAACGTTTATTTTAAAATTGTTTTACGTATTTTTGTTTTTTTTAAAGCTACTCCTAAACGAAATAGCGAATATGGTACACCGTTGGAAAGCTCTTTTATTGTAGTTTTCAACTGTTTAATGAAACTCATATTGTTCCATTTAAAAAAACATAGTTTTCATTTGTTTTAATACGTTTGGTGCTATAATTCGGCCATGAGAATTTTTTGGAGCCAAGTGGAGTTTGTTTTGAATTTCTTGTTCAATTTTTATAGTGATTTTGTGTAATTCATGGCTTACTTTGACTAAAAAAACTTTAATTTTGAAATTTTAAATTTAAGAATACTATCATAAAGCACTTTTAGTGCTGATTTCAAATGTATAATAATATACAGGGTGTTCCATTTAAAAAACCAAAGTTGTGTATCACTACGTAAAAATAGCAGGCCACGGCTTAAATTGTTTTACGGCAATTTGTAGGCTGTATACTGGCATCTAAAACAAAAGAAAGATATCTCTATTATTAACGAAGTTACGAGCTGTCTAGCGATCTACAAACACCCTGTATATCAATATTTAGTTCTAGTACTAGTAGTTGGATTTTGCAAAAATAAAATATGCTTAACCTAACTATAAAAAATTTATAGGTTCTTGTTATCCGATAAAATATCCTAAATAAGGTTAGAAGTGCAATTTTGTAATCAGTTTCGACGGGATTGGCGATTTTGGCTACTTGCGCGCCATCTTTTTGCTACTACTGGACAAAATCACCTGGGTACCTTGTTAATTTGTACAGCTTTGGTTGACCTAAAATTTCCTAATCTGTTAATCGTCGGCAATTTTATGTAAATTCCAACTTTCCCGTTTCAAGAGACATTGCTGACGCGTTTGTGTGATTATACCGTGAGATCATTTAAAAACGGGACAGAGAGTGCCATGGAATTTCTGTTTTAGGTTCGAACTTTGGTTAAAAGCCATTTGTCAATTTAATAACTTAACCTCAAACAAGACAAGCTTTATTAACTTTGCATTGGTGGTATGGTGGGGTTTTCTTTTTTTTTTTTTTAATGATGTTACATATTTTGTAAATATTTTTCAAGGTACTGTTAAATCTGTAACAGAGAAAATAACATTTTCAAATTGATTTATTAAAAAATACAGAAACGCTTAGATTAGGTAATTTTGGAAACATAAAAACATCGCTCTTAGAAAATTTTTACTAATCTTAAGAAACGACTTTAAACTAAAACTGTGCTTATTGTTAGTAATAGAATTGAAGAGCATTATAAAATACACATAATAGTTATTTAAAATTTATTATTTAAAAATCACTTTCGGATGCGGCACAAAGGTCGCATTTTAATACGAAATGTTCTAGGCAAACATATCTCTTGCAAGAATAACAGACGTAATGACTCTTCCTATCTTGTTGTCTGAGACATATCACACATCATCCTTTTGTCTTCTGTCGTTTTGGCATTGGTTGGTCACTTTCAACTTGTTTTGACCAGTTATCCCTCAGTTCTCTGGATAGCCACATTCAATAAAGCAAAAAAAAACTGTCAGGGGCCATCTTCTGCTGTTGCGAGAAACATCATAAGCAGCACACATCTGATCAATAGTATCAACTCCACCCTTGGTAGAGTTATAAAACGTAATTATGTCAGGTATAATCGCTTCTCCTGTAGCTGCTCTAGTGCGAATAACAGTGTTCCCACATGTTTTCAACCATTTTATGGGATGGTCTCTGCGTTTCTCCAGCTTCACCTATATCTCCACTACCTTTGGCATCTTCAATAGCTTCTAAATCTTCAATCACTTCATCAAAATCTTGATCCGTATCTGTGTCATGTGAACTTTTAGTAAGATGGTCTGACACATTCTCGCTTTCACTATCACAAACCGGCTCTTCTACTTCATCTTCACTTTCAACCTCTTCCCATAGTTCCTCTAGTCTCTGCTGCTCTTTTTCGTAGTCCTACATGTTTTTCTTTCTTCTTTTAAACGTTTTTAGCACGTAAACAGGGTTAATTGTCTGTTGCACAAACAACTTACGCAACTGGTGTGAGGGGTATAGCCTTCGAGCAGAAAAACTAAGGAGGTAAGGTATGGGCAGCGAGTGAATAGACCAAAGTGGCTCTTGCATATGGCCGACATTCGGTATGAATTGTATGGTACCAAAATATATACTCATACTCATATCTAATATTTGGAAAAAACTTTTAAATTTCTTTAGGCATGTCACTGACCTTCAAAATATGTACACAAACTGTGCGTCACAAATGATGTTATCACTACAAAATTATGGACTTAACGGTAACAAATAACAGTAGAAATTTACTTACCGATGGAAATGTATGCCTCTTTTCCTTGATTTGTGTGATATTCCGCAACAAATACATGAAACCATGTTTGTAAGGTTAAGTGTCCAAACACGTAAAAAAACAAGTTTTATACACAAATTACACAATTAAACTCACTACACTCTATATTTATGGTAAAAAATATCCAAACGCCTAATTTTAAACACAACTCACAAATAAATCGCTAAAACAAAACTGGTTTCTGCTTCGCACCGGATTGACAGATCAAAAGTGGCTCTTCAAGATGGCCGTTTCCGTCTACACAATTAATTACCCATTCTCCCGTTACACTACCTCCTTAGTTTTTCTGATCGAAGGGTATAGCATACTCAAAGATAGGTTTCTGAAATTTTTCTTGGTTGGTATATTGCAATAACAGAATTTTTGCGCCAGAGGCCAGAATGAAATTCTAATGTAACTACAGCTACTAATGTGTAGAGGGCGCTACTACAACGTTTACTGCAAAATTACTGCTATTTTAGAAGCATGGGGTATATGATACCCCACCACACCCATGCAGGGTTAAACGTCAAAAATTACAGTAAATGTTCAAAGAGAGTGCGTTGGAATTTCTGTCTTTGAACATTTACTGTAATTTTTGACGTTTAATAAAGCTTATGTCTTGTTTGAGGTTAAGTTAATAAATTGCAAATGGCTGTTAACCAAAGTTTGAATCTAAAACAGAAATTCCATGGCACCCTCTGTCCCGTTTTTAAATGATCTCACGGTAGTTTCGTCTCAGACAAGTGAATCGCTCGTCTATAGTATTTGTAGAGAAAAATGTGGGATTTAAATTGTATTAATCACCAGGGCATGATAGACGCAGAGCTGTAAATATACAACTTTTTGCAATTGTGGCTTGGGATTTAAATTAGTGATGGGCTTATTCGAATGAAAAATAACCGGTTATGCGGTTATTGAAATAACCTGTGTAACTCGGTTTTCGTTCCAAGTATTCGAATGAAAAATAACCTCATCCTGATACGTACTCCTTGCCGTATCTCAGCGACCTGCGAGTGATCGAAATTCAGTAAATAATCCGTCATTCATAACTCATAACCATAAGCACGGCAGATTGTACTGAAAACACTATTTGGGCCTCTCGCTCTACAGTTTTCTCCCTTGCTTCCTTGCCGGCTGAGGCTCGCGGTCGATCCGTCGTCATATGATATGAACATAAAGCAATTTTTTGCCGCCTTTAACCCGGCCGATCGATAAACATAAACGTTTTGCCACTGTTTTTTATTGCGATTAGCAAGCAGTCCCGTATACTTCTTTGTTTCTACACTTCTTAATAAATACCTCTTAATTTCCAATACATAACACATAATGTACATATTATGTTTTGGTTATAGATCGGAAGAATGTAGGAGTAATCGAGCTAATGCAGAATAGCGAGTCGTAAAACTCGTACAAATAGAACAATATATTATTAATTATTATTATTATATTATTATAAATCGCCAGCAATCGAAAACAATAAAGGTGTATCCAAATATATTTCATTCATATCCACAATTACTTATTGCACAAACTCCTAAGAAATGAAATAAAAATCATTTATTCGCAAACGTCACAAAAGTGACAATTTATGTGTCTTTATTGACAAGGTAAAAGTGTCACTTTATCTGCCGAAGCACACAAAATCGTTGCTCTCTTTCTTTCTTTCTATGTTTTTTCGCTATCTCCCCCGAAGATACTGGACCGATTAAATTTAATGATGGCTTAAATTTTTGCTCATTTTTAGACTTAGATCGTAGGCCGGTTTTTATTTTCAAAAAGAGTAAAAAAAAGTTTTAATTTAAATAAACCTTTAAGCAGCGGATCCGAGCATCTGTCGCCGTGGGTTATGGTGTGACAGCTGCTGTGGCTGTGTGCTATTAGCTCGGGTGATTCAGTATGTTCATATATCATTACAGTAGCCCGTTATTTGAAGAACAGAGGTTGGCGCAGGGATACAGTGCTCGCCTGTCACGCGGGTGGCCTGGGTTCGATTCCCGGCCGATGCAACCTTTTTTTAAAACTTATATTAATGAAATTTACCTGAATACGTTTGTGGATAAAATAGTATATGTTATTCGGAGTAAAAGTGACTTTATGTGGCTTAGCTGAATTATTTGCCTCACTGACGTCGGCTAAATAAACTTCAGCTTCGCCACATAAAGTATCACTTTTACTCCTAATAACATAATCTACTATTATAGAATTATTATAATTAAAGATTAACTGAGTTCCTCTGCTATCTGCAAGTTACGATGCCGATGCAGATGACGCTGAACCGCGTAACCGGCGAAATCGAAACGAATCGAGAGCCAACATTTATTCGAATGATTATTCAAATAATCATTCGGTTATTAATATCATTCGAATGCAAATAATTCGGTTATGAAAATTGTCCGGTTATGCCCATCACTAATTTAAATGTAGTACGAATGAATAGAAATACTGGAATAGTATATTAAAATACAAGTTGCAGAAGGCATCTATTCAAGCACGAATTTAAAATTCCGAAACGAGCCTCATAGCGGCGAGTTAAGGAACAAATGAGTGCTTGAAGGATCTTCTGCAACGAGTGTTTTATAGTATTTTTTCTATTTTGCCACTTTATACCATTTTATAAATTAAATTTTTTTTTTCTATTTTGCATTTAGAATAACTAAATTCCAGCACGCAAATGACGTCATTTGAGTGTTAGAATAAGTCGCTATGAAATGACGTCATTTGGGTGCTAGAATGAAGTTATTCTAAAGGCAAAATTGAAAAAATTATTTTTTAATTAATAAAATAGTATAAAACACTCGTTGCAGAAGGTCCTTCAAGCACTCATTTGTTCCTGTTTCGGAATTTCAAATTCGTGCTTGAATAGATGCCTTCTGCAACTTGTATTTTAATATACTACTTTGTATTCGATAGTTGGTCGCTATACAGGGTGATTTTTTTTCCATTGTGGATTTAAATAGTCTATAAAAAATAATTGAAGCACGGGAAACAAATATCAGTCTCAAAACAATTCAACCAATTTCTACGAATAAACGAATTGTAAATTTATCCTTTTGATGCAGTGGAAAATACACATTACAAGCAATAGACACCTGAAAATAGTTAATAAGAACAAATTTAGCTATTAAAGTTACTGACACCAATACCTTGAAATGTATAAATGTTGCTGATTGCTCTTAATACACGTTTTAGAGAATTAAAATGCAATTACAAATTCTGTTCTGTAACTCCTGCATAATTGCATATCTGACTTCACGTTTAAATTAATAACACATTTCTGACAGCTTGAAAACAAAGTTGGTTTGCGATTGCCATTTGTTTCAAAGGTTACTCACATTTCACTATGCTGACGCTAACCTGATATTTTTTCTATGCAGAATTCACTCGAACAGTATCACTGTAAATCGAAATAACTAATTCGTTTATTATTGTTAGGGCCAACTAATGTTTCTATTAAAACAATACAACTTTATGCGTTAACTCTAAAATTACTAGATAAATAAAAACTTCAATCTATTGATTTTATTAAGAATAAAATCGTACCTCTCTTCACTTTGTCTTTAAATTAAATAATAAATAACTTAAACGAAGCTGAAGAAAATTAAAACATTTAAAAAACCATAGACTTGAGAAAAAACAGCAGTAGTTTAAAAATCAAACTCGTAAAATTGCACTCTCTATGGACTCGTAGAAAATAACTAATACTATTGTTTATTTATAAGAGAAATATACCGGGTGTCTTAAAAAATTACAACTAGTAGGTTTTGTGTCCTAGATTGTTATTGGCATTGCATTATTGTAAATTAAAAGCATACTCATTTTGAGAGACACCCGGTATATATGCACTTCTCGTATGAAATATGATATATTTTACTCACCAATGTCTATCAATAAATTCAACTAAACGCGGAAACAGTTACTTTGCTCCATAGAAAGAGGATTGTTCGCATGTTGTGTTTATTACAACTCTTTTCTAGTACGGCGGGATTTCAAATGGTTTGTTTGCCTACACTTTAAAAATAAATAATAAGTAGACTTTAATCGGTGACACGTTTTGAAGTTGTATATGCTAACTGAAGTACCTTGTTTTTCTTATGTGGCACTGAATATTTCAAGAGTTTCTCCTTTATCTCACAGATAAACCATCAATCTCACATACACCCTTCGTGCAGACAACGTGCAGACTAAATATTGGTTTACACTCTGAACTTAAATATGAAGCGATCACGTGAAAATATATTGTTATTTAAATATTTTGGCTGAATTGTTGACGTGAATCGAAGCTTGGACTTTTCTCTTGCAAGGATTTTTTTCAATACGGTATCATTTAAATACTGACGTAGTGAAAGCTGAAGGTTAAAGTTGTTTATTTGTATTTGCGCTTGAACATTCTGCAGAATTTAATGAATATACTTTTAACGTTTTTATGTCAATAATTATGGTTGAGTTGAAGTACTTAAATAATCTTTTAAATGCGTAACTAGCTAGCGACGAATGTGATTGATCTACTAACATAATAATATATAGCTTCGGCAATAGAACCTTATCAGAGAAAATCGGCTAGATTATACTTATTGATTGAATAAATTGTTTCAACTTTTACATTATTTCAAGTGTTTTGTAAGTATATTTTTGCTGTTGATTTGTTGTCGCGTTGCGTATGGTGCCCAAACAAGTCATATACAACAACTGAGAGTAACGTGCTAAATATAAACATTTATTGTTTAAATTTACATTATATTAATTTTATTTACATTTCTATTAACAGCTAGTACATCCTACACAGTGTTTGTTTTTTAAAATTTGCTAATTATAAAGAATTCAGTCTGTAATTTTTAGCCCAATTTTAAAAGTGAAATTGCTCGATCCTTGTTTCTATATAGAGTTATGCCCGGCAAACCAATAAGATCAACGTTTTGTCTACAACCTTTCATCATCTGCTTTCACGGGTTAGTCCTCGCGACCTGTTCTGGTTCAACGCACCATCAGTGTAAGAGGTTGATGAACACGATTTCCCCCCGCCCTGAATTCTAATGTAAAAAATGCCAAATTTTAAAATTTATTTATTATTCTGTAAGACACCTATTATAACAATGTTCCTCTAGTCTTCATCAATCCTCTACTAAAATTCAAATAGAACATCAAATCAGCTACTACGTACAGCCATTACTTTATATATTGTTATGTATAGGCTGAACGTTGCGGCGCCTTTATGCTATTAAGTGACAGCTCAAATGATAATCTTATAAATTGATTTATTTAATTGAAACTTTAAAATTCTATTTTAATAATAATGCCGGTATCGCTTTGAGACTCTTATCAGGGGTAGTTCATTAATCTAGTTTCTTCTTAGTTGCTATTTTATTTTGAATTTAAATTGATTAATGACATGCGCTGTCACCTTTTACTTCAAACAGTGCTCCACGACACTCAATCAAATATGACAAATATAAATCCTTTCCAACTCTTTGTGACTTAATATTATATTATATTTAATTATAGTTGAATATACTTCTCTAATTGTCTTTTATTTCAGATTGCTCTAATATAACTAATTATAAACCCACCTGGATTCTTTTCACTCTTAACAACTACAAATCACCTTAAGATTACATTCTTCCTTACATCCACTACTTGGACTCCTACACAGTTCAGCCACGATGCACTGTCCACGAACAATCAGCCACCAACTTGCAAAACCTTAAAATGCTTGTAGAAATGGTTCCTTTCCTACACCTACGCCTCTGTTACTCCTACAGCTTCCCTTTTTCCAACGTCCCCACGGTAATTATGCTTCCACATATTAATGTAAATTAATCTTCTCCTTCCTTAGCTAGTACTCCATCCATTCACGCCGCCAGCAGCCAACAGAATCTCCGACATCCAGTAGTTCCTCCGTCAATGTCTGTCAATTGGTCCTGACGTCCTCAGCAATCCCACAAGAACTCCAGCAATCTCTCTCTCTCCTCTCTCTATCGTAACTTCATTACTGAAGTATCGTGATCCCATGTTATTATGTTACAGTGTCGGTGATGTTTTTCCATTTCTCTCTGTCCGAGGCAGATCTTATATTTTCCTGGAGTGACACTCTTGTGAGATCTTTCACTTGATCGATCCACTGCTTTGGAGAGCGTCCACGAGGTCGGACCCCTTCGACTTTTCCCTGGATGACTAGTTTTTCTAAGTTTTCTGTTCTTCGGGTGATATGTCCAAAGTATTTAAGGATTCGCTGTCTTATTTTTTTCGACAGTCTGTCTCGGATGTTAAGTTTCCTCAGTATGGACACGTTTGTTCTATGAGCTGTCCAGGGAATCTTCAATAGTAGTCTCCAGATCCACATCTGGAACGCATCAATCTTCGCCAGGTCTACAGCGTTTATCTTCCATGTTTCAGCGCCATATACTGCAATCGGAGAAACAAGTGTATGTACGATCTTAAGTTTCGTAGCTTTTGTGATGTGTTTCTCCTTCCAAAGCTTATTCAGGTTGGTCATGGCCGCCTTGGCAAGTGCTATTCTTCTTCTAATCTCAGTAGTCGAGTTTTCTTCTCTGTTGATGAGGGAACCAAGATATACGTATTACCTCAGTAACATTCTCAACATCACGGATGTTCGGTGGATTTTCTATCTTGTTCAGCTCGATCGATGGTCATTAACTTAGTTTTTTGTCTATTTAGTATTATATTCTTCTTTTAGTATTCACTTCGTAGATTTAAGTATAACCCTTTTATCTAATAGATATACATTTTAAATACACAGGGCTAAATTTCTATTTATTTTCACCTAAAATACCAAATTACATGTTGTTTTCAAATC
This sequence comes from Agriotes lineatus, assembly GCA_940337035.1. NCBI lineage: Eukaryota > Metazoa > Arthropoda > Insecta > Coleoptera > Elateridae > Agriotes > Agriotes lineatus. Next base: position 64,016,041 of record OW679202.1, read on the forward strand.
TGTTATTTTTTCAATAATCATAACAAAATTTTATTTTTATGCTAAGTTACAATTATTTCTGCCATCAATAACTTTAGCTTATCTGAATGCTACCTACTTTATTATTTTCTTTCAATAGAATTTATATTTGTCACATGATACACGAGCTTGTATTTATTTTATTCCTTATAAAACCATCTAAGAATACTCAAATACTATACCTTTCATCTCAGTTTGCATCTTATTTAAATTCTATTAATGACTTTCAATTATTTATAAATTTTCCCAATTTGATTATATTGATCTAACGACTTTAAATTAATCTTTAACATTGACTTACATAAATATCAGCTTTTATGTACCATTGCAATATATTAGTAGCTACCATTAATACAGATATTTTTGAAAGTTACTGCATGCAAGAGATAAAATCGGATTATTGCTTATGTAATTGTTTTTAATCTAACAAAATGAAAGTTTAACAAATCTATATGTATTTACAGTGCAGTTATGTACCGGGAGATCAAAAATGATTGACTTGGCCGCTCTCATAAAATATGCCTTTAGTAAAAATGTGCCGCCTTGCACCGATTGGGTCTGAACTATAGTAGCTAACTTCAAGTTAAATAACACTATAGGCGAATCTACTATTTTTTTCATGCTTTCAAATGCTCCATGCCACTGTTCTTTGGTTATTCTTTGCACAGCACCTTCTATCACTTCTTTTAATTCGTCCAATGTGTGCAATCGATTTTGGTAAATCATGTTTATTTGAAATCGGCATTAAAATACCTCGACATTCTCAATAAAATACGAGAAATCGGCAGTAAAGTAATCCATTGTTTTACGACTTTTTTTGTAGGTGGCGAGGCAACAAATAAACGTCAACCGACGTTAACATAACCTACAAATGTTGGTTAAAATGTTGTAATTTCAAAATTTCTTGATTTCAAATAAAACATAATGTACTCCTCGGCACTGACGCTGCTTTTTAACCCTCATGCGGTTTATTGCTTGGCCCTACGGGAGTCGGCAACTAAATCCACATTCGTGATAAAAAGTTAAACTTCAGTGCCTTGGTATACAAACTACTATTTTTAAATGGCAGAATATTACAAAGTAATCCAGAGAAGTAAGATCTGGCGACCTTGCCGGAAAACGTCCTCTCCCGATAACTCTGTTATCATAATACGCTTCAATAAACTGACAAGTTGCTCGTAAAGTATGCGCAGTGGCATTGTCATGCTGAAAATAACCCCACTGGAAAATTGAAATTTACAAAATACAAACAAGCTGAAACTGACAGCTGATAAACAGATAACTTTACTGCAGAAACCTGCTCGGAAGAATTTTTTTTCGATCAGTCTTTCTTGATCTCCCGGTATATGAAAATGCGGAAAATGTTTATGTTTAGTTGATAGACTGGACTGCATTTTGAAGAAAAATAAAACACACACGTAATGTGTAGGCGTAAAGTGTTTTACATATACTTCTACAGTTTAAATTATTCTATAAATATTTAGTCCTGATACAAAAAAATAGTAATCGTTTAGGGTAAATTAACTTTTTATGTAAGAAATGATTTATTGACTTGCGTATTTAACGGAAGAGATCACTCCGCCGCAGGACGATCTACTGTAAATTTTTCATTTTTAAAATGCGTTTATTGCAATAAAACTGCTATCCCAACTGTAATAACAAAATGGTGCGATAAAAGTTTGTCCGCGATGCTCCTTGAATTGATAAAAGCCTTCGATTTGTGTAATTCCGGAAATTACTTCTTGCACTCGTTCAATTCGCACTTTGGAACATAAATTGTATAATGTTATATAACCAGGTTGTTTGCCGAAAGGAAGATGAGAGGAGAAGAAGGATTTTGATAAAATGTGACTGGAGTAGCAAGGCGTAACTACCCCTTAGACATTCTTAGCCTGCGTTGGTTTCAAGTGAATACACCTCAGAGTTTAGAAGTATATTGAAAAATATTAAATAAATACAGTCTTTATATACAAGTGTATGTGTGCTATGTTGCTATTGTTTTGAACTTAAAACCTAGTATAGGCATAGGCACAAAAACATGACGTTCGCATAATAATACTTTGCTGCTTAACAATATGACATAGTGATAGTATTACAAATGCGGCAGTCTGCATAAAACTTCCTTATCGTAACGTAACTTGACCCAGTAAGGCGACGCTAGTTGAGTGTTGTAAACAAATATTGTAATCGTCACATGGCGTGGTCTAGTTTTTACAGTCTATTTCCGCGTCCGCACTATTTCACTTAATTCCACTAAATTGTCTTGTCCCGTTAGTTTGAACAAAGTTAGTTCTAAGTGATAATACACTGAAAGACAAAAAATGTGGGACAGATAGTTTTTTAATTATCTTAAAAATAAATGAATAATGTGCCTTGAAATGCTTATTTGCTACTCTAATTTAACAAAATATACTAGTTTTAGTCTTCATTTTGATATTTAATTCAAAATTCCTTTAGATTTTAACAAAACTGTGAACATCATCTAGTCGACGTATGTGCATATTTTGTTAAGTTATTGTGTCGTCATACAACTGTAAGTTTATGTCAAACTAGTGAATTACCCGAGCTACGCTTGGCTTCCTTAATTACACGATTTAATTACATTAAATTTAATTTTATTTTATTTTCTTTTTTCGTACTTTTTTTGAAAATAAAAACCGGCCTACGATCTAAGTCTAAAAATTAGCAAAATTTTAATCTATCATACAATTTAATCGGTCCAGTATCTTCGAAGGAGATAGCGAACAAACATACATACATACATACAAAGAAAGAGACCACCGATTTTATGGTATAGATACATTGTTATGTTTCCAATGTTAGTTTTGTAGTATTTGTTCAATTTAACACATTTCTTTATTGATACTTGCTGATTATGTCGATTAAAATATTGAATTTATTGTTTTTTTATGTTTTACTGTTACTGCATTATTGTATAAAATTAATAATTTATTGCTAGCGTCTCAGAATGTTTTTAAATTATGAAAATATTAAACTAGGTGTCCCACTTTTTTGTCTTTAAGTGCATTTATTGCAATCTGTTGTTCCTGAGCTGCTAGATACAATGTTAGAAACGACTAGTAGGTACAGTTTACAATTTGTAAGCGAATATATCATTACATTTTTAACTTACGGTAGAAAGATATGCCAATTGAACAATCCAGGCACATTGTATCTTTTTTCAATATGACACCGAGCAGACTGTGACTTCTAATATATTTACAATGTACCAGTGGCGGCTCGTGATAATTGTATTTGGGGGTTTTTAATTTTTAACAATTACTAAGCAAAATATAATAATGACCTACATTCCGTCGATGCTTTAATTCAAATACAGCAATTATTTTTAATGGTAATAATCCAAAACGAACCATAATATGCCAAAAAAAAGTATTCAAACTCAACACAACATGTACGTAGCGTTAAAAAAAAACGTTTATTTAATAATGAAAAACAAATCATGCACCAGATCCACAAATCCTTTTGTTTTTCTTCTAAGTGTCCACAGAAAAATATCTTGTAAAATTTCGAATTCCAACTTTATTCTGCAGGTTCAAATTTTATCTAAGTTTTTTTATTTTAACGTTTTCAGCTAACAGCAGGCTCTTCAAATTAATGTTTAGAGTACTTAATTATACTATTCTCCGTTATTTTTTGTAGAAAACTGCATGAAACAACCTAAATCACCAAAAATAAATAAATATGCTCCAACTTCAATCGATATTATGTGTAAACACGGCCCACAAGAATACAGCATTTTCAATATCAAAGATTGGGCACTTGTTTTATAAGAGCGCCGGTTGCCTTTATTCGCGGATCGCATTGCATTTCGGGAGCGCGGTGTTTATAAATAAGACGAAAAGCGCGGCTACAACGTTGTTTAGCCTTTGCGTTACATTGAACTTGTGACGTTAGGGCCGGCCAAAATCCGTATTTGTACGCATTGGAATGCGTTCGAATTTGGTGGCCGCTAAAACTTTGTCACAATAATCATGTGAAAGCATCTTCAAGGTGCGAGGGCCGAGATAACGCGAAGAAGCAATCATTCTGCGCGGACATCGGACTGCCGTCTTTCAGCGCATCCCCGCCAGAACTCCAGCAGATTGAGTAGAATGGGTAACGTATAAGAGAGGTATCGTACGTTATGGAAAAGACTTGCGTCCAGCGATCCGAACCAGCTTCCCGCTTTGGGCCCCCTGGGGCGCCCAAGCCCTGGTCCTGCCCGAAATGCCTGTGGTCTCCGCCAATCCTAGTCAAAATCTACCCTGTTTATAGCTCCTCGTGGTTCGTTGAATAAACGCCTGTCAGAGTTTTAATTAATTAATTCATTAAAAAGCAAGACCCCCAAGTCCATAACTAGAATTAATGAACTTAGCTCGTTTGTGAGGTTATTTGCATTCCACGAGGCCTCCGATTTTAAATTACTTACAAAGGTTTAGAGCTTCACTCACCTGAGGGGACCCTGTCTTGTAGAACGCCTAAGCCCGTCCGCAGTGCCCCAACTCACGACATATAGACTCCCCGAGATTTAAGTCGTATACATTTTGAGGTTAACGCTGCACTTGAAGAAATTCGATACATTGTCATTTCGTTTGGTAAATGATACTTTTCGGGCACTGCAGTATAGATTTAGCGAGACGGGCTTAAATCATACATAAATCACTGCACAGCCCCCTAAATAAATACATTTCTAACCGCTTTTATAGTACCATTAAATTGTAAATAAACTTGACCTAGTTTCTTTGTGTTTCCACTTTTGGCCGTCAGAGGACGCCCTCGCCAACTACGATCTTCGTCGTCGTATGATTGAGCCGACACGATCGGAGAAGTAAAGTAAGTTGCCTAACCCAGTAGGCGCTTACTAGCCCGTTGGATATATTAAAATAAATCTTTATTGTAAAAATACATGAAACATTTTATTTATTCTTTTGAACTGTAAATAAGTATACAAAATAAACCGTTTTATGTTATGTGTACTAGATTATATACTTGAGAGAGTAAATTGAACCCTGGCATCTTGCTGTTCGTTAGCTAAAAATCTTTTTACAACATTAACAGTGGTAATTATTCAGCCGGAAAAGAATACGCAATAATTAGTAAGTTAATACAGTTACAAATGGCGCCCGAGCAGGGACATAAACTCAAGTAACGTAGGCGGTTCATCAGCCAGTCCAGGAAATCCGAATGGTGCTCGAGCAGTTTTACCTGAAAAATAATTAGTTATCAGTCAAAGTATAATTAATCGCTTTAAATATTGTACAAACCATGTTCACAGACAAGTACCAGAACCAGATGTTACCGCCGCCAGAACCACCTGTAACGACCTGCAGAAATGTTGGAAAACGGCACTGTCGAGGCAACCAGCTTGTCCAACACCAGAAAATTAGAATCCTCCACAAGGATGTTGATTCCTTGTGTAGAAAAGAAGAAATCCAGTCCATAGATGGCTTCTGTATGAAGTCCAGGCCGTTGGAAGATTCCGACCGTCGAAGGCCAGGGCATCTGCTCAACTAGGTCGCCTCCAAGTGGTCCCAGAGATTCCAGAAGTAACAAAAACTCCAGCTGTAGTCCGGAAATCAGCTGCGAGCGCAGTACTACGTTTTGGAGTCCAGATCATCTCCCAGCTCGTAAGTTCCCTCCATAAAAACTCCCTCCCGAAACGTCTCCTGGTATATCGCTTCGCCCTGAGAAGTACAGCCAGCTACAAGATACGTGAAGCATCGTGCTATCCTGCAGCACAGCCTCCCTCGCGAGAAGTCTTTGGAACGCGAACCCTCCAGGTAAATCACGTCCAGTGCAAGATCTTCAATGTCGAAGCCATCTTCACAGAACCGAAATAACCTGTAAACATACAAAAGCATGTTAATGAAATTGTCAGTTGGTCCTCGCAACCTCTACTAATTTCTTCCAGATTTTAAATATTGTGAGAAAGTCGGTTAATCCCGTAACCTTAATACTTTCTTATAATTGTACTCAATCTGCTGGAGTTCTGGCGGGATGCGCTGAAAGACGGCTGCCCGATGTCCGCGCAGAATGATTGCTTCTTTGCGTTATCTCGGCCCTCGCGCGTTGAAAATGCTTTCACATGATTATTGTGACGAAGATTTGGCGGCGACCAAATTCGAACGCATTCTAATGCGTAAAAATACGGATTTAAAATACCGAAAAGCTAACAAAATAAACTAAGCTTTAGTTTTTTTGAAATTTTGAAAGTATATTTTACAAAATAACTCTAGTTCATCCTTGTAAAATCTTGTAATAACGTTTGCAGTGTTCAAACAGCTGTCAAAAGTGACGTTAGTGACTCGAAGCCGAGCCCCAGGTGGAATCCACCGTCGACTTCTCATTCTATGGCATCCAGCACAAACAACACCCACTTCACAGGGGGCTTGCCGAATCTCCCGCACGACCCGGTATTGTAAGTAAATAACCCTGCCATAGCCGAATTAACCTATATTTGCAGTTACGCGTGCCTTTGACATTGTGACCGAGATTCAAGTTTAACGATTGGTATCCCTGGGACTAATTTCGACGGCTCAACAACGCGGCCAGTTGCGTTCCGTCGATTTACCAAGACACAAACTGTAGGATCTCCAATCGCACCGATGTATGACGGGTTGCGGTGACGCCAGGTTTTCGCAACAGGACGTCTCGTATAACTACCAATTTTATTGTGAAATACATTTTACTATATTTGTAATTACATTACAATATAATTAAACTGTCTAAGATTATCCTGGTGTTTGTTTGCTGGTCTCATAGTGTATATCTGTCTGAACCAAATTAACTCCGACTGAGAGAGCTACCCGATGGTGATTAAGTAATTCATTAACCCTTATTAGCAGAAGGGCGGAGTGTTACACATTTACCCCTAGAAATTGGAGCAACTGGACGTTGGGGTTTTGGTTTCATACAAACTATTGTTATTTGAATTGGGGCAAGTTAGTATGTTGGCAAACATGGAAACCCCATAAAAAATTACAACAAATCATTTGGACCAGACCATAGTCGAGTTATCGACAATGTAAGAGAACTCTTATACAACGATTGGGTGTGAAATTAATACCAATTTTGGAATAACACAACTTTTATTAAGGAACAAGAGGTAAAATTAGAGGTAAAAGAAATCCAATTTCATGTACTAATACTTAAGTATAATACTATACTCATAGAGGGCAAAACTTGTGGTGCTAGCAAATAAAGCAAATATTGTTCCATTTTTAACTACCAAACTATTCTTGGCGCAACGATCGTTTTTACCAAACCACTTCTAAGATTTTATCTGTCCACTTACGAAAATAAAGATGCAGATTTATAGGCTAGAACCAAGCATCGGGTTTTACGATCGACCTCAAGTTGAATGTACTAACCTCTTGTTCTACAGTAGTTATTAGTCACTACATTACACTAGTGGCTATTATTATTACTTGCTGATTCTGGCTATTTTCAACAGTAAAATAAAAAAGCCGTAAGTGTATTATTAACATACGGGTGTGAAATTTGCACAATGAGGCGACATTTATTTCCCTAGCATAAATAATATTATTTTTTACTACGGTATACATGAATGATTGGTTGCTGAAATACGGATCCAAACACCTTTACTGAAGGAAAACAGACATTAGACAGTTGAGCGAATTTGTCGGTAATCTAACAATATATTGAGGGCGAATGGTTTTTCCGGTAATTTTTTGACGAATGTTAGTTGTTTTGGCAACGTCACGAGACAAACTAACCTGATCAAATTTCCCAAGCTGAAGGCTAGGAAATTTGTGAAAGCTAGTTTGTTGAAGGACGTTGCCGAAAAAACAACAAATCTTGAGTTAAAAATTGTCCGAGCAAAATTATGAGACTGAAATACATTTTGTGGACGATAGTAGTCGCTCGGAGGACTAAATGCTCGATTAAATGAACAATTCGTTTATATTAACAATTAAAATTGTACATTAAAAATTTATAAAAGATCACAAGAAAATAAGATTCAGCCAAAACTAACTATCTACCTCATAACGCAAAATTAATTCGCTTTTATACATGTTTTACGTATTATTGTTCGTTTATAAAATAAGTTAATAAATGCAATAACATATTTTAAGCTGTACACTCGATTTAGTAAACATTTCGGTTGTATGCACAAGTTTACATAATCGCGCGACTACTGTATTTCATTTTATCAATTCATTTTGTACCACTCGTCAGTACGCAATGAGTATGACTTTTATACTGACGCACAATAGCAATTTAAATTGCGCCTTTGAAATACAATCTTGATTAAAACAACATTTGGTGGCTGGTATGGACACAAGTGATAAAAATAAACTGATAAAATTCCAAGGAAAAAAATTAGTTTTTCAGCACTATAAAAATAGTTGCATTTTGAAAAATAATGGCATGTGATTGAATAAAATATGCAGGAAATAATAGTGTAAAAATTAGAATGCAAAGCACGTTCTCTGTTTTGGCGAAACCTTAGAAATTTATGATTCGATCCCTACAACCATATGGAAATTTGTGTCCTGCATAATCGTATGCATTTACGTACGCGCCATCTCTGATATTATAGCTGAACTTTCGGACTAGTAATAGGTAATCATTTTCAAGAACGGCCACAACAAAGCTGACAAGAATCTGGAAAAACTCAGCTATAACAAAATCCACGAAGTTACGGCTCGTCCATTCACTTATCTTCCCTATCGCGATGTATGCAGCAGAAACATGGACCTTGAAAAAAGCAGACATACAAAGAATTAATGCATTTGAAATGTGGGTATATAGACGTATCTTGCGTATACAGTGGACGACACACCGGACCAATCTCTCCATACTAAAAGAACTTAATATTGAATCCCGACTGTCCACGAAAGTCAGCCAATCTTTCCTTCGATACTTCGGTCACATATCCCGAAGGAAGAATTCTATGGAGAGTTTAATTGTACAAGGAAAGATTGAGGGACGTAGATTAAGGGGTCGATCACCTAAAAGATGGGTTGACCAAGTTGGAGCACTGACAGGACATACTTTGCACGATGCTATACACTTAGCTGAAGATTGCAACGCGTGGGCAACAAATGTGTCAACTACCTGATAATACCACCAAACCCCTTCGTGGGGTAAAGGATAGAAGAAATCATTTTCATAGTCGAGTAGGAAAAATTGGCTTTGTGAAGTCAAATTGGCTTTATTATTGCAATTACTTTATTTAAAATTTGGAATTACGTTTTCAAATACTGTCTTAAGGACAGTGATGTTCCTATCAATTTTGTCGAAGGTATACTATACTACCGGTAACCAATTATGTGTTTGACGTTTTTTATGGTTGCTTGGCGTAGAGATGTAAAATTCTGGGTAATTTTCTTTCAGAAGAATATTCTCGAAAATATACTCAAGAATATTCTCGGTAACATTCTTGAGAATATACTCGATTATTCTTAAGAATTATTCTTTCGCATTCCTGCCTTCAGAATGTTTAAACCTGCCAAGTTTTATATTAATTATGAGTTATGAAAATAATCCTTTAACTGCTTTGTTAATAACTAAATGTTTGTATTTATTTACTGATGAAGCTAACAAAATTAGCAAAACGTTTAACCAAATTTGTAAATATTAAAGAATATTTTGCGACAATATGATTTTTATTATTCAAACAAAAATCATGAATAATTAAGAATAATTGATATCAATAATTTGACATATAAATCTCTAAAATAATGCTAATTTAATCATTATTGTTAATACACTAATCAGTAGATACACCAACTCACAGCACAAGAAATGCATGAACAAAACAGACTGACTGGGATTCCCATACAATGTGACCGCAAATCAGCAGGTCAACACCCAAACACCCTACAGATAGAAACACTGGGATTCCCCTGATAGCCACAGTTGTGCTAAACAATTTTTTGTGCCCACTCACTCACTCACTTGTCCTTGTAATATTTGAGAATATTCTTTTGCTTTCAATACTTTATTACAAGAGAATTTTTTGCTTCCGAATATTCTTACTCCCATCACTAGCTTGGCGAGGGGAGGGGGGGGGGGCAATTGCACAAATGAGCTTAAAATTTTTATTTTATATAAAATTTAAATAAAATCGATTAACCTAATTAAATGTATTCACAAAAAATTTTTTTCGTAATGCATCTTCTTCCTTGGCTGTTTTTTTGGCGTTCTTTAACTTAACCACGAAGAGCTGAAAGTGCCGATCGATGGTCTCGCACTCGCAGTCAAACCTTCACGTATGGTCGCGGAATACACCCTTCACTGCTACTCGAACGGTAGAGTGGTGGGATAAATCCTACAAACACTGGCAGCCTTGGTGCAGACAATTTATTGTTAAAGTAGTGTTCGACTTGACGTTAGGCCTAATTTGTAAGCACATTCAACGAGTATTCACAAAATTCACAAAATTAAAATTTTATTCTTCCAGGTAATCTTCTTTCTAAAATAGTTGGAATTTTTATTTGAAATTTGGCCATTCCGGTAATCAACATCTAGACGGAATGCATTTTTCACTTGCTGGCATCTATAAGTGAATATCGTAGCGGGTGTGCTCTTAACAAAATGTTAATAAATGTTCGATAAGTCACTCAAATCATTAGTGAAGCTGATCAAATCTTTGAATCTAGCTGGGCCGCTTTTAAGGGGCTTTGACAACTTTCTTACTATATATTTTTTGGCAAAGTAGGATTCTTCTTCTGTTTCCAAAAACTTCATTGTTTGGGAATGACGTTTGAAAAACATGACATCATATCCAGCATTCGTTTGGTTTGTCACTTTTGTTATGTACAGCTTAAAATTTTCTTTTGATTTTCCGTAGACTATTCATCCACTTGTATTGAGTTCACATCATGTTTATCTATTTTTTCGTGGAAATGACTCATAAAATCATAATCGTCGTCACTGTCGCGTATAGATAACTGATCACTTTCTTCACTTGTCTCGTCATCAGTATTATTAAGTTTCTTCTTTCTAATTTAGTTCCTGGCGTCGGGCTTAGAAACGTTCACCTTTTCCAACTCTTTCTTCTTTTCCCTTGCTGCCTGTTTGAGTTTCCTTCTGTTCGCTTCCTCCTCCTTTTCCTTTTCTTCATTATCTTTCATTAATAAATATTCCTTTGATGTAATTCTCCCACAGTTGGTCACAACTTTTGTACGCTTTTTATTAGCTGTTTCAGGTTTTTTTATTTTTTCAGCATATCTAATAACAGTTCTTCAAAAATTTTGCGACGTACTGCTGTGGATGTACTGGCTACTCCCGGTGGGTTTGCAACTGTGAATCTACTAGCTTGCTCTTCTTGCAGCGAAACTCCGTCTGGGAGAACAGCTACTTCCGGTGGCACTGCGTCTATTAAGCAAGAAACTACTTCTTGTGGCACTGTGGCTGTAGGGATAGTAACTACTTCCAGTGGAGTTGTGTCTGTAGGGTTAGAAGCTATTTCTGAAGGCCCTGTGTCTGTTGAGTGAGAGCCATTTTTTGTGGCACTGTGGCTAAATACCTCTGGCGGCACAGTGTTAGGGTTTTGGACAATTTTTTTGTACCTCTCCAGAGCAGTTATCTTGAATACTAAAATTGGGATTGCTTCTTTGTTGGCCCTATGTACTTTCCAATCATAAATTCCAGTAGTCTTAAATTCATTGATAATATTTGTTCTGGGCACATTTTGGGCCAATCTGGTTAAAAGTGAGACAAATTCCTGTTTAGGATTTTTTTGCGTGGATTTGGTTTTTGCCATTTACACAATTCGGTGTCCCACTTAGTCTTGAGGCTTTTAAAAACTGCCACATCCACAGGCTGCAATAGGTGTGGTATGAGGAGGTAGCTTCATAATGGTGACTTGATTTTGCTGGGCTAATCTAATCAATTGAGTTGAAATATAAGTAATATGACCATCATAGATTAACAGTGCTGATCTTTCTTCACTTATATTCGGTAAAAACACATCACGAAACCAATTGAAGAATAAAGTTATTTCCACCCATTCCCGTGAACTGCAATTCGTGATGCAACATCTTGATCAATCCAATTCGTGATGCAACATCTTGATCAATCCAATTCTCCATCACATATTTTCTTTTAAATACACACAGTAGTGGAAGCATTTGTCTTCCCGCAAAACAGCATAGCACTGATGCGTTTTCGCGCCTAGATGTTCTCGTTTGCGCTTACTTCTTGCACCATAGTCCCAACAACTCTGGTTTTCGACAGGTTATGACAAAACGAGGTTTTGTCCCAATTGGAAATCCTCTCCGGTTTTCCATCAAGATTCAGTTCCTTTAAAGTTTTTGCTAAATCTTCAAAGAAGTTGTACACTACCCACGGGTTGATTTGATCGCATCTAAAAGCTATAAACTAGCCTAAAACAGGGCTCTGGTCTATGAATCTACATGAGATGTGGTTTTGTCTGATGTAAAGTTGAACGAGATAAAAAACTTCTTGACGAGATAAGCCAAACGCATTTTTGTCCATTACTTTTACACAGGTCAGTATGTCTTCTTCTTCAGCAGCAGACAAGAACGATTCAATACCACCACCGCCCTTACCATCTCTTGAAGTGAATCCTTTACCACGTGTGCCCAGAATACGGTGTTTTAGTGTAGACCTAGGAATATTGTAAAAAGTAGCTGCTCTCCTGGTGGTCCGTGGTTGCCGTTTCTAACAGCACATTATAAGTGAGGCATCAAGAAGGCACCCAGCCCAGTTCCCGACTCCTTGGTGGACGGATTGAAAAACAAGGTTAGTTCCTGCTTGAAACCGAGCTACGCAATAAGAAAACAATTACAACATTGTTCGTAATTGTTTTACTGCATAATTGCTCAACTGTGAGCAATGATAACGGGGAAGTACCGGCAACTATTAGACATCACGTCATTTGCTGACTCAGCGTCCAGGGGTTCTAAGCATCGACGCATCGTAAAGAATCGACAACTTCGTGTTAGATTAATGGGTGCGCGGCATTATTTTATACCTTGCGCTCGTGGACTTTGGCTTTGTATGAATAACTGAACTTTAAGTATCCATTTTCCCATGGGCAGTGAGCAATTGTTTTATGGATTTGTTCATATGTATTTTTTTGTGTCTATGTTTTCTTACAGATTATATGTATTCATGTAAACTGTTGGGTTTTTCTTACTGATAGTGGTTGCATGTGTAAGTACAATATTCTAGATGACAACGAGCTGACCTCAAACAATATTAGCTGCTCCTTAGCCGCACTGATGATGCTGATGGAGCCTCATAACTCACCGACTGAATAAGCTAGCGACCCAGGGCATTGTAATGTAATAATTCAGTAGAGTGTAGGGCTAGGCAAAAAGCCATGTTACAGACTGGTTGTTGAAGGCAGACGCCATTGTCCTTCACTGCTGCCAACAGCTTGAAGTGAAATTACTCTCACAAATTTTATGCAAAAAACCCATGGCCCAGTTACCCCCTGGGCCCAGAAACTCCAACTAACCTTACAACAATATTTGAACATTAAACCTGTTCCTTGTTCCTGGTCTGCAATCCATATGTCCACAATTGTTACAGTACCCTCAATTGATATGAAATGTTCCCAGTTCAAACTTTGTAATTTAGAAACAACTAATTATTTAATAAATCCATTGAATACATCAAACGAATTCACAGAGCATCACTGTTATTACTATTATTAGAATTCCGATTATAAATTCGCATTATTTAGTATATTTACAAATTCGTTGAACAAATTTACATATAAAAACACGACTCTGTTCTCAGGGGCATCTCTAGCTTACCTACCGCCCGGGTGCAAAGTCTCAAGTGCCGCCCCCTCTGGGTTGTGGATTAGGTGGTTAGGAGAGGTATGTAATGTGGGTTAAAACAAGTTAAATAGAGAACCATTCCTAATATAAATTAAACACTTATTTATTACAAATCTCACAATCTTATAACATTAAAATATCGATTACAACATTAAAAGTTATTTATAATTGTTACCTTTCCAATTCGAAAGGTAGAATTTTATAGTATTGTATATAGATTCCGTTGTAGTCTTGCCCCTGCGTGTATCGTCTGGACGCGGCACCGTTGACTACCCTTAGTTTGGTTGTTTTGCTGTCCTCCTTTATGACAGCTGGGTGAGAAATGTAACGTCCTCTTCCTGGACCACCACTTTGGTCCATCTTCTTCATGTGTCCTACGGAAGGATACTCCTTCATGAAGTTGTTGTATCCGGACTCCAAGTTCTTGTAGGTTTTGAATCGTTTTACCAACTGTAGCTTTCTGGCGACTGTCCTCCGTCCCGATTCTCCTACTCGACTTGGGTCTTCTGTGAACGGTATGTTCACCACAGATGTCCCATCTTGCTTCCGAAAATGGGTTGCTTCGAACTGTTGTTTTTATTCTTATTCCTCCTGTGAGATAGGTTTCTCCATCAGGACCTCTTCCATCTCCCAAAACTTTTTGAGGTGGTAATCTTCTTTGACGTTAGACATCATGCTGACCACTCTCACGTTGGGTTGTTTTGTTGCTTTTACTGCCCCCGATATGATCCATCCTAACTCCGTTTTCTGTGCCATAATTCCTTGTTCTGTCTTCTTAATTCATTCTAGGAGTACATCTTTGTATAGATCTGCCCCTATGAAGATGTCTAGTGGACCTGGCATGTTGTATGTAGGATCGACTAGTAGGCATTGTTCCCATGCGTTTTTTCCTTACTGATTATTGTGTTCCTTGGCAATGTTCTTGTCAACCTTGCCAATAAAGTAGATCCCCAAAAATTTTGAAATTGCTAGAGAATCGTGGCTTCATTTCCATTTCAACTTTTTCTCTGGATTTCCCAGCTTCGCTTCTTCCTGGCCCTACAATATTTACTTGGATTATTACTGTCGGTGGTGCCAATAACTGAGCTGCTTCTTCCATTATAAGCGATGCCTGTGACTCTGGATCGACCAATTCTCTCAACAATTCATAGTATCCTCCGGCTGTCTTCACTTTTACAAATGGCGTGGCTAGCAGTACTTCCTCATGGTTGGAACGTTTGGTTTTCCTGCTATCGAGGCTGCTTAGCTTACTTCTTCTAAGCTGTTTTGTCCGCTGGTGGTGGCCACTTGGGATTTCCTATTTGGCTTGTTGCGGTTTTGATGATGTTTGCTGTGGATTTCTTACCGGGGTTTTATTCCAATCCTTATGCAGCAGAGTGTGGTGCCATTTGTCACATGTCTGGCATTTATTTAAATTGTAGCATCTCTCGTTCTCGTTGTGGACTAAATATCTCACACACAGCCGATGGCGCCTGATAGCTTGGTACCGATACTCACTGGTCATTAAAATAAATTTCAGGCACTGTGTGATCTTGTGGTTGTTGTTACCGGCCATGGTTTTCTTGATGACTCCGGTGCTTTTATTGTCGTCGCGACTTCCACTTTCCGTTTTGACTCTTGATTTGCTTCAAGTGATTGGAATGTCTTTTCCAAAAATTTTAACATTTCTGCAGGTCCTAGATTTCTCGAGAGTTGGTCAACGACTGTTCATACAGTTTCTTCGTTTTCTTGTTTCTTGTTTCTTGTTTCTTGATCAGCAAATGTGCTATTATGGGTCCCCATGTCTCTGTATTTACGCCCATGTTGGATATGGTGCGTAAACTCTCCATCGTCGTATCATGCAGCTGTTTCAGACTAGCTGCTGTTTCGTAGTTTAAATTGGGCAGCTCTAATACGTTATCTAAAAATTTCGAAAACAAAATTCTTTTGTTATTGCACCTGTTCGTCAGTAGGTCCCATGCGGTTTCGTAATTGGCATCAGAGGCGTCGAGATGTTTGATTAATTTACTTGCCTCGCCTCTGAGGTACGTCTTGAGGTATTGCATCTTTTCTGCCTTTTCTAATGTGGCATTGTTGTGGATAAGTCGCCCAAAAATGTCGTGGAAGGTTGTCCAATTTTCATAACTTCCTTTAAAGGTTGGCATGGTAAGTTTGGCAATGGGATGACCAACTCTTCTCGTGGTCGAGGCTGTTCATTTCTCGGGATGCTAAATATTATATTAAATATTTGAGCTATTACCTGGTTATAACGCTCTTGCAGCTTATTGTAAACTTCGTTCGTGTAGTAGTCCTCAACAAATTCTTGTTCACATCCAAGAATCTCCTCATGAAGGTTCGTGATGTTTTCCCACTGCTCGCATATTTTGCTGGCCTAATGCTCGTAGACCGTTTTTATCTGGGCTTGATCTAATGCTGACACTGCCTCGTCGAACACCTCACTAAATAATCGCATTTTAATTTCTTGTTTCTTGAGTCTGCCTACTTGTTCGATGGGGTTTTTCATTTTCTCGGTTTCTAGGCCGTTATTCTCCTCGCTGGCTGGGTTTAATTTCTCCTGCTATTCGTTTATGTAATCTGCAATCACTTGATATCTTTCCTTTGCCTGGCTGTAGAAATCCTTCTTAATGTACTCGTGATCTGTTGGAAGTCGCTTTTGTCACTGTTCTCGAATGCCCTCCAGAATCCTTTTAATTCATCTTCTTGCTTGGCTAGGTACAGTCGAGTTTTTCTGCTTCCGGAATTCTTTTTCATATTTGTGAGCAACTGGCACATTTTGTCTGCCAGCTGCTTCTGTTCTTTTATTACTGGTTCTGTTTAATAGCAGCTTATTTACTGGCGTTGGAACTAACCTGGTTTAATAAGTAGTATCTTACCACTTTCTACTTTTCCGATTTTCCAATTTCTTAGCGGAACGTATGCCGCTGAAGATTCTTCTCTCTGGACGGTGGAAGCCCTTGGAATAGTATTTCTTAGCAGGACGTATTCTGCTAACACTTATTCTCGCCCCTGTGGCGGGAATCCTTTTGTACTGAGTCGTAGGATGCTTTTCCTTGGCGACGGTTCAATTTGCACTTGCCCCCAATCTATTCACAGAAAAGTACATACCAATCTTGTTGCGAGTCCTCCAAAATTTTCATACGGATATGGCAGATACGATCCAGTTGCTTAATTTGTCCAGAGTTTGGATCCGTTCCACGTGTCCCAGAACTCTTGATTGTTGCACTAACTTCTGTTTTTTGGTTTTCAGTTTGGAAGGAGCCGAGGGTCCGCGATGTTATCTTGAATTGAGGAGACCGATGTTTCTCCAAAATCCAGCTTCTTCGTGACCGGGGAGTTGTTGGCTCGAAGAACCAATGTTACCAATTAGTCTTCTTCCTCCAAAGTCCTCTCCAGTTGCCCAAATAGCCCACAATTTGGATCCGGCTCGAAGGACCAATGTTATCTTCCCAATTTCCAATTCGAAAGGTAAAATTTTATAGTATTGTAGAACCAGGTTGTTTCTTGACGGGAGATGGAACTTCTTGTTGCAATAAGATGCAACGGGGGATGGCCAGGCCTTACCACTCTTTGAAAGACAATCTTAACCTTCGTTACAAATGAACATACTTTCATGGTTTAAAATATATTGATTTAAATTAATAATACAGAGGCTTATATACGATTAAATGTGTGTCGTGTTTTTTAACCTACTATTAACATAAACTAAAAAAAAAACACGATAGCATGCATTTAATGTAGCGTAATCATATCTCAATACGACCTAGTGCACTTCGCATAAAGCTTGGCGAAATGCTTGATGTACTAATTTGTAATTGGACCCAGTAAGTCGATAAAAACTACCGAGTCTTGTTTAGAAACACTTATTAGGCTTTAAACTAGTTCTTGTAGCTTAATTACATGCACCTTTGTGTTTACACATTTTTGTTAACCCATGGTCACACAAAAGTTTGAACAATAATATTTTTCAACAATCAAATTCAACTTTTCTTAATTTTCTTATTGCAAATTATTTGACAATGTCATTTATATCTATGTTAATGTCATTTTCAATACTTATGATAGCTAGATTTGATAGCGTATATTGTGTCATACTTGATCTTAAATAATGTTTTTATAATTTTGAACTTTGAAAATGATCTTTCACCCTCAGCAACAGTGACAGGTAATGTTAAATAAATGCGTAAAGCAATGGATACATTTGGGAATGTGCTAATTAGCTAATTTTTAAACAAATATTTCAAAACATCTACTGAAGATGGGTTAGATCTCTATGCATTTATGTGCGAATAACTAGTTTCAAAATCTGTCAATTTGTTTTACAAATCCGAGCAGTATTTTAGTTTATCATCGGAATCTAAGTTTGTTAAAGTGTCAAGGCTGTAGAAAAATAGAAACAACTGTTTTGATCGCCTAGCAATTCGAACCTTTCATCTAATTTAGTTATGGCCGCGTCTACTAGAAAAAAGTAAAAATTGACTTTAAAGTATAATCCTGGATTTTGTGTAGCATCGTCTCTACCGTCTCTATCCAATTCTTCAGCAATGACGTTTGATTCATTTAGCATTTCTGTACAAGATGAGTCTGTTCGACGTTTACTTAAGTATTTTTTTACTTCTAAATGGCCACGATTGTGCTCCTTGGGGGCAGCGCGACTTCCTTCAAACGCTGGTCGGTGTTGGGCTTCGGGGTAAATTGGGTTGCCTCTCACAGCCGCTGGAGTTCCTATTTTTCGTCCTGTCCTAGTAGGTGCAGCTCATACCTAAGCCTAGTTTTCGGGGGGTGGCAGGTGATAGGGCGGAGGTGGTGGCCTAACGGAAGGATGCCGTCTGGGGTGCCGGCGTCCAGAGCGAAAAGACCAGTGGGGGTGTTCTCGGGATCAGGTGTGCTGGGGCGGCGACCAGGGGTGGCTTTCTCCGTGCTGAGGGTGAGGGGGACGACGGACACTTGAGCAGTAGGGACTGCCGACAGCGGCGAGCTTCCTGCTTCGTGGGCGAGTGCTCAAACAAGCGCTCGAACAAATCCTGAGTTCTGAAATAAATAAAGTATACCTCAAAGCAACGCCGGCGGGGCAGTTGAAGGTAGTGTAGAGTGGTTGCCATATCTCAGCTACCCTGCGCAGTGATTGAAATTCTGTAAATACGTCATAACCAAGACTACAGACCAACCTGAAAATATCATTGCGATTTTGCTGAGTTTGATATCGTTTGCTATTTTCGTGATTATAAGTTAGTTTTTGCGTTCTTTATTTACTTATATTTCCGTTTATTATGAAAAACAGTTTTATCAAATAAACACAAAATATTTACACAACCTATTTTAAATTTCGCGCCTGCAAACTAGCCCTGATGTTTTTAGGTTGTACTGAAAACACCATTTGGGCGTCTCGCTCTACAGTTTTCTCCCTTGCTCCACTGCGCATTTGTGATCGCTGAGATATGGCAAGACCTCTAAGATTGTGGCAAGTAGGCTGGTCTAAGTTCCAACCGGACCAAGAAGTTCGATTTGGAGAGTCAGAAGTGGGTTCAGATGAGAGGTGAACTTAGTTGGTTCGACCACTGGATCTCTGATGCCTTGTTGCAATATCCAATTTTATTCAATCAGTTTTATTACAAGTCATAATAAATATAATACGATAAACTAACTCTATAATACTATAAACTATCCTGACTGAAAAGCCGCGATAGGGGTAGCACCCCTCTTCAGCTCGGGTTACATATTTATAGGACAAATAAAAACAAAAATAAATTTACAGTTTTATGAGTTTATATTTGAACACTTTTTATTTTAATTGGGCAAATGGCAAAAAAACTATCTATTAAGGCGCTGTCCTCGCAATCGTCGGTGACGGCTTGCGAGTGGGAAGAAGTTCTCGGCAGGTCCAGGTAAAGCGGTCGTTTTCGTCAGTGCCAGACGGCGGGTCCCAGCGGAGTCCTGTTGGTTGTATCCCCTACACCAGCGAGACGTGCAGCCAGTTCCCGGAGTACGAAGCCGTAAACTGCAAAACGAAAAATTGGTAAATAAGCGGCTTGAGCACCCAACCGATGCGGTCACGCAGGTTGGAAAATAGGTTTGATAGGGAGTGCATAAGGAAACGGATTATGGTATGCAAGGAAGAATTTTCAGAGCGTGAAAGGACTTCTGGTAGAGGAGCGTCGACTGTTTTTAGAGGAGCGGCGGTGGCCAGCGTTGCAGCTTCCGCACAGCGCTCCGGGCATCTCGGAGAGAACGCTACGTAATCGCCGTTGCAGTTGCTGCAGTTAGGGGTTGAGGAGTTCTTGCAGGATGAAGTGGGCTTTCGCTGCTGACAGTCGTGGGTGGGATGGTCGGACTTCAAGCAATTTCGGCTGTGACTTAGGAGAATGTGAGGGTTCTAAGAAGTAGATGGAATTGAATTGAAGTGATCCGGAACATAAATGTAGGTTTGTCGGAGGCCTTGGCGATGATCTTCCAGATGTTGGTGTAGGCGATGTTGGCGGCGGAAAGTTTCATCTTTATACGTCCTCGGCGTGACGTCCATCTGCACGCCGCGCCGCGTAACACGCAGGATAAAGTGGGTCTTGCTTTTGCAGCTCTGCGGGGGGCAGGAGATCTTGAGTCTGTGATGGTGAGGGACTCGCCGACGTGGTGGGAAAGGGCGGATAGGCGTTCTCGAGCTGATTATTTCGACGCCGCTGGAGTAGACCTGCAGGTTGGACACGAGAAAGCCAGGGATATTCTTACATAGGAGCTCTAAGGCCTTCAAGGTCCCCATCTTTCGGGGTAGGCCTGAAACAGTGAGTTTATGAATTACCTTGAATGTGAGGACGACGGAGGACCTGGAGGAATACGAGGATTGGGAGTTGGAGCGGCGACTACGGGTAACGTCAGACCAGAAAGGAGCGGCGTTGGTGAGAGGCTGATCGCAGCAAGTTGCTGGAGCCATCTGCGGCTGTGGGGTTTGTGAGGGCAAAGTATAGCTCTAGTGTTGGAAATAAAAATATTTTTTAAATTGGCTGATGTACCCAATGAAGCAAAATTGATACCACTGGGACAAAAACGTAAGCGCGGGCCACCAACCAAAGCAAAAAGAGCTTTAATCGTACAGTAAAAATGGTATTTTACATATATATTGCTCTGATAAGGTTTTAATTTAATATTAAGTATGCGTAAACTGTAAGTCACTAATACTTGCCATGATCTCGCTATAATATAATACCTCGATAATTAATAAAAACTCAGGGTCCTGTTATAATTTTCTTTAAATAAATATGTAACTCACCTTAGCATTTTTTTGAACATGTGTTAGAATTAATTGCGTTAATCCGATTCTTATCTCAGGTTGCTGTCATAATCTAATGTTAATATAATACAAGTACTCAAATAAATCAATCACAAGTGGGAGCAAAACATTAATTTATTAGTCAAGTAAATACAAAAACTTAGTAGTCACATCGACACAAATAAAATTTATTAATAATCTGACCACTATGCACATTCTTATATTTTACTCAACGGATCAAATTACCTCGTTTTTAACCTTTAGTAAAATAAAGTACTGTAAACACTCCTTGGCAATTAGCGGTTACCCTTAGTTATTGACGCTTACAAATTATTTAAAAAAATGTTACATGGAAAGATTTTACAATAATTATACGGATTTTATCCATAAAAAATCATTTTTCTTTAATTAAATATGTCGAAGGTCTATATCTTTTAACTCGAGCACTTTTGAAATGCTTACATCTGACTAAATGGGTTGACTCCGGTCTTGACGTTCCACTATTGACCTTGGATGCTCATTAAACGGCTTTTAGATCGCTTAAAAAAGGGCAAGCAGTTCCACCACTAATTCAAACACCGTTTTAATTTACTTTTGCGATTCTAAATCACTCCATAGTGCGTGGTAATTAATAATAATATGACGGTCTAAGTTAACACTTTTACAATAGGTGCGTATTTTACGCCCAATAACCGTTTAAACAATTAAATTCAAAAGAGTTAAGGTTATAAACAACCTCGTCTTCTGAAAAGTTGTTGGCTTTCTTTTACTATCAACAAACCTTCATCGTCATAGCGACGAGCTTGTAAGTAGCAGCTCTCCTTAACAAAAACTGCTGTCAGCGTAACCTTTCAAATCTGCTATTTCTAAGTTATGACTGACTTTTCTAATAAAACATATATTTCGAAATTCCACGTAACTCCAGATTGCTATCTGCCATCCTAACTCAGATAAATGAAAATACTTCAATGCATTAATTGTTGTATTTTACTCATATGATGCATGTTCAGATTGCAACTGTCACTGCCCGGACAACAATTTGGAATGTCGCAGAGTATTTTCAATGAATTCAAATTTTTAGTATAATTCATTGCATTATTAGGATACAACACATATTATTAAACAAATCTGTTAACTTTAATGGCTCAATAAAACCTTTAACTTTTTATTAATTTCAAACGTCAGCTCAACTTTTGCCTAGGTAAATTGTTTTAAATCAAAAATTTTAATACATGACTAAAATAATTCTGTTTCAGTTTTTTTTTTCTATTAACAGCCCAGTACATGAGTTGAACGTTATTGGCGAGAAATACACAGTTCTGTCACGAAATCTATTTTTTGCCTTGCAAAGGTTGACGGAGGCACCCGCTATTTTACACTATAATTCACAAACATCTTCTGCCGTTCGATTGTTTTATTTTGACGTGCCAGGTGCTAGTTCAGATTTTGTCGCAGCTAAGATTAGCTTACCGGGCAATATATATTTCTGGCGTGCAATCTACCTTTTCTCCGTGTAATATATTTTTTTGTCGCATGATTAATTTAATGTCGCATAAAACAATTTTAGCTTGTCCTTTACATTTTACTGGCGTCCAAAAATATGTTTTCTCGTTAACTTGCGTTTTTTTGTTGGGCCGTTAAATCAAACCCTTCGAAAAATGCTAAAGGGGCTGATAAACAATCACTTGCCTCTCAAAAAAAAACAAGTTGAAACCTTTTCTAGAATAGCCAGGGCGCTCTATTTATCAAGTCAGAAAAAGTTCCAAAGAATCCTGCGTCGAATTTTGTTGGAATGACCGCCATATTGGTCCAATTTTGATTTTTTTTTAATTTTTCGTTATTTATCCAACCATGTAGCACTTCACAGCCAGTGCTACTAAAATGCATTAATTATAAATTGTAACAAAACCTGAGAGTTATGCAACTTATTATACTTGGAAGAGATGCAGGTTGCATAATCATCAAATAATAATCATTTTTAAACCGAAGGCTAATTTGGAAATTAAAAAAAAAACAAAAGAGAAAAGCCGTTTCCTGTTTTGTAATAAAAACAAATTTGCGCTTGATAGCGTCCAGCGACGAATGAGTTGGGTGTTCTTTCTCAGCTCATGGATTTATGAATTTGAGGCCCCCCAATCTGTAAGATTACAATTAATCTAATTCTGCATTCAATTTTATTGTAATGGTTTTTCAGGCGAATAGATTTTATACGTTGGCCATATTAATTATAGGAAAAACAGTTAGGATTTAACTGGTAGGTACATACATCGGTAATTATGATTTATTCTGATGGATGTTTCTTTCCTCAATTCAGCTTTTTATTTCTCCTGCAATTCTTGATTGTTCTGTGGTGCTGAGTGCAGTGACTCGAGTTAAAGAGAATGCACGGCGTCTCTGCGAAGCCTTTTGAGTGGCTAATCTAGAATCGACTATGGTAGTACACCTGGATTAAGTATCGTTATAAATCCTCAAACCTCAAACCCAGCTTCATTATTCCTGCGACGGAAATGCTTCCTACTAACCAGTGATTCCTGGCTGCATAATACTAGCTGCTCCCCTATTTGGTTGGTTTCAACCCGCGGCGTCCTGTAGGAGGCAATTCAGTTAAGCAGCAACCTGGAGTATGCCAACATTTTAAGTTTAAGTAAACATATGAAATTTAGCTTACCTTAAATAACTTACTCATAACTTAACAAGTAAATTCAATTACCTTTTCTGTAGAAAACACCAAAACTAAACCAAGTAAATGACCATAGGTTAGGTTTAGAAAATCTCAGGTTAAGAGGATATAAAGAGCTCTTTAATTTATCTCACCTATGCGTATAGAATTTCAAAAGGAAGAGAAACCTCTTTTGAGTAAAACTTATATTTAAGTGAATAACTTGATCCCTAAATTAATATAACTTCAATTCAATATTTTCGTTTAATGCGGAATTTATAAATTGCCATCGCAACTAGATAATAACCATAAAATGCATGATTGGATATAATAAGACATATATGAACATATTATTTACAAATTACAATTTAATAAAATCGGTATCCGAGATACAGAATTTGTCGCCGGCGGCCGAAATGGAGATATAAGGAAAATCGGCCGCCGGCGACACATTCTGTATCTCGGATACCGATTTACCATTGGAGCATATGGAGCATATGAGTCCACGTGTACCAGGGCTTGGACACGCCTACTTTTGCCAGCCAGAACATATGATATCATATCATAGGCGTAGCAGATTTTCTTCAACTTCTATTTAAATCGCATAAGCAGGGAGTTCCTTACTAGGCTATACAACGATCATAGAGCTTACATTATTTGACAATGAAAAATTTATTAGCTTAGTAGAGCCCAATACCTGACTTTAAATACAGCACATCTAGACTAATTCGACAGAAACCAAGAACAGCAATGCTATGTCCATAACAGCACGGCACTGCAAGTGACTGAAGGCCCGCGTCTGATATTAAGTCGCCGCGTCTGAATAGACCCAGATTCTGTATCCCGCATACCGAATCTTGGATACGGAATCCACGTGTGTTCAGGGCCTTATAAAGGTAGGTTGGTTGTAGTTGGTACAACCAGTTGTCTCGAAACATTGACATGTTTTATAATTTACTTGTTTACAATCCCCTACAACAGTAAAAAACCATTCAGTATCGTAAAAAAATCACTGTTACTCAAAAAGAGTTTAGACGATTGTATAGTTCTAATTGTTTGATAAATTAAGCTCCGAAAGGAATCAATGTTATTCAAATATAATTTTATACAACAAGATATTTAGAGCATTTTACAAAACACGTTTAGGACATTAATAATAATAAATTCTCGCTCTATACCCGAAGGGGACATTTGGCACCTTGGGTGTTATTTGTATTTTCTTGTTCCGGTACGTACATATATCTATCCACATTCACTTTGTCCTCTACGTTTCTGTTGCTGTATCCATGTCCAGTGCAGTACGAGCACGTGGTTGAGAATTTTAAAGTGCTTTTGCGACACTCACAACTTATTGAACAGTCGTCTGTACAGCAACAGGAGACAGGATGCAGTAGGTCTTCTGGGGCACGATCTTCGAAGTCGCTGTGGAACCATGCACTATCCTTCATCTCCAGCATAGTGGGTCTATGTTAACTCCCCGCCATTGGTGCACCTGATGAAAGATTCGGAATGAGTGCTGCTGATGTCTGTGGAACTACAGCCAAGTTGAAGTGTGCATGTACAGGCTACTTGGCGATTGTCTTCACAGCATTAGCTGATGCTTGGGGATTATTGAATACACACAATTTCTCCATGAGCTGCTTATTGGTGTACAGTTTTTTAAAAGTCACAATTTAGTCTCTTTGGTAAATGGATGCAATTGAATCGAATCTTGTGAAGCTTGTAGAATTAAAAGAAATTCCCCTCATATTCTCTATATCATTTCGAATAGCTCCAGTACGGCGAACTTATCTGGGTGACTCTTTGTTCTTGGCATGATCACCTTCAAACAGGTGTTCGGTGGAGTGAAGGCAACCAGAAGAATCAGCAAGTCTGTGTTTTCACCAATAATGACTGTTTTCAAGATCTTTTTTGGCATTTGCAATAACCGTGGATACAATCAGCACATCAGCTGTTAATCTACATGTTTGTTTTTTTAAGTGTAAGACACCTCATTTGAGTAATAAGGGAACGTGTCCTTTAGGCGCGCTAGATTCAAAAGTTGTGTTTAGCAATTTATTGAACAATCGTTAAGTAAGTTTAGGGGAAAGTTAAACTTACACAATAAACGCAATTAGGTCTTCAGTTGTAATGCACCAGAACCTGCTGCTTCGATCGTGGACAGAGCAGATTCATACAGCTACGGGTTGATTTTTTTGCGACGAAACCCTGGCAATCATCGACATGTTTACTGTCATAGGGTAAAACCGAAATTCACGAGTAACGTGAACCTCACCCTCCCGGCGAGTTAGTTGCGATAGGGGTTTAATATCGTTGCCTCCCAACGCAAATCAACCTATGTTGTCCTAAAGTTTCGATTATACCGTAACAGGTTCTTGGTCGCTCAACGTGTGGCTAACGTCTTTTTGATACCCTTGCCGAAGGACAAACGTTGTTTCGACGCCCATTCGTAGGGATAACGTTTTTTTTCAACATTCGTGTTGTACTGCATAATATAGATTAAGATAGCGTTTTTCTTATATTAACGAGCCATTTCTAGTGTTATTTTTTTCTTATCGCGTAAATATTTTACGATCTCTACTTGGGATTTGTCGCCGTTTTTTAATATTTCGATGTACGTGGAGAGATTTTCTGAGATTTTGAAAGACATAGATTGAGATTGTTTTATTTGTCATAGCGATTTCTGAACAGGAAAAGTCATGTCTTTACAGACATCTATCGAAGGGATTATGTATACGTTTTCCACAGTAAAGTATTTTTTTGACAAAGCGGTTTTTAAGTTGCACATTGAACTCTACCGAGGGCGGAAGTGGAGTATGAATTGAAGATTAGGGCTTCGACACTCTTTGACCGTAGTATACGTTCTCGCTTGCGCGACGCTTTAAAGAATGAGAGACGCAAAGATACAGTAATGCTACCCGCATATCCATATACATTAGCTAACGATTTTGATGCTGTTTTGATGTGTTTTTCTTAATTGCGAAAATAGAAACAAAAATAAAAAAATCACTGAGAAAGAATTGGAGCTCGCAATCGAAAAAAAATTTTGCTATAGGCTTGGTCGAATTAATAACAGCAAAGAAACAAGAAAGATAAGCTGCCAATCTCTATCTTATGCTTTCGCTATATAAAGTAAAGCAGTCACCAATTGGATCGGCCGCGGCCACTTTCGACGCCAAACCAGCGCCTTCGACTTCCGGCCTCATAGATGCACGCTAGTAATGTTGCGGCAACGACAGCCGTGACTACAACAGTAATACCAATCACTAGCTGTGTCATGAACAATTTCGTACAACGCTACTCCCGTATCGCGATGGAATTTGCAATTTTCTGGCGATCAGAAAGAGCTGTCAGTAAATGCTCGTTAACGAACTACGACTGGCTCACGACCTCACAGAGGATGAATTATTTATGCAGTAAATTGATTCGTTCACTGAAAACGCATTATTGTGATATCGTACTAATATAACAACCCTTACCGACTGGCATCAGTTGGTGCGACTTTTGCGATCGGAAATTTAGCCTGTGGATTACGATAAGCGGCTATTAGATGACATTAAAAGACGCACTCTGGGTCGAGTGGAGACCATGGGTATTTATATTGCCGTGTTTCGAATCATGTTTCTGCGTTTGACGAAAAATTTGCTGGAAGATTAGTAGCTGCGTCTTATGTTGCATAATATTGCGCCGTTGTATCAAACCCAATTGGGGTAAACTGATATTCACTCTATCGATGAGTTAGGCCACAAAGGTAGCGAATGTTTACGGTTAATTTACCGATTCATTTAAGTAATAAAGTCGCAAACATTCATGTTTTGAATGTATCCGACATCCCTCACACTTTGGTCTTGGATATAGATTTTTGGAAATCCGTGGGTATAGTACCCGACCGAGTAACTATGAGCAGTCCCACCGGGATCTTACAGTTTAATTTGTTGCTACGACTGCGAGAAGCAGCTTTAACGCTTAGCCTTACAAGTGTAATTTTTGTCAACCGAAACTAAGATACTTAGGCTACGTTCTTAACGCAGAGAGACTGTTGGTGGATCTCGACAAGATTTCTACAATTTTAAATTTGCCGCAGCCCAGGAATGTCTCTGAAATTCGATGAGTTATTAGTATGGCCTTTTGGTACCGTCGAGTTATTCCGAAATTTTCGTCCATTATCGCCCCTAACGTCTCTATTAAGGAAATATCAGAAGTTTGAATGGACTGAACCATGTGAAATTGCGTTCACAACTATTAAGAATTGCTTGTTGTCCGCGCCCATTTTAACGTGCCCTGCAAACAGTTTACCATTCACAGTTTACGCGGGCGTTATGGGGTCATATGTTACGTCAGTCAAACCCAAACAAGAGCCGAACGAAACTTCTCGAACGCGAATGCTTAATCGTCCTTTGGGCCATTGAAAAACTTCGACCATACTTGGCAGGCACGAATTTCACCGTCATCACCGACCACTATCTTTGGATCTGGTTAAATAATATTAAAGACCCCGTGAGTAGACTCGAAGATTGGGCTGTTCCTATTCAGCAGTACGATTTTATTATCAGCAACAGACGAGAAAAGGACATGTTCCCGATGCCTCATCACGCGCCGTGCCTGTCGTAGACATTGTTTCGGTTTCCTACCCCAGTAGAGCCGTCACTGAAACTAACGTTCCGCTAAAGTTCAGCCTGACCGTTGGCATGAGCGCTTAAGTAAGCACATCGTGGATAAACCTCCCGCTTACCCGAATTAGAAGATTACAAACGATAAGTTGTTCAAGCATGTGAACGTTAGATATCCCGACTTAGACGAGGGAAGTAGTTGGAAGGAAGTTGTGCCTAAACCTCAGCGTTCAGAAACTTCACGAAGAAATCACAATGAAGTCCATTGAGCATTTATAAGACATTTGGATATGTCGCGTAGACATATTATTGGCCTAAATTAAAAGCTGATGTAGTGCGCTACGTCAATCGTTGGGTGATTTGTTTGTCCCAAAAACCCGAACAAAAACGTCTGTCTGGCTTAACGAGTCAACACCATTTACTCTTTAATAAACCTTAGCAGATGGTCTACGTTTACATCTTATCGGTGGCCGACTACTTTACGAAGTTTACGCTTTTTTCAGTTGTGTGCTACCACGGCAATGGTAGTGTCCCAGAGAATAGAGGGCGAAGTCTTTTCGCTCTTTGAAGCACCTCAATATATCTTGGTAGGTAACGGTGTACAGTTTTGTACTAAGGAATTCCGACGATTAGCCGATACTTATAAGTTCAAAATAATTTTCAACGCTTAGCATACACAGGCTAACCCGGCGGAACGCGTTAACTGGGTGCTGAAAACCATGTTGGCATCTTATGTCAAGAGAGATTAGGATAAGTACCTTTAGAAAGGTGCATGCGCCGTGCATACCGCTGCTCATGTGGCGACGGGATCGCCTCTCTATTTCACTAACTCCGACGGAGAAATATAGTTGAAGGGAAATTGTCGGGATGGCTCCAATGAAGAAGATTGTTCCGATCAAATTCAAATATTGAATAGCGATGCTCTATTGCTATGCTCACGCGCTTTTAAGCCCTTTTACGACAACCTTGTGAAAGTGTTTATATATCACTTACAAAACATCAAAAGCCACTTATTATTTACGAAAGCGTCTCGTTCTTTTTACCGTTGGCGACATGGTGTGGCGCAGCAATTATGTTCGTTCTGATTTGTTCTGGCATTAGATAGACTTAAAACACAACTCCATGAACGATTAGATTATTGCCGTTTATCCCCTTTTGGGTCTGCTTGGTGCAACCTCTTGGCCACTTGGCCATGCCCTTGCGTGTTCACACTAAGGAAGAAGTATTGAGCGCCAACAATTTTATGAAATTGTAATTTGTAAATAATATGTATGCCGGCAGTACGGCTGAGTGGTGATGCATCTCTCACGGCACTTGCAAAAGTTAAGCACCAGTCTGCTCGGTCAGAACTTGGATGGGTGACCAGCTGGAGAGCGGGCGTAGTATTCTAGCCAGACTGGCTCCACTACCTCAAGTACCTCCGCCGAATTTAAATATGCACACACCTTCAGCGGCTCGGTGCGCCCGGCACCCCGACACTGTAACGGTATAAGGGGTTACAGATTATGTATGTATGTAAATAATATGTACATATGTCTTATTATATCCAATCATGCATTTTATGGTTATTATCTAGTTACGATGGCAATTTATAAATGTCACATTATACGGGAATATTGAATTGAAGTTATCTTAATTTAGGGATCAAGTTATTCACTTAAATATAAGTTTTACTCAAAAGGGTTTTCTTTTCTTTTTAAAATTCTATGCGCATAAGTGAGATAAATTAAAGAGCTCTTTATATCCTCTTAACCTATTTTTGATCGCGAATACATTTCGTTCCAATGTTCTATCGGATAACTCAATTCACACCTCCAAAGTATAAGAAATGCCCATTGTTTGACACATATATGCAGTATAACATTAAACCCTAAATGACGTTTTCTAAACCTAACCTATAGTCATTTACTTGGTTTAGTTTTGGTGTTTTCTACTGAAAAGGTAATTGAATTTACTTGTTACGTTATGAGCAAGTTATTTAAGGTAAGCTAAATTTCATAGATTTATTTAAATTTAAAATGTTGGCATACTCCAGGTTGCTGCTGAACTGAATTGCCTCCTACAGGACTCCGCAGGTTGGAACCAACCAAATAGGGGAGTAGCCAAGAACCGCTGCCTCGCTTACCGAGTTGAATATCTGGTTAACTGGTAACATTTCCGTCGCAGGAATAATAAAGCTGGGTTTGTGGTTAGGGATTCCTAACGATACTTAATTCCGGTTTACTACCATAGTTGATTCTAGATTAGCCACTCAAAAGGCTTCGCAGAGACGCCGTGCATCCTATCTAACTCGAACCACTGCACTCAACACCAAAGTACAGTCAAAAATTGCAGGAGAAATCATCCATCAGCATAAATAATAATTACCGATGTATGCACCTACCAATTAAATCCTAACTGCTTTTTCTATAATTAATATGGCCAAGGTATAAAATCTATTCGCCTGAAAAGCCATTACAATAAAATTGAATGCAGAATTAGATTAATTGTAATCTTACAGATTGGGGGTCTCAAATTCATAAATCCATGAGCTGAGAAAAAACACCCAACTTATTCGTCTCTGGACGCTATCAAGCGCAAATTTGTTTTATTACAAAACAAAAAACGGCTTTTCTCTTTTATTGTTTTGAAAATTTCCAAATTAGCCTTCTGTTTAAAAATAATTATTATGTGATGATTATGCAACCTGCATCTCTTCCGAGTATAATAAGTTGCATAACTCTCAGGTTTTGTTACAATTTATAATTAATGCATTGACTGTGGAATGCTACATCGTGCTTGGTGGTGTCCTGTCCCTGGCTAGTCATTCTTCTCCCATTCTGCTTACGTGCTAGTTCCATTGGTGTTTTCTCTGCCTGAACCATCTGACGATATCTGGGACTTTACAATATTCCCTAATTTCATTATGCGGTATTCTATCTCTAAGTGTTTTTCTTGCGATTGCTCTCAGTGTCTTCAGTTCTGTCATTCTGACTATTCTTTTTGTTTCTGCGGTATCTGCTCTAATTTATATGACGTATGTTAGTATGGGTCTTATACAGCGTTTATATATTCTTGTTTTTGCTTCTAACCTCATATTGTTATTTCTCCATACTATGTCTCGCAAACATCCCGCTACTCGTGCAGCTTTGCTGGCCTATTTTGTCACCCCTCCCTTCAAATTGCCCCAACTAGATATAACTACTCCTAGATATTCCAAACTGGATAGTTGATCTATTATCTCTTCATTGACCATCAGCTTACATCTACATGGTTCTTTGGCTGCGACTAGTGATTTGGTTTTCATCGTTGATATTTTCATATTATATTCTTTAGATGAATTATTAAATGCGTGTACCATTCTGTTTTCGCTTTCGGCTATTATAGCAATTTTATCAGCGTAACATACTATTTTAATTTCATCCTTTCCCATCTTATATCCTATCTATACCGTTTGTTTTTGTATCTTGAATTATTTTGTCAAGTATTAAATTAAAGAGCAGTGGACAGCTATTTTGACATTTTTGCGACCTAAATATGGATTTTTTAAACCTAAAATAAGCACCTATTTTAAGTTTTTTGCAACTTAAATATCTGCTCTCTAATAATATAGTCTTTTTTTATTGATTTCTCCTTGACCAGCCCATCTTATTTCCTGCAAAGCTATACTGTCAATGGTATAATTCTTTATTGTTTGTGCTAGTTCGATCATTTTTTCAGGTTACAAGAGTGCCCTTATATTCCATTTCGCAATTCTTCTTTTTTTTTCTTGTTATGGTTTGTCTTGTTTTTAGTTCATTATTTTTTTCTCACTCATATTCATATGCCTCCTCCATAGCTTGTTCTTTGTTTTATCTGCTTTCTTTGTTTGTATTTTCCACTTTTTATAC
Source organism: Agriotes lineatus (assembly GCA_940337035.1). Classification (NCBI taxonomy): domain Eukaryota; kingdom Metazoa; phylum Arthropoda; class Insecta; order Coleoptera; family Elateridae; genus Agriotes; species Agriotes lineatus. The sequence goes on from OW679202.1 coordinate 64,048,239, forward strand.
ATTTCTTCTCTTCTTCTTTCTTCTGTTATCTGCCAAGGTCATCTTGAGTTTGGTTACTTATTTTTCGAATTTCTTCTATTTTTTCCTGGTGTTTGGTGTGTCTTGGTTGGCTTTCTCTGTTTTCTCTGGTGAAAACTCCGCTAGTAGGCTTCGAGTCTAAACCGTTTTTGTTTTGTATTCTTCTTCTTCCTTTTTTTCTTTGCTAGGTTTTTTATTCATATTTTCTTCAGGTAATGGTGATCCATTGTTACTTGGTGACTTATCTAATAAAGCAGTGTTTCTCAAAGTTGTGGTCCGCGGACTGGTGGCAGTCCGTGAGCAAGATGTTTCCGGTCCGTGAAGTCGATTGTTTATTTTGACAATCAACTCAATTGTGTTGTCAGTCTACCACGCCAAAATATAAAAATAGTATAAAGATTCATCCCCCTATTTCACGTGGCTCTGTCATCAATTGAACCAAGGATAGAGAAATTGGTATTTTTTTTGTATCATAAAAAGACTGTAAAAAGAAGAATAGAGAAATTGACTAAAAGTAAGCAAGCACATTTATCACATTAATTCAGTGTTGTACGAAGCTGGTTGAACTGTTTATGTTTATATATAGTTTGTTTACAAGTTTATGATTAAAATACTTATGTTTCGTTATTGTTTCATTTGTCAATAAATGTAGCGGTCCGTCATACATTAGAAAAAATAATACAGGTCCGCCACATTAAATAGTTTGAGAAGCACTATACTAAAGTACTCTTCGTGCCTGATCGTTCCTCTTTTCATACTTTTTGTTCTTCTTTTTCTTTTTGTTTGTATTCACCATTCTCGAGTTCTCTTATTCCATATTCTTCACATTCTAACAACAATCAGATAATATGGACAAAAAAACAGAATGCTCGAGTAAGAAAGAGATAAACATACAAAAAAGTGTTAGTAGGCTTGTCGCTGATGTTAATTATGACATGACATAAGTAGCATTATAACCTCAAATTCAATAGCAATTTGAACCTTTTGCCATTTCCAAATGACAAGACGATTGACTTTGCGTGAAATAAACGGAATAAGGATTTCGTAATTGAATAGTATTTCTGGAAAAGATATAATTAAACTTAGAATATAACTATTTTTTATTAGTTTTTGAAATTTATGTCATGTAGTTTTGCTTCTTTGCCTTCGACTCCTTGTATTCTCCATGCTCCTATTTCTCAGATCTTTCTCTTATTATTATCCCTATGTTTACCCTTGTTTAACATTAATCCATTTAGCAATTCCTTAGTCATATCCTTATCCGTTGCCATGGTAGTCATCCTATACATCCTATTCTGATCTGTACTGTTTTTTGTTTAGCCTTTATTTTAACAGTGTCTATTTCTTCCAGTACCCTTTTATACTTATCATATTTATACATTCACATTTTATGCTTTTCCTTTTGCCTCTTCCTACTCATGCAATTCCCGTTAGTCTCTCGACCAAAATACTTATCATTCTTATCAACAACATCATTTCCAATAACTTTTGTTTGAACATTTTTTCTCTAAGTCAAACAGGTTCTGAACTAGAGCAGCGCAAAGTGAAGCGCTAGATGATTTTTTTATCGTTTTAAATAGGTTTTTCGACGAGTTGAAAATTATTTTTCATTACGAATTAGTTTTCAGTTTTGTTATATTATTGTTTAATTCCATGTTTATATTTCCTAAACTAGAGAAGCAAATAAACATACAATAGAATCGGACGGAGTAAAGGTGGAACAAGTTGACAGATTCAAATATCTAGGTATGGTAATAATTCAAGAGAGAAGAGAGAAGAAATTAAAGAAAGGAAAGGAGCGGCAGCAAGACTGTTCAATGGCATTAAAAACACATTCCTGAGCAACAACAAAACCCTAGCAGAAATAAAAATCGAAATCTACAAAAAATAGCAGTTCCAATAATCACATATGCCTCAGAAACATAGACTATAACAGACAAACAAAGAAGCAAACTAAACAGCACAGAAATGAGATTCTTCAGAAAAATAGAAGGCAAAATAATTATGGACCGAATCCGAAACACAACATATAGGGAAAAATTGAAGATAAAGTCAATTGATACAGTTATTGAAGGACAGTCAACATGGTTTGGACATATTTTGCGGATGGGGGAGGAAAGAACAACAGGGAGAAAATACAAAGCAAGAACAAGAAAGAGAGGAAAAACATGGAACAAAGAACTGAGCAAAGCAGTGGGAAAGAGAGGGTTACAGTGAGAGGAGGCCCGAACTTTAATGCAAAACAGGAAAAGATGGAGAGAAGCCTGGAAAAGAACAACAGAAACGTAACACAAACATCAACCTTACACTCGAATGGTTACAAATGCCTTAGAATTAAGTAAGTATTTTTCAGCCATTTCTACACAATCAGAAAATTTGGAGGATCAGATTGTCATGTCGGGCTCCATTTCTAACGGCTGAATTTTAACAAATCTCAAAGCGCATGCGTAAGCCAGAGTGATATTCCTATCTGTAGACGTGAGTGATTGTATTCGAACCAAGGTCGAGGCACATGAGGCTAGATGTTCAGTAGTAGACAGTGTCACGATACGTCTAACGAAGAGGGTTTCAGCTCGTCACCTATTATAGAATAGAGGAACTGTGGATTAGATTGAATGGTTGCGAATTTGATAACTTTGTTATTGGCGTATTTTACAGACCTCCGCGTATGAGTTACTTGACGTTTCTTGATTCATTTGAGGATGCATTGTCGGTGTTAGTACCAACTGCACATAAACTACGTTGTATGGGCGATTTAAACATCGACTTATTTGACTTCGAAGCATCAGCCACAAAAAAGTTTTATTCTTTACTCAAAACTTTTGATTTAAAACAAATAAACTGCTCAAGTACAGGTCTAAAGAGTAGCTTCAGCACTGCGAAAACAGGTTGACCTTTCGCCAAAACCAAATAGCGCATGAAGGTGCTCGGGACGTTAGCAACAACTTTGCCCCCTTTCAAAATTTCGATATCTGTAGCCGTTCGAAAGGCGATCCAGACAGACGGACAAAACGTTCGCATAAGTACGCTGAAGCTACTAATAATTCAAGAGGCAACCTGCGTAACCGATCATTCTCGTACACTTATTGATGTCATAATTATCTCAAATGATTTATTTCCGATATCGACGGGTGTTACTAGTGTGGAAGATAGTGTATCTGACCACGAGCTAGCATATTGCCAAGTTGGTTTGAGCCATACTAAGCCTATTCCAGTGGTTAGAACTTACCGCGATTTTAAAAATTTTGATATTCAATTATTTTACTCACATCTTCAATCCATTCCGTGGAAAAATATTTTTGATATTGATAACATTGACGATAAGGTAAATTTTCTAAATGAAAATATTAATATTTTATTGGATATTCACGCACCATATGTCACTTCTCGTTTGGCTAAACCTCCGGCGCCATGGCTGACCGAAAATACTAAACTTTTAATATCACTGAGAGACAAAGCCAAGAGCAAATTTAAAAAAACACAAAATGTGGAACATGGAAGATATTACAGGCAACTACGCAATATCACAACATTATCAATTAGGAAAGAAAAAAAAGCTTACTATAATAATAATTCAAAAATTTAAGTAATAAAGAAATGTGGGCTCAATTGGGGAAATTGAATATTTTAAAAATAAACAAGGTACTTTACCTAATAATCTCACAAATGTCAATGATATCAATAACTATTTTATTAATTGTGTACCGGATTTACCTGTTAATAATAATATAATAAACTTCTATAACAACAATACTTTAAACTTGCTATCTTCTCAATTTTCTTTCTCTATGGTTACTGAAGATGTAGTATTTAAAACAATTTGTTCAATAAAATCCACAGCCCTTGGCTTTGACGGTATCTCTATACAAATTATAAAAATATGTGTTCCATTTCTTCTTCCTTTTTTAACTCACATTTTCAACTATTGTTTAACAAATTCGGTATTTCCCAACTGCTGGAAGAAGGCATTTGTAATTCCCTTACCAAAAACTAATTCTCCAACTGAATTTAAGCATCTCAGACCTATCAGTATCTTATAAATAAAATATTGCCCAATATTCAATCTGGATTCAGACCAGGATTTAGTTGTACCACCGCCTTATTAAATATTATTGATGATATCATTAATGCTGGTGAGATAACAGCTCTGATACTTCTTGATTTTTCAAAGGCATTCGACACTATTAATCACTCAATGCTCCTATACTATATTGGATTAACGTCTAGTGCTTGGATGTTTTTCACAAATTATCTCTCCAATAGGTCTCAGGCTGTTAGATTACTTGGCTCGATATCTTCGTTTTCTTATATTAATAAAGGCGTTCCTCAAGGTACAATACTGGGTCCTGTGTTATTCACTATTTATACTTTCAATTTTATCACTTGCTTGCAATCCTGCAAAGTACACTTATATGGCGACGACACCCAGTTATATTATTCTTTTCCTAAAACTTGCTAATCAATCGTTTAATCGAATTAATATTGACTTACAGAATCTACTAAATATATCCAAAGATCATGCCTTACAGTTAAATCCTAAAAAATCGGTTGCAATTGTGTTTGGTAGGAAATCTGACAGGCGCACTATTATTGAATCTGCAGATATTAGGATTGACAATGTATCATTGCCGTTGAAAGAAACTGTCAAGAGTTTAGGTCTAGTAATTGACCATGCCCTGAGGTTTAGTCAACATGTAACCGATTGCATACGCAAATCGTACGCCTCTATCAAAGCTATATATCATAGCCGACACCTATTTAATCAGAAAATTAAGATCCAACTCTGTAACTCTCTGGTCCTGTCTAGAATGAACTACTGTGATGCAGTCTATGGTCCCTGTCTTACTTCCATAGATGTTAAAAGGATTCAGACACTAGAAAATTCATGTGTACGTCTTATTTTTGGCATTAAAAAACGTGAAAGTGTAACTAACAAACTGGTAACTTTAAATTGGTTAAGTATGTTGCATAGGCGTGTTTTACATTCGTGTTGCCTTTATCATAATTTAATTGTAAATAAATATCCTTCATATCTATATGAAAGGCTAACCTTCCGTACTGATGTACATAATCTGAACCTCAGATATAAAGGTCTATTAACTCCGCCTATACATCATACTGCGTTATTTAAACGCTCTTTTTCTTACTGTGTCGTTAATGGTTACAACAAGCTACCCCTCGATTTAAAGACGTGAAGTATTAGTCCTTTTAAAATTAAATTAAGATTTCTCTGATTCAAATTACAAACGGAGGGAAACGCCTTTTAAATTAAAAATCTTACTTTATAAATAAAGTACAGCCACTTAGTCGTAACACCGTGCTTCTTTTTCTTTTTAAATCTTCTTTGTTATTCTTAATCCATAATCGCAATACTACTTTATCCGCGACTGGACAAAAATAAAAATACCTTATAATGATTCTGATAATCGCATTGCAGAACATTATTGTTCCAACAATTGTCTAGGTTAAGTGGAGCAGGCGGTAGGATTTCCTTTCGAACTGGACTTCGCCTAGTTCATAAGTTTATTTTGTTGTTATATTTATTTTTAAATTAATAGTTATTATTACTTTGTTTTTCGATATTTTGGAAAACAGTGTGCACAATGTAACGTTACACTTGCTGCAATATGTCTTAGGTTTACTAGAGCAATTCGGATATTGGCAACATCGTTTTCCACATTTTCCAGGACCCTGTTGTAAATGACGTCCTTGATAAGAATTATAATAGGCGTTTTGGTTGTATGACTAACGCTAATGTAGATATTCACAAAAAAGCAATTTTTTCCATAATTTTTCCAAGATGGCGTCACAAGCGACGCTCCTCTAAATTGAAAATTTTCATTAGGGCAATGAGTTTTAACAAAAATTAAAACTCGTTTTTTTGTCTTTAATGACTGGGTGAATAGGACTTTAACAATTTCTTTTTTTTTTCTTTTCTTCTGTACTTGTGCAGGTATTTCAGTACTTGTCGTTGTGTACTTGTACTCGGAACAGCTCTGTAAGGTTGTTATTAATAGACAGGTTTTTTCAAATTATTTATTCAAAATATTACAATACACATAAGTCAAAATGTTCCTAATGGCAGTGAGCAATATATGTCATATTACCCCTCAAGACTTTGAAAATACTTTGGAAGGGCATTTTATTCACTTTATTTTTATATACAATTTTAATTGATTATAAATGCTTTCTAATTTTTATAGCCAATAGAGTTTTTGAGAATTCAACAATTAAACACGCAAAACATATATAATCTTATATAACTTCCAAAGCTTATCTAAGGCAACTTAATGGACATTTGCAAAGGCACATTGTACAGTTATCGATCATTTTCTTATTTTTAATACTTTCAAATCACTAACTTACAAATTAACTAACTATCTACACAACTGAAAATTACACAAAATGGAATGAAATCGATGCATAAGCAATATTATATAAAGATTAACTTAACTACTTTCTCCCACACGAGATCATAATAACATAAAATAATAGTCGGGCAATTATAAATTATGTGGCTGCCACGAATCACAAAAATATTCTGATTTAAGAAAATAATATACAAAGCTTCCACAAAACGAACTATAATTATAATGAAAAGAATATGCGACATATGAAATTTCACCCGAGACCTATTTTCGTCTTGCATTCTTTCACTTACAGACAATTCGATCAATATACCATCCTCGCTTTTCTATTCAAATACGCAATTGAAATTTCCATAACTCAATTCAAACTAGACCAATACCCAGAAATGAATCACACACAATCTACACAGCTTTCCTCGTACTCTTAAATACCAAACTTTTCCTTCTACTTCCCATTCTTTTATTTTTTTCTTATATAACTAAGATTGTATATTTATGAAAAATTGTCTTCCATTTCAACAATGATACGTTCCAATACCGGAAATCATTCATTAATTAATAATAATAGCCGTGGAAGCCTCTGAAATCTTCAGTTGTATCTTTTTTTGTAATTGTAAATTTTTAACGGAAGGCTGTTTTTCTGACCACGAATAGTGAACAAACAAAATGGCTACGTTTTGTGATATTTACAAAATATAACACTTTCTACATGTACAATTTTGATAGCTTACAAAACTACCTATGTTGTGATAGCTGCCTAGGTTACTTTTCAAAATACTCCATACTAACTATCTACAAAAATATTTTAGGACGGTAAATATAGAATTTCTAACCTTTTCAGACCATTGCTACACCTGTTTCCTTTGAGCAAATTTTTGTTGCCTGTCCGGGTCATTTATACTTTCAATTGCATTTTCAACTGCTTTTAGATTTTAAGTTTCGTGAGAGGTATAATACGTTTTCATGACTTTTTGTTTAATACATGTATCGAGCAACATACCCCTGCGTAGCAGGTCGATGTGGCTATTACTTTGTCTTCTCACGCGAATTTTTCTTTGTTTTAACTTATTACTAGCTACTTCGTTAAAAAATATATATATTGTTTGATATACATATAACACAGCAGCGAGTAATGTCAACCCTAAGCTATTTTCCTGCATTCAGCAATCGTCGTGAAAGGGTTAAACAGGAATGTCCGTGAAGTATAATACATTCGATTTTAAATATCACAGATTATTTAATGAATACTTATTAGTACTTTGCTCAGCTAGAAAATAGTTATATTCGTCAGTTTCTTCTGAAGTTCACTCTTTCAAAATACTCACTATTTTTAGGTATTTTGTATCTAGTTTGAATATGTTATGGCAAAATTAGTCATTTACCGAATGTAATTAATCGAAACAGTGAAAAGGATGAATGTCTACTTTTTAAATTAAAAACAACTGTGGAGTTGTACCGAAATAACAGATATTACGATAATAAAAACTTAATTGGAAACAACGATAGAGAAAACAAACATGAAAATATGATTTCTTAATAAAATTTTTGTATAAAACCAACAATTATGATTTTGTCCTGAATCAGTCTCTATTGCTCGATATTTACAGCACAGTCGGTGGTCGCTTGCCAAAAATATATGATGACTTCTTTGGTCAAACAAGTTGCATTAAGTACTCCTTTTAGCATTTGTCGTCTTTTTAGCACCACGATTCTTCCCCACCATCTTGACTATCTTCGTCGCTAGGATCTTCACCATACATATCAGCCAGCTTACGAAATCGTGGTCCAAAATTAGATAAATAATTGAATTTCAGGTCTCCTTCATCAGTGCCTGTAAGAATAAGTAAGTAGTAGTTATTTCGCACTGTAGCAATTTTATTTAACTTACAAGATGCCAAAGATGATAAAGAACCACTACTGTTCCCGTCACCTTCATAAGCATAATACCGGACGTCGTCATAGGGCATGTGATCGCGGTCACACATATCCTTTTTGTCAGTAAGAAAACCATTAATGTCTGGTACTTCTGCTTGTTTGTACAGATTTTCTTTGGCAGGAGGTTTATCTTCTAAATGTTCACGTCTCAAAACAGACATATCGAACCCTGTATCAAATTCCCCGCCTCCCTCATCTTCGTAGTTTATAATTGTTTCACGAATATCGTCTGAATCCTTTTCATTCCAATTATCTTGTTTCCTTCTGTGCACAACTACAGCCAGAAGTAAAACTGAAATTTAAAAAGTTAGGTTATGTTACACAACGTTACTGTAGCGTGGAAGGACTATGTAAAAATAATTGCAAATAAACAAGTGATCAATTTTCAAACTGGTCATTACAAATTGAAAAGAGCTACGTTACAGCAGCAAATCTTAGTCAGTTGCAATTCAACTACTAGACCGATCTGCCATGCATCATCTGTTTTAATCAAAACTTTGATGCTGCAAAATCACAGTCAATTTAAAATATTTTCTGTCACAGCCCCTTTATAAATTAATAGAAACAAACATACTTAATAGAATAGCTATGCAGACTAATATGGCAACCAAGAAATTAGAGTCGATTCCAAAAGAAACTGCCTTGGCAACAACATAATTGCACTCGGGATGAGCATTGCGAAATTCAGCAGGTGTTCCCAAATTGTATCTCTGCCCGTTGAATGTGAAATTGTGAAGCCACCCCACAAATCCTTTACTGGTCGGTATATGATCCCATTGCAAATGTTGAGAAATCGCTAATAAATTTGATTTTACACCCCCAACTTGTAGTGGGCCATTTACATTCAACAAAGAATTAACACCAGGCGGTTTATCCAGTTTCATACAAGTGCTCTGATGGCAGTCATCAACAATTAGTTGAATCTCCTAGAAATATTTTGTATAAATAAAGGTTTACATACATTAATCGGTTTCAGAGGTTACCTCAGGTTGAAGCAAAATACTTATGCTGTGGCTGGTGTCCCTAGTTAATTTCTTGTAGTCGAATTTGATCCTAGTTGTGCCTGTTCCAAAATCAACAAGCAACACAGGATATCCATCTTGAAGTTCCAAGGACATAAAATCTTAAAACAAATAACACACATAGTTAAGTAATAAACGACTTCCGAGATTAGAATGTGTCATCATTGAGGTCAACGTTTCGCCCACCTTCGTAAGGGGCTTCATCAGGAGTAAAAGCAAAAGAGCACGGTAACTCAATGTGTAAACCACGCCAGAGGCGAAACTCTTCTAACGATCGGAAGGAGAATGGCGAGAAATGTGGAAAGTGCTAATTTCTAAGCCCCGCCCACCGCCACTTGCGACGGCATTTGCCTAGAAATTCTCGCCTTTCTCCTTCCGTTCGTTAGAAGAGATTCACCTCTAGCGTGGTTTACACGTTGAGTTACCTCTTCTATCCCTTCTCTTGCAAAAGGGTTTCGCCTGTTCTTCGACCTCGATGATGACACGATCCAATCCTGGAAGTCGTTCGTTACTTAATGACCATGGCCGTAAAAGTCTCCGAAATCAACACAGTTTTATAATGTACAAAAAGTAAAAAACACGTACCTTGTACAACAGGTGCAGGAGATATACTAAATGGTCCAACATAAAATACAAGCCCTGTATCATGTTGTGGAAGAATTTCTAACCGAATTTCTGACTTATTACAAGCCTCAAATGGTGGATACAATGCCCATCCATTCCCGGTAAATGTTACACCCATAGAATCACATTCGTCACTATGTGGCTGAATAGGTTCTATAGCTAGACAGTCACAAACTGCTACTATAACAGCATTCACTCCCACAAACGACGTTTGATTTGTGAAAACTACTGCAGGTGTATCTTTAATGTCCAACTGATTATTGCACGAATTTTGTTCTGGACATACTGATTCTTCTAAGCATTCGTTTATGCTTATCATTACAAACTCGGCATTTAAAAGTTCTCCTAACTGAAGTAAAAAGCTTATTATAATAATAAAACTTTATCTCCCAAATTGCTTACCTTTTGTTGATTGTCATACGTTTTTGAATTTAAATTTTCAGGTAGATAATAGGGAGACCCGTGAGCAGAAAATCGAATGTCAATATAAGAGCTATTGCTAGGCGATTCTATAACCGTGAACACATCCACATTTTCTTTAGATGTATTCAAAATTCTCGCAAAATGTTGCTGCAATAAATCCTTCTTGCTAACACCATTCTGTAACATTAATCAAAATTAAACTGTTTATCAAAATCTGAATAATTTCTAACATACATTATTTTTCTCTACAAACTCTTCCACCGTTATGCCTTTTAACCTAATTGAACCAGACTTTCTCACAGCTTCTTCAGGAATGTATTTAACTGTAACTTCTACAGAAGCCTCCACTTCGTGCCGTTCGATTAAAGGAGGCGACTCTTCGGTGACTCGAAAATTCAGTGTGTATTTTCCTTCTGGCGTTGCATTTTTAATGGTAATAGTACCATTATCATTATTTAAAATAAAGTTAGGGTCTGCATTTGAATCCCACTGAAAGAATTTATCGTTCAGATCCCAATCGTCAGGATCATCTACATACACTCGTCCAATTTGTATATCTGGTGACTGGCCCTGCAATTAACATGCAATAAAAATAACAAACTTTTTTGTGATCTCTGTAACGTACCTTGTAGTTGTATACAAATATCTCACTGTGACCAGGCTTCGCAGGATTATCGTTAATATCGCCAATAATTACTTTTATAAAGCTGGTTTCTGTGAGAGGGTTCGGTGTGCCACTATCGGTTACGGCAACAGGAACTAGATAAAATTTTTGTTCTTCTCTATCAAAAGTAACATCTGCTCTCAAAACATCTCCATGGATTGAAAATTTATCTTGTATATCTCTGCCTGCTTCATCGGCAATTGCGTACCGAAATGGAGGGCCGTTCTCTGGGCTGTCATAGTCATCAGCGGTTAGTGTAATTATGTCACCTGGATTTTGATTTTCATACCACACCACTTCAGTCTGGTTATTATAAGAAAATGAATGAGAAAAAACATTTGAAAATAAAATTGACTTTTATACTTACAACATTTAAAAATGGAGCATTGTCATTGATATCTAATAATAGTATATTAAATTCGGCAGTGCTGAGTTGTGAATTAGGACCACCACCGTCATCGTAGGCAATAACATAAGCTTGATATTTAGGAAAACCATTGGGCTTATCTCGGTCCAAAGCCTGAAAGAATAAGTTTGGTTAATCAAACAATTTACATGCGATATTAATTTACCTTTATCAGTGACACACATCCAGTGTTCGTAATGCTCAAGAAATGTTTTTGATCTTCGCCGATTTTGTAAACAATCTTTTGATCTGCATTAGGATCCTTGATGTCAGGATCATGAGCTTTTATGTTTAAAATGCATCCCTCTATCAGTTCCTCCTCTTTTATAGTTATATTTTTATTATACTCGTCAAATTCTGGTAATTCGTCATTTACATTGCCAATATTGATGACCACTCTAGCCGAATCAGAATAAATTCCATCGCTCGCTTGCACTGTTAAAATATATTGTTCTGTTGTTTCGAAATCGAGTTTGTTATTAACTTTAATTCTCCCAGTAGTGTTTTCCATATAAAATGCTTCTCCTACATTACCACCAATGATACTGTAGACAATAAGTGAGGCAACGTCTTTATCTACCGCTTTCACTTCTATCACATCTTTTCCTTTGTCTGTCGTTTCTAGAATATTGTCGGCGACATAAGTACTATTTGTAAATTGAGGCTTATTGTCATTACGATCTTCAATGCTAATTCGAAACGCCTGACTTGCAGAGTTTGGTTCTAGTTTGTTCTTTAAAATGGCACTAGGAGAATTATCTTTTGCAATAACAATTACACTATAGAAATCTTCTGCTTCCCGATCAAACATTTTCATGGTTGTAATTTTACCAGTTTTTTCATCAATTTTAAATATTTCTTTGTAATTTTGCAGTTCGTAACTGACTATGTTGTTTGCTGAAGTGCCATCCTTATCGATAGCTCGTACTTGCATGACAGGTGCACCTGGATGTTCGTTTTCTAGTACACTTCCAGTAACGGATTCAATAAACGTTGGAATTTCATCATTAACGTCTTCGACTTTGATGTCTATAGTAACTGAAGCTGCAAGTTCTTTGTTGGTAGCCCGAATAGTTAACTGATACTCGGTAACAGTTTCATAATCCAGTGGACGTCCTAGTGTTATGTATGCTTCTGTTTCATGTTGTGTAAGTTTAAACGTTTGATCTTTGTTAGTCTGTGTTGTTTTGCCTTTGAGTAATTCAAACTGCAATCCTGATTGCTCGATGTTTGATCTAAAAATTTGGAAATAAATTAAAGCTTATGTTTTTTCTAGATTAACATCTTTATTTCTACTAGTAACTTAGGTTATGATGGCGTCACATAGTGTAGCAATTTAAATAAATAAATAGGAAGCTTAATTTTGACAAGTCAAAATTTCGAATTGTGTGTTTGTCATAAATCGTTACTGCATTTTTTTGGAAGCGATATACGAGGGAAGCGCCAATATTTCCCGGCCTGATATAGATCCAGGTAGCGCAGCCTGTCAAAACTTTGGTAACACATTGGTTTAAGTCTTATTAGCCTTGGAAAAAACAAAAATGGATTTTATGTCAATTAGTTTTCTCATAACTGACACTCGTTCATCACAATGTCAGAAGTCATGAAAATTGAGTATCGAGCAGTTATCAAATTCCTTACTCGAGAAGGTATTTCTCCTCAAAGCATCAAAGATCGTCTGAATGGGGTGTACGGGGTAAATTCGAATGGGGCAGGAATCCTTGGAAGGTGACGCAAGAACAGGAAGGACAGTGAAAGTGGTGACGGACGACAAGATTGCCCTTGTTGAGGATCTCGTATTAAGCGATCGACGCTTGAAGGTGAAAGAAATATCAAAAATGTCGGGGCTTTCAGATACAAGCATTTGCCGAATCCTCCACGATCATTTAGGCATGAATAAAGTTAGTGCAAGGTGAGTCCCCAAACATCTCTCAGCAGTTCAGCGCCAGTGTCTTGTTGAATGTGCTCGATCCTGTTTGGAGCTGAGAAAACCCTGTGGACATGTTGAAGACAATTGTCACAGGGGATGAAACTATGGTCCTTTACTATGATCCTTTGTCCAAAAGGGAGTCGATGGAATGGAGATGAAAAGGAGAAGCACCGCCAACAAAGTTCAGGGTCCATCAGTCGACAAAAAAGGTGATGGCTACGATTTTTTGGGATTGGGAGGGCATTCTTCTCATAGACTTTAAAGAACGCAATACCACAGTCAACGGGGCATATTATGCAGCACTCCTGCACAAATTACGACAAAACATTCGGGAGAAAAGACGTGGGAAACTAACCAGAGGCGTGCGTTTGCTGCACGATGATGTATCCGTGCACACTGCTGGAATTGCGCACGCCGCAATTCGTGACTGCAGTTTCGAACAACTAGATCGCCCTCCGTATAGTCCAGATATGGCCCCCAGTAACTATTACCTGTTTGGAGATTTGAAAAAGAACCTTCGCAGGCACCATTTCAGTGACGATGAAGAGGTGAGGGCTGCAGTTTGGGCACATTTTGAAGACAAACCGAAGGAATATTTTTTTAAGGGTATTGAATTGTTGCTGAAATGATGTTATAAGTGCAGTAATGTCAGGGGGGAATATATTGAAAAATAAAATTTAATTGTGAGTCTACCTCGTTTCTTTCATAGTCAGGCCAGGAAATTTTGGCGCTTCCTTCGTACATGCCTTACATTTACATAAATTTCGTAATGGTTTTGTTGTGTAATTGTAAAATAGATTTTGTTTAATTAGTACAAGAGTAGTTTACCTATGACATTATTTTTAAATGAATCATAGTTCTATAAATAGAAGGCACCGAGTAATAATTGTGACTTATACAAATTTACATCGTATGTGTAGTCAGAATATGGCAATCTAAGCGTTTCAAATTTTTCAAACAATTCAATTCTGGATTTATAGACTTGTTATCTTTTGTTTACTCAGCCTGCATTTACCAATAAACTTTAATGTTTTCTTTCTGATGTGATAAATACATAAAAATTTCTATGGAATGCATTACCAAGATAGCCTCATGTTAATAAAAATGTATGATTAACAAACATCGAACTTGAAAAATTGTTAGCCACTTTATCGCCTTGCAGCAGTAATAATTGCAATGGGTCATTTCAAGTTCATCATTTGGTTTCAGCAGAAATTTTAAGCAAATTTCTATAACTAAAACTATGTTACACAGGATCTTTTTTACAAAAATTAAAAATTCATTGTTTTTAAACATTTGTACAATTGATTGCATTGCAAACAGTTCCATTATTTCACATAGAGAGCAATCCAGTACTTTAATATTATTTTACTCACTTACCTTGCTTTAAAGGTGGCTATTTTATACTCATAATCGCTGAAATTCTCTTTAAGAGTAATAGGACTTTGAGGATACTCCTCAAAAACGGGAGGCTTTTTACGTGAGTCCACAACTTCAATGTCTACATCGGCAAAAGCTTCTTTAGATGGGTTGCCATGGTCTACTACTTTAACCTGCATGTGGAAAACATGCTCCTTTTTCTAAAATATCGTAACACGTTATACATTGAAATAAAAAAATTAAGAGATAATTTACATTGTATAAGGACTTCTTTAAATAAATCACTCCAGTTTTTGGGTCGATCTTAAAATATTCATTGACGTCCCCTGCATCTTTTGACAGTAACGTATAAGTTAATTTGGAATTTTCGCCGTCGTCATAGTCATACGCAAATACTCGCATGACTTCTCCCTCTTCTTTTAAGTCCTCTGCCACTGGTTCTTTGTAACTCTGAAATTTAAATTATATATTGATTTCTGCATTTGTGCGTTTGCAAAACATACTGTTTGATCAAAAACTGGTTCGTTGTCATTGATATCCTGAATTGTAACTTTGAAAGTGCAGACGTCTGCCAAAACGGGTCTACCATTATCGGTAGCTTTAACAGTTAGATACAATTCCTTTTGCCTACTGGGTTCATCTCTGTCAAAAACACCATTCGTAGTAATAACTCCGCTTGTTGAATTTACATTAAAATATCTACGATCTCCATCTCTTGTGATTATCGTATACGTTACAGTTCCTCCAGATTCCTTTGGATCCTTGTCTACTGCTGTAACCTAAATGCACAATTGATTTTATACATGTTTCAAGTAACGAGTGTTCATATTTACTTTTATAACAGGTGTCCCACGGGGTTGCTCTTCTTTGACGAAAGGTTTGTAGTTTGCGCATTCTTTGAACTCAGGCTTATGATTATCTTTCAAATCTACTTCAGTTTTATTATACCTTGCTGTTGAGTAACTAGTATCTATCGATGTATTTGGATATTTTACAAAATCTGTAGGCTCTACTTCTGGATCATAATTATTGCCTACAATCAAATTCAAAATTAGCTACTAAAACAAAGGCGCTTATCTGCTATTGTATTCGAATAATATACTTTCTTGTGTGCTACTTGTATAAAATTAAGCAGTCTCTTCAATGAAACAAAACATATATTCTAATTAACAAGTGAAGGTTTCCCATAACCAAATAAACGTGAATTGTATTTACAGTTTTACATTCTCTGTCAAAAATATCAACTCCATATGTTTTACTACTACGTATAATTAGTTTATTAATACGGCATTTGGAACAAACTAATAATCAAAATAAATAAATACACCATAAAAGTCTAGTTCCATGTAACTTTGAATGCGTTTTCATTGCTGTGTTATGTTATTCTCTTAAATGCTACACATTTTAAAACATTCTTGCATTTTTCATTCATTTATTTCAATGGAAATAATCAGACAAACTTGAAATTATTCAATAAAAGAACATAGGAACTCATTACAGTAGATTCTTGATGATCCGAGGTAATGAGTAAGACGGGGTATACAGATATTAAGTCACGGATAATGCACACTCTAGAAAAACGTAAGCATATAGGTAATTCAAGTTTGAATGAAATAGCATAAATAAACTTTTTTTCCTACAAAACAAATATGTGTAAATGCAAAACAAACCAATTCAAAACCAAATTTAAACCGATGCTTGCAATATGAGGATAAAGAAGATCAACTGTGTCCGTACTGGTAACACTGGTTGCGACAGTCTACTGTACTCATTTGCACTTTAATTATAATGTTTATTGAAATAAACAAGGAGACATAATCTAACCCTTTAATTTAGTTATGTGGCCGAAAAGGACGCTCACTATCGCTAGTACCGATAGAAATTAATAGTTATTTCAATGTAATACACATTATTCTGTATACCAAGTGTCGATTAAAGCTTGCCTACCTCAAAAATATTTAAAATATGAAATTTGTTCTATATAATATCATCTTAACCTATCAGGTTGCGTGCCTGGGTAAATCTGACCCATATGCTATGATTTTAATTTATAATTTCGAGCAGGGTTGGCATGAATTAATTCACACGATTTAATTCAGCAATTTAATTCAAGAATTAAATCAAATGAATTTTTTCAAAAAAGTCACAAATTAATTCCCATTTTTGTATAAATTAAATTACATCTGGCAATAACGCACACGAGTAAAGGATACTTTCTTGCTGCATAAAATATACATAAGGGTACATGGAGAAGTCTGGACGGCAGGACAATAAACGAAATAGATCATGTGCTAATTGAAGGTAAACACAGAAACTATGTTGCAGATGTGAGGTCTTGTAGAGAAGCGGAGATCAACTCGAATCATTACATGCTAAGACTTAAAGTAAAACAACAATTACCCAGACCTTGCACAAGGGACTGTAAAAGTGCTAAAAAGTGGGAAATACTAAAGTTAAAAGAAGAGGAAGCCAAGAGAAGCTCGAGGAAAAATCTGGAAAAGTAACTGCCGAAGCGGAAATAGAAGAAGAATGGGGAAATATTAAAAAAATAGAAATGGAAGCCGCAATGGAAGTGCTAAGTCCAGGAAGAAAAGTAAACGGTAAACCATGCGACGAAGAGTGCGCGGAACGTGTGGAGAAAAGAAAGAGAGCAAAGATGAAAACGCTGGCACAAAATAACCCAGAAAATCCAACCATATTGAATGAAGCAAGAAGGAGAGTAAAGACCATATGCAGAAATAAAAAACGGGCTTATCAGACAAAGTTTATAAAGGAAATAGAAGAAGACTGCAAGAATCACAGAACAAGAAAATTTTATAAAAAAATAGAAAAGATAAAGAAAGGCTACCGACCACAACTAACATTATGTAGAGGAAAGGATGGAAAGATAATTGGGAGAAAAAGAAGACGTATTAAGAAGGTGGAAGGAACACTATACAGAATTATTAGCTGAATTGGAACAATTAATGGCCATCGAACCACTGATGGAAGGAGACGAAGCACCTGTACCAATAACGCAAGACGTTGAAGAGATTATATACAACATGAAGAATAATAAAAGTCCAGGAAAAGAGGGTTTACAAATAGAATTGATAAAGTATGGAGGACCAGAAGTAATAGAAAGATTTTCCAAACTAGTACAAAGAATATGGATAACAAAAAAAATGCCAAAAAAATTGGTCTGAAGCTGTAATTTCCCCAATTACAAAAAATGTGATCAGCTTAACTGCCAAAATTATAGACCTATATCAATTCTGAATGCTCACTATAAAATACTTGCTACAGCAATTAACAAACGTCTGAAGGAAAGAACAGAAAAAATAATAGGGGAATATCAATGTGGTTTCCGACCGAATAGATCAAACACTACATGCGGCTTAAAAGTGCAAAACTTGCGGGTCGCGGGTCAGATGCGGGTATGAAACGGCAGGTCACGGGTCGGGTGCAGGTCCTAAATATTGGACCAGCGCAGGTCTCTAATTCCAATTCCGATTTCAAGTAAATTTTTACTCTACAATGTAATTCCCTTTTGGACACGGTGACACATGCCAAGGCCATTGATTGCATTTTTGAGTAATTTGTTATTAGCTATCAATACCTAAAGCTATGTGGGTAAAGAAGACCACTGTTTTAAATGCAATGATAAACAAATTTCCATGAATCTGGACCAGAGCAGGGCTACAAAATTGATTGTGCCATGGCTGATGTGCAAATGACTATACCTGATCAAAATTCTAAGTTTGAACTTGATATACCTCTTGCTCGTTAACAAAATTACATATGTAAAGATGGAAAAAAGCAACATCAGAACATGTAATAAACTAATACATAGAGAAGCTGTAGAATGTTTTTTTGTTACTAATAATGTTTATATCTATAATATGTAACTTTATTATTATAATATACTAGCTGACCCGGCAAACGTTGTTCTGCCCGAAAATAATTTGTCTCTGAGACCCCGTTTAACTACTATAGGGTTTTAATTTCATGTCCACCATCTGGGACTTAAAAATAAATGCCATTTTCGCAATCAATGTCCCAAAAAACCTCAATAACGACACCCATGTCGATTTTTAGGCTTATTTACTCCATTTCACCCCCTACGGGGCTTTTTAATTGTGACTATGACTTCTTCGTAGGTGGGTGCAGGGTATCTTCATATGCGTTTTGTGCAGTCGGCCTTGCTTGTGTTACTACGTTTCCATCTTCTTCGCCGTCATCTAACAGTTCTTGGAAATGTTCCATCCAGCGTTTAAGTATTTCGGGCTTTGTATTTAAGATGTTTCCTTCCTCGTCTCTGCACTTAGTAATTCTGGGCATAAACTCCCGCCTTGCTTCATTTACCTTCCGGTAGAATTTCCTGGTTTCATTAGGTTCCTATTTCTTCAATTTTCTTGTTTTTGAACGTGCGCTTTTTTGCCTTGTGCACCCGCTTTTCCTCTCTTCTCCGTTGTTTGTATGTTCAGCTGCGTTTTTTGTGTTATGTCTTTGCTGCACTGCTTTATAGGCTTGATTTTTCTTGTCGGTAGCCTCTCAGCATTGTTCGTCAAACCATCCGTTTGCCTTGGTTCCCGTGGTCGTACCTAGTACCTCGTTTGCGGCTGCTTTTATTCCTAGTTTGCACTTATCCCATCGTTTTACAGCCCCAATTTCTCTATTTTCTGTTAGTTGCTGTAATTTATTGCTTATATTTTCTGAGAGCTCTGGCTTGCATGTATTTTCCTTCAATTTTTCTATGTTGTACCTCAGCTGGCGCTGGGTTCTAGCTTCCTTGATCGTTGATATTCTGGCTCTCAGTTTTGCTGCCACTAGGTAGTGGTCAGAGTCTAAGTTTGCGCCCCTGTATTATCTCACGTCTAGTATGTTGGATGCATGGCGGGCATCGATTAAGATGTGGTCTATTTGGTTGAATGTCTGCCCATCTGGTGACCGCCACGTTCTTTTATGAATATCTTTTGTGGCCAAATCTGGTGCTACTTACTATGATGTTTCTTGCAGATGCGAAGTTCACCAGTCTCTCTCCATTGGGGCTTGTTTCCTCGTGGAGGCTGTGTATTTCTATATGATCCTTATAGATGTCTTCTCTACTCAGTTTTGCATTAAAGTTGCCCAGGACGATTTTGATGTCGTTTACTGGGCATTGGTCATACGTTTGTTCTAGCTTCTCATAGAAGTCATCCTTTTCGTCATCTTCTTTATTTCCAATGTGCATTTATGAGGCTTATGTTGAAAAATCTTCCTCAGATCCTAAGCCTACATATTCTCTCGTCAATTGGGACAAAATCCACGACTAGTTGTCTAGCTTTTCCGTTGACTACAAATCCACACCCGAAGGTGTGTTCACTATTACTACAGCTGTAATATACGTCAGTGTTGCATTTCTGCTAGATTCTGTTTTTAGGCCATCTTATTTCTTGTATGGCAGTTATATTGGCTTAGTAGTCTTGAAGAGTATCCATTACTTGTTTCAATGCACCAGTTCTATAGAGGGTTCGCACGTTCCATGTACAAATTCTTAAATCGTTGTCCTTATTTCGTTTGCCGTGTCGTTGCCGTTGGTTCAGTCCAGTCCGAGGCAAATCTTGAGGTTTCGTAACTGGGCTGTTTTATGGGAGAAGGGTTTTATCCACAGGGGTAGTTAGCCCCTTGCCCAACCCCCTTTTTGGAGGGCCATTTGCTCGGGTACCTCGGGGTTGCAAAGCCCGTACCAACATTTGAGAATGTTAGCCCCTGAGGGAACTTTTGTTTTCACTACAGAGAAACCATCATTCTATTATTTTTAAGGAAATTCTAAGCTATGTCAACTATACCACAATGGAAATATGTTTTTTTTTTATTTTAGAGCTTTATCCAACGGCGCTGAGATAATAATTTTTTATAGTCTGTTTGATTTTAGCTGTCACAGCAGATATCTTGGCTATTGTTAGAGATATGATAAAATGTTATAGAAGAAAAGTTGTTCTACATTTAATTTTCTATTATCTGCCATAGGCAAAAAAAACAATTGAGCATCAAATGTGTTAAATGTAGCCAATACTACATTCAAAATTTTAAATCGAACGTACCCAATTTTATTACATATTCGAAAACTGTAAAAAACTCTTTACAACGGTATAGCATATGTCATAGTTATCTAATCAATTAAAAACACAAATCGATAATTAAGTAGCAAATGCACGTTTAGGCGAATTGAACACATCGCTTTTGGAAGGTAGGCGGTGAAAACAATTGCTATAGCTTTAGTGCCAAACTAACTGAGTAAATTCCTACGTATTGTTATTTGTGTGATGTATCAAGCTATGTATCCAGAAAATAGACAACCACATCCTCGTACTTTTACAAAGCTCGAAAGTAATTTACAAAGAAATGGCTGTACGAAGAGCAAGAAATGGACAAATGATGAAGATATTTTAGTATTTGCGTATTTTAGAGCAGATCCACGAAATTCAATACGTCAAGCAGTGGCTGATTTAGGAATGTCAGTATAAAACATTTTCTATACTAAAAAAACATAAAATGACTCCCTATAAAATTAAATTAGTACAAGGTATAAGAGCTGGCGATTTCGACAGGAGGTGCGAAATTCTGTAATTGGCTTAACAATAATCAATATTTATAAATAATTTAATTCTTTGGAGTGATGAATCTAATTTCCATAATAACGGGATTTCTAATAGAAAAACTATCAATTCTGCGATACATAGAATCCACGTCAATTTCGAGAATACAGATTCCAATACACATTTTCCATTAATATGTGGCTTGGTATTAGGCGACACTATACTCGGTCCTTATTTTTATCAAGGATTGCTTAATGCAAAATTCTAAGATTATCTGGATGATATGCCCCTTGAAATATGTGGTTCCAACAGGATGGAATACCCCCCCACAATGCACGAAATGTCAGGAATATTTTAAATGAAAACTTTGGTGCAAAATGGATAGGAAATGATGGCCCCATAAACTGGGCAGCAAGATCGCCAGATCTCTCTATTTTAAAATTTTTTGTGTGAGGTTTTCTCAAACAAGTTTATGGTACTTGTCCACAAGATCTAGAAGTTTTTAAAAATATTATTCATAGGGCCTGTGGCCAAATAACACAATACATGTTGCAAAAAGCAGAAAGAAACTTAATAAGCAGATCTCGAGAATGTATTGCAAACAACGGAGGTCACTTTGGACAAACACTCTAGGTATTATAAACTGAAATTTTAAACTTAATATTAAACTTATTAATTTATTGTTACTTTATTCATGTCGTTATGTTGTATGTATTTATGTTAAATAGCATATGTTGTCAAGACAGTATTAAGGAACATCGTTCAACTAGAAGCTGACAAATCATTTCATTTGTTTCACCACCTACTTTTTCGGATAAAGTTCTAATCTACGTAAGCGTGCAATTGTTACTTAATTATCGATTACCATTTTTAATTGATTAGATAACTATGACATGTGCTATATCGTAAAGAGAATTTTTTGCAGTTTTAGAATATGTAATAAAATTGGGTTGCGTCAGCGTGGCTCTGATGGTTAGAGCATCGGACTGCGGCGCGGAAGTCTGGAGTTCAAATCCCAGATCGATGCCTGGCGGGCGGCCTACCCAGTCGCTTTAAATAATTGGGAACCTGCATTCGAAAGAACAAGGGGTAATAATGCGGTCGTCTAATGCGTGGTGCTCACCACATCACCACGTGTCATGAATTTGACACGCGACAGCCGGGTGTGAGAGCGAGGATACGGAAGCTCTAACCTTCCGCCTTGCAGGCCAAGCTCCTTCATGGGGTGTTAGTGCCTCACCAAAAAATAAAATTGGGTACGTTCCATTTAAAATTTTGAATGTATTTGCTACATCTAGCACATTTGATGCTCAATTGTTTTTTTGCCTATGGCAGATAATAGAAAATTAAATGTAGTACAACTTTTCTTCTATAACATTTTGGTATACCTCTAACAATAGCCGAGATATCTGCTGTGACAGCTAAAATCAAACAGACTGTATAGATAGGAGTATTTTACAATCCAATCAGCGTTATCTGAGCACCTTAAGTATTTCATAATTCACATCAATAAATTATCTACATACTCAACAGTATTAAAGCTTTATAGAAAGAACGTAATATACAAAATCTAATTTTGAGACACTTCTTGATTAACTAGTTATAAGCCAGAAAATGCACATTCGCTTCCTACCCACCCACTCCAATGACCACAAAAATATAGCACCGATTTCACTGTGATTCCCCAATCCAGTTTTGCCAACTATGGGGTTTTACACAAAAACTTCCTCGAAGGCGAGAGGCTGATGTCTCTGCAGTGGGGATACAACAAGGCGGAAGACTGACTATTATACTCGTATAAGGTCTTCATACGATTATAGAACATTTATATCAAATATAAGTAAGATACTATTGATGTGTTTATTTCGCAGGTTTATCGGTGTTGAGCAACAGGTGTCGTTACGTCAAAATTTACCAAGCTTTTTCTGTTTAATAGAAAATGTTTTAAATATTTATGCTAAACTCAAAAGAAGCAATCATTTTTTATACAAAAATTTGTACCCTGTACAGATTTAGAAATTTGATTTACCTAATATACAGGGTGATTCAAGAGGAATCTGCCAAACTTTAACAGTATGTTCCTCCAACGATTTTAAACAAAAAAAGTTATATGAACATAGGACCGATTCGAAAGAATAAAGAAGTTCTAGCCTACTAAAGAAAAATTAATGGATGTAGAAAATAACCGTTTTTACTTAAACATAATAACAATTCTAGTGAGATAACTTTATTAAAACTACATTAACTGTTCAAAATGGCCACCTTCGTTTTCAATGCACCGTTGAGCCCATCGTACTAGAGAATTAGTAAAATTTCGCACTACTTGAGGTCTATCCCGGATGTAAGCGGCAGCATTAAAAATTCTTTGAATGAGTTCTTCTTGATTGTTAATTCGTTTCTGCATAGACCAGCTGCTTTAAATGCCCCCAGAGGTAATAACTAGTGGATTTAGATCTGGAGACCGTGCTGGCCACGCATGTGGACTTCCTCGACCAATCCAACGATCACGGTAGTTGGCATTGAGATAATCCAATACATAATGGTAGTAATGAGCAGGAGCTCCATCTAATTACATAAACATTCGGGCTCGAATTAATAATGGAACGTCTTCTAAAAGTAGAGATAGCTGATTGTCTAAAAACTCACGATAAATAACTACTGTGAGGCGTCCATCGAAAACGTAGGGTCCTATTAGATGGACCCGAATCATGCCACACCACACATTTGCTGAAAACCTATGCTGAAAGTGACCTTCGACAGTTGCATGAGGGTTCTCACGAGCCCATACATAGGAATTTCTGGTATTATTTATCCCATTACAAGTGAAAATAGCTTCGTCGGTAAATAATGTGTTTCCACAAAGGTCCGAGTTTGCAGTGATCCAATGGCAAAAATTTAACCTTTGATTAAAATCTTGCGGTTGAAGGTGCTGCACTTTTAATAGGTGGTAAGGATACAACTTGTCAGCATGTAATGTTCTCCATACCGTTGCCTGCGATACTCCAACACGTGTCGATACTCTTCGTGTACTTAGTTGAGGACTGCGTTCAATCATTTGAGTTATGTTATTTTGAACTTGTCAAAAAGATTCTCGTTCCTTTTTTAACGCAAAAGATCCAGTTTCTCGCAGTCGCCTATGCGTATCGATGAAAACTTGACGATTTGGCAAACGTCGGCGGTATTCCTCCACAGCAGCTCGGGCATTACCATTACAAAAGCCGTAGATGAAATGCATATCGGCATATTCTTCATTGGAAAACCGAACTGGCATTATTAATTATAAACTACACACCTGTGCACACGTGTAAGACTTACTAGGTGATAGAAAATTCACGTTGTTTACTAAAGAAAAACGCACACAAATTATGCCATAGCCGACTAGATAAACTGCGCAGAGGAGATTTATAACAGCTATACAATTTCTTTTGCTAGGCTAGAACTTTTTAATTTTTTTGAATCTGCCCTATGTTCATATACCTTTTTTTGTTTAAAATCGTTGGAGAAACATACCGTTAAAGTTTGGCAGATTCCTCCTGAATCACCCTGTATGTATTACTATAACCACAAAAATAACAATCTACTAAGAAATGATTTTAACCTTCGTTGCTCACAAAAAAAGGTTTCCGCAAAAATGCCGAAGTGTCACATTTTTGCCACCATAATCATGCATGGTCAATTTCATCGTATGTCTACCATAACGAGCTTATGCAATTAGTATTATGCACTCACTGGTTTGGAAAATTAGTAAACAAACGAGCATTTGCTGTACATCCAAAGTTGTGTGAAACGAAATATAAAATGACTTTATAATAATAAAACTGTAATATGATATAATATTTAATGTAAAGCTATTGAACCTTACTTATGTTCTGCAGGAAGTGGACAGAAATAGAAAAAGATAGTATACCATTGTAATATTACAATAGAAACTAAATATTTGTGAAAATGGCCAACACTACTACTATAATCCAAGAAAAGAGAAGACAGAAATTTTTTCTGAAGATAGAACAAGCTTAAAATGCCTAAAACTTGTAGTTTGTAGTAGAAAAAACAGACTAACAGAATTAAAGTTTCATATGTAATAACTTCTTCATGTGCTACTCCTGCCAGTAGATTTCAATTAATTACATATAAACAAACACACTGTTTGTGTTTTTCGACGCCATAAAATACAATTTTAACTGCTGTTTCGTAAGAGGCGACTGTGAGCTCGATTAAATATAGCTAATCTCAAGTTATGATTCACCTGATAAGATAACCACAGGGAAATTGAAAAATCTGTTAAACGGCAAATTCTACAAACATATCGGCAAAAATAAATCTACTGTTGCAATATATTACTGCTCATCACACTTACTCACCTAAAAACCTGAATTACGGTTACTTAAAAATTTATGAACATGTGTATGTGTAACTGGGATTTTTTCTCCAGTGATTTTGGTGACATATGCATTCTAATTTACGGGGTCATCTTGATTAACATTTGAGAAACTATGGATACTTAGTAGGGCATCAATGAAGGCAAATGCTTGTCAAACTTAACAAGAGATATTGATTGTTTTTTATTAATTAAATTGTTATGAATTAGTAGCTGGAATAAATACAAAATTTCTGCAGAAAAATAGTTCTGTTTTTAAACTAATTGTAGTTACAGTATCAAATTATTAAATAAATGAGATGACCGTTAAAGACTTATTAACGAATTTATTTCTCTTAGCTGTTTTGATTAATTTGGCAATATATAGAGTGGCTATTAACTTTTCTACCTGCGGCCAAAAGATAAAAAATAAAATAAAATTGAAATACTAGCAACAATGCAAAATGCAACACAAGCGGTTATGAATTTCAGCCGCATCAACAGTGAAGCCAGTTCTACCTCTATCGCTGCAATTGTTTTGCTGATTGGAAACTTTTCCAGGTAATTCAAGCTTTTGGATGATGGCAATAATGTTTGGTGGTACTCTATTTGGAAACATTTCCCACCAACGATCCTGTACTCTTGCAGCTCCAGTCTATTGGAACGACCTATCTTAGCTGTATAGAATCATTTTGTATCAAAACAACAAAATTTGACAATTTATTTTAATCGGTTACCTCATAAGATTAGAGAAAGTAAAGTGCTTAATAATTAACAATTTTTTCTTGTAATATTACTAAATTTAAGTGGATCGCTAATTTTCTATTTGCAGAACAAAATCAATACACTTGAACATGCGTTAATTTTAAAAATTAGGAAAAGATTAATAGCGATTTCAAACATCCGACAGAGTAGCAAGTCGAAACTGTAGGAAAGCTTGGAAAAATAAATGTAGGGCAAACATTAATAACAGCGATGTTCAAGCTCTATGCTCTACGCATTTTAACGCCGCGAGAGAACTAATTTGAAATAGTACCTACTCGCCAATTCAAACTGCAAGTAGTCTGTCATCGGAAATATTTTCACACTTCCAAGTGCTATCAAATTCAAGTACATGATTTTTTATCTGAAATTGGTAGCAGCATCAACATCACACAGCGGATGTTTATGTTACTTCAACCCATACTGACACGATTTAATGGTACTATTGACGGGTTGAATAGTTCCGTGAAGCGGATTTATTGCCTTATATAAAACAAGAATCAACATTATGCGGTATGAGATGGGTTGATTCTTGTTATTACTGCATTGTTGTTTTTCTAGAGCTTATTCCTACTGTTTTTAAGTTTTAATCATCTTCTCCGAAAAAAGCTGACTTTCTGGACATTACATAATTTACTAATCGGGTACCCGGGTACTGAAAATATACCCAGGTTGACTATTACCCGCGTCGGCCCGAGTACCCGGGTACGCGCAGACAGCCCTACTAATATTATGTAAGAATGACCAAACGGATGGACGAAGACAAGGAACCATACAAGTCCACTCCTCTTTATAATTATGTTAAGACAATAATATATTAAAAGAATGCAAAACAAAAGTTGAACAACTACATATGGGCTATTATAAGCAGTGATAATTTTGGTTTGTACTTTTGCTGATGACCTTATATTGTGCGCTGCGAAAGAAGAACTCTACAAGAGGCTCTAGAATCATGAAATGAGAAACACAGAAAAAACAAAAAGTATGGTTTTAAGTAAAGAGGAAATGGGAATAAATAAACAACTACCTAGGCGGAAAGCAGGTGCAACAAGTGCCAAAGTTTACATACCTAAGTTCAACGTTCGATACCAGAGAAAAGATGGATGAAGAAATTCAAAGTAGTATAAAGGCAACAACGAGACTTTATTACCTATTGAGGAAACCATTTTTAAATAGGAAAGAAGTGAAGAAAATTAAATTAAGTGTGTATAAAACAGTCTATGTGCCTATTTTAATACATAACTGTGATACATGGGTACTTGAAATAAAGATTAATAGCCATAGAGATGAAATATATAAGAAGAGTACTAGGAATAACGAGTTAGGAGAAGGAACGAGGAAACACGGGAAAGACTGGGTGTAAATCCAATAACTAAAGTTATAGAGCAGCGACAGTTAAGGTGGTTTCGCCAATTGGCTAGAATGGAGGAGAAACCAACGAAGAAAGTTTGGATGGCAAGACCAAGCGGAAAAAGATCACGAGGAAGACCGGCAAAAACATGGAATGGATGATAACGAAGCTGCTCAACAAGAGAAGGATAAATTGGAATTAATCCGTGGTAAATATGCACAATAAAGAGAATGGAGTAACCAACTATGATTACACAGTAATAAACGATTGTAGCTCTACACTTACGAGTAATTGCGGTTATTGATTATGATGATGATTAATAGAGATTACAAATATTTTTAGTGGTAAATTGTAAGTAAACAGGATGTCTGATTGTCAAGTCTAATATTGAAGATCGTAAAAAATAGATATAACTTAAATTACGGTGATGCTTAATGTTTTAAGAAGAAATGTGAGGGACTTCTGTTAGTATTTCAAATATCTGAAAAATACTGCAAACTTACATTTTCGTTTTTTTTTTTTTGGATTGGCCACTATTTTCTTAATTACATAAGATGCTTAACAATAAATTCTACTGACGTTTTGAACAATATTAATATACAGTACGTTTAGGTTTGTTTTAATGTACCCTACTGTTATACTCCACAATTTTAAAAATTATTTGGCCATTACAATATTTTCGTTTTAACTTGGTAGTTCTCTTACTGTGGCTGATAGACAGGTACTTATAGTTGTCGAGTACATTTTTGTAACTGACTTGACGATTAAACGTAACGAAGACTGTAATTTTCCACATAATATATTGACAGGCGAATGAATGTAAATTTACTAACAGTAGCTGTAGCATATTCGATTGATGAACACATCTGATTTGAAACCTACAGCAATACGTTACATTTTATATGTTTATGTCTGTTAATCAAGAGTGATAAAATGATAGATGTTACTTAATTTTTTTTAAGAATTATTATTTAAAATTATTTACGCCACATTCTCTTAAATCGCCGTACAATGTTTTCCAACCAAGTTATTGAGAACTATGGGAATAAAGTGGACAGCCATATCCCCAGACATCGTTCTTTAGATTGTTTAGCGCTTCTTAAATTAGGGGTCGTTTAACTATTACTGGCGGTGAAAGAAACGTATTTTTTTCCCTAAATAATTAAGTAAGTAGTTTTACCCCTCATTTTTGACAACACTGCTACCTCAACTCAAGACGATTTTATTATCCGACATAATAATTTTCATTGCTTGCTTATTTGCTTGACGCCACTTTGAGAGCGAACCCGTAGGCCAAATTGGCTGATTAGGGTGTCAATCGACTCAGGGCGACGCAAGTAAGCCAGTAGTAGGGTTTTCAAATTTTTATAATTGACTCTTTTTTATGTGGATTTTTTGTTGATA
Organism: Agriotes lineatus; assembly: GCA_940337035.1. Classification (NCBI taxonomy): domain Eukaryota; kingdom Metazoa; phylum Arthropoda; class Insecta; order Coleoptera; family Elateridae; genus Agriotes; species Agriotes lineatus. Next base: position 64,077,443 of record OW679202.1, read on the forward strand.
GCTAACCTCAAAATTAACTCCGCACACAAAATGGATCACTCTTGTACAGAATCTTTTTTTTTATCTCATGGTATATGTAATGGTATAATGTGTAGGTGTGTGTAGGGCTCTTTGGAAGATTCACCTACGGCTAAATATACAGTGCACACCAATAGTTCGGAATAATCGGGATAAATTAACGTAAACCGTACAATTCATTAAATGAATTATTTCGCGCCCAATTTGGGTGAAGAACGCTAGTCATTAATATATTTCCTTTTAACTAAGGAGATCATAACTGATCGCCTAATACGCTTGAAAAACAATGTTTAGAAATATTTTCTACCGGAATTAGACAATATCAGATTACATTAAAAACCCTCTCATCGTGGAAATGGAAAAGCTCAGGAGTTTGCAAAACTTTCATGTGATGCAAATCTCAAACTTGAATTTCAAGAAAAAATTTGACCATTTTTTGGCTTGGTGTTAAAAGTAGAATTTCCAATACTGTAAGAATTAACTATGGCAGCTCTTCTGCCATTTGCTACCACCTATTTAGACGAATCGGCATTTGCAACATTGAAGGAAATTAAAATAAAATGCCTCTAAAGAACATCGAAAGTACTATGAGACCAGTAGTGACGATTATTCAGTCACAATTTGAGTTACGTCACAATAAGTAACCACTAGAGAGCGGATATTTAGGTTGCAAAAAACTTAAAACAGGTGCTTATTTTAGGTTAGAAAAATCCATATTTAGGTCGCAAAACTGTCAAAATAGGTGCCAACTTTAGGATAAAAAATTCATATATAAAGTTAGGTTCTTAAATTGATTTATGTTGTTAAATAAAAAACGATGTACAACATAAACAAACCCCAATGTATAATTAAAAAACAAGTTATTTATTTTATATGTAATATAAATATAATAAACCTCTAACTGAATATAATTTTAATATTTAAAACAAATTGAAAAGCAAAATTCACAAGATTTTTTAACAATTTACAAATACTGAATTTGCACATTAAAAGACGTTGGCAGTGCATATTATATATTGCTCTAAGTTTTCAGTTGTAAAATTTGTTCTCTTGTCGGTAAGTACATTTGTTAACTGGGAAAAAGAACGTTCAGCATCCCATGATGTTATAAGTGCAAACTTATAGGAGGTGTGGTAACAAAGTAAATTCTTAATTGTACTTAAGAGAGGGTAGCCTGAATTTTTATTTAATACAGAATTGATTTTCTTCTCTGAAGTAATTTCTACATCTTCGATTATTTGCAAAGAGTCTGTAAGAGCTAATCCTATTGTTTCCAGTTTTGTTATAGCATTGACAATATGTTTAAATGCGTTCTCTCTTTGGTCGATTTTTTCTTATTTCGGCACTGTAGATCTATACAGTACCACTTTTCAACTTACTTTCAATTTAATACTACATAGGGTTTCCAGTCCCGGGATTCTACCATAAAAACTGAGTCCCGGGACCACAGCCAGCCCAGGCGAAGTCCCGGGACCATGTCAACATGCATGCGTATACTCGATATCAGAGAATTAGCATGGGTATTCACCGGCGTCTGGCGTATTACACATGCCTCTTGCACATTCTGCATTATTTGCGTTTTGCGTAGGCAGGAGAGGTATTGTTTTCGGCAGGTTAGAATTAAACCTGTGTGTTGTTTCAACCACATTTGCATATCTTCTTCTGTTTATGTATTTGTCTATTTCTTTTGTTGGATGTAGATATATTTTACGTAGTAACAGTAAGGTAACTAAATTTGTAGACTTTTAAAATAATGTGCGAAGAAGCTGAATAATTTATATTTTTGGGTTTTAAATGTATTCGTTATTTGTCTGCTAAAGCGTTACAATCAGAATGAATTCCGATTCGCAACCTACCTTCATTCTACATTAAAAAATAACGATTTGAAGTCAATGTTGCAACAATTTTATGTATAGAAGATAAACAATTGGCGAAATGTCAAGTTTGTTCTTATACAATTATCATAATCAGAGGCAGCTTGACGAAAGGATTACACAAGCACTTTGCAGTTCAAACAAAAGCAAAAGATGAAGAGTGACAGACATTTTTAGTACCAGAAGAAAGCAATGAAGTTATAGACGAGCCCCAACGCAGATTATCAGCACAGAAATATTTAATTTAACTTAAAACACTTGTTTTTATTTGGAAATTTCACTTGAACACTATTTCCTTTTCGGGACCATTTTCGGAATCTTCAGGACTAGTCTCGGGACTTGAAATTTAGCTCGTAAGTCCCGAAAACACTTTTGGTCCCGGGACTTGGAAACCCTAATACTGTACTTTTATACTTAAATATTGGCGGCACAATTTCAAACATTTAAGGTTACGTTGACTTAAAAGAAAAAAGTTAAACTGTCAACGATGCTGTTTCTGTCAACTAACAACACCAACGCTAGTGACGGGCATGCCAGTGCCCTACGCCTATGCACTACCAATGGCACTACATTTTACTCACACGTTGAAGACATGTAAATATTTACTTGCAGTTTAATGTGTTGCATATGTATAAGGCTAATATTAATTATTTAAATGCAAAAAAAAAAGATACTATTCTATACTTAAAAAAATCTGTAAAAGGCTTTACCCAGAACTTCCCTCGTCGACATTGTGCAACTAAATAATTTTAAAAATCAAATCAAGTTAAGAGTAAAAATATATTTCACATTTCTAATAAATTAAATACATTTTGAAATAAAAAAAGACGTTACCGTTGGTCGAATTCGAACGGCAGGCGGACCGCTTGTGCAGCCCCAACGTTTAGTGAGATGTCGTAAGTGACTGAGAAATTTCTACCTGCGCCACGAAAGACCGACCTCTTGAATTTCTACGTCGCAGCTATACTTAGTAACGCGCTAATTTGTGCCTCATTTTTGTATTGTACAAAATTTATTCTGTATCTTTTGGTTCCCATTTTTGGTAAGAATAAAACCTGCACTATGTACAAATTATTACTTGGATCTATTACTAAGCTGAATGAAAAATAAATAAAATTTTATTTTTAAAAGGTGCTCACCCTGTATAATTTGTCTGACATTTTCGTGGTTTCATTGCAAGTGTATATAGTACAGGGTGAGTCATTAGTACGGGAAAGCTCGATTGCACTTAAGCCGTTAAAGATATCAAAATGAGCCAACTGCCACTATATACAAGAAGTTATGGTGAATTTTGTAAAATTATTTTTCGTTATACAGGGTGTTTAATTTTTTCAGGGCAGTATTTAACTTAATTTTTTTAAATAGAACACCCTGTATATTTTTAAAAATATGGATTTATCTTTGTCTGGGACTTATAATAAAGTTTACTTTTCGAAATTTACTTCAGCCGTTTTGAAGTTATTCGATTTTTTCTGTAAAAACGTGCGCTTACAGATACTTATTCAAAAAATCACAGGGCACTTGATCGTAGAGATATCTAATTGCGGTTTTGGTCATGCCTAAACAACTTTTTGGAGTATCATTTGGAAATAAGAACGCTTACCTGCGTTGTGGGATTACTTAGTTGTGACACGTTAACTTTTCGAAACTTTGAAGGGCCATAACTTTATTTTTTCAAATGGCACTCCCTGTATTTTATTGCTTAGTCGTATTCAGCATCTTATTTTGCAATTTTTATGTCCTACATGTCTTATGCCAAAAATTGATAGTTTAGGAGATAATTCGGTTTTTTTTAAAAATGCACAAATATCTCATCTATACCAACCTAGTGTGCCATGGAAACAAGTGTTCACGAGTTATTGTTCGAGACATGTCAAAATTACACTCGTTTAACCTCGTGTTTTTAATTTGTCGGGAAAATGAAATTAACGAAAGATGAAATGGTGGATATGGTTTATGTATTAGGTGAAAGTGAGCGAAACACGTTACTGGCATCTAGAATTTATGCACAAAGATATCCCGGTAGGAGGCATCCAAGAGCAAGAGACTTCGGAAATGTGCAAGCAAGATTTGAAGAAACGGGCAGTGTCCAGTATGAGAAACACCGTCGGCAAAACCCAGCGACCGAGGGTGAAAATGAAGATCTGGTTGTGCAAAGTGTTGTAGAAAATCCGCACACAAGTTCCCGTGCCGTAAGTCAACAACTGCAAATCTCCCAAACCAGTGTCTCTAGGATTATCCGTAAAAACAAATTCCATCCGTACCATGTCCAGTTAGTACAGCACCTAAATGAAGACGACTATGTAGCCAGGAAAAATTTTTGTTTATGGGCCCGAAATAAGGAACAGCTGGAAAACAATTTTTTCAATAACGTGCTATTTACGGATGAGGCAACATTTAAAAAAGATGCAAAAGTTAATATTCACAACTTTCATTACTACGACACTCAAAACCCCCATTTCATTCGAACACTCGACCACCAACATCGATGGTCACTTAATGTTTGGGGTGGTATGGTTGGTAGTAGGGTTCTTGGGCCGTATTTCTTCGACGGCCCACTGAATGGAGAATCGTATTTGCACTTTCTCCAAAACGATTTTCAATTGTATCTGGATGATTTGCCTTTAGATGTGAGAAGACGAATGTGGTTTCAACATGACGGTGCTCCATCATATAATAGTCGTATTGTAATGGAGTATTTGGACGGCGAATTTGAGGGACGCTGGATTAGCAGGGGAGGTCCAGTACCATGGCCTCAGAGGTCGCCTGACCTAACGAAACCAGACTTTTTCTTATGGGGCTTCGTCCACGATCGGGTGTATGAGGCTGAAGTCACTACTAAGGAAAATATGCAGCAAAGAATTACAGAAGCTTTTCATAGCATTGACGCTGCCACACTTGAAGCCGTGAATGCGTCGTTTTTAAAAAGAATTGACGAGTGTATAACCCAAGGGGGTCGTCATTTTGAACATGTTGTGTAATTCTAAGTACTATTTGTTATAAATAAATAACTCCAAGTTTCTAATTATAGTTTATTTTTGGGTACATGTGTATACTTCTGGATATCATAAAAACATGTTTAGCACTTTTCAGAGGTCTAACTTTTGTGCTTCTTCTATGGGGGTATCTATTACTTTCCGTAAATACATTTTTGTTAATTGTATTTTCTCGACAAATTAAAAATGTGATGTACAACAAGTGCAATTATAACGTGTGTCAAGCTATAATTTATTTGTTTTCCATGGCACACTCGGTAGGTATCGATGAGAAATGTATGCATTTTTAAAGAAATTCTAATATCTCCTAAACTATCAAGTTTTTGTATAGGACATATCGGAGAAAAAAGATATAAAATTAGAGGTTGAAGACCACTAAGCAATAAAATACAGGGGGTGTAATTTGAAAAAATCAAGTTATGGCCCTTCAAAGTTTCAAAAAGTTAACGTGCCACAACTAAGTAATTCCATAACGCAGATGAGCGTTCTTATTGCCAAATGATAGTCCAAAAAGTTGTTTAAGCATAAGCATAATCTCATATAGATATCTCTAGGATCAAGTACCCTGTGATTTTTTGAAAAAGTGTCCGTAAGCGTACATTTTTACAGAAAAAATCGAATAACTTCAAAATGGCGGGAGTAAATTTCAAAAAGTAAACTTTATTATAAGTCCCAGACAAAGATAAATCCATATTTTTAAAAATATAGAGGGTGTTCCATTTAAAAAAATTAAGTTAAATACTGTCCTGAAAAAATTAAACACCCGGTATAACAAAAAATAATTTTACAAAATTCACCATAACTTCTTGTATATAGTGGCAGTTGGCTAATTTTGATATCTTTAACGGCTTAAGTGCAATCGAGTTTTCCCGTACTAATGACTCACCCTGTATATAATGTGTATGTAAAATATCGTCTTCCTCCGACAAATATTTTTTGAGTTATACCGCCAACAGACAGACAGACAGACGGAATTGAGAAAACCTGTTTTTCGTCATCTAGGGACCCTGAACCATGAAGATTTGAAGAAATCTCGGAAGGTGATCTTTTTGTGATTACAATACTTCCTTGGTCTTTCAATCGAGGGAAGTAAAAATGAAAAAACTTATTTTAGGCATGTTAAAAGTTTAAATGGGTGCGAAATTAAAAAAACGGGCAGCAAATAGGGCGTTAGGTCTTATAATCTCTAAAATAGCTATTTTAAGTGATATCAAATAGGCGTCGAAATGCATAGTTTCTATTTAAATGAATTTATATGTACATATCTAAAAGTGATGTGCCTAAAAAACTCACGAAAGGCTAAAAACCTAAAATCCGCTCTCTAGTAATCACATCCATCCCATTAACAGTACTTATTTTTCTTTTTTTCAGGCTTAATTTTCATATGATAAATTAATTTGGACAATTTTTGTTTGTATTTTAGTACTCTATTTTTCATTTCAAAATATGTTTTAATGAAAAATATACCAATTTTTTATATAATGAATATTAATGATAAAATTAACATTTTTGGTATTTTTATATTCTTATTTTGCAAGTTAACATATAGAATGTGTCCCAAGATTGGTGTTACAAGAGGTGCGATGACCAAAAATTTTGAAATTTTATTTTATGGTTGTGAGTAAAGCGCTGCTTGGTTTGAAGAGAATAAATATTTTTAGTTTTTAAAAAACAAAACCTTGACAGTGAAGCGAAAACTATTTTCTCTTCAGGTAAGCTACCCTTTTTGTTTATGATACGGCAAACTTTTACCAAGAAAAGTTGTTCAGAATAAGAAATTATGGCCCTATACAAAATTTGAGGAAGATCTGCCTACTTAGATTAAACAGTCATTTTTAATAAATACATTTTTAACGTTTAATTTAAGTAGGTAGATCTTCCTGAAATTTTGTATAGGGCCAAAATTTTTCATTTTGAACAACTTTTCTTGATAAAATTTTGCCATATCATGGACAAAAAGAGTAGTTTTACCTGAAAAGAAAATAGTTTTCGCTTCAGTCAACGTCGACTTGTTTTTCAAAAACTGAAAATATTCTTAAAATTCCTTTCAAACCAAGTAGGGCTTAATCTCACAACCTTAAAATAAAATTCAAAAATGTTTAATCCATCGCACCTCTTGTAACACCAATCCTGAGATACACTGTATAATATTCTGTAATAAATTTCAACGATTTTTTGATACAAAACGTTAATTGAAAATTTTCCATTTTTTAGTCATTATAATTGTTTAATGGTATGTCTCCACTTATATTTAAGGCACTTTATTTTTTCGCTCAAACACGGTCGCGCAAAAAAAAGTACGGACAAAAATCGACTGACTATATACTGTGTTAGGCTACTACAACTTTCTTTTATGACATTGAGTGAAGGTCGCGAAAAATGTATCTAGTCCAAAGGGGTCACAGATGAAAAAAGTTCGAGAAGCCTTGGTTTAAACGTCGTTATAAAAAACAAAGTTTATAACAATACTCAAAATAATACTAATTTTTTTTAAATCAATAGTGAAGACGCCGAAATCGTCATTAAAATACGAGAAATCGGCAGTGATGTAATCCATTGTTTTACAATTTTTTATAGGTGGCGAAACAATAGGCAAACGTCAACCGACGTCAACATAACCTACAAAAGTTGGTTAAAATATTGTAATTTCACTATTTTCCGATTTAAAAAAAACCATAATGTACCCCTCGGCACTGAAGTTCCTTTTTATCTCTAATATGGTTTATTTGCCTTGGCCATACGGGCCTTGGTAACTAAATCCACATTCGTGATAAAGAGTTAAAACTTCAGTGCCTTGATATACTACAAACTACTCTATTCGGCCACAAAAAAGTTGTTGCGAACGTTTGTGGCAAAAAGGAAAAAAATTGTACGCGAACTGTCCGTGCTGTGATATTTGGGGGTTCTAACGAACAAGTTAATTCTTTTGTTAATGCTATGCAGTAAAATTCTCAGAAAATTGGAAAGTTGCTGGTCGACACGGAAGGTAGGAAAATTACTGGCCCACAGTAATATTTTATGGAGCTAATTATTATTTGTATTGATTTAGTATTCGTTTCGTTTAAGTTGTTTGTAACTGAAGCAAACGTGGTTAGAGCAGATTTGTACCATAATTATGACTTATTAATTGTTCTACTTGGTCGTTAATTTAAAATTATAGACCATAAACTAATCGTGAAATTTAATATTTTACAAAATTAATACCATAGTAACTATAAAAAAAGAACTTGACGATTTCAGATACCGAGTTTGAAACGTCTTATTATGAATCAAGAAAAATCCTTATAGTTTGTAATTTGAAAAATAAATAATAGCAGCACAAGTAACAAAATCGAGCTTTTCAGTATTTTTCAAATAAATTTCTTTTTTGTAATATGCAATATATTTAACTTCATTAACTCCCATATTATTCAGCTTAGAATCAAAGCGAGAAGGGAAACAATTTCAATACATTTTGCTTAATAAGAGCAACCGATTAAGTTTTTTGTGGCTTATAATTTTTGAATTAGAAAAAACTTGTGTTATAGTTGGCCATGACACAATTAAACAAGTTCAATGTTCCTGGTTACAACGATATCGCGTTTATTAGAATTGTTGATACAAGTAAAGAAGGTAGGAATATGTATTTTGCTTTGGTATATACCGTGAGATCATTTAAAAACGGGACATGGCCATGGAATTTCTGTTTTAAATTGTAACTTTGGTTAACAGCCATTTGTCAATTTATTAACTTAACCTCACACAAGACAAGCTTTATTAATCGTCAAAAATCACAGTAAATGTTCAAAGAGAGTGCGTTGGAATTTCTGTCTTTGAACATTTACTGTAATTTTTGACGTTTAATAAAGCTTGTCTTATTTGAGGTTAAGTTAATACATTGACAAATGGCTGTTAACCAAAGTTTGAATCTAAAACAGAAATTCCATGGCACTCTCTGACCCGTTTTTAAATGATCTCACAGTACAAAGTTAAGTAATCTATGAAAAACAATCGAAGCGCTAGAAACAAATGGCAGCGTGACCTTACAAACGCTCGCATTTCCCGCATGTACCTGAGCATTTATTAATTAATTTTCCGAATCAATATGACGAGTCATGTCTGCATATCCTTGAGAATGGCATAGCCCTAAACCGAGTCTACTTCCGATGTATGGAATGTAGCCTATTCGTTTTACCGTTTCGCCGTCCACAGTATTAAGTTGCTTTCGCGCTTGCCGAGGAATGTCCGGAATGTCAATATGCAGACGAACAGGAAAGCGGCTAAACATTGTGTAAAGCGGGGAGCGCAAGGAAATAACCAGAATTGGGATATAAAAATACTCGGGTGATTCATGCATTTTTTCCTGGTCAATCGAGGCGCACGGCTAAATCACACCATCGACGTTGGCAGCCATACAAATATAAGGAATATAAATTTGCAATTTACTACCCGAGTCCGTACGAAAATAATTTCAGAAGACTCCGATTCAGACGCGATCGGAACGAAAACTAGAATGAAAGAGGACATCGCTTTGCATTTATAGAATGGATAGCTCCACAAAGTAACACGCTCCAAAGTTTCACCCAGAAAGGAGGTCCATGTGAATGTCTCATTAGAAACCCCATAAACATTAAATGCTCATATTAAATATCCAATTGAATTCGATTAAACGTTATATTCATTCCCACATATAGTGTGTTCAGGACAGGATAAACAACTCATACAACGGGGATCTTGTAAATCCTAAGTGACAACGAATCGGTTCAATTGATGAAATGTGTAGCATCCCAGCAGTTACTAAGATTCAATTTTCAAATCCTAAAATGTTTGCTCCATTTTCTGTATAAATGGCTACATTGAACTTTTTATTAGCAAATTGGCTAATTTAATAAATTAGCAACAACACCAAAACGTTTTTAAGATTGTATAGAAATACACACGTAGTAGAATTTCCGTCCCCCATTATAATAGTTTTGTGGTAGCTGGTCTATAAACACGAGTATTTGGTTATGGCTCATAGGTACGTTCTCCAGCTTCGATGACATCTTTGGGAGCCCGAGGCGGTTCCCGGATTCCTGGCCCTAATGGGGAAGCTCAATCAACTACCAGGAATGGCGCTAGGGTTGCCACCAGTCCTTTTACTTTCTTTGAATTCAAGATTTTTTCGAATTCCAATTTTTACTTCCTTTTACAATAAAGGAAGTAATATTGGATTCACCCCAAAAATTCGAAATTGAGTTTTCAACAGATCTTCACGTGTCAGAGTTCCTTGAACCCAAAAAACATATTTTTTTTTCATTGGTCTGTCTGTCTGTCTGTCTGTGTGTCTGTGAACAGAATATCTCAAAAACGAAAAGAGGTATGGGGTTGAAACTTCATATATAAGTTTTGTGTACTATGCAGATGTGACAGCGAGCTTTTGAAGAGAATCGCATAACCGGAAGTAGGTGTTTACTCTTGTGATTTTTCAGTTTTTTCAATTTTTTCAAAAACGGCTCTAACGATTTTTTTCAGACTTCTCATTTTCCAGTTGAATACTTCTAAAATGGGTTTCTTTTGTTTTTTTTCTATTTTTGTTATTAACTCCTATTTTAAATAGAACACCCGGTATATTATTACATTTTTGAATTCAGCTTAAAATTCTAGAGAAAATTTGTCTCTTGAACTAACACTCTATTTTGTACCGTTTTTGTAAAATTTGTAATTTTTGAAGAATTTTTGATAAATGCTTAAAAATTAAAAATCAAATTTTTGGCTAATTAGAAGATCACTGTAAAAGGAAGTTGTGTGCGTGTATCACACCATATTTTTTATGGAAATATCCGTTTTTCTATTTTTACTTTCCCATACCCATAGGTATAGGGAAGTCTTGGAATCATGAAAATTTTGGAAATCGAGATTTTCACAGAAATATCCGTTTTGGGCCTCTAGGAACCCAAAAAAGTGGTTTTTAAAAAATGTCTGTCTGTGTGTGGGTGTGTGTGTGGGTGTGTGGGTGGGTGACGCTCCTACAGCCGAAAGTATTGCTCCGATTTTGATGCGCTTTGGAATGCGGGGGTGTATCGAAAATTCATCGACAAAATAAGCTTTTCAAAAAAATCCGAAACCGGAAGCGGAAGTTACGCATGTTTTTTTGGTATCACTGTTTTCGTGATTAAAATTTTGAAAATTTTATCGCGGATAACGATAGAGGGTCATAAGACAAATCTGTTAGTTTTTTTCCGAACTCGCTAGGTTTAAAATGAAGGGCGCTATGATTTTTTGAAAATTTTGAGTTTAACGCCCTATTACTCAAAAACGGATGAATCGATTCAATTGATTTTTGTTTTCTGAATAGTATATGAAGGCTAACATGAGGTGATATAAAAAGTGTTTTGAAAAATATTAACCCTCCAGTACCCGTTCAAAATTCTAAGACATCAGTACCCGCACCGGTCTCGCAGACCGACACCCCTCTGCCACCTCCACAAAAATAATGAGATATCTTATGGCATTAGTTTCTTGTTCACTAACGTCTTCATAATCAGATATTTCCTGTTCAGTGTCACTGTTCATTTCCCTAGTTTCCAATAAATTATCTTCGTCAGACGATGGCACATCATCATAAAACACGTTGTCGACATCCTCCTCCGCTATTATATCTCGCATCGTCTGTTCTAGTCGCGCCTGTTCTATCTCATAAAATCTGCCATGACTATAATAATGTTTTAGTATAACAGTGTTACTAAAAATGCAGAAAATACTCCCTTCTCCTCACATTGGTCGTATATCAAAGGTAAAAATAAAAACAACTCGGGTACCCGCTTCGGTCTCTGAAACCGAAATTATAAATAACTTTTAAACCACTGCACGCACGAACTCAAAACTGCATACGGATCTTCAATGGCAATATATAGGAAGGTAGTGAAATGGGCGGTAAACTAACGCTAGCACTTTAAGTAATATACTGCATCATGTGTTTGCTCGGTCTCACAGACCGTAAACGGGTACTGAAGGGTTAAGGGGCCTAAATTACAAATTTTCAAAATTTTGGAAATTTTCTAAAAATCATTTCTCAAAAACTGCCCACAGGAATTTGTTTAAACTTCATAC
>OW679202.1:64089501-64166688 GCA_940337035.1 Agriotes lineatus
CTAAAAGTGACGTTTCATAATTTAGCGTGTTTAAAGAAATCAGCTGTTTACTTTTTGCACATTTATTATAAAGTGAAGTGAGGTTATAAAACTACAATTTCGAACTGGAAGTGAGATTGTAAAGTTATTCTAGTTACTTCTTGCATTAGAGGTAAAGTGTTTTTTAAATAATTAAAGCGTTATGTAATGAATACAGTCAGATGTGTAGTATTAATAATTACCTTTGATAACTGACTTTTACAGTACTGGCTCCACAAACATTCACTTGCGAGCCAAGGCCATCTGTTTATTATGACAGAAATTATAACTGTCGTAGACGCAAACCTTTGTTAAATCAACTTTTATGGATTAATAATAGCAAAGAGCATATAATGAGAAGAGGCGCAAGCTTATGGCTGTAAACGTATTGCTTGTTAATTGGGTTGCATACCACTTTTCTCGAATTAAAATGTGGAGAAACCAAACGTTATTTTAAGTTTTCTACCTGAAACCAGCGGCTCAACCCTCAAGTGACTCGAGCGCGAAGATAAATTGCCCATGTTGCCAGATTTGTTGCTGCCGTATTTTAAGGTCGTACCAAAGAGCATATATGCTCTTTGGTCGTACGGATCGGCAAACTTCAAGGAATTTTACAATCCAGATATTCGAATTTGTTAAAATCCGAAAAGGCATTTTTCCGAAATTAAGTAAGATTTCAATAAGGTCGCCAATGCGCGCGCAAAATTCTTCGTTGTTGTAAAAAGCGTGTTTTAACAAGAACGATTTTATTGTTATTTTAAATTTATTAATCGGTATCATTCGAATATCCGGAGGTAATAAATTAAAAAACTTCGGTGTATGGTATAATGGCCCGTTTCGGCTTTTATTGAGGCGCAGGTAATCAATGCAGATATTATTTTTATGTATGCTTGCATTTGGTGTACCGCCGACGGAAACTCTAATCTAGCCGTGTTAATGAATTTTAGTTACAAAAATTCTGTAAATGTTCTTTTACAGTTGTCTAAATAAGGAGATTTTTAGAACATGTAATTGGACAAAGACAAATCTCTTTATTTGGACAACTGTAAAAGAACATTTACGGATTTTTGTTACAGCAATTCATTAACAGGGCTAGATTAAAGTTTCTAGAAGCCATTTAAATAGGTATTAATTAGAATGGAAAAATATTCCACTTAAAAAACGCCTTGCATGGAAAACCTAAAAATTATGCAAACATACTACTTTTCGGTAAATAATAAAAAATTTAAGAAGTAATTAACATTTTATATTATTTTTCCCAATTATAAATCTTTAAAGTGTTCACATCAAAGAGCATTGCTCTTTGGTTCACATAAAAAAATTAATTTTAATATTAAGCCTTTGTATGTGAAATTTTGAAAATATTTAAAAAATTTTAAAATTACTTTTTAGCTAAAGTTAAAAAATAGGTGTTTTCTGGCTTTGAGATTGTTCAGTTAGCTAAAAATAACACACTCTAAAAAAATCTCAGAGTTTTTATTATTTACCGAAAAGTATTATCTTTGCATAATTTTTACGTTTTTTATGAAATGCGCTTTTTAGGAGAAATATTTTTCAATTCTAATTAATATACCGGGTGTCCATTCTCAAAGTCGAACATAGGTAATTAACATTAGAGCATTCACTCATTCTTCATTAAAATAATTCATTTTTCTGTAGATAATTTTAACAGACGTTGACAGAAAATACCTGATTTACGTCAACTAATTACCAATTTTTTTGACAAATGCTGTCGAACTTGAAAAGCAAGGCATGGCATATTTAAAAATTCCCAAGTTTTAAATTAGTATTTTAAAATAAAAATCGCATCTTGAATATTATTATTGGTATCATTTGATGCGTAATAATTTTATCTTTCCATTAATACCATTACCTACCCTGTAAGTTGAATTGGCGAGCAGGAATCGGCAAAAACGTTCAATACAATATTAATCGCCTATGTTCGACTTTGAGAACGGACACCCGGTATATTTAAATGGCTTCAAGAAACTATAATCTACCACTGTTAATGAGTTACTGTTACAAAAATCCTGTAAATTTTTCTTTATCCAATTACATGTTCTAAAAAATTCCTTTAAATATTTAATTACCCTACCAATTTGACAGTTTATACTAAAATAAAGTTGATCATTGCCCACTAGTAATGAACCTAAACGTTTGTATTGCAGTGTTAGGTGGGTTGTATTACCTTTTTCGACGACTGACATCGAAAGTAGATTTTTCTCACTGTCATTTGACAACAGAAAGTTGACATTTGCCGCTGAGCGTGCGTTTTCATCACTTTGCCGCTCGCCGAGCGTTTTGGGTTTCCGCGTGAACAAAATAGGTAGCCACGTCCGAATGTTTCCTTGACAATTCCAAAAAATCAAGTATGCCTTGGAAATTATTAAAAAAATTTATTTTTCTGTAGATTAGCGTGCCTTTTATGTAGTAAATACGACAAAAAGTTATTAAGAAAAGTTGTTTAGAATCAACATTTAGGCCCTTATACCAAATTTCAAAATCCTCGGCCAACTTTGATCTCTTTACAAACTGCAGTGAAATTAAACCAGATTACTAACGATTCTGCTACAGATACTGCGAAATTCATTGCAAATATGAATAACATTTTTGATGGACTAAATAGCAGACACTTCCTAGATCGCAACAAAAATAAACGTCCGTTATCAGTATTTAATAACAACCCTGAAAATATTCTAAAAGAAGGTAAAGAGTTATTTCAAAATATAAAACTTACGTCGCAGAATTCGAAAATAAAGTCTAATGTCTACTGCATTGATGGATTTATTTGGACAATTACTGGAATACTATCACTTTGGGAGGATTTGAAAAAAGAAGACATCAAATATTTACTTACTTCACATTTAAATCAGGACCCTATTGAAAACTTTTTTTCTGTAATTCGTAGCAGAGCCGGATACAATCCATTTCCAACTGTTCAGCAATTCAGAATTTCGATGCAACACAATATGTTCATAAGGCTTCAAAAAGACATCAACGCAAGCAATTGCGAAGTCGATGAAGACATGGAGCACTTAGAATTGAGCAATTTAAAAAATGCTCTAGAATCTTCATACGTACCACGTGGGTAAACCTTATTAAAATTTTCGGTATATTTGGATGTTGTTGTTTAGATTTTAGTGGTGATGTAGAAGTCGTAAACAATGCCTCAGTAACGACAGATTTAGAAGGTATAGTATTCTCTGACTTGTATTGAAAATATTTATATACAAATTATTATGTTTAAAGGATCTCGTAATGTCTTACAAAATGAGTGCTTGGAAGATAAAGACAGTCAAGTGCAAGATGTAGTTTTAGACGATTCCCCAGCTTCGTTACAAACTAGTACAAATACTTACGTGGCTGGGTATTTAGCAAATTCTGTACTAAACAAATTTAAATGTAATTATTGTGCAGATGTACTTTTAAAATGTTCAGAGGAGCCATTAGAAGAAAATGAAGCATTTATTTTCGCTAAAGATTATATAATGTTAGTCACATAAAATATTTAAAACGACCATCTAACGAATTTAATGCTTTTATAAGTATTTTGATAAAACAATTTTCCACATTTTATGAAAATAATAAATTATGTAACAGTGTAACTGTAAATATACAAAAAGAATGTATAACAATTATGAAAGATTTTAGAAATTTAACCTGCGAAACTCATTTACATTATGTCATTTCTCTTTTTATTAAAATTATGATTAACAGAATTCACAAAAATATAATTCAAAAGGTACATTATAATAATTCTAAAAATAAACTTCGAATTTTGTCATCTCAATAAGGCAGGCTACAGTGAAATGAATGCTTCATTTTACGATGTTCCACAGATTTTATTCGAGATATTATTAACTAAAAATAAATTTTAATTGTACAGAATAACTTGTTTATAACTTGAATTGAATTTCCTATAGTAGTCTTGCACGTGTGGTTGCACGTGTGGCGATGCGGCAAACACGATCGTTGACAAAGAAAACAAAATACACCGTTCATTTTGCATGGAATGTGCCGCCTTTAAAATAATCGTCTAGCGGTCATATTTATTTAGCAGTGCCTCGATTTTTTTTGCTGAATATCAAATTGATATCATACGAACTCTAGCTCCAGTATATCTGATTTGAAAATAATGATAAATGATGTAGATAGGGGTGGCTTTTTGGAATTACCTAAGTCAAAAAATAATGCTGTTATAATATTTAAGATCATTTAGTAGCTTATTTGTGTATAATGACGTTTCTTTTACGCACAGTAGTAAACGGCCATAAATAACTCGACCCTTAGCTTTAAGAGCCGTTGGGTTGGATGTCTTTTGTTGTCGGACGGGTTAAATCTAGCCCAGATTTGCCAATGGTCCGTTTCCTGTTTTAAGTGACCCTTGTGAAATGTGTTAGATTTTAAGAAGCTGTAAACAAACGGAGGAGGTCAGCTCAGGGAGCGATTGAAATAATAAATGTTTTATTGAGTTTACGGTGTTTTTAATTTCTCACAATTAAAAACATTTTTCGAAATTATGCACGCAATTATGAAACTACAGTAAACTAGAGCTGATATTTACTTGATCACTCGATATACTATAATGCTGACAAAACTAATATAGCTGATTTTGTGAGGCCTGTGAAATCTGACACTTTATGTGGGTGAGCGCCCGACTCTGTTTTGGCTAAGAGACAATGGGAAATTTTGTCTGCGTTTCGTAACCCAAGTTACTTTCGTTCGAAGGTTGTGTCAACCTTGGCAACACCGCACTTTAGTTTAAACCAACGAATTCTAGAATTATGGTTTTGCTCTGAGCTGTTTAACTGGGATCCCTCCTGCCAGAGGGATAAGACCTGGGAGCCTAGCGGGCGGGAGATTTTAAGCTATACGCTAATACTGCCTAGCGCTGAGTCTCTTCTCATTATATGCTCTTTGGTATTACTGTATTTGGATACTGAATTCTTTGATGACATATCGTTACGTGTCCAGTTCAGTTTTATGCTTTTGTTCAGTGCTGCTTGTGATTGTCGCATACAGTGCAACTTCTATTTAACGAAGTCGCTAAATCCAAGAAAAAATATCGTTATTTGAAAATTTTGTAAAATAAAAATTCATTTAAAATGGCAATATGGTTGTTTTAAAAACAGTATTTTATCTATATAAGCAAATCCAATACTGCAGGGATAACAAAAGGTCTTGCTAGATGCTATTATAGATTATTCATATGGCAGAATATCTGTAAAAAATTTGCTAAACAGAGAATTTCGTAGAACGGAAGTTCATGAAGAAGTTCCACTGTACTTTCTTGTGATAAGCTGTAGAAAGATGCAATTGAATTGACAATCTAAGATGAAACTGGTGTATTTTTTGCACTTCAGAAACACATTTTGTAATATTCTTGTATTGTTTATTGTTTATTTATAAGCCAAAATTAAGATTACAATTACATACAATTGCAATCCAAAATCCTATAGAGACAAAACCAGTTGTCTGTACATAGGGCTGGCGCAGAACAAATCATACAAATCATACAAATTTAAAATTTAAAATTTAAAATGAACTGTTGTTATTACCGTTGGTAACCTTCATTAACTAAGCAAACTAAGAATTGTGAACAGTTATTCAGGGTGAATTTAAAATGGCGGAAAAAGAGAGCACTAAGAGATTATCTGGCAAAAATTTAGTAATAAAGTTTAATATATTTAATAGATAGTTAGAATTACACTGAGTGTACCAGTGCACAACAAAGAACAGTACAAAAGAAGCTTCACGTATCAGGCAGCAAACATCTACAACCAACTTCCAGCCCAATTAAAAAAACTGACACCAAAAACCTTCAAAAGTACATTAATAAAACTTCTTAAAAATGATCAGTTAGTAATAAATTAAATATAATGGTATTCCAGTTCAATCCTAAAACTCTGCGAAGAGTTTATGGCTACACTACTATTGTCATTTAACACCGAGGCATTAGATAACCACATTTGCAAATTCATTGATGCGTTCTTAAACAAATTGGTGGCACCGTGTTTTAAATACTTTCCTAAATCTACATTATTTGCTAGTGTTGTAAATTGTTGAAAAATCTTATTTTTTTCAAACAAAACTGGTTTTATTGGAAAAAAAACATTAGGAGCTGTTGGTTTTTTATCACTTTTTGATTTTTTTGAGTTCTGAACGAGCCTTTTTAAATAATAGTAAAAAACACTGCAGATGATTCCTCAAAGATGAGAGTCCTCAAATAATAAAAAAATTCTGTTCTCATTCAACTGTAGTAATTACACTTGTACTGGAATTGTGAAAAAAATCATCATTGGTTTTTTATTTAAAAAAAAAACGCTTTTTTACAACTCTATTATTCACACTACGTACTAGATTATCCACATACAATACCCTTTTTAATATTTTAACTAAGTCAGACTATTTGTGTTCATTATCACTCGCGGCATTCTATACGATTGTAATTGCTTTTTATCATTAAACCATACAATTCTATGTACGACTCTTTCAGAACTATTTAATGAAATTTGCGGAAAGGCTTTTTCTATGTCTGCTGTCAAGCCAATAGATCCTACTCTTCTTCTTCTTCTTTCACGGCTCCTTCTGTCCTCTCAGGCGTCGGATTGGGAGTCCCGGTCCTCTTTTACCCATTTCATCCATGCTTTCCTATCTCTTGCTAACATTTTCATCTCTGCTTTGGTTTGTCCCTTTGATCTCCCTATGTCCTCTATCTGATCCATCCATCTTCTTCGTGGTCTCCCTCTTCTGCCTCTGATCCGTTTTCCCATTTCCATTATCTTTTTTTGTTAGTCCCTCTCTGTTCATTCTTGTGATACGCCCGTACCAATTCAGCTGTTTTTCATTTATTTTTTCTAGTATTGGTGGTTATTGTAAAGCTTCCCTAAAGTACTCATTTCTGGCGTGGTCTCATTTCGTTATCCCTATGATCTTCCTCAGGTGTTTCATTTCCATTGCATTTATCTTACTTTCGTGTGTTTTCTGCCAGGTCCAGTTCTCTGCAGCATATGTAATTATGGGTACAGTTATTGTATTGTGGATTTTTAGTTTTACTTCTATTTCTATTTCCTTGTGGCCTAACATTTTATTATTCAGCGTGTAGCATAGTCTCGTAGATTTGTTTGCTCTGTTAGCTAATTCTGCGTTGACTTTTCCATCATTTGTTAGGATTGTCCCCAGGTATTCAAAAGTTGTTACCCTTTCTAGTGCTGCGTTCTTGCATATAATCTCCCTGTTAATGTTTTCTCCCTTTTCGTTTATAATCATCACTTTTGTCTTGTTTGAGTTAATTTCCATCTTTATATTTTCAATTTCTTCAATCCAGTTGTCTAATAGGTCCTGCATTTTTCTTCTGGAGTTAGCAATTAATACCACTTCGTCCGTGTACATCAGACTGCTTATTGATATGGGATTTTGTTTATTAAATCCTATCAAGGTATTTCATTCTGTTTTAGTCTTGATTTGTTTTAATATTTTGTCTATTATAATTACGAATAGCAGTGGGCTTAGACTGTCCCCTTGTTTAATTCCTCTTTTTATTTCGAACTCTTCTGACCGATGCCCTGCTATTTGTACTTTGCCTTTTAGTGTGCTGATCGTGTTTCTAATTATTCGGATAAGTTGTCTTGGCACTTCTAACTCGGCTAGAGCACTCCATAGAGCTTGTCTGTTTACTGTATCAAATGCCGCTCTGAGGTCAATGAAGGTTATGTACAGTTCTTTCCCTTCTTCTATTGTGTTTTGTATTAAGGTTCTTAGGATGTATATATTTTTGTTCATTTGTCTTCCCGGTCTAAAAGCTGTTTGCTCCTCCTCTAGCTTGGGTCCTACGTAAGCTCTTAATCTTTTCTCCAGGATTCTTGTAAATAGTTTATGAGTAGTTTGGGCTAGGCAGATAGCTCTGTAATTCTCGCATTTTGCTGTTTCTCGTTTTTTATGTATTGGCAAGATTAGATTGGTTTCAGAGTCTCTAGGGATTATTCTCCTTAGCATAGAATTTCGGCTTAGACCGCGTAGTGTTTGTATATGAACACCCAGCATTTTCTGGCTTAATGTGCCTTGCACCTTGTGAAGTCGAGCAAAAACCTGCGCGATGGCCATGCTCTTTGGTGGCTCGTGTTGTTTGAGTATCCTGAGAACGAGGATACTTAGGCAGATTTGGCCGTTTTGCTGTTTGTGCATCCATATTCACTAACGTTTCGCAAGACCTTGCAGCTTGCATCATCAGAGTGAAAGTCGCACTAAGAACCGGAGGTCGGCGTGGAGCTATTTATAGTCCTCTGTGCCAGGCGCGCGGAGTGGCGTAACGCTGGCGCTGGTTGGTCGTCCGAGTGCAACGTAATCCGTGGGGCGTGGCCGTATGACGCAGAGTGGTTGTAACGCTTTAGATCGTGTATCACGGGGGTCCACGTTTTACTAAGCTTAAAGCCATCTTCCCTGTTGATATTATTTGGATGTTTTTCTATTTCTATGGCTTCACGTATCACTCGCGGGAAGTAATGAGGTATTCTGGCAAGTACTCTGGCATGCTCAAATTCTAAAGTGTGCCCATTTGTAAACGTATGCTCAGCTACGGCTGATTTTGTGATGCGTTTGTGTTTGCAATCGCCTTTATGTTCTTGGAGTCTTAGATCAACGGAACGACCAGTCTGTCCAATGTAACTCGAGCCGCAAGAACAAGGAATACGATATACGCCAGCGGTTTTTAAACTTGGAATCTTGTCTTTTACCGATCTGAAGCCGTTACCCAAAGTTTCCTTGCTCGTGAACACAGTTTTGACGTTGCATCGTTGCAGGACACGTCCTATCTTATCAGTTGAGCCTTTAACGTAAGGTAGAAATGCTAAGCCTTCCAGAGGTGGAGATTCTTCTTTAGCCTTTTTTGTCATAGTCTTGTCTAGTGAAGCCATAGAAATAGAAAAACATCCAAATAATATCAACAGGGAAGATGGCTTTAAGCTTAGTAAAACGTGGACCCCCGTGATACACGATCTAAAGCGTTACAACCACTCTGCGTCATACGGCCACGCCCCACGGATTACGTTGCACTCGGACGACCAACCAGCGCCAGCGTTACGCCACTCCGCGCGCCTGGCACAGAGGACTATAAATAGCTCCACGCCGACCTCCGGTTCTTAGTGCGACTTTCACTCTGATGATGCAAGCTGCAAGGTCTTGCGAAACGTTAGTGAATATGGATGCACAAACAGCAAAACGGCCAAATCTGCCTAAGTATCCTCGTTCTCAGGATACTCAAACAACACGAGCCACCAAAGAGCATGGCCATCGCGCAGGTTTTTGCTCGACTTCACAAGGTGCAAGGCACATTAAGCCAGAAAATGCTGGGTGTTCATATACAAACACTACGCGGTCTAAGCCGAAATTCTATGCTAAGGAGAATAATTCGAGTAACCGCGAAAGCCTCAAACAATACATCTCTAGGGATTCTTTCCTTTTTCCACACTTCGTTCAATAATTTCCATAACCATTCCATTCCTTTGTCTCCCAGCCATTTTATCATTTCTGGGGCTATCTCATCCTCTCCACTTGCTTTCCCAGATTTTAATTGTTGAATTACTTCCTTTAGTTCTTCTTTTGTTATTTCTTGTATTTCAATTGCGTACGTTCTCCTCCCATTCTTCCCTTATTGCGTTCCCAAATTTTTCCAGGTTTCCATAATTTCCTTTGTTTCCACTTTGAGTTCATTGTGTTTATTCCTTATTTCTTTGCAGTTTGAATATCTACACCCGTATGCATAGTCGTTTGCCAGTGGCTCGCCGGCGACCTGCCGGAGTTTCATTATGAATAATATGTTGATACCATTGTACGTCTATGTCAAATTCGAGGTTAGCAGGTTAGGTTTTGCGTTAGTCTGTGTCAAAACTGACGGAAAACCTAACCTGATAACCTCGAATTTGACATAGACGTACAGTGCCGCCAACATACTATTTATAACAAAACTCCGGCGAGCCGCTGGTGAACGACTATGCATATGGGTGTTAGTCTTTTTACGGTTGTCCAGAATTTCTTTGTATCTGCTTTGTAATTGTCATTGATTTCTTCTCCGAATTCTCTCCAGCTTTTATTTTTCGCTTCTTTGATTGCTCTCTTTACTTTGTTTCTCTTCTTAGTATAATTTTCTCTATCTTCAGTTGTTTTTGATTTAATGTACTTCTTCCATGCTTGTTTCTTATCCTTTAATAGTCCTTTTATTACTCCATTCCTCTATTTTGTTCTCTTTAAATGTTTGCTGTATTTTCTTCTACCGCAGATTTCTTCTACTGCTTTTAAGGTAGTTTCCCTGAATATTGTCCATTTAGTCTCTAGGTCCTTTTCCTGCCTTTCATTTTTTCTGCTGCTAAATAGGGTGTTAATCCTCTTCTGGTACTTCAACTGGTTTTCTGGTATTTTTAGTTTGTGTGTTGCTATCCTGCCATAGCTTATTTCTTCTGTTTTGTTTATTCCAGCTTGGAGTTAAGCCACGACCAGTCTGTGATTTGAGCCTATTTCTGCCTCTGTCCTTGTTTCTGTTTTGAATTACCTCGTTGAGGCTTCGTGTGTGTGCTATGTAGTCTATTAAACTTGTTGCCTTCCATTCTTCTGCAACGAAAGTGTATTTATCCTCTTCTTTGTGTCTCCACATCGTGTTGCCTATTATTAGGTCATTATTTTGTCAGAATTCAATCATTTTTATACCATTCCTATTTAACACTTGTTCTCCTTGATTTCCCATACAACCCATTCCTCTGTTTTGGTCTCTTCCTACTCTTGCGTTCCAGTCTCCCATTATGATGGATGTTTCTGTTTCCTCTCTTACTTCATCTAGTACCTCTTGAAGTATTCCATAGAATTCTGCTACTCCTTCCTCTGGTGTACCTTCTACTGGTCCGTAGATTTCTATTATATTGATTACTTGTCCTAATTTCATTGTTATCGTCATAATTCTAGAATTGACTGTTCTACTGGGTGATTCATTAGCCTCTTTACAAACTTTGGCAATGAAAATCAGATTTAATTTCATGAAGAAATGTTCGTATAAACGTATGTCCTATCTTTCTTTGTTCAGAAGTTATAGCGTTTTTAACATTTTTTCTCTTTGAACACTTATAAGGAATGATAATTTAAAGAAATCAAAAACATTTATTGTAACAAACAGAAAGAAAAATTTACCTACAGTAAATGTTCAAAAATTAGTCCATTCTCTTGAATAAATAATTGGCAACCACGAATTAGACTCTCTTGCACGCGTAATAAATTCATGTTATTTCTAATATAAATTGCAGCATCTTGAATCCTCTGCAATAACTGATTGTGATCATTTATTTCCACGGCATAAACAAGTTGCTTGAAGTGACCCCATAAATAAAAATCGCAAGGAGTCAGGTTGGCCATGGTATAGGATCTCCGTTACCAATCCATTTATTTGGGAGTATGCAGCCATTGGGTCACTTGTCTTCCTCGGTGAGGCAGGGCCCCATGATACTGATACTACATATCTTGTAGCAGGTGGAGTGGAACATCATCCAGAAGATCAAACAATGTGGTGTTCAAAAAGTTATGGTACCTCTCTACATTTAAATTTTCATTAAATAAGTATATAAGTAATGTGTTATTAAACAAGCCACCCCAAACATTTACACTAAATTTCTGCTGGAAATTACGCGTTCTGGTCGCATGTGGATTGTCCAAAGACCAAACATGGTCATTATGGAAATTATTAATACTGTCTCTTGAAAAATTGAATTCATCTGAGCATAGCATTTTTGAAATAAAGTTGTTATCTTGGACTTGTCGTAAAATACAGTGACAAAAATTTAATTGCAGTTCAGCATCTCCGTGATGCAATGCTTGTACACTTTGTTGATGATAAGGCTACAGCATTTCTTGATTTATTGTTCGCCGTACATAACTTAGTGATAACCCCAAATTTCGTGCTATGCGTCTGGTACTAATTTCCGGTTCTCCAGTTATAGCATTCATTACGTTTTCACAATTTTGAACATTTACACCACACGGGCGAATGGGTGTAGGAGCGGCAGTACCAGTCATGCGAAGTCTTCTAAATAATGTACTGAATATAAGTAAAATTGCACAAATGCAAATTTTAAGAAAGTGACAGAAAGCATTAACATAAACAAACTATTTTTGACAGGTGATTATTTAAAACGGCAGATACTAAATTTTGTTTTGCTACATCATGACTACTAAGATTTTTCAACTTATTTTAAAGGCGCTATAACTTCTGAACAAAGAAAGATAGCACATACGTTTATATGAAAATTCCTTCATGAAATTAAATCTACTTTTTATTGCCAAAATTTGTAAAGAGGCTAATGAATCGCCCTGTATATTTTAATACTTGTTTGTGGATGTCATTTGTCATTATTATTCCTAGTCCTTCATTTGCCCTACTTTCAGCCTTTACTCCTGAGTAGTACATTATATGTTTATTTGTGATCCTAAGGGTCTCCTCTCCTTTTTTCTTCGTTTCGCTTATACCGAGTATCTGAATTTTATTATTATCCATTTCTTCCACTAACTCAATGTTTTTACCTGTCAAAGATCCTACTCTAAAATGTAATAAAACGTTGATTAGATCGGGATTCAAATTTGGCCCTTTTCCAATAGATCGTTTAAAGATTTCGAATTTGGAGCAGGGGCCGAAGCGTCAAAAACAATCCTCAATTTTGTCGTGTCCTTGGTCTGTTCGTATGATAGAGCAGAAACTCAACTTACTCAGAATGTAGGTATTGTAAATGGTTTTAAATGAAGAAATGTTACAAAATGGCTTACAAGTTCGTACAGCAAAGCCTAGCAGTTTATTGTAGGAGTGTATTATCGATATGGCTGATATAGCTTAATTTGGAATCACACCCAAGTCCTTAATATTTGATACTTTATTTAGCGGGTTATTATTGATGGGGTAATTAAATGACTAATGATGGTATTTCGTGTAAAAGTAATGGTAAAAAACATTGAGAAAGATTAAGATAGAGTTCATTTTTTAGGCAATATGTGTAAAAAGTATTCAGATCGTGTTATTCGAATAAGTGATCGTTCTTCTTTGATATATAATATATTTTTAGATTGTCTGCAAATTTAAAACATGATTTTATGTCATTAATAAATATTAAAGAGGAATGGGCCCAAGTGAGAACCTTAGGACACTCCAGATGTTAAAGGGAATGGCTCTGATGAATCATCTTTAGTGGATATGAATTGTGATGTATTACTTAGATATGAAGCAAACCAGAGTAAATCACCATGTACACCATTCTCACAAACTTCCTGACAAATTTTGTGACAGATTTTATCAAAAGCCTTGGTAAAATCAGTGTATATGGCATCTATTTGGATACGAGCACCCATGCTTTTAAGGAAATTTTACTGAAAGACCTTTGTGATAAAACAACATGAACTATAAACATATAGTAAAACTGACCAACTGCACTATGTAATGGTTACAAGAAAGAAGTGTATAACAAATTCAGGACTAGTTGTTATTATACAAAGTCTGTTGGCTAAGCTCTCAAAACCAAAACACAATGTGACTACTTGGATACAATTTCCGGCTGACTAGCTAGGTTCGGAGATGGTATGTAAGAATAACAATATTTTACCATAATCGGAATTATAAGTTGCCACAAATTAATTGCTATGATCAATAATTCACAAATACAAAAATGAGGTACCTCAGGCAAAGATTACAATACTTACAGTTCACAAACTTCGCAATAATATTAATTGCACACATTAAAATAAACGGACATGCAAACAGTACAGCAAATGTGAGTCCTATGTGACTTCACACAAAATCATCTGAAGCATCCACACGTAGAAGATATGACCCTAACTGTAACAAATGCCTAGATCGGCCTCCGGCACTGGCTGCTATAAGGGAGGAAAAGGTCCACGATAGCATACAAGAAATACAAAGCATTACAAAGCGAACTTTCTACTTACCCTGGAGAAAATTCCAAGCATGTGCGCAACAGTCAGTAGCGAACTTCGCCAAATGGTATGGGATTAAACTTACCTCGTAATGAAATTTGGGGACTTAAAACTGCTCCAAACTGCGTAGGAAAACTTCACACGACCAAAAACTTAACGGCAGTCCATGAATCCTCCGAAATTTCAATACTACTAAACCGACTTCATCTAGTTTCGCCGATCGAGGTGGAAAAGGAAACGCTCCGAACAATTGCGAGCTATATCAAACTTTCGCAGCAAGGTCAAGGAAGTAGGCGTGGCGCCAGTGCGCGAAATACAAACTGAGTACTAAAGACATCAGATCTCGAATCAAAAGGAGGCGCAAATGAACCATAACATAGTATCTCGGACTTAGCTGTTGTGCTAATGCAGCGCCAAGGCACCGTATATTCTTTTAAGGAATAGACAAGACTAATACAAAACGTGATCTGAAAATCTGTAAAACCAATGAGAAACCACACAGTTCAGTGTGAAGTAGAGGATATCTGTGAAAAACCCTGCGAGCCAGTTTTTAGTGTAAGTACCTCAGTGGACGAAAAAAACTCAGAGTGAATTCCGTTAAAACCCAGGGCCTTGCCTAACTTCATCTCCTTCAGTGCTGCTGTAATCTCTGCAGTTGTAATAGCAACAGGGTGATTAGGATCTATTGCACACACTTTTTTAAGACCTTTTAGTCCTTTCTTCACCTTAATTGTTTGAGCATGATCTTGTAGGGCTCTCGAGGTAGATAAAATATGAGATGCAATTTTATTGGGGGCTAGGATATTGTTTCTGCATATGGATGGATTGGCTCCTCCAAGTTTGCTCAATAAGAACTAGGCTCCTCTGCTAGATTTTTTAAAGTCCATATCTTCGATTATCTTCGTCCATTTTTGGCGTCTGGTAGCATCGATGTTATATAGCAGTTCATCAGCTACCTCACATTCTCCACTTTCAAGGAATTCCGTGTATAGCCTCTCACAACTCTCCGTCTAACTAGGAATGTATTTCTTGAAGTAGCCTCTTGGAATAGTTTTCTTTGCAACGGTTATAACTGCCCCTATGAACCTTTGGTAGTTTTGGATAACAGGGGGGATCCAACCTAAACATTTGTCTAATTTTCAGTGAAAGTTGCCCAGTTAGCCTTTTTGAAGTTTCATCTGGGCCGTGGGTATGATCTGACTACTGGAATGCTTATTCTAATGTTAATCAGAACTGGGCGGTGTTGACTGTGAGGAAAATCTTGTAGGATTCTACGTGTTACCGCCATTGGCAGATTACCTTAGTCTGATGAAACAAAGCATATATCAGGATTATATTCCTGTTGCCATGCTTGCTCGATCTTTGTTGTCGAAAACGAGGTATCTATTATGTTTTTCTGGCCAGTTAATCAGTGCTTCACCATTGTCATCATTGTTGCTGCATTTCCACAGTTCATGGTAGCTATTCAAGTCGCCAATGTAGGCAATTGAATGTGAGTGGGCTTTTATTACATATGGTGGGCAAGTAGTTGATAAATGTTTGCAAAGGTGATTTCGCCGATTTTAGTTGTCATCACGTGAATGTTATTTTTGGTGGAAACGGCAAGGAGACTCGCATTCTTTATGTTATTGCGCACAGAGGTTGCCACGTCATAAGGTCTATCGTATGTATTGCCCAGCAAGTCATAGTCAGATATCTTCCCCCTTGAGCTAAGTTGGATTTCATTTTCCGCATGAGTCTCCTGTTTAGCGACCAGGTCAATATCGTTAGCTTATAAAACTTTATGTAAAATTTGACATTTTGACATGCTTATACCTTCGAGATTAAGCTGGCAAACTCCGACGCAGGGTCCAAGGTTTCTGGTCAGTGGGTCAATAGAAGAACTATTTGTGTTCTGCATAGCGCATAGATAAATAGTACTTGTGATATGAGCCAGGAAATATTCGATTGTTTGGCACCTGTTGTGCTAGTTCATTTAGCGTTACCCAGGATGCATGTGTAGTGTTAAATACGGACGCGAACTAACTTTACAGCCCAGGTAGTAGATGGTCACTTACTTTATTTTTTTCACTGAAAAATTTTAGGTTTAAAGAATGGAAACACTTTCTAAATAACTTAAGCTTTCAAAACGAATTAATTACATTTTTATCATCGACGAATTAAGAAATCTTATTGTCGCATCTTGTGAAACAATTCAATACATCCCCGACATTTTTAAACGTGTTTACAAATCAATGCATTGCAGGATAAAAGCATGTACTGCAGTTGGAGGTGGTCATTTTCAACAATTGTTATAACTTTATTCAACTTTTGTCCTGTACTCATTGAAGTGCATTTGTTAGATTCCATTACTTTTCATTAAATGAATTTTCTTGTATTTTCTTAATAAATTTATTTAATGAAACATTTTTTATTACCAAACTGTAGGTTTTGCGGGAAAATGTAAAGAATAAAAAAGTTTCTAAATAAATCAGGCTTTTAAAAAATATTTTTTAAATTGGAAAATTTCAACTCCAAAAAATCCCCCGTGAAGATAGGAGATGATTGAAAATATTACCATAGGAAACCTTTCAATAAGTAAAAAGCATGTACGAAATGTCATTCTCCTAGATTTCTCCAAGTTTGAGAAATAAAATTAAAACTTTATTTACCCGTTTTTTATTTATATAGGGTGTCCCAAAAAGAACGGGACACCGATTAGTGATAGATTCCTTACGTCATAATAAATCGATTAAACCTAATATACCTTAGTACATAGGCGCCGGGCTCCATAGCTCAGTGGTAAGCATTCTGGCTACTGATTTAAGGGTGGAGAGTTCGATCCCCGACCCCGGTGAGGTTTTTAAAAATAAAAAAAATGCGGATGAAAACCTCTACAGAATGCCATCATTCGGAAGTGATGTAAAGCCCAAGGTCCCATGTTACTACAATGTGTAGCATGTAAAAGATTCCTTGCTAGGGTTGGAACTCCTTAGTCTGGGCAAAATTCTAAGTAGGACAAAGGTACTTGGTACTCTGCATGCCTAGACCTTGTTCATGGGGTTGGCAAAAAGGGCCTATGAAGGCCTACTTGCTAGACACATGTCTCCCCAAAAATACTACTACTACTACTACTACTAGTACAAAGTCTCTTCAGTAAGAAGTTATAGGGCGTTGAAGTTCAATTTTTTATTTTTTTGTTAATTTCCACAAATGTAGAGATATCGATTTGAATTTTGGTATATATGCACTGCGCTAATAGAAACAATTTGACAAACTAGACTAGAGTGTAAGGGGCACTTTACATATCTTTCAAAACTTTTTTTAGCTTTAACTTCGTTACCTGGAATGTTTTTTTAATTTTAGGTTATTATCTCAAAGATAATTAAAATACACAAAAATAATGTACTCTTAGTTCATAAGCGTACGAGCAACCGTTTACCTTAAAATGCCTATCAAAGGTTTTTGGTTGTCACTAAGACGTACAATTATCAACTAGCCATGATCACAAAAACAATGGGTAATGATTGTAATCTAGTAAACAACAACAAGAAATCAATTAATGACGTTGGTGACATGAGTTTTTTGTCTTTTATGCTTACGAAAAGTCTACGACATAACGAACCTTTCAGCATTGGAGAATTCGTTATGTAGCGGCATTTTCTTAAACATAAAAGAACAAATTCTTATGTCACTAATGTCATTAATTGATGTATCATTCTTTTTTACTAGATGACCATTGTTTTTATGATCATTGCTACTTGATAATGGCACATCTTAACGACAACCAAAAACCTTTAATGGGCATTTTAAGGTAAATGGTTGCTTTTAGGCTTAAGAACTAAGAGTACATTATTTTTGTCCTTTTTAATTTTCTCTTAGATAGTAACCTAAAATTTCAAAAAAACTCACAGATAACGAAGTTAGAACTAAAAAAAAGTTTTGAAAGATAGGTAAAGTGCCCCTTACACTCAAGTCTAATTTATTAAATTTTTGCTATTAGTGTAGTATATAATAGTAAGCATGTATGCCAAAATTCAAATCGATATCTACATTTGTGGAAACTAACAAAAAATAAAAAATAAAAAATTTAACTTCAAGGCCCTATAACCACAGTATAAACAAACCACAGTATAAACAAACCCCAGTAGCGAAACTCAGGATTTGAGAATTTCATGCGCATGTCCCAAAATATACCGCTTAGAATATGGCCGCACTTCAATCAGCTGTGTCGTGTTTTGGTTTGAAGGTGTTCTTTCTTTCGCGTGTTGAAAACTTTGAGTGTGGTTATATTTTAAATTCGAACCTAGTAAGTACCTAGATTTGTTAAAATGCTTAAAGCCGGGGGCTACGTGTGTGCATATAAGGATTGCAAATCAGCACAGAAGTTTAAAGCACCAGAAATAAGTTTTTTCAGTTTCCCAAAAGATCCAGAAAGGTAATTGAAACTTTGAAATTTAATTATACAATAAACAAATATGGTTTCAATTCTCTAGGTCTAAGTTATGGGTAGAGAGCTGCAACAGACCTGACTTACTATTGAAAAACGTGCAAACTTTATATTCTTATTACAGAGTTTGTTAGAAGACAAGTAGTCTGTTTGATTTGTAAAATTGTATCTAATTTATAATATTTCATTAAAACCCTTTAATTTTAATAAACCTCCCAAAAAGAATAGGGTTTTTGTAATTATAATAGGTCCTCATCCAGCAAATCGCATAATTTCAAAAGAATAAGTATTTATCAATTGATTTTTGTGTTTGCATTGTTATTTTCTTTATTCTACCAGTAAGTACTATGAAGTAATATTTGAATTTCGCGCCAATACTACAGCTAAGTACTATGACGTAATATTTGAATTTCGCGCTAATACTACAGCTAAGAATATGGCCGCCGCATTCAGGGTCACAGAAATTGCATACCTGAGATCAAAGGTGCCGACAGAGAGTTTCGCTACTGGTCTGTGAAGTATATATACTGTGCTATAACTTCTTACTGAAGGGACTTTGTACTAAGGTACACTCCGCAAAATATTATGGAATCACCTGTTCTTTTTTGTAAGAACTCTTTATTTCTTCCAAATTTTAAGTTTTATTACTAAATATTGACTAAAAAGTAAACTGCGAAGAAAAAAAAACAAAGAACACAACATAGTGTTATTTATTTAATTTAATTAAAGTGCTTCGACTGCATGTGGTCATTAGCACTAGTTTGCAATTTGATTACATTAAAAGTAGATACTATATTAAGAGTATATTATAACAGACCAATCTTCTTTGTTCTTTCGAAAAACTGTATAATAGATGCAGGATTTCCAAGTGCTTCCTCGGTAGATGGCGGGATTTGACACTGTCATCTAATGTCTTCAAATTCTTTACACTGGAGAAGAATATGATCAACGGTTAACGGAGTATCACAAGAATCACAGTAAGGGCGTTCGGTTTTTTCCAGGAGGTATGAGTGACTAAGCCGAGTATGTCCAATTATAAGTCTAGTGAGTATTACTTGATGACGTCTGCAGTTGGCTTGACATATTAAGTTGTACCTGTTGGGTATACCGATTCCATTAAGAGATGTCCACTGATTTCGGATGTTGTCAGTCATACATCTTTTGAGGTATTTCTTTACGTCGTAATCCGCAGCTCGGCTGAAGTACGCAGCATCCTCGGACAATACAGCCTCCATCGCGCACTCATCGGCCTGCTCGTTACCGACGATTCCAGCATGTGACGGAACCCACAAGAACTCCACAGCCTTCCCCGACTGAACGATGCTGGTAGTAACCAACTTCTGTATTTGCTGCACTAATGGTTCTTTTGAGTATACATTTTGTATAGCTTCTAAGGCACTTTTTGAATCGGAACATAAAACGTATTTACTGTCTGGTTGTTCTTGAATCCATTCTAGTGCTTTCAAAATAGCCAACGTTTCAGCTGTAAAGATGCTGTTGTACTTGCACATTCGAACTTGAATATGTGTGTGACCAGTCACAAAAGCTGCTCCTACCCCGTTGTCCCTTTTTGATGCGTCGGTGTATATATAGGTATAGTGGGGGATTGGGAATTTTTGGCAAAGCTCTTTAAAATGATTACGCACGATTTCATGGCATGTTTCGTTTGTAGAGGAGGATAAGAGATCTAATGTGACGTGAGGAATACAATGCGTCCAAGGAGGTATATTTGAGAAAAACTTTGGCATTGTTGGAGGGAATTGCAGATTAAGTTTCAATAGTATTTGTTGGAGTCTGTAGTGGAATGGTTTCGATAATTTAGGTTTCTGGTCGTATGTTGAATGAAAGTAATTTTTGAAAATTGCATGATAGACAGGATTTTGTGGGAAAGATGATACTGAGGCAGCGAAATTTATTGACAGTATTTCTCTTCGTTGTCTTAAGGTGGGTTCGTTAGCGTTGCAAAGGACTTTTGCTACAGGGCTAGTTATGAAAGCACCTGTAGCTATTCTTATAGCAGTATTATGGATTGCTTCGAGCGATTTTAGTCGATGCGATTTTGCTGAAGAATATATTATTGATCCATAATCTAGCTGTGAATGGAAATGGGACAAGAATACAAGAGAGCTACAAAAAAACGAAACCGAAGAAACGTCAAAAAACTAAAATATCAAAAGGCATCCCCAAAAATAAGGCAGAACCAGGCAAAGAACACGGATATGAAAAAGGAGCAAGCAATACAAGGAAGAACAAAAAGTAATGTTAACGAATACACACAAAAAGAAATAGGAAGCTGTTTTAAATTGGGTATATGGAATTTACAAGGCATATATGAAGAAGGAGCAATAATAAGTTTGGTAGAGGAAATGAACAAGTATAACATAGAAATAGCAGCTTTACAAGAAACGCATTTGCAAGGAAGCAGCATTCAAAGGATAGGAAACTATACACTATTTACAAGTGGCAGCAGTAGCAGAAGATTCGGAGTAGGATTTTTAATAAGAAATACAATAGAGGGCGAAGTGAAACATTTTGACCCAAAATCAGACCGTCTGTGTGCTATAAGAATTAAAGCAAAGCACAACACCCTAACCATAGTAAATCTACATGCACCAACGGAGGAGAAGGAGGAAGAGGTAAAAGACGCGTTCTTTGAAGAGTTGGAGGCGATGATAGAAAGAATCCCAAAACAAAATATTAAAGTTATAGTAGGTGATGCAAATGCAAAAGTAGGAAGAGAAGACATATACAGAGAAATAACAGGAGGAGAAAGCAAACACAAAGCCAGCAATGATAACGGGATCAGGTTAATAACATTCGCAATCGAATACAACATGAGAATTATGAGCACACATTTTAAACGGAAAGACGTACACAAGGGAACATGGAAAATACCGGGAAAGCATGACACAAACCAAATAGATCACATTTTAATAGACGAGGATGCTGCCAAAATGGTGAAGAATGTAAGAACATTTAGGGGTGCTATGGCAGACTCAGACCACTTTCTTGTCATAGCAAAAATTAAACTGGAATGCACAAGAAAGCAGAAGCAAAAGAGCGAAAAGAAAGCAAAACCTAACATGGAAGATTTTCAAAAAGAAGAAGTAATCCGAAGGTACCAAAAAGAGATTGCCCAATTTTATAATAGAAATAATGAGCAAAAAGGAAAGGAAATTGAGCAAAACTGGGAAAAAATGGTAAACATAATAAGAGAAGCAACGGAGAAAAACATATCAAAAATTAAAGGAAGCAAGAAAAAACATTGGATGGATAAGATGTGCAAGGCAGAGCTGAGTGAAAAAAACAAATTATGGCAAAAGATGCTACAGACACAAAGGGAAGAAGATGTTAATAAATACAAACAACAAAGGAAAAAAGCAAAACAAATATGCAGAGCCCGAAAAAGAGAATTTTTAGTGAAAAACATAAAAGAAATAGAAGACAAGTACAGGAGAAAGGAGGTTAAGAACTTTTATAAGGATGTGAAAAATATTAGGAAGGGAAACCAGGAAAGAACAATTATCTACATCAAAGATGAAAATGGAGAGTTAGTAGGAGAACAGCAAGAATTTATGCAAAAATGGAAACAATACTTTGAAGAATTATTAAACAGTGATCAAGAAGAAGAAACTAGAACATCTTATCAAGAGGTGATGGCAAACGAAGACAATATCAAAGAGCCAACAAGACAAGAAATTGAAGGTGTCATAAAACTGATGAAGAATAACAAGAGCCCAGGAGGAAGCGGTATCATGACCGAAAATCTGGAAAACGGGGGGGAATGCCTAATAGAGGAGGTGTATCAACTTATAAAAGAAATTTGGAAAGCGGAATCAATGCCACATGAATGGAATAAAGCTATAATAGTGCCTATATTCAAAAAAGGGGACAGGACCAAGTGCTGTAACTACAGAGGCATTGCTTTATTAGACACTGTCTACAAAATTCTGGCGACATTGATAAAAAAAGAACTAGAAAAGTATGCAGAGAGCTTACTAGGCGAATACCAGGCGGGGTTCCGACAAAACAGATCGACAACAGATCAGACATTTCTACTCAAACAAATACTCAGAGGATGCTACGAATATGAAATTCCAACTCACATGCTATTTATAGACTTCAAATCGGCTTATGACTCGATATATAGAGGAAAACTGATAGAAGCTCTAAAGGCACTCAAAATACCAACAAAAATAATTAACCTTGTTAAAATGACGCTAAAGCAAACAACAAGCGCAGTGAAAGTAAATGGGTACGTGGCGGAAGAGTTTATAGTGAAAAAAGGAGTTCGTCAAGGGGACCCGCTCTCTACGGTATTGTTCAACCTAATATTGGAGAAAGTAGTAAGAGAAAGCAGGATAAACAGAGCGGGAACAGTTTTCAACAAAAGTCATCAATGTCTTGCGTATGCAGACGACATATTACTAATAGCGAGAAGCAGGAAAGAATTAAAAGAAGTAGCAGAAAGACTGATAGGAGCAGCAAAACAAGTGGGTCTACAAATTAATGAAAACAAAAGCAAACACATGGAACTCAAAAATAAACAAGGAGCAGATAATAAAAATAACTTAAGGATAGAAATAAAAAGTGGAGAAGAAGTAGTATTTGAAGAAGTAGAAGAATATTTATACCTAGGTACCCTCATAGACAATAAGGGTGACGAAGAAACAGAAATTAATCTAAGGATCGCTAAAAGTAATAGAAGCGTATATGGTTTGAATACACTGCTTAGATCCAATGACATCTCACGTAAAGTAAAGATACGATTATACAAAAGTATAATCAGACCAACCTTGATGTACGGCTGTGGGACGTGGACAATGACTTTGAAAAACCAGCAAAAACTAGAAAGGTGGGAAAGAAAGATTCTACGAAAGATCTATGGTGGAAGAAAAGTGGACGATATATGGCTAAGACGCGCAAACGCAGAAATTTACGAGCTGTATAACGAAGCCTCCATAATCCAAGTGATAAAAGCCCGAAGACTACAGTGGCTTGGACACATGGAGAGGATGGATAATAACAGAACTGTAAAAAATATTGGCTGGAAAATACCGGAAGGGAAAAGGAAGAAGGGTAGACCAAGAAAGACATGGAGAGAATCGGTCTGGGAAGACCTGCAGGAAAAAGGTGTCAGAAACTGGAAAGAGATTGCAAGAGACAGGAAGAGGTGGAAGATCTTCACAAAGCAATGGGCCTAAAAGGCCTGTAAAAGCTTATATATATAATCTAGCTGTGAACGGATTAATGTTCTATAGATCATAAGCAATGTTTGCATATCTGCCCCCCATTCGTAATTAGATAAAGTTTTAAGTATTCCAAGTTTAGTTTTACATTTGGTTTTTAGTTCTTCCAAGTGTGTAGACCAGGATAGTGTTTTATCAAAGGATAGGCCCAGAAGTTTGATATTATCGTGGTACTTAATCTTTTGATTATTTAATACCAAGTCCGGTTCTTGATTGCCATGGTTCCTCTTTCTAAAATGTATG
This sequence comes from Agriotes lineatus, assembly GCA_940337035.1. Taxonomy (NCBI): domain Eukaryota; kingdom Metazoa; phylum Arthropoda; class Insecta; order Coleoptera; family Elateridae; genus Agriotes; species Agriotes lineatus. Next base: position 64,113,394 of record OW679202.1, read on the forward strand.
GCTTTCGTTTTTGAGACGGAGAATTTATAACCTGTCTGTTTCGACCAGTTTGCTAAGTTGTTGATTGTATGTTGGAGATGATGTTGGACTGACGTCAAAACTTTCCCATGGCAGTATATCATAAGATCATCTGCAAATAAACCGATCGCCACTGGTGGGCAAATGTTGTTTGCAATATCGTTTATCGCTATAAGAAACAGTTTTACACTAAGTACTGAACCTTGCGGGACTCCATTTTCCTGAATCATGGTGCTAGAGTAATGGCCGTTATATCTTACTTTAAAACGTCTTACTTTGAAAAAGTTATGGATGTAGTTAAGAATATTGCCGTCTAGTCCGAAATTCTTAAGATTTTTTATTACTTGATGTCTCCAAGTCATGTCAAATGCCTTCTCAAGGTCAAAACATACTGCAATCAGATTAGATTTGTTGGCAAATGAATCACATATATCGCCTTCTAGACGTATTAACTGATCATATGTGGAATGATTTTGCCTGAAACCACTTTGATATATTGAGAGAAGGTTATTGTGCTCTAAAAACCAGCACAGTCTGTAATTTACGATCCTTTCCATCAGCTTACATAGTGTAGAAGTGAGAGATATCGGTCGATAACTCAATGGGTTTGATTTTTCCTTACCCGGCTTATAAACTGGTATCACTATAGCTTCCTGCCAGTTTCGAGGAAAACTGTGGTTGTTCCACATTAAGTTGTATAGCTGGAGTAATTTGGCTTTTGCTTTATCTGATAATTTTTGAAGGAATATAAATGGAATGTTATCAGGGCCCGGTGCTGAATTACGACACCTCTGCAAAGAAAAGTTTAGTTCCCACATGCTTAGCTGTGCGTTAATAGGATTGTTCGTGTCGTTATTAATACAAATGTTAGATGACTCTGCGACTTTCTTATATTCCATGAATTCTGGGTCATAATTTTTGCTGCTGGATGTGTTTGAAAATGTTGTAGCCAGAGTTTCAGCAACTTCACTTGCAGAAGTTACTGTAATGTTATTACATATAAGTGTATTTATTGTATGCGGGGAAGGAATTCCTTTAACACTACGAATCTTTCTCCAAACTTCAGATATATTGGTGTTCTTGTTTAATGACGTAACGTATGCTTTCCACGATTCTCTTCTACTTGTCTTAACAACACGTCTAGCTTTCGCTCTTAGCTTCTTAAAAGAAATTAAGTGTTCTAGCGTAGGATACTTTTTGTATCTACGGAAGGCTCTTTTACATTCTCTGGTTCCATTCTGCAATAACAGCTGCTTCTAGCTGATCCAGCGTAGTTGGTGGAACATCTTTGTTTTTTAGTGCCCACCCGATGCGGTCCCAGACATGCTCTATTGGATTCATATCTGGACTTTTTGCTGGCCAGTCCAAGACACAAATGCCGACCTCATTTAAGTAATCTTGAACAATATTAGCTACGTGCGGCCTCGCATTGTCGTGCATTAACAGAAAATCTAGGCCTATGAAAGGGACAAATGGGACCACATGTGGGTCTAAAACATGCCTTATGTACCTATCTGCAGTCATGGAGCCATTGCGAATGACCACTAGGTCCGTTTTAGCCTCCAAAGATATGCCACCCCATATCATGATCGATCCACCTCCGAAATTTGCGGTGTTCTTGAAGTTGCACTGGATATAGCGTTCGCCGTCTCTTCGATACACCGGCATACGTCTGTCTGACGAGAATAGACAATACCTAGACTCATCCGTGAACAACACGTTAGCCCAATCTTGAACGATCCAATCAATATGATCTCTCGCAAATTGCAATCTTCGAGTTCGGTGTTCTCTGGTGAGTATAGGTCCTTTGGCCGGTACTCTGGCACGTATTCCCTCTTCTCGAAGTCGGTTTCTTTCCGTTTGTGGTGTAATGTTTACATTTCGAACATTACTCAGTTCATTTTTAAGCCACCTTGCCGTGCAATGCCTGGTTCGCAAGGCAGAAATTCTTAAAAAACGATCATCTAAGGCCGTAGTTGCCCTCTTCCGTCCTTGCCCTGGCCTTCTATTGTATTCCCCAGTTTCCCTGTATCTACGTACGATTTTTGAAATCGTCGATTGTTGCACACCTATCACTCTGGCCACATATCTTTTACTTCTACCATCTTGAATTAAAGAAATGGCTCAGACGATTTCTTCGAGCCTTAAGTTACGTACAAGACGAACTGGAGAACCAATGTTCATTTTAATCAGCAAAGCAAGAAAGTTCTTCATGAAAAACATGTGATAAATGGTAAAGGAAAAAAACGCAGTTTCAAACTTACCAATTTTTGTCAAATAATGAGGGGATATAGAATATCTAAGGCTTAAGTAATTGTGACATACATTTATTTTAAGTCGATGCTTTATTATTTAACAAAATGGACACAAACTGACACTATAGAAACGTTTTTACAAGGATAACCTACGTGATTCCATAATTTTTTTGCGGAGTGTATATTAGGTTTAATCAATTTATTATAACGTAAGAAATCTATGACTAATCGGTGTCCCATTCTTTTTGGGCACCTGTATAATATTCGACAAGGGATCGCATTTACGAAACACCCTGTATATTGCTCAGTAAAATAAGAACATTAGATAGTGTTGGCACTTTACATCATGTGTAACTTACATGTCAAAATAATCTGCTCTTTTAATTACCTGTTATGCAACTTTATTACGTTATCAAGGAGTTATACTAGCTACTGTTGCCCTTATTTACTCTTGTAAGTCTTCTGTTGTTGTTGGTTATGTCAAATAAACATGCATTTCATGTAAATATCCAAAGTCTAATATTGATAAAGATATAGGCTGGCCACATCAGTGCAACAATTCTGAATTGTGAGATAATCTCTCATGTGGCTACCAAACTGTTATCTTCGATCATTTAATCTTTTGTCTCCAGAAAATTTCCTAAATCAATGAATCTTGAATTTTTTGGTGTTCTATCATCGTTCCTATTAAATAATCTATTGTTGATAAACTGTATTGTATGTGAATGTAGAATGCTCTATCAATCAAATACTATTAGGAAAGAAAGAAATATGACAAAAGAAAAAGCTGCAAATATACAGCACTAGTAATGCCAACGATAATTTACAGTGTAAAGTTGACACAATAGAAGTTCTATCCACACCACCACACCCACATCACGTAAAAGTCAGTGTAACTGCGATTGAAATGAAATACCTAAGAAAGATACAAAGCATGACGAAATCATACAAATAGAGGAACGTAGCAATCTATAAGGAACTCAAACAAAAACCAATCACGAAGATCTAATATATCTATGTTTAACGTTGTTTACATTAAGTATAAGCCTGATAAAAAACTAGAGTATTACTGTATTGAACTTAAAAACTCAACAATGACACATTTTTTGAGATTCCACTAGTAAGGATAGTTGTTTGTCGTCTAGATAAAATACAAAATTGCACCAAAGCATTTTTGGCTTTGATTGATCTACATATTAAAAGAAGAAAAAAGTTATTTCCAATGGGGGTTTGGAAACGCTTCATTAGGCAGATGCTACTGTTATAAAAAATTGATCGCATATGCTATAAAAATGAAATGGTTACAATGGTCACTAATGAAACAGTTTAGTATGGTTATATCAACTTACATAAATCAAACAAGTAGAGACGCTTACTGTCGGTTCCTTTGTTGTGAAAATACCGATTTGAATGACCTTGAACTGCTCCTGGAGAGTACTTTCCGATAGTACCAACAGATGGCACCACTACTTTACCACATCATGATTAGTAGCAGAGCCATTAACTGGCTTTGATTGGTAGAACTTTGTTCTGTCATCTGGTAGTCAAACTTAGAAATGCCCCCCGAGGCGCTGTCTATGGCACTCTAGACGGGTTTCAACATTTGGCATGAGTGTTGTCTCTACTTGTTTGATTTATGTACGCTGGTTATGTTGACCGTCTATCATGCTTATTTTTTAAACCTTAATATTTGTTTCTTTTGCCATTCAGGTGGAACACTGTATAGCTATCTAAGCTTATAATAAGCAACTCCTCAGTTTGAATCGATGTGCAGCCGGAATTTTTCTCAATTCACCAGATCGATCCTAAGCTTAGTGACCATGCGCTGTTGGGGTACAATTTATGACGCTCTCCCTGGTAGAACTGATCTAAGGGAGAACGTAACCTGACCATACACACACAATACACATTTGCATGCATACATCGTAGCAACTACTTTAAATAAGTGCATGTTGAGGACTATCATGTATATTTTTTAAGCCCTAATATTTGACTTTACGAGCCAGATGGCACACTGTATAGTTTAGTAAGCGACTCCTCGGTTTGAATCCATGGGTAGTTGAAATTTTACTCCAGTTCACCAGATCAGTTGTAAGCCTAGCGCCCATACGCTGTTGGGATACAATTTACAACGCTCTCCCTGGTAGAACTGATCTATGGGAGAAAGTAACCTGACCATACACACACTATACACATTTGCATGCATACGTAGTAACTTTAAAAAAGGACATGTTGACGGCTATCATGCTATTTTTTAAGTCTTAATATTTGTTGTTGTTTACCAGCCAGATGGCACACTGTATGATTTACTAAGCTTGTAATAAGCAACTCCTCGGTTTGAATCGATCGACAACTAGAATTTTACCCCAGTTCACCAGATCGGTCCCAGGCCTAGTGACCATACGGTGTTGGGATACAATGTACGACGCTTTCCCTGGTAGAACTGATCTAAGGGAGAAAGTAACCTGACCATACACATAGAATACACATTTGCATTCATACATCGTAGCAACTTTAAATAAGGACGTCTTTTGCATAAAATGTTTTAACGAATTAAAAAATGTCAAGAAAGGCCATAAATTTGAAGTGTAAAAAATTATTAAGAAACTACTGTCACTACTGTCCCCATAGGATTTCACTGAAAATCACAACAGTTGTAGGTAATATTTTCAAAATTTTGTTTTATGTCATAAATCGTTAATCTTCTAAAGGCTCACCATCTCAAGGGATACTATCTCCCTAAAGGAGCATTTTAAACTCTTTTTTTTTTCTTCGAATACATTGGTTCTGGTGATGTGTCGATCCGGTCGGATTCGGTACAAAGGAACGAGACCGATTTGGATCGAATCCAAGTTTCGAGTCCGGATTCATTCCGAGGAACGAAAAGGTTGTGAGACATCAATTCTCGCGGACATTCATTCCTTTGACATTAATTGCGTTATTCAATCCATTTCAATACAGAATACAATGTTTTGTCGTAAGTTGAGGGGGTGTTCGTTTTAGAGGTTCGAAGTCGACAGGTGACACATGATACGGCCGAAGTTGCATGCTTTTTTATCAATTATCAGTGATTTATGGCTTTTGGCGGCTTTGTAGATATCCATTTGATTTCAAGTTTCAAACATAAAGACATACTGAACTGCGGACGGTGTGACCACTGACCAAAACAAACTTACAATGCAGCATCAACTGCCTAATTATCATGCTGTTATTCTTTGCAATTTGTAACACAAGGTTTTTTTTTTTACAATTTTTGCCCTTTCAATAGCGGCTGTAACACTCTTCGTCTGTATTCTGATTATTGCTCCATTTCTGTTCTATTTGACTTTTCGCCAAGTGCATCATTGTTATTGTAAAAATGAACAAAAAACGTGACATTTTGAACCTGTTTGATGTAGTAGGTGGGAATATTGCAAAATGTACATTCTCTAGCTAGTGGTACATATTTCTACAAACGTGGGGCAACAGTTAATTTAACTGGGCATTTAAAGTTTGAATTTTCTGCTTAAGTCACTAATACGGTCTTTACCGAGAAGCCGAGGTCGCGAGAAGCGCAGCCAGCGCATTGTTCGTTTCGGGATCCGGATCCGAGTGGCCGGGTACCGCGGACGTCTGGACGTGCATTTCAAATTCGATTTCGTTGAGAGGAACGAATGTGACGGACTCGTTCCACTTGCGGAATGGGATTGGAATGAACAAGTCCGCAAAAGTATCGAAACTTTCCATCACTAATTGGTTCAATTGAATCATTTTGTGAAATAATAAAAAGAAAGATTGTCCAAGCTTTTTGATCTTTTACCTATGAGAAATTAAAATAAATGTTGGTTTAATGCAGTGGTTCCCAAACTTTTTTGGGCCAAAGACCCCTTTCCCAAAAATAGTTGATACTATAGACCCCCCACTGTAACTCGTTCTTTTACTTGCTTATAGCACGTTTTGTGAAGTATTAATTAGTACATACTTATATCCTTTACCATTAAGTTAACATACGATAAGTTGATATTGAAAGATTTAAATAACGGCCTGTTTGGAAATCAATTTTCAAATGCCTTCGACCCCCATTTTTATGCACTGAATTTATCGACCACTTTGGGAATCGCTGGTTTAATGTAAACCAGAAAGATAAATAATAACTTATTATATCAATAGTTTAGTAGCTTATCGAGCTAGTCGGTGCACCTTATGTATATGAGAATATTTGATTATTTATAAAAGAAAAGATTATTTTAACGAAATTAGAATAGTCATTAAATTTTGTTTTTCTATTATAGGTATTCGAAGACCATGGAAAGGAATATTAATGGTGGGTCCTCCAGGCACAGGAAAAACAATGTTGGCTAAAGCTGTAGCAACAGAATGTGGTACCACATTTTTCAATGTTTCATCTTCTACACTTACATCGAAATATCGTGGCGAATCGGAAAAGATGGTGCGGTTACTGTTTGAAATGGTAAGCTTTATTTTGTCGTGTAAAAATATGATGCAAAATGTTAACGTTTTAGGCTAGATTTTATGCACCGAGCACCATTTTTATTGACGAGATTGATTCCCTGTGTTCTCGGAGAGGTTCTGAATCGGAGCATGAAGCTTCTCGTCGTGTCAAATCTGAGCTCCTGGTACAAATGGATGGAATCACTGCTAACAACGAGGAACCTGGAAAAGTAGTGATGGTATTAGCAGCAACCAATTTCCCATGGGATATAGATGAAGCCCTTCGGAGACGACTAGAGAAACGCATATACATCCCTCTCCCTACTTTGGACGGCAGAGAAGCTCTATTGCGGATTAATTTGCGAGAAGTTAAATTAGATCCTGACGTAAATTTAGAAGATATTGCAGAAAAGTTGGATGGATATTCTGGTGCTGATATAACAAATGTCTGTAGAGATGCTTCAATGATGTCGATGCGTAGGAAAATATTTGGGTTGAAACCTGATCAAATAAAACAGTTACCAAAAGAGGAGTTAGATCTACCAGTTACGGTCAGGGATTTTGAGGAAGCTCTGTTAAAAAATAATAAAAGTGTTTCAAAAGAAGACTTGGATAAGTATGATAAGTGGATGAACGAATATGGTTCATCTTGATAAGAGTTACTTCATATTTGTCTTCCAAACTTACTATTATATACTATGATGAACCATATTGTGTTTCATTGGTTAATTTCATTGCTAGTATTAATTATTGGTTTTTTTTATTTATTTGCTCTAATATTTATTTTCTTTTATATATGGACTAACACTTCAAGCCTTTAACATTTATTTTAAATATTTCATTTTATTGTAATTTATGCTGGGCTTTTATAGTGATTTTTATTTAAAAACAAAAAAATCTGCTGTAACCCATTGACGAACGTAATCTTTTTGTAATTGGGTGGTGCTAACATACATTTTCTGTTATTCGCAAAAGAAGTTAATGCTGGAAGGTATTATTGTATCAAAACCGTGTGAAAAAATAGTGGTAACGTCCAGATAACTGCTATTGTGTTCACTTGATTTTAATTAATTCAGCAATTTTATTACCTGCCAAAATGTATTGCATATGTGATTTTTAAATATGTTTTGTTTGACCATTATCTTTTAAAGGTAATATTCTAATGTTTACATGTTTGAATATTAATTTTCAAATTTTTGCATATTTGTGTAAGACATATTTTACAAGGAGGTAAAAAGCATATTAGTAATCGTGTAGAAATCTATATTTTAACAGGGAAGTTTTATTGCAACTGTTGGAATTAATGTTCTAATTATATATTACCGTATATTAATTGTAGCTGTATTAATTTATATATTATCGAGGACCATATTTTAATTGATTTATTGTTACCTTATTAATATTTTCTATTGAGCATGAGTGTAAGATATATAATCAACATGCAAAGTCTGTTTATAATTATCGAATATTATTAATTCTTATGTATTATTTAATGAAAATTTAAAATATATAACGTTGATTTTCTCGAAATGTATAATTTTTTTCTTAAGGCACATTTCAAATCTATTTGTTGTTACAAATACACAATGAATTTTCTAAAAAATATCAGTATAATACCAGATTTTATTTAGCTGCTGTTTTAGTATGTATTTATATCATATTAAAAAATCGTCAAGTCGGTTACCATAAGTGGTGCAACTCTTTCTTATTTGAATATTATTGAATAAATGGAGATTAAGTAACTTCAGTAATTTATGTTCTTTGTCATGAAAATAGTTTATATTACAATCAGGAAATTTTTTTTTTTTTCTATTTTGCTCCTATAATGCAGCTATTAAAGCACCCAAAAGAATGCATTCTTATAACTCATTCGAGTGCTTTAATAGCTATTACAATTTACTTTTTAAAGTTGGTAGCTTTGAAATTTCATAATGTCAAACGTCAAATTACTGACGGTATTTTCAGCAATTTTTAATATTTCAAGCGGAATTCATGAAAATCTTTTATTTATTTTATTTGGTAATGTACTACATTTCTACATTCAAATCGTTTAGAAATGTGGTACTTTTCTGCATTAGCAACACTTTTCTGTATAGCAACACTTTTCTGTATAGCAACGGCAATTCGTATTACACACGGCCTCCTGGATTAGTGCGAGACTGACGTCTCTAAGCGGCCCGCCGCATTTTTAGTTCAAGGCGTTTTTTCTGGTTTGTAGAGGCGCTACAATACGTTGCGCTTCTGCCCTTGATTGCATTCGTCCACGGCCTCCTGGATTAATATTAATCTAGAAAGTCCCGCCTACGTTACACATAATTTATCAAAAACCCAACAGATGGCGCCAAAGTACGTTGGCCTCAGAATCACAAAAATTATGCAAATGTGGCGGGCCGCATAGAGACGTCAGTCTCGCATTAATCCAGGAGGCCGTGGTATTACATTTGGCAGTACTGAAGTATATTGTTGGTGGCACTGTAAGTCTATGTCAAATTCAAGGTTAGCAGGTTAGGTTTTGTGTCAGTTTTGACACAGACTGACGCAAAACCTAACCTGCTAACCTTGAATTTGACACAGACTTACAGTGTCACCAACAATACACTTCAGTACTACTGCCAAACGCATAACATCAACTGGAGCTGCTTAGACTTTTATATAAAAATTTAATATTTGTTATGTAACATTTCGTATGAAATGCGATAAAATAGTATACGCAACACGTTAGAAAAGCGGTTTTACTGAACTCGTATGGTCGTTTAAGTACTCTGTAACGCTCATACTCAAACCAGCCATACTTGTTCAGTAAAACATCACTTTTCTAAACTTGTTGCGTAATGTACTATTTCTACACAGATTTCTAATTGAATAAAAAAGGTAAAAGAAAGTTGACACAACCTCAAACTTCATATTGAATTTTCAATTGTCACATCAGCATTACCAATCACTGCAAAATTCCCTAAATTTTATAATTGTGATTTTTTACTTTGAAAATGGCATCAAAGGTTAAAATCGAAAAAAAATTGTACGTATAAAAAACTTGTTTCATAAATCATTTATCGCATTGTAAACTTGACTCGTGCAAAAAAACCTGCCTTATGAAACTTGTTCTTTGTAATACACTGTTACAAATTGTTTTAGAAATATTTAAAATCAAGATAGTGACACTTGATGCTGCTTCAATATACGCTTTATAGCTCAGCATTGAATCACTACGTTGTGAAAAAGTTGAAAGTCAGGTAGTTGTTTTCTTAAAAGTGTGTAGTACATTGTTATTGTTGCCCAGTGCGAGTTTTGTTATCAATTTTTGTCATATAAAATTACATTCGCATCTCAAATAAAGAAAACAAGAAGACGGTAGAATAAAAAAAATTATTAGGAGAGGAAAGGATAGTTATTGTAAACTTTTCACGTAAAATAAAATTAATTCAATTTGTTTCATGTGGAAATTCAATCTAGGGAAGCCATTAGCAACAGGCATTGCCACTGAATTGTGCTGGTACATAAGCTGAGGTTGAGTTTCGTGTTGACTGGTTGTCTTCTTAATTATTGTAAATTGTAGTTGTGGCTATTAAAAACGGAAATTGTCCTCAGTGCAATACTTACTTAAACGTCAGCCAAGTTAGGAAGGCGAGCCAAATATACAAACGCACGTTTTCGGTGAAAATCACGTGATAGAAAGGCGTTCTGTGGTTGACTGTTTTTGAAGAGAAAGTCAAACACCTCTTATGCGCGCCTTTACACTAGAGGAGGAATGAGCGTTGTTTGGTAATTTCTTTTACAGCAACATGCAACGGTCATTCACGTAAAATGCGCACTGTGTGAAACTGGTTTAAGCCGCATTGAGAACTGTCAGAATCTTTATTTACATGGCTCGCCTTCGTAATGTGGCTCAAGTTGAATTAAAATCAAATTATAAAATAACATTTCAAGTTCACAATAACGAAACCTACAATTTAAAATAATTAAATGTCGCCGAGTCCAAATGGAACCTAACCTCAATGTAAAAATAATAACCAGAAGCTTATGTACCGACACAATTCAATCTTGCCAATGATTTCCCTAGAATTTCACCATTTGCATTTCCATGTGAAAAAATTGTCTATAGACAATATTTCGCTATTCCAATATATCTACTGCTAATTATGGTGCTTTATTGCAACTTGTCGAGTACTAATACATTTTCATAAAATCTGTCAAAACTGTGTCGGACCTGTTCTATTATGTTAATTTTAATATAAATTACTCAATAATTGAGAAATAGAAAGAAAATATGAGAGACTCTTAGTAACATGTATTTTTTCTCGGTCTAGGACGTTTAGGCGCGATTCTTTAGGCGCGCATCTTTAGGCGCGCACTTTTAGGCGCGCACTCTTAGGCGCGAGCGCTTTAGACGCGGACGCTATTAGGCGCCTGGACGTTTAGGCGCGGTGACAGTTAGGCGCCACATGTAAGAAATTCACATTATTCTTGATTTCAAAATTTTTTGTTTGGTAATTATTACAGTAATTAATGTTGAAGAAAAATGAAAATCTTCATAAACAATATGTATTTTTCGCTTTTACGAGCCTTCTTCAGTGTTAAAGTTTTACAAATTTACATATTTAATTTACATTGTATCGATTATGAAAATAGAGTTATTTACATTTTGTATATGGGTAGTTTAACGTGGTGGAACTATACACACCATATAATTTCACTACGTTAAACTATCCATATACAAAAAGTAAATAACTAATTGTTCATAATCGATAAAATGTAAATTCAATATGTAAATTTGTACAACTTTACACTGAACACTGAACACACTGAAGAAGGCTCTTAAAAAGCTGAATATATATTGTTTATGAAGGTTTGAATTTTTCTTCAACATTAATGACTGCAATAATTAAGTAACAACAAATTTTAAAATCAAGAATAATGTGAAATTCTTTCATCTGGCGTCTAACTGTCCCCGCGCCTAATAGCGTCCGCGTCTAAAAGCTTCGCGCCTAATAATGCGCGCCTAGACGTCCCTTTCCGATTTTTTCTTGATGCCTGTCATAGTTACAGTCAGTTTAAAATGTATATTACAGGATTCACGCTCATAATTGAATGGTAAGATAAAATCAATTTTGTATAGCAATTTCCATTGTGAGGATTTATACTGGTTTTATTTTCTCCTCGGTTGTCATAAAATTGAAATATTTAATGTTCTCTTTTTAAATATATAGGGAATTTTTCCTTATTGTATATATAGGAGCTATGTATACATACTTTTATTTAAATAAAACGTCAATTAATTGTTTTATTGCAACATATAGGCAACCAACTACACACTAAAATTTACATTTAAGCGGTAATATTTGAAGAGAATAGTTGCTGTGTGGAAACAATAATCAAATTATTTAATGTCAAATTAATAGCACTGGGTTTCTATTGTTCAAGTTTAACGTAGAATACAACCATGTACAGCAAAGACGAAAAAGTGTGCTTACGTGGTATCAGAATGGTATAGCGATGTGTCGATCCGGTCGGATTCGATACAAAAGATCGAATCCGGGGCAGGATCGATTTGGATCGAGTCCCAAGTTTCGGTCCGGATTCGTTCCGAGGAACGAAAAGGTTGCTAGGCGTCAATTCTCGCGGACATTCATTCCTTTTTCATTCCGTTATTCAATCCATTTCAATACAGAATACAATACAATGTGTTGATGGGGAACAGCAAATGATGATAGTGTTCGATTTAGAGGCTCGAAGTCGACAGGCGACACATGATAGGCCGAAGTTGCAAGCTTTTTTTATCAGTTATCAGTGATTTATGGCTTTTGGCGGCTTTGTATGTGCCCAATTGATGTTTGAGACATATAAACATACTGAATTACCGACAGCGTGACCACTCACCAAAACAAAGATACGTGCGTTGTTCGTTCCGGGTCCGGAATGACCGAGGAGCGAGGACCCCGGGTGTCTGAAATGCACATTCAATTTCGATGTCGATCCGAGGATCGAATCCGATGGACTCGATCCACTTGCGGAATGGTATTGGAATGAACGAGTCCGCAAAAGTATCGAAACTTCCCATCACTAGAATGGTAGAAACTTGAGAACTGTGAGACTTATTTTCATTAAATAATCGAGGAAGGCGTGGTTGCCTATAGCCATCTATAACTAGCACTAAAACAATGCATTGACACATTTTTTACAAAAATATACAAAAAAGAAACATTCTTTGTACATCCTCTTTCTAATTCAAAATTTGTGATTAGATGAATATTTTTATCATTGTTTCTTCAGTCAGACTGCAGTATAAGGTCTTGCCTATTGCACAAGTCCGCCAGTCCCATTCCGATTGGTGGATGATTCAGGCCAGGTAAAGCAGTGGTTTCCAACAATCCAGCAGCAATTCGCTGTGTCGTTCTAGCTTGTTTAGGTTAGTTGCAGCCTTTGATAGTTTTTAAATAGAATGGCCCATAAGATTGTTTTAGAACCGCTGATCACATTTATGCCTGGAGGTCAATATTTGATCATGCGCAATATACTGCAGTCTTACCGTTTCTTCACAACAAATTACAAGATATATTACGTTTCTTCTTAATATCGACAACAAAGGCTTTGCGTATTTTTATATAATTTGTATGTACCGTCTTCGTTTTTACTTTCCAAGTTGTAAATATTTACTTGCTCGCTTCTAATGGCCGAATATTGAAGATTTGACCTCTCATATTGTACTTATCGATTGTAGTAAACATTTAACAAACATAAAATCTGCATTTATTGAATTAAATTTGATTTATTAATAACTGAATCGTATAAATATTATTACACTTATTGCAGTTAATTTTACTGTTTAAATAGCTTCATGTACTGATACAAAACTGAAATACCGTTTCTTAATGGCAACAATAGTTATGATGTGATATTACCCTAATATAATGGCTGACCATTAACCATTACGGGAATACGTGCAGGAAGAGAATAGTATTTAGATAAAAATGGATCATTTATTAAATCAATAAATACCTATAGCGTTGTTTTGTCATGTTTGTAATACACAGAGTGTTTGTAAATCGCTGGTGGTGATAACTTTGTTAAAAATAAAGATATATCGGGGAATATATTTTTTAATTGGAAATACCAGTATGCACTCAACGAAATAGCCTACTTGAATCGTAAACATCAGCCACTGGCTTTGCGTATAATTATGACAATTTTATTATTGCTCGTCTGCATAAAGCCTACTACCAACAAGCTTAAACAAGTATTAACATTTAGTGTATAGTTACAATGTTAAACAATAAAGGTAGTATTGCAGTATGGCATATTGCTAGAATGCCATTTAATTCTTGTGGATCAGTTATTAATGATTTTTTAATTTAAAAATGGTTGTCCTGCAACTTTATTTAAGTGTATTGCCACACACTATTTTCAGTGCTGATTTCAAGTATGTATAAATATACAAAGTGCTCTAGTTAAGAAAGAAATGTGTACCCGTGCACAACCAGTAGGTAGTGTTTAGAATTCTAGTACGCTATCTTGTTAGCATACTGTTATTTAAAGCAAAAAAAGTTTTCTTCAATATCTTCATTAATAAAGAAGATGGAGCCTGTTAAGGTATTTCTAAAGACCCTGTATATGTAATTGATATTTTGAATAATAACGTTTTTAATTATGTTATTGTTGGTTTAAAGAAATGTTGTGGTTAAGTGTATGTAAAGAGTTATATAGCACTATTTACTATGATCTAATTCAAATACATTTGTAATATAAAAACTAGTTTAACCAGTAAAACTAAAACTTCTTTAAAAGACAATGCAAATTGCATTTTTGTTTCTGATTAGTTTCTATTTTATTGGGTAATTATGGTAATTAAATAGTGATAATAATTTATGTGATTTTCTCAGCATAGATTAGTTATTCAATGAATTATTTATATTCACTATGTAAATTTTTTAATTTTTATAGACTAGTTTAAATAGAAATATAAAAATAATTGCTAAGTTTTATACAATCTCTTTTTTATGTAAGTATGTACGTATAACAAATTGAGTTTAATTTATATACATGTTATTGCTTGGGGAAGTTTATAAAAATTGGGCAATTTATATATTTTACATATATTTTAATTAATAAAACACTGAGAAATTAAATAACTTTTATTTAACTACAATTATTCTTTGAGCATCAAGCAATCATAGTATTGTTGACTGATTGTGAGTTTTTTTGTAATTGTAATTTTAGATTTTGCAATAATATGGTATACTTTATAGATATAGTAGTTGCGATATAAACTTTATAGTAACATATTGATTTAAATAATTGCAAATAACATGTGAGCAAACGATCACGAAATCAAGCTTGGCTTTGAAATATTTGTTTTATGAATAATATGTTGGTGGCACTGTAAGTCTATGTCAAATTCGAAGTTAGCAGGTTAGGTTTTGCTTCAGTCTGTGTCAAAACTGACAGAAAACCTAACCTACTAACCTCGAATTTAACATAGACTTACAGTGCCACCAACATATTATTCATACAACAAATATTTCAAAGCCAAGCGTGATTTCATTTTCGTTTGCTCACATGCTACTTAGGACTACCATATATCCGGTTTTAGTTCGGACAGTCTTGGTTTTGAGACCCTGTTCCAATTTCCCGGCCAGTTTTTTAAAAATACCTGCATTTTTACAGTTTATGTAGATTTTTTTCTATTATTTGCGAAAACAGCTTACGTGGTATGAATTTTAGTACATTTTGATAGTAGGCCGCATGCCTTATGTTTGCGAGTTATATCAAGTTTTGTAATAAAAATTTTAAAAATCAACATTTCTAAAAAAACATTACTGAAGAATGCAATTGGTATCTGTTTCAAAAGTGTGTCATTTTAGATAATAAAAACAAATACCAAAGTGTTTTTTGTTTTAAAAAATTTAAAATTTTGTTGGTTATGCACGTTTTCTAAAAAAAAAAATACATTTAGTTTTGCTGGCTATATCGTTTCTTTTTTCTAAAAAAATAATACTTTTTTGTTATGTACCTTATTGTTAAAAACCAAAATTTTGTTTTATTGTGTATAATAGTTTTTCCCAGAAAATTAGAATTTGGTTATGATCAGTTTTTTTTGTAAATAATAGATATTTTGTTTTGCTGTGTATATCACTGTTTAAAAAGAAATTCATTTGTTTGTTTTTGTATAATCCATCCACAGTATAAAAAGTAGATTTAATTGTAAATATATGTATTTGATTTATCAGTTGAAGAAGTTTTGACCTTGTAATTTCTCAAAAAATTGCATCTATTTTGTAAACTGCCCCAAGAAAAAGTTTGATCATTATGAAATATGGTAGTCCTATAATTGTAACTGTAATAATTGTACAAAATTTAATTTTGTTTTTCATATGCTATTGATTTATCTCGAATGATTTAATATAAGATGTATTATAACTGTAGAATGTATATTATGTTACGAATAAAGAATTTTCAAAATAGTTGTTTCTAGTGGTATTTGAATTTTGCCTCAAAATGTATATCGCAGAAGTGGCAACTACCATATAGTTGACCGATAGCGCCACCGCGGCGAACACTTCACTACATGAAAAAGTAGTACCACGCTCTTCGTAATTTTTCAGCAAAGAGTGCAAATATTATTAATAGCTAGTTAAATACAGCAAATATATCAATTGAACTATCAGTAAATCGGCAAATTATAAAACAGCGTTCGAATTAAAGCGGCGACGCTTAGGTGCTGGTGAAACGTTCGGCGTAGTGATACAACACCTTCACCCATAACCTCCTTTCGTGTTATTGGAGTAGATACGGAATTAAGTTGTGTGTCAGATGTGTCCATCATTTTGGATTATGCGAAAAGTTTTGTGGTTTTATAATGTTTACAGATTAAAATAGTGCACCAGTGACTAGTTGATTATGTGTTTGCATCGCTACGGGTGCGATTCCAGCTCCCAAAATGAAGAAAAGCATCGATTGCTGACTATAACGGCGGGGTGTTGGCAACGATTGCCTGTGCTAGATCGCAGCCGTTTTTCTTAACATGGCTGCAACGCAGGCCGAAAAGCAACAAAATGACGTGAATAGTGAAAAAGTGCAGCCGGATCAGCATCTGAACGTGCGGAATTCGTTGTTGCAAAATGGGACCGATAAGAGTGGCGTTCGCGGAGGTGGCAGTGTAGTGGTTACAAAGGCCAAAACCGGCACCATGAGTCAATATCGACAGGACGGCGGCAGCGAGCAGGAGCCCGAGATGGGGCCCACCGGCAGCGAGGCCGTTCTTTACCCGCCCGCGCCCGGGGCGCCGTCTGAAGGACCACCGGTCGGCGACGGACACGGTTACGGTTTCGCGTTTGGTAGTAGAGACATGCACAACAGCGGTGACGGGAGTTTGCACGGGTTCGCTCCGCGCCAAGGCTTCGGGGGCCCCAAGCAGCCGCCGGCGTTCTCCCAGCAGCAGCGCTTCGTTTCGGGTCAGACGATCTCGCAGCCCACGGGACCGACTCCTACGTTGAACCAGCTCCTGCAGAGCTCCAACCCCATGCACCGGTACCAAAACAGCTACGGGCACCCCGAGCAACCCTACGCTCAGGGCTGGCCCCCTCAGAAGCCCCTCGCACCCTACAGCTCGGCCACGGCCCCCGGATCTGCACCCGGTGGCCCCGTCTATCGCAATCAGTCTACGGTAAGTAAATCGCCGGAGCGCGCACCTCGACACGTATCCAGAGGGCCGAGGCGCGTCGTGCCGTTGTTGTTCGATGACACTTCGACCACGTGCTTTCTTCTTCTTCCCTTGCTTTTCGACCGCCATTTGTTTCATCGCCAACCCCTCGCAGGGAACGCCGTTCGTTGTTTACAAAGCGCCATGCACGTGGATCGTGCCGTTTTCAGGAAACCGGCAGGATTTCACGATCGTTGTAATTACAAATATTCATATTTATCAACTATTATAATTTTGTTGGCCAATCGCGATATATGGGCGGAGACAAGGCCACGTGCTTTTTGTTTACAAGCACTTTATATTTGTGTAATTGAAGTCGTCAGTATATATCGTACCAGGATAAACTACTCCTATGATTCGCCGCGTTGTTTGCATAATGAGCTGACGTCATTCTGCTAAGGTAGGCCTGCAGTCGTCTACAACTTTTCATTTCTACATTGATATTGGAAATCGTCGATGGTCGACTACTATTGCTAAAATATGTACGAACTAGAACCCAGATACTAATCAAGATAGCTGAGACAACGAAAAAGAACGAGCAAATACACGGATTGCTGAGTTTTTGTCATTGTGCTAAGGTAGGCCTGCAGTTCTCCACAGCTTTTGTTTTCTGCGTAGAAAGTGGAAACGGTCTATGGTTAAGAACTATTGCTACAATGTAGACGAATCAATAAAACAGCCAAGAACTGATGAAACAACAGAACAAGCTATACGCGGATTGCTCAGTTTTCACTCATCCTGCTGGGGTAGCCCTACAGTCGTCCACCACTTTTGTTTTCTGCAGAAAAACTGGAAATGGTTGCTGGTTGACAACTATTGCTAAAATAGAGATGAACCAACAAAGCAGCCAGGGGTTAATCTACACAGCTAATAAAACAAAAGAACAAGCAAATGTTATTTGTGAGTTTTCTGCATATACATTGGAAGTGGCCAATAGTTCAGAACTATTGATTACACAGGCTGTTTTACCTCAATTGCACAATACTCCATTACTGGGCACTTGAGTCAAAAAGTCCTGATCAACATATTTCTAAAAATGTATACACAGATTCAAAGTAATACAGCAAGAACTTAATAACAACAAACCAAATTAAATTTCTACTCTGGTTAATATGCCCACCACAGGTTCGAAGAAGGTATGCAGGGATTGTCTTAAAATAATCCAGAATTCTTTCAAAAACAACCGAATCTGTCTCACATGGTTAAAAGCATTTTCAATGGTATTTGTTAAATCAGTGTTTCTTAACCTTTGGGTCGCCAGGCTAATATGAGTGGGTCGTATATTTTCAAAATTTCGTTCTTATTAAATAACTCGCTGAAAATACAATCAACATTTTTTAATAACTTACAATTCAAAACTGTGTTCACATCTGAATGAAAGTTGGAACTGTAGAATTGATGTCTAACAGCATGTCATAGAAACAATTACACAAATTGTTGCTGACTTTTAATGCTAGTTTTATATTAAGATGGCAATAAGTGTCTTAATTCATTTTTTGAACCACTACGAACACACTTTTATGTTGACATAGCCATGTTACCGACAATTGTATTAAAAGTACCAAAATCTTCATAGAATTTTGATTATATGCTAGGAAAGAAAAGTAAGTTAAGGAAATTAAGTACATATGAAGTATAGCACTCGTTATTACGACAGGCGTATTTGAATTAAATTAGAAAATTACTTGGACGTTGCCTAAGATTGGAAGAATTTTCAAAATCTATGCAAGATTGAACCGAGTCTTTTTTATTAATGTTGTTTGAGTGTTAAACTTGTTTTTAATATTTATTAAATGATAGTGGTACCTACATAAAAAACTTGAATATCCATAGTTACACTGTACACAGAGTTAAACCTACCATATATTGCATATAGCCTGCAATTCCTCAGTGAATGACGCAAAGGCCCTTTTGGCATAGGCATAGCACATAGATCACTATTTCGTATTTCTCTCAATACAACCAAATTTGGTCTTGGACTCTTGAATTACACATAAATTTTTGCCATGTGGATTGTTATACCAATACAACTATGTATGTACCTTATTTGAGTCGCTTCATGAAAGGATTAAGAAACACTGTCTTGAATATACGTTTGTAATAACCCCATAATAATACAAAATTCAAGAAGATTCAAATCCGGTGAACGAATCATTTGTTTTCAAAAACTTGTTTCTCTTGAAAAATGCGCAGGTGCGCCATCGTATATAAAATATGAATTTTGTCTGAATATCCTATCGACAAGAATTTCTTCTATTTAACCGTGGATGAACTGTTAGGAAGAAAAGGGATTGTTAGAAAAACACCTTTGGTTGTGTTTGTCAATTATTGTGGGAATCTTTTTTACTCCATATGTGGTGATCTGGTGATTGGGGTAATTAAAAATATCATTCTTCGTAAACATAGCTTCAGGAGAAAGTAAAACACACACATCTTTTACAATTTGGTTTAATACCTACCGACAAGACAACCACCCCACTGTCATTATCACATCTGGTCAAAGCGCCTCCTAAATAACTGTGTAAACAGTTTTCCTGTTTGTATTTACCATAGCCAGCAATTCTTCTTTACTAATTATTGGATCTTCAACTTAGTTTTACTCTCATAATTTATTTATACTTTCCCGCTCTTTGTCTGTCTCTTGTAAGCGTTGATAAACGCCATCAAACAATGTTGAAGAGGAAGATTTCTATTTATATACCTTTCGCCCTATAATCGTATAGCTCACGATGGGTTTCCGTCGAATAGTCAATAAACCAAAACCATGTCCACAAACTCTTCTTGGCAGTCACTAAAATCACGTTAGTGTTGTGTTCTAAAACTGCAGTACATACCATTATTGTTCGCATCTATTTTTTTTTCTCGAAAATGTGTATTTACTGACATGTTCAAGAACACAATGAGTGGAATATTGTGCAATTGCGTTGAAACACCTCGTATAGACTAACCAGAAAACCAACCACGAGACTAATTAATGCAGAGAAATAAACACAGCTGATAAAACAGCAAACAAATACCTTATGGATACGTTTCGAACCAAGATTGGATACCACAAATGGAAAGCTCGTCTTTTTTCTGTACTATTTGGAAAGACGTTTGGATTAGGAGAAACCAATGGGATGCAGCTGATATGTATATGGCGTTCAGTGAAGATCTCCCTGGAAGTCCGAAGAAACCAAGAAAACTAATGTTCATATAAGAACCAATTATTTAGCTTAGCAACTTTCTAGATCATAGCGTAGTCCAGGAATGGTTTACTGAGTTTTTAGTCTTCTAAAATAGACTAATGCCACCCATCATTGGCAAGACAAGCGTATTTGGAATAGCATAAACAAATTGCAGCAATTTAGACCAGTTAACGGAAGTAATACTCAAATGAACTTTCCACATCGCAGAATGATTGATTTGGTAGCATAGATAATTTTAAGAGCCTCCTATACTTGCAAAGCAAAAGATAAATTGTCCAAAAAATCCAATCACGTTTTGAGAGTGCGTTGAACAACAACATTGTTAAAGAGATTAACAAAACTAGCGTGAAAGCAGAAAGCAAGTGCACTACGTCATGGTTTTGTCTTGTTTTATTGTAGAGGTTTCCACATTGTCTAGTCATAAACAATTGCTCTGAGTTTTTTTAATGAACGCAAATTTGCATCGCTTAGATTGAGTAAGGATGTAGAAGCAGAGAGATATTGATAGTAATTGTAGACAAAACTGATTCTTATATAATTCTTTAACTAACAGACTGTTAATGGTCTGTCGTTCTTGAGAATGTAGGCTTTCTAATTTGTTTGAATTCTTGTTCTCTGTAAATAGCAACAATTAATTGAACAATTAATGTAGATATGGATTGTATGGAGATCAACAAATTAGGTATATTTTTATTACCATATTGCTCGAGCGATCTATTGTCTGAAATATATTTTGTAAACAACCATTGAAATGTTTATAGTCTTCAACTGTTGCAGTTTAAAATATTCTATAATTTTTCCAGGCGTTATTATCAGAATTTTTATGATTTCAAAAAGAATGCTTTCCAACTGCTGTCGAAATGGTAATTAACAAAATAATTATTGTTTCAACCATTTTTTCTGTTTCATTGCTCTCCATACGTCGTCTTTCAAATGAAGAAACAGACACAAAATCAGGTCTCACAAACGTATTTTAAGTATATCTTCGCGTTTTTTTAAGAATCAAAATATTAGCAACAGTTGATAGCTAGGAACAATTAATAATATACGTGCCTTTCTAATCAGTATATTGACTGATATATCTACTTAGTAATCTAAGATTGTAACTGTGCACCTATACCATTTGTCACTGTGTTCCTATTTTATCTTTTTAGATAAGTAAACTGTTTTGATTCCGCCCATTGGCTACATAGACGTATCTTTAGACTAATTCGCTGTTTTTATCCAAATGTGTTATTATTATTATTATTATTTTTATAATCGTAAGTTCTTATATTATCTAAACCTACAAACAAGTTACAGATATGTTTAAGTATCAATTCAAAAAGTGCGTTTTGGTATTATTAGGACCTTCTATAATTTTAACCCTTGAGGCCAGTCATAAGGCATTTATTATTTTAAATCAGGTTAAACGTGAGTCTGAAAATGAATGTTTATGCCTGACTAGAAGCCCTTGAACTTGGCTATTAAACGAAGTGGTGGTAATTCAAAAATGTAGGCATTTACTCTATGGAAGCATATGAAATTCTGCTGTTTTATGATAGGCATACTCTACGAGCGAAACGTCCGCGAGATGGCGTTAGTAATAGTGTTAGGCATCTATTGGGCAATAAAATTGTTAAATTTAATATAATACTATTTTAAAGCGGGGCGCTGGAGGTTTAATAATAGTTGAAGCTGTAAATGGCAATATGGCAATAATAAGTACTAATTAATTATATTTTTTGGTGCTAACAATTTTTGGAGCTTGCTTTGCTTTATTTTGATGGTTATTGTTTATTCTTTACGTTGCTTAATATTTAGGAATTGTTCAATCCAACAATTATCCGCCACATAGATATTATTTAGATTTAGTCGTTATTCTATCTTTTAGTTTATTTTTATTTTATTTTTTTGTTTTATTTTATTTTATTTTTTTATTTTATTTCTGGTGTGGAAGGTAAGGTTACATAGAAACGAAATAGAGTTGTTCGTTTCTTTGTGGCCTTCCTTAATCTTTTTCTTTATTTTAATTTTATTTGATTTTGTAGCTTCTTCGTGGTACATGGTGATATAGACTATAGACTACATAGAGACTTAGAGTAGATCCTCCAACAGCTCCCGACACTGCTGAAGAACGTCTGCAAGAGATGATCCCTGTAGATGAAAGCTTCTAGATATGACTCGTCGTAGACGTATTCCTTTAAAAAGCATTCTTTATCAATTTGAAGTACGTACTACGTTCTAACATATTGTATATGTGTCTATACGTTATTAGTGCATATATAATTTGAAAGAACCAAACATTTAGGCCAAAACAACAATAAAAAATTGTGTATTTATTTGTTTTAAATTGTAGAATTCGAATTGTGAAATTTCAACTAGGATCTGTATGTTACACGTCATTTCAGTTTCAAATCATCGAATTTACGAACGAAGTAAAACCCATTGCAGTGGCAATTTATATTGTAAAACCACACGGTGAAACCGTTTTTCTATAATCTTCACCTATTGTATTTAAATATAACGAGCTAGAGGAATTTCTTGAATAGCGCTATGGGTAACTTCATTCACAATTTTTGTAGTAGTATTGTTTTGTTTGTTAATAATAGACGTTTAGATAAATATAGAATGCCTTCAGATATATTAGGATACAGACAAGGTCGCGGACGTTTGACATTTTTTTAGTAATAAAATGAACTTATGAATTACGATAATGTTCGTATTTTAATTAGGTTTTTGTGTTCTTCACCACAAATATTAGCTGTAACGCTTTACTATTAACGCAAATTGGCTTTCACGTGGGATGACTCATAACAGCTAGACAAGGTACATAGTATGCGAAATAATTTTGTTCGGCTTTGTCTTTGGTGCTTGGAATGGGCGGTATTTTTGTGTTTTGGTGGAGATATTTACTAAATGTCTATAGATGTAAGTGCTGTTAATTCCTTTTAACAATAATTAAAGAACATTAGCTGAGGTATAGATTAAACCAGGAGCGTTATTGCATTAGAATTTGCAACTGTAAAAGACCGAGTATAAGGAAGGTTAACTTTGCTGGCTATAAATGCATGAAAGTATAATGTGTTGGCTAATATAGCAAAATGACCTTCGTCTTGGAAAATCGCACTAGGTGTTTTAAGTGTACCTATAACGGTTGAATTTCTGGTCTGTTTTGGGGCTATGTAACGAAAATTCAGTCTACTAAAGCTGAAGTAACGGTATATCCGTAATAGGGCGTGGTAGCGATACTTCACGCGTAATTACACTTCGGTAACAGTTTTTGCTTACACAAATCTCCGATCAGAAGTTAGAGAGCAGCTCCTTTGTTGCGTATCACGAAATATAATCAAACTTAAGTCATCTACATATCGCCTTTGTTATTGTAATATTTTTATTTTCCCAAAGCGGGATGAATGCGTGTTAACTTTGCCCGAAGGGCTTGCAGGAATTATCCAGATTACACAGCGTTTCTGGATTTTACTGCGCCTTGATTCTTTAATAAGCGCTAATGCACAGCTTTCTCTTTTCTTGTAGCGCTTCGTTCTAGCCATGTTCGTAATCCAGCGTTTTTGAGGCGTTGTTTTACTGCATGCTGGAATTTTAGTCGATTTAATTAATAGAGTAATACGCGTACATACGTTGTGGTCTTGTGTGGAGACCACTTACAAGTTCATCGCATCTAACTGCTAACAGCTCTTCAATCTTGGGGATTTGATTCGGTCGTATCTAGTGAGAGCTCTTTGAAACAGTGAATGCACACGTGGAATGCATAATAAATCGGCAATACCTTCACATAATCCAATATAAGATCAAAAAAGCCCGTTCCATTTAGTCGGAAGTGCCTGGCACAGATTAAAATGGCATTTCTACCGCTTAATTAAAAAGTACAGTCACTGTGCTACTTATATCAATTTGTTTTTGCCCATCATACCTTCGATTTAAAAGAAGCGTCGTTGCAAATTATACACGTGTGCCTGTAGGTATGTTTTGTTTCGATTAAGAAATCATAAATCACTCTACGTTTCTCTTCTTTTTATTAGGTATTGCATTTATAATATCATTGATTAATATCGTTGAGAGGTTACAGACATTTAAGAAAGTTCAGATTACCCGAGGGAAAACTGCGCCATGTATAAATGTTTTCTTTTTCTTGTAAGTACATGTGTTAGATACATATTTTCTTGTAACTTGCGTCGTGCAATCATCGTTATGTTCTTAAATATGAACCATATTTAAGGTTTTTCATATTTCTGAAAAGAGCTTTCGTTCCTTTCGTTCGCAGAAAATACTTAATACCGCAATGAATTATAAAGTATGACTCCTTGGTAATAGTAATTTCAATGACATTGAAACTCAGCACATGTATATAAATGGATCTAAGGAAAAAGCTTATGCTTGTTTACAGTACCATCAATTCAACATATATAAGCGGTTTTTATACAGCTTCCGTCAGCCGTTTTCCGCAACCCATTCGCCATTCTTTCCTATTATAATTCAACATTAAAGTAATTTAAATTAATAAACTAAGAACTACGGAAAGTTAAAAATGAAATTGTAAAAATAAGAACCTTTAGGTTGCCGTTAAATGTTGCATTATGATTAATGGAATTACGTTTTCCAAGAGATATATTGTTGTAGGCCATTTGAAAGTTCATTTTCAGTTCGCAACATGCCTGGCTTTATATTAGCAATAATGAAATACGACGTTGTCCTTCGAGTTTGTAATAAGTAACTCATGATCATGAAATGTGTCGTGTTAGTAGTTTCATATCTCTTTCAGTTTTGATTGAACTCCAAATTCTGTGTTTGGGTCATTCCATGTTAAAGCGAAGCAATTTGCAATTCGTTCTTTAAATTTGCCAATTTTGACGAACTTTTGATACTTTTGTTTAATAGGCTCTTAGAACTGAGTGTACATCAGTAATTTACATTTTTTATTTATATCTGTTTGAACTGCGCCATATGCAATATACACATTCATGTAATTTTCTCAGACCAGGATGGAAGTGTTTCAAAAACTTAAATAAAAACAAATTGCAGTAACCTCTGTGGGGTTATGTGTTTCATTATTATTTGTTTAACAGCTACGGCTAGCATCAAAACCAAAACAGTTTGGGCAATATTAAACAAAATTGTTGTGTATGGATGACATGTATTTTATATACATTACTATGGAGACACTAATGTCTCCTTACTATATTTAAGGGTTTATCCTTTATCATCCAAATCTGAGAAATGTAAACCTCGCTGCAATTTTCGTTTCTTCGGTAGAATAGACTGCTGGGCCTTCTTGAATATTAAGAAGTGCGTTTGTAGATTGTTTTGATCGGTTCTTTAATAGTACTGCTCGTAAAGCCCTTAAGTTTGAAACTTGCAGTTTCGTTAGCTGAGTTTTACTAGCGCTAACCCATACAGTACATCCATACATGATGACAAGTAGAATAATAGACAAGTATATAATCGTACCACACTTGATTTTAAGATGTTTTTTTTTTATTTATTGGAGGGTCTAGTTGCACGAGTCTTGAACGAGCGAGCTTCGTTGATCTTTTATTGATATGGTGTGCCCAGGTCAGTCTATTATTTAAGTGTAATCTACCTAAAATGAACTGACCGAATTTGAGTACAAAGCATTTTACGCTTAACTCAACGTATGACACATAAGCCTTGTTGAAATGTAATCCTAGCATTGTGTTCGGTTTACTAATGCAATTATAAAGTACGGTAATCCAGGTAGAGGGATTAGAATTCGGACAGTTCATTGTGGATAAACTATCGACAGCCAGGTATTTTTGGCTTTATCATCCTTGTCTCATGGGATTACTTTATTTTTAACGCCATATTTAAAATTTTATGTTTATGACTTTCCCATGAAGTATACTCATTGGGTAAGTCGCAAGACATGTTCAAATATTCGAATTATATAAGCCATCACACATTTCTCTTCTATCAAACATGTTGATCAATATAATGTCACTAGAAGATTTGAAATAAATCCCTGGCGTTTGATCTTTTTTTTTTCATTATGGAGACATAACTGACTTGGCAGATTCCCGCAGAGCAAAGGAGATTCGCCAGAGGAAGAGGGGCACGAGAACATTCTAAACTTGAGACAAAATATTGAAATAGTAGAGAATAAAACATTCCTCTCTACATAGTTTCATAGATTGCCACAGGGCTTTTGATAGCATACAGTGAGAGTAGCTCTGAAACATGCTAAATGCACCTCATACAATAATTATTAATGTATACAACGGAAGTCGAGCAAGGATTCGGCTAGAAAATAAGGTATCTATGCCGTGCATGTCCAGAAGAGAAGCTCGATGGAATCATAATTGGTGGAAGAAAAATTACCACTCTACTGAGGCTAAACCAGCAGATCTTATAATAGTACAAGTGTACAATTGTACATGCCAACTTCTGACCATGACAATGAAGCTATTGAAAAAATATTACACATATATAGAAGATTGTATAAAAGGAGAAGAAATCTAATAGTAATGGGAGACTGGAATGCTGTTGTTGGAGAAGGAAAAAAAGGGATTGCTTTGGATATAGAAACGAAAGGGGTAATAGATTAGTGGAGTTTTGCGCTGAACACAAATTAATAATAATGCACACACAAGACGATACCAGATCGACTACATCATGGTAAAACAGATTTAGAAACCAAACTAAAACATATTGCAATTTAAGAAAATAACAGATAAAGGTGCAACCAGCTCAATTCAAAGACCCGACTAGACAATTACAGTCACAAGAGAAACTTAACTCGGAACAAGAAGAGTCATTTCCGAACAAATATCTGTAGAATGGAAAAACAAAGAATAGCACACAGCAGCAGCAAGCATGACATTCTAACAAACTGAAATGAAAGCACGAAAACCATGGATTACTGCTGAAATAATAAAGCCAATAGAAGAAACAAGGAAAATCAAAAACTCCACAAAAAGATCAATATATGTACAAAAGCCTAAGAAAGAGAATAATCAGGTAATCTAAGAGAGCGAAGGAGCTATACAGGTTGTCCGAAATCCGTTTTGAACATAGGAAATTAATGAGTGCGACAAGGAAAACAAACAAAATAAGTAGCGGGACAAAGACAGAACGTAATCATGGCTAGCTAAATTTTTCAACTAAAATTAAGTCAATGAAACAAACATTTCTGTCAAATATTTTAGCTGTTATTAAAAGTATAAAGTGAGGTTTAAATATATTATTGTTTACTATTCATATAATTATTTTAATTATTTAAACCTCACTTTATACTCTTGATGACAGATAAAATATTTGACAGAAGTGTTTTTGTTTCACTGACTTAATTTTAGTTGAAAAATTTAGCTAGCCATGATTACGTTCTATCTTTGTCCTGCTACTCATTTTGTTTATGTCTTCCTTGTCACACTCATTAATTTCCTATGTTAAAAACGGATTTCGGACAATCTGTATATAAATGTTACAGTATATGATGAAGTAGAGCAAGAAATAAAGAATGGAAAATCAGAAGGTGAATGTTAAACTACAAATAAGTTTTTCGACGAAACAGCCAGTAAGAACAACACGATAGAGGATGAAAACGGCGGACTCATATTAGAGCCCGATGAAATTATAAAACGATGGAAGATATACATAGAACACCTGTACAGAGAAGAAGATCGGATTGAGGAGATACACATTTTGGGAAAATAGGAAAAAGAATTTGACGAAGCTCTCCATAGGATAACAACAGAAAAAGCTCCGGGCCCAGATAATATCCCATTAGAAACAATAAAACATTCGGGGAAAAAGCAATACTAGTATTGCGTCTAATAATATATATAGTTTTCAGAGATATCGAGAAAGCTTTTGATAATGTTTGGTGGAAAAATATGTTTGAAATAATTGAAAATATAGGTTTAATATATAAAGACCGCAGAATAATATATATCATTTACAAAGAACAGAGAGCTATGATAAAAATGATAAACGTGCAGAAAGAGGTCGAAGTAAGAAAAGGAAGAAGACAGGGTTGTACACTATTTCCCTTGTTTTTTAACGTGTACATACAAAAATCCATAGAGGAAATTAGAGAGAACACAAACGGGAGTAACAATACAGGGAAGTATAGGGATATGATGAGATATTCCGACGATATAACTCTCATGAGTGATTATGAAGAAAATCTACAAACAAAACTTAATCAAATGGACGATGTGCTCCAAAGTAACACAAAAATACAATTAAAGGCCTGCAACAAGTGGAACAGTTAGTTGATCTAGGTAGTAAAATTACAAACGAAGGCAAGAGCAAAAAAAAATAAGCAGAATCCAACGAGCAAAAATGGCATTCTACAAGTCTTGTTAACAAGGAAAAGATTCCTAAAGACTACATTTAGAGTATAGCTGCATACGGCACTGAAACTTAGACGGTTGAAAACCAGAAATGAAACTACAAACCTTCGAAATGTGGTGTCTCAGAATGTTATAAGTGGCATGATTGATCACATAACAAATGACGAAACTCTTAATAGAGCACAAAAAACACAAATGTTTCGGAAAACAATTGAAAATTAAATAGATTAACTTATGGGACATATTCTCAGCCACCAGGGCCTCCTACTCACAATCATAGTAGGTATGGTGGAGGCTCCGAATGCAAGAAGAAAGCCAAGATTGAGCTATATAAAACAAACAATGCAATATTTACTGAATACCTAGAGAGAGATCGCTCTACTGGTCAATTCTGAAGACGAATTAACAGAATTTATGAGAAAACTTGCCGAAGAAAGCCAAGCTTTTGGGTTACACATTAATACTGACAAAATGAATGCTCGTAAATCGAATAAACAACAACAGGCCAGAAATGCGCATCATCAGAAACAGCAGACCAGATTATGCATATCTGGGGGTAAACACCAATAACACCGGCAGCTGTGGGTAGGAAATTAGGCGAAAGATTGAAATGGTTGGAAACGTTACGGTGAAGATAAGTGTGAAAACTGTCTTCCCTGTACTATCATACGAGGCGGACTCGTGGACCATCAAAGCAACTAAGCGGAAGAAGATCGGCAGTTTCGAAATGTGGGCTGTGACAAGAATGTTGCGAGTTTCATGGACAGCACGAAGAACAAATCTATCAATTTTAAAGAGTCAACAAACTACAACGTCTATACTATATACAAAACTAATATTCTTTGGTCACATAAGCCGACGTGATGCAAGTTCTTTAGAAAATTAATTATTCAGTGTAGAGCAAGGATGAGCAACCTTTTTTTACAACGGGCCAGCTACAAATTCAAAAATGTTGTGCGGGCCGCATGTAAGAAACCGATGATAAACACTGAATGAAGAACTCAAATTATCTCTTTAACGAAATAAACCTAGTATAAAACATTACAGAAATAAAACACTCATTAATAGAAATAACATTAAAAAACTGCGAAAGATATATGTGGAAAAAGATTATTTAGTGAAAAATAGGGTACAATGAGGCTGCGGGAATTTTTAAAAGTCTAAATGTAAAATCTTTGAAGGGCCACACGTGAAAGTGTGGCGGGCCGCAAGCGGCCCGCGGGCCGCGTGTTGCTCATCCCTGGTGTAGAGGATAGACCTAGTCGTGGACGATACCCAAAATGATGGAAGGGAATAAAACAACTAATTGGAGATACTTTGCAATCTGCATCAAGCCATAGAGGTCTGAAAACCTAAAGAAATGGAAAGAACTGGTCAAGTTAGTAAATATGGACAGTCTATAGAAAGGTCCCAGCCATGCCATCCACTTCTGAAAAGAAGGAACTGATTAAGCAGAAAAGGGAATAATGACTTATAGCGACCTGTTATCAAACGTTCAGTTGTAACTCTGCTGAGTCAGCGAAATTTAAGAGAAACATTAGCGATAGAGCCAAATCGAACTAGCTGATATGAAATAACATTGATAATCAGACTGACGTGATGTTGACCCAGGTTAAGGAAATCTGATTGCTTAATCTCATTTACACATAATGCTATGTAGAGCGAAAAGGACAAGACAAAATAAATATTGCCAAATCTACAAAACGTCAAATTACCCTTTGAACCTTTTAATTTCGTATTTTGATGATCATTTTGAGGCCTTTAAAGTGAAATTGAAAAATGCTGAGATGCAGGTGTTATTATTTTTCCCCTGCATTTTAAATATGTTAGTACTACAAGGTTTTTTGAAAAGGGAGCATTCCCCTTTGTATCTTCGGTGTTTGCAAGTAAAACTGGAACGGTGGCTTCATTAGCTCCAACATTGTCGAAAACAAAACGTGCGTGGAATTCGAGAAGTTAAAAATAGGAATTGAAGTGATGTCGATTGTGTATCTGTTGTGGTGAGCGGAAGTGCAGCGTCTACTGCTAGAAACTGCCTACGGCGGCAAAACGTAGTAATTCGCAATGTCACCTACGGTTTTAATTGTTTAGCCAAATCTAAACATGGAAGGATCGTCCTTGAACTTGAACAGACATATGATCAGTGCGAACCTCCCACTTTGTTATTATGCAATCAGCTGACGTCTCGCAAACGGCCGGTGACGTCAAGCATTTCCCGCAAACCACACTTCACATGTACCGGGGTGCACCTCCACCTATCCTCCCCCGCATCTCTGCTGTTTCGCGCAGCGCTCCATCTCATCCCTCACAAGGGGTTGAAAGCCGAGTTTTTAGTTCGTTGGCCCCTTTCGCTGTGACCTGAATTCGGAAATTGGTTCTTCGTCTCAACTGAGATTTGTCAGTGGTTTTTCGAGCCATTCAGTTGCGGTTTACAAATCGATGGATCCGCTCTTTTGTTTCTCTTGCTCGCGACACTTGTGTAGGTCAATATCTGCGGCAATTCTATAAAAAACCGGCCCTGTTTGTCCCCGTTGCAAATGAGGAGACTTCCTTCCTGTACTTTGCTACCATCCGCAATCCAGCACACAACTCGCTAACGGGCTGCGATTCTGTTCAAAGTTCAAACCAAAAGGGCTTTTTATAAAGTATGATCAAAAATTAATCTCATCTAGTATGGCTATGAAAGAACAAATTGCTGTCTTTAAAACTGGGTGAATTATATTGTACTTTTAGGTTAGATTTAAGATGAAGTGTCTATTCGACCGGCGCAGGCTTATTTGTTGGATAATTACATTACTTTTACGCGAAAATTTGTTTATTTCAATATAATATTGTAATAAGATGGATACAAAGAATACAATTTGACAGTTTGAATTAAATATAAGTATGTAAGCCAATTTTAAAGGCGTTGGTTTGCACTTCCACAGCCATACTAGATGAGATTAAATTTTGATCATACTATATTTAGATAAGGCGAATGGCCTCGTGTGTGTTGCACAATTCTCATAGCATCTTTTGATTATAGTAATCGCAATCGATGGGCATTATCTCGTTTAGCTATTAAAATTATGGCCCCTGCGTCTGCAAACTACTCTGTTCACACAAAATCCTAACGGGGTGAAACTGTATGACCATAGTAGTTAGTATCTGGTGATAATTCTTATACCTAGACCTTTGTGGAAGAGGAAGAACCTTTCCATGAATTCTGTTCTTTAACAGTTTCACCATCCTTTATCTAATAGACTTGTCCGGGACGCTGTTTCAGCAGCCAAACCGTAAGAGATAGAGAAAAAAGTTATTAAAGTTATATGTTTGGAATGGTCATGTCAGGTCAGGAACCGAATTTCAGTCACGTGACACGGAAGTGTCAGTACGCTGTTTCAGCAGCCAAACGGAGCTGCGACCCTCTGCGCCTTAAAACCTCGATCGGTTAGGCAACCACTTTGACAGCTTCCAGAATGTTCCGATGCGGCGTACCACTGTGACACCTTCCAGGTCTGGGTACAGTTTTTATTTAATACGCGCTCTATTTGAAAAACGGCCTTTTTTGTTTTTTTAAATGATACATTTGTCTCACTGGGTTGCTAGTTAAATTATAATAGTATTTACTGAATATCCCCGCGTTACTGAAAGATTTAAATTTACCCAAAACGTTTGTTCTTCCTGAAAACAAATTAGGTGACAAATACATATGCAGTTTGTTGAAAAAACTTGATAAGTAAGCGAATCACAGAAAAATTTGAAGCTATCCGAACAATATGCAAAAATTGTTGAGCAAGATACAGAATATTTTGAGGCTATTAGAGTAATATGGTAAAATCGTCATAAATTGACTTGTATTTTGATATACGCAAAGATTAGCTAACAAACACATCGTTAAGCAGTGTTATATGTAGCCTAAGCCAAACACAGAAAACTTTAAGGTGGCAGAACAATATGGTAAAATCGGTAGGCAACATGCAAAAAATTTTGAGCCCATCAGAACAGTCTGGTAGAACCGTCATCAGTTGACATGCATTCTGATTTAAGAAAGGTAAGTGTTCTGTTATTGAGAGTTTCTGATAAAATTATCAGTGTATGCTTCCAAGAGGCAACCCAATCCAGACCCACGTTTATCAGCCACAATAAGATAAGCAGTTGTAGGTGCTCTATTGTCTTACACTGCAACAATAATAAAATTGACAGTATGAATATCTACTAAATTTTCAGTATTATATATCGGGAGATCAAAATTAAACTTGGTCGCAGGAGCCCATGAAAAATTCTGTCTACACTGTTCTTTAGAAAACTAAGTACATTAGAACTACAACTAACCGAATTATTGGTTCCTGTGACTAACACTCTTCGTCAGCTACACAAATATGCAAAAATATGTAATTTAAATCAAATTTATACATTAAAATTACATGTAACATTAAATAGCCATGGTAGAAGTTATATAAGATGTAAGAAGTGAATTTTAAACTTTAAAAAAAATTGACAGTTCTATATCAACAAAAATCATGCTGCAGATTAGGCAAGTTTGACTGTTTTCAGTTTATTTTTGATCTCCCGGTAGATACATACATCCATAGCCGTTACCGCTTTTATTCGAAAATTATATTGTACATGATACGAGTAGATTTTTTTCTACCTTTTTGTGTTCCATATATAGTATGATCAAAAATTAATCTCATCTAGTATGTCTATGGAATTGTTCCTAATTTATGAATGCAACTATAACTCACTTAAAAATCAAATGTCAAGTTTGACATTTTAGTGTAAACATAGTTGCATTCAAAATTAGAAAAAAATTCATGGCCATACTAAATGAGATTAATTTTTGATCATACTTTGTGTAAACCAGCGGCAAGTTACTTACATCTTATATCAATTAAAATTCTACTCTTTATCGTTTAAACAGTCCAAGACGTAATATTAAAATTAGTTCGTCATTTGTTAAAATAGCTCCATTACAAAAAACGCTGATTTTAAAGAATTCGAAATGTTGTCTCGTTAAATATATTTCAAATTATAAAATATTTTTTAGTTCATTTTTTAAAGATATTTTACAATAACATTTGTTATTCCGTCAAACACAATATCTTTTAATTTATGTAAAAAAAAGGAAATACTTCAGATGGTCGTGCTAAGACTTTCCAGTATTTTTACTTGTCCATTGGGCGGCCAAATTTTTGTTAATAAAATATATTTTCCTTTTCCCATGCTGTTCACACTATTCTAAAACACAACTCTATACATAAAACACCGTTAAAGCATCGTTGTTACAGTTCTCTGTGAAACTGAGAAAAGTAGTTCTTCCCTCCTAAAATGATCCAAATGTCACAAATTAAGAAGAATGCAGTACATTGCATTGGTAGCTATATGTACTTTCGTTTCAATCCATCATCAGTTCAGAAGGCGTATCAAATTTAAAGTTTCCAAAGAATTTGGCCACACTCTGTATTTTATGTATAGGTTTTAAGCTGTCTGCGACGATGTCCAATCTCTAGACACTTCCTCCGTCTTTCTCTTTTATCATGGCAATTTTCGCCCTGAAAGTTTCTTGCGCTCATTGCCTTTCTTACATTGTTACCCCAGGGGGTTATGGGTCTCTCCTCACCGAGGGTATTTATTTTAGCGTCTCCCTATAGGTAATCTATCTCCCTCCATTCTTAATGTTACCCTACTATAGAAACCACTTTCTTTTCACGTTTTATACGATATTCTCTTTTAGACCCATTAGTTGTTTTGTTCTATCATTGGGTACCCTTTATATTTCTGATGTTCTTAAAATGTCAGTTGCCTTCGACCCATATAGAACTACACTCAAACAACTGTGTTGTATATGTTGTTCCACCATATTCCGTTGAATCTTCTGATGGCTTTCTTTCCCTGTTTTATTCGTTCTTATATTTCTTTTTTTTTTCTCTTCCGTCTTTTTTTTTTATCTATTACAGATGTATATTTTTCTCCGTTACCTAGATCTAGCCCAGTTGATTCTTCACCTAAACATAGATATTTTGTCTTACTTAATTTCATTATTAATCTGGATGTTTTGCATTTATCTTTGAACTACTTAGTCCAGGTCCTCCTGATCGTCCGCGAATTGTAGAGTGTAGATTGGTTTTGTTATTCAATGGTATACCCAGTTTTTTAGAGCGTACTCAATATATGTTTTGAATAGGGTGGGTGAAAGGCAACAACTTTGTTTACTTTCTCCTATTTTTATTTTTCTTCAACGATCTTGATTAATGTGTTGTTAAGATTGGTTTCTTCCAAGGCTTCCCATTAGTGATCGGCCGATACGGATTTTTTTTGCCGATACCGATAATCGGCCGATACCGATATTTTAGTTGCCGATACCGATATAATATCGGTATCGGCACTACATTTTTAAACGGTCTGTAATTATTTAATATACGTTGATATAAGTAAAAATTGGCAACTCCGCATCGATGCGGACGTGACATGAACCAATTTCGGTAAGTCCCCGACAGTGTCGTGGTGATTACCCGTTTTACAGAAAGTGGATTGTTTCATTGTTTTGCGCCAGTGCACAGTGCTGCTGCAGTTGCTGCTCAGATAACGATTGTGTTGTGCGGTATTATAATCTTTTGGGATTCAAATAAAAATACGAAGGGAGAAAATAGCGATAATAGTAAAAAAAAATATCTACATATTTTAAGCCAAAAGAACAAAATAGTTCACAAGAAGTTATACCCAAAGCCGCTGGAGATTCTAGTAAAACGAAAGGAAAAAAAAGTTCTCTATGGAATTTTTTTGAAAAGAAGGCGACTGCTAAATCTGAAAAAGATGCCGCTATTTGTAACATCTGTAAAACTATAGTATCCTTGGGAGGAACTGGGCGAACACATAGAATTTAATAATAAAATGGTTGATCTTAAATTTGCCGATATATATCGGCAAAATTTCGCCGATACCGATTATCGGCAAGATGTGCCGATATTGCCGATACACCGATATTTATATCGGTATCGGCCGATCACTACTTCCCATAGCTTCGAGACCGGCATATTATCATAGGCTTTTTTTCAGGTCAATAAAGAGCATATATATGCGTCTTCCGGTGTTTATTTTCTTTTCTTCAAGTTGTTTTAAAGAAAACAAATTGTCCGTACGAAAATGTTCTACAGGAAGCCACTCTGCCGCGCTAAACGAGAGAATTCAAAATTCCTCTATAGAGTTACCCATCAAGACAAGATTTCTGGTCTTGATAAAACCCTAGCCGTAACCCTGACATAGGGCACTCACATGGTACTGTCAGGCGAGCCAGTTAAACCATAGGTTTTACTTCTTTCAACAAGTATTATAATCGTGAAAAAAATCACCTTCGGAGATTTCTTCAGATCCTCACGTTTCAGGGTCCCTAGATGACGAAAAACAGGTTTTCATCTGTCTGTTGGCGGTATAGCTCAAAAACCATTAGTTGGACGAAGATGGTATTTTGCATGTGGATGATTATATGTCTATCTCGCTCGAAACCGAATATGCTCTAGGTCAAATATATACAGGGTGAGCACCTTAACAAATTAAATTATGTCTGTTTGCGTTAGCTCGAGAACTATTATATTAATAGAAGTAATATTTTGCACATAGCTAAGGTGTTTGCCGTCAACGAAAATCGACATATTTTGGACCTAACAAATAAAGGTTAAAAACTTTAAAATAAATAAATTCTTTTTTTCATATTTTCAAAAAATATATATTTCGATACTTCCACTTACGAAGGAAGTTCTTTGTAAAGCGCTAAAGCCCTTTACAGAGTTTTTAAAGATGGGTTGCTCCTCTATCCTCACCCTTTTCTAACCTGGCGTGTGACTGGCTTCTGCGGGTTTTTACAAAATTTTTCCGCCAAGCTAAGAGTCTGTAGCACTGGTAATTTTTGCAGTTGTAGCGAATGGCAATGTACTTTGATTCAATATGTTTAATATTAAAATAACAATGACTGCAGTTATTCCCCTTGCATCTACGGATTTCCGCCAAACGGAAATTTGCGGAAATAGAGAGTAAACATTTAAGTGTGGGTATTTGAATGTCAAAATAAAAATAACCTTAGAATATAAATTGTACAGCCAATGTGAATAAATGATTGCTGGGTAACTATGTGTTCTTGTAATCGTATTATCATGGCATGGTTAATGCTGTTCAGGACCGGATTAAAACCTTTTATAGAGGCCGTAAGCACTGAAAATATTATAATACCCTCATATACGTATAAACTAAACCTTAAAATGAAACAAAACTAAGATGGGGGCTGTCATCAGCTGACTTGCAGTTATTAATATTCTTGTATTATGTATTTTTGTGGACCCTAGCTCAGGTGCAACATTTACCACATGCCATGATCCATTGTAAATCAGGCACCGGTAAAAAACTGTAGGGTCCCTCTTTACCTGTGGCCTTAATTATCTACTTATATTGTTTAGGGGGGTCAACCCAGAGCTGGCTATGTTTAACTAAAGTTACTGCTAAACATGAGATCAGAATACGGATCTTGGCCATCCTTTATCTAATAGACTTGTCTGTCCGTCCGTCCGGGACGCTGTAAACTTGTCTGTCCGTTCGTCCGGGACGCTGTTTCAGCAGCCAAACCATAAGAGATAGAGAAAAAAGTTATGAAAGTTATATGTTTGAAATGGTCATGTCAGCTCAGGAATCGAATTTCAGTCACGTGACACTTCTGGTTTTCGAGAAATCACAAAAAAGACCGTTTTTCAAATAGAACGCGTATTAAATAAAAATGTTTCAGCAGCCAAACGGAGCTGCGACCCTCTGCGCTTTAAAACGTCTATCGGTTAGGCAACCACTTTGACACCTTCCAGGTCTGAGTACAGTTTTTTATTTAATACGCGTTCTTTTTGGTTTTTTTAAATGAGACATTTGTCTCACTGGATTGCTTGTTTTACATATAATTCGATTACATCGACTAGGCAGTCTGGCTTAAGCGTTAATAAAAAACTAATTTCTCTTCTGAAAAATTTTACAACCTACCAGACTAGGCACAATTTTGTTTTATTATTACAAATCAGTGTCGCTTTGGTTAAAAAATACTTCAGCAATATAAACATTTTGTGTAGAGGTGTTATATTATTCATAGCGTCATCGCTTGTAGCAGGAAATTGAAACATACGTCAAATATGAGATATACAATGGTACTATGGTGATTATTTACTAATAAATCTAAAGGAATTGGCTTTTAACACATACAAATTAATTTAAACTGACTTTTAAATGTTGGCAGTTGGCGGCTGACTTATTTAAATACTTTCAATGAGAAAATTCTTATTACGGCTGGTGTCATCGTTTAAATTGTTACTAGTGGCTATATCCTCCTTGATGTTGCTAACAAAACCTTAGTGTATCACGTGCTTCTGTGATCTACTGCGATGAGTTAGTTACTCGAGTGTATGTTAGTTTAGTATTTGCGGACAAATTTGATACGTGAACAGTCCAGAAATATAAAGTGATGTATACTTACGGATATTCTCCAAGTAATTTATAATTTAAATGAATTGATCAAGATAAAATTATTCTTCCATTAGACCAAATAGTGAGAAACTCGCATCAATTGATTTTAAATTGCCGGTCTAGCCTTAATGCAATGCAGATCGTACGTTGTAAATTAATTGTATTTTTACTGGTTTGCATAAACATTGCATCTAGAAGAAGGCTTTTTGTGGCTCTTATTTTGTTAGGTGTGAAATATGTACAATGTACACTTTAGTAAGCGTAAAGTTGCACATTGCTGTCGTTTTGACATGCTGACGTTATTTACAATATTGTCAGTAGCTCAAAAGCACCGTATTAGTTGTTAGATATTGGACATCAGGCTAACGTAGTCTTAATTCCGGTATTTGTGTTGTATTGAACTTGCGTGCATTTATCCTAAGCGAACATTCTTTCTAATGTCGGGCTTTGTAGAATTTATATATCAATAGTATTTTTAGGTTAAAAGCTACAATTGTAGGTTATACGATTCACAATTTCAACAAAAACTAATTTTAAGGAAATTCAGGTTCAACGTAGTGTCGAGACATTAATATTTAAATTCAACTTTCACGAATACCTGAACTCGTAGGAAGACTTAAATGTGAATAATTTTGAACATAGGTAGTTAAGTGTAAAACATATATTCGTAAGTGTTTTGGATTTTTTCTGGAGCCAATTTGAGCGCAGAATTTTAAACTAAGAAAATTGAGTAAGATTTCGCGTC
This sequence comes from Agriotes lineatus, assembly GCA_940337035.1. Lineage (NCBI taxonomy): Eukaryota > Metazoa > Arthropoda > Insecta > Coleoptera > Elateridae > Agriotes > Agriotes lineatus. The sequence goes on from OW679202.1 coordinate 64,152,510, forward strand.
AACACTTCCTACACTACAACACATTAAATTATTGAAAACTACCAATATCCCCGATATTGTTATCTCAATGAGTGTGGATTGCCTGTTGCGGTGTGTAAAGGACGATTATTTTCTTGTACGTAATATTAAAATAACACCACGCTTTTATTGTTTCTACATTTATATTGACAAGCGATGATATTACACAAGTGAAATGATTTTTACGCGTGCTTCCTTCTTAATTGGTAAATATGATTATGAGATTTTTAAACCATCAATATAACTAGTGCAACAACATTTAATTAAAACAGAAACATCTTATCCACTCGTTTTCCATTGTATTCTATAATTTCCACGAAGATCTAAAAGCTAGATAATATTAATTAAACAAGAGGAGTGTTCATCAAAACATATATTTAAATAAATATGACAAGCAAGAGTTATCCTCAGAAATAGAATTTTAAAATGGCACTTTTTATTCGTTGAGTTTAATCACTAGTAACTATTTTATGTAAACGAGGCATTCTAAAAACTGTATTTTGCCGACAGATAGTAAGATTAAATTAATCCATATTGTAATTCCATTCCTAAAGGGAATTATTGTTAAGTAAAGCAAATACACTCAACTTTCTAGAAAAAAACCATTATGCCTTTACTACTAAATCTATACAAAAAATAAGGTGGTGATATATTGTGTTTCTCAGAATTTACAAAAACCTAAACTGTGTCCTGTTACCAAGTCGAGAATTTGTGTTGGCGCGAGCAAAAGTCGATTTCTTTCAAATAGAATTTTTTTAACTGTTCCACTACTATTTTAATTCAAAATTTTCATTAAGCACGTCCTATACCAAAAGTATAGAGAAGTATTGAAGATAATTTGTGATTTTTTTCCAAAATTACCTTTATTTTCGCAAATGGAATTTTGTATGGGCCATGAAGGTCACTGTTGTAGCTACGTTTATTATTGAACTGTAGAGCCAAATGCTCTCCTCTCATACCTTCACTGTATTCTGTGTACATCTTTAGGAGTAAAGATATACTAGGAAGACGAATAGTAATACCGGGAGTATATGGACCAACACACGACAGACCAGAAATAGAAAAAGGAGTATTTATGGGAACACTACAGGAACAAATAGAGAAAATTAACGGTTACCAAGAACTTCTTATCGCTGCAGACATAACGGCAGAACAGTAAGGAAAGAAGACAACAACATAGTAGGAAGATTCGGGGGAAGGAGACATTAAAGGTTAATCGAATTCTGTAAAATTAATATTATAAAAATAACTAACGGGTTCTTCCTCCACAAATAACCATAAGTATACATGGGTACAAGAAACAAACACCTCAGATCAGTAATCGATTACATCGTAATAAAACCCAACCCAGCTATCATGAACTACTGGTCGCCAAAATAAAAATCTGAACTAGACACCAAAATAAAAGATTATAAAGGAAAAACTAGGAAATAAAAGAAGGGGAGACAAAGTTCAAACTACAATTATTAAACTCAGAATTGATTAAAGATCTTTACAAAAGATTAGACCAAAAACTGGGAGAATACGACAATATTGAAGAAACATACAAATATATAGAAATATGTATCAAAGAAGCGGCAATGGAAGCATTGGGCGAAGAAGAAAAAAAACAGAATAGACAAAACGAAAGAAAATTCAGAAGAGTGCATAAAACATAAAAGAGAAGACAAAGCTTTACCATAAATGGCTCAGTACAAATAAACAAGGAGACTTAGAAAACTACAAAACAAAAAGTACGGAAGTAAAGTAAAAGGAAAAGAACGAAAAATAGGAAGAAACTTATAGAAATATCGAACAGTACATACGGGGACGAGAAATTCTCGAGTCCTGGAAATTATTAAAAGAACTATGAAAAAACACAAAAGAGAAGTCACCCATATCTTACATTCAGAAACAACAATGGGAATATTATTATACAAAAATCTCGTAACAGAAGCACTACTTCAATTTCTACCAGGAAACTACTATGGAGGTGAGATGCACGAAGTAGCTCGAATACTCGAAGAAGTTACGAAGAATATCAAATTAATAAAAAACAATAAATCTGCAGAACCTGGAGGAATCGCCCCAGAATTTATAAAACATGGATCCGAAAAACCATTTCGCATGATTCACAATATGTCCCAAAGAGCTCTAAATACAGGCCAAACATCAACAGAATGAACCAAAACCCACATTGTATCTATTTTTCAAAGAGAAGGTAAAATCGGCGAAGATCAAGCCTGGACCAAGACCATTTCATTATACGATACAACAGTTAATCGAGAAGAAGATGAAAAAATGGAGCAATACATCTAGCTTTCATTGACCTCAAAAAGGCCTACGACTCGACCCCAAGAGTTAAATTGTGGAACAGCATGCAAAACAGCAATGTGTAAAAACATCGAAACAGAACAGCGTTAGTATCAAAACAGGCAATATAATCTCTAAGAGCTTCAAAACAGCAAAGGGTGTGCTACAAGGATGCTACACGTTACGCACACTTTTTAAAATATTTTTAGGTCAAACACTCGAACGATGGAGGCGAAAGCGTGAAGGAATTGGAGTTTCAGTCAGAACCTCTTCACACTAAATTTCGTAGACGACCAAGTAGTAATCGCCTAAGATGAATATGTTGTCCTAAGAATGGAAGAATGGGTTAGAAATTAACCTGTAGAAAACGAAATATCTGACTACACAAGAATCGGTAGTAAATTTGGAAGTTGAAGAAGGAAGACAAATAAAAGGTACAAACTCACAAAAACGGAACTACAGAAGAGGAGATCAATAGTAGACTGGGACAGACCAGGACATGTATTAAACAACTTATTTCAATATTGTGGGACATACATTACAGAAAAACTACAAAATTAGAATTTACAGATATAGGCGTGTAGCATCACGACTTATGGTGCAGAAAATTGGGTTTTAAACAAAAAGAACCAAAGTAAAGTTAATAGAACAGAAATGGACTTTTGGAGGAGAAGCTGTAAGTTATAAGGATGGATAGTATAACGAATGAAGAGGTTAAGAGACGAATGGGAGTAGAGAAAGACACACTTAACCATATCGAAGAAAATAGACTTATATGACACGGGCATGTAAGAAGAACAAACGCAAACCGATGGATAGCCATGCAACAGAAATGGACTTTTGGGGGAGAAGCCGTAAAGGTACAAGGATGGATAGTATAACGAATGAAGAGATTCAGAAACGAATAGGAGTAAAGAAGGGCTCACTTAACCATATCGAAGAACAAACTCAAATCGATAGGTAGCCAAAGTAACAGCGGAATTCTCTGGGTAAAAGAAAAATAAGACCTTATTGGAGAGACGAAGTTGACGAGGCCATGGAAAAGAAGGCGGAGAATGGTGGAACAGAAATGAATGGAAAAGGGTGCTGAGAGAGGGTAGACTGCGACAAAAGGTTGCTACACTCTATATAGAAAACATTTCATTTGCTGCCTAATTTTTTTATAAATGTATGTCATATCAATAGCTATTTGTTTGTGGTTTTAGTAATGTAGGAATTCGTAAAATCGTTGGTAGTATTTTGTTCGTAACTAGCTATAGCTAAAACGAGTGAACCGATTTTTATCAAATGTTTTACCTGAAAATATGACGACTGTCATGTACAAAGAAGCTTTCCAAATAAACATTTTACCGTTTTTAATTTTAGCGAATTCAGAAAGTGCCATTTTTCAAATTTTGACAGTTTTTTAGTATTTAATTTGTACTGACTCTACTCTACTTTGCTATTTAACTTGTTACATTGCCACACTGAAGATTTTTATTCTGAAACTACAGTATTTTTTGATCTGGGGTTGTCAGGTGGTGCTTGTCAAATACAACCTTTTCTTGATATTTGTATTTATCTCCATTGGTCAACAACTTCGAAACCATCACGCTCTGCTATGCCTATTTATTTCCTAAGAAACAACATGACCAGTTGAGCAATTAGCAAACGTCTGTTTCTTGTTTTCCGCTTATTTGGCAAAACATATTTTACGAAGACTTCAAACTTCACTAAATATCCAGCGTCTTTATGGACGTGTCAGTTTAGATTTCGTTTAGCAGTATCTAACGCATAGTGCATTATGGAAATCTTAGTCTTTCACAAAAGTACTTCGATGTGTATGACGCTTTTCCGAAATTATTTCAATGACCTTTGGTTGTCGCTATTGTAAGACCGATTAAAGTTTTGCCAATAGACAAATGATTATGTTCACCAGGTGTGAAAACAACCAATAGGTGCTAAACTACTGTTATATGAAAGTATTTCCTGCATAAAAAGCTTTGCTATAAGCATACAGCATCAAAGAACAACATACCGAAGATATTGACTGGTGAGTAGTTATTTTCTTGAACGAATACCTGAAACTTTTATGAATGAAGTTTGGCTTCTCGCCAATCCTAGTGTAGTTATAGAGGATATCCTAATACTTCCATCGTCAGGAGGTTGCTTATTACTAAAGATAGAAAGACAGCAGCTATTAAATAAAATAAAAGTGGCCTAAGATCTATGTATTGCAGATGATGTTTGTAATCCTCTTCCCAATCAAATTTTTATTTAATCATCAGTGTTTTTGGGTAGTTTTAATACGTTATAATAAATGGGGATCCTCCTTTTTTAAATGTACTAACAAGATATGAAAAGAAGTAAGAAAAATAAGAATACTTGTATTTCATAATTTTCAAATTCCTTTTTTAATGCTTCCAAAATGGTAACAGTGCGAAATTTACTGTTTGCAGGGCAATTTGATAAATTGTAAACTTGGAAAACATCCATTTCTTCATGTCCTTGCTCCCAATAGCATTTCGTGTGTAAAAGATTAAGAATCCGGTTTTGTCAACTACGTTCTCATCACGTCCGCTTTAATCTTCCAATCAGCTGGTTCAATTAGTTTTTCATTCTATTTTTTTTATTTCGCCAATCCAGTTTGATGCCCACTAGAACAGCCAGTTAAGTAACATAAGTAGCCTATGCTTGATACATATTGCAGTTACGCCCATCTTCAAAGATTAAAACCAACCCTGTCAAACAATCAGTGTTGCTAGACGTAGGGGAAAATTTGTTAAAACAGAGACGTAGGGGACCTTTTTTAATAAATGCAATAACAATCATGTAGGGATTTTCTCGACTTACGAGGGTAAAAGAATAAAACAAAGAGAAAAATGTATTTTGCCAGAATTCTCAATTTAAAATTTTCACACTGCCGCTTTGATAATAAAATCTCAATATCCATACAAAATTTGAAGCTGAACACCCAATAATAAAATTTATTTGCAATTTATATTATGTTCAGGTATAATGTTTTACTTCCAAGTGAATTTAATTATTTTTTTAAAGGTGATTTAGATATTTTGTATATGGAAATGCAATCTAGGGAAAGCAGTGGCACTAGATCGAATAGTGTTAGTACATAAGCTGGTTATTATTTTTGAAACTTTTATGTGATTTTATAATGGTTTTAATTAGGTAGGTGTTGCACTGAGTACAACTTCAGTTTATAATAGTCAAAACTGTCAACCAGTCAACATGAAACTCAACCCCAGTGCAAAAATGTAACCCATTCTTCAATTATGCTAGTCAACTTGATATTTTTTAAAATTTAATAATATGAATCATGGATCCTAATGTAGGTTCAGTTTTCCCTTTCAATTTGTCATTTGCTTTTCGCACCATATAAACGTCTGCGATAAGAACTGTCTTCAAGGTAATACAAGTTTCGAAATAGTCATAAAATACGTATAACTTCACTATGTCTTCTTACTTGATAATTAACATTAAATACCTATGAAATGAATCGAACTGTCATATAAAATAACCTAACTTCATGACACATATTTTTCATTGCCTTCCCGGACTGCATTCTTTAGAAACAAAATTGTTGAATCTAGATTGCATTGGAAATGGTATTTTGAGTTGCATAACTTCCGGTTATGCGATTTTCTTCAAAAGCTTGCTGTCTCATCTACATAGTACACAAAATTTATATATGAAGTTTCAACGCCATACATCTTTTAATTTTTGAGATATTCTGTTCACAGACAGACCAATGAAAAAAATATGTTTTTTGGGATCAGGGGACTCTAAAACGTGAAGATCTGTTGAAAACTCAATTTCGAATTTTTGGGGTGAATCCAATACTTCCTTTATTGTAAAAGGAAGTAAAAATGAGTATACAGGGTGTTTCAGGGGGAAAGGGAAATATTTAAGGGGGCTATAGTTTTGGTCATCACAAGTAAAAAAGTTCATATGAACATGTATCAAATTCTCAACGGTTAATGAGATATTCAAGTTGCTAAGGTGATTATTAAATGATTTACCAACACGACGGAGCTCAACCGCACTGTGCTCGTGACGTGTCCGAATTTCTGAATCAAACATTCCCAAATCGATGGATCGGCCGTGGTGGTCCGATTCATTGGCCGTGGTGGTCCGATTCATTGGCCAGCAAGATCCGCGGACTTTAATCCGCTGGATTATTGCTTATGGGGATGGATGACAAGCGAGGTGTACAAGATAAAAGTAGATACACGGAAAGCATTGATGGATCGAATCTTCGTAATTATCAAAATTAGCAGTTTGTGTAGCATTTTCGAACAGATTTTAATTCGTAACTATGCAAAATTGGATACATGTTTATATGACTTTTTTACTTGTGATGATCCAAACTATTGCCCCCTTAAATATTTTCCTTTTCTCTTGAAACACCCTGTATACAATATCATGTTTAAGATTGCTGCTTCAATCTTTCTATATTTTTGTACTTTTATAATAATATTTGAAAACAAAATTAAAATTATTGTTAGTACCGTAGCTTTACTAGTGCTATTACTGAAATTCACTGCTATCGTAGGAAGAAGTGGGGATTTTTAACCTCTTGGTGGAGGGATAGTGGTTAAAGGTATTCTGGCAACACTGGTCAAACTATTGAACTCCTCTTCCACAGGAGTAAACTCGATACATTTTTGCCAGAACTCAAATTGAAGAGAATTTCTCATTGCTGTGGTAGAGTGCCTCAAGAAGTGTTTATTAAAAAATAATATTGCAACTCTTGTAACAATAACGTGTTTATCAGTTTGGATCGGATGGTGTAATAAAGGGGGACAAAAAAAAATAAAATGCCTAGTGTTCCTTTGCAAAACATCGATGACATGCAATTTTCAATACCGTATGCGCTGACGTTTTTTTTGGGTTTCGTCTTATCTGGTCTATTTAAAAATGCAAGTTATTTGAAGATAGGAAGAGTAATAGATACCTAATCATGCTGTGAGTAAATAAACATAGACATAAACAAAGATTCTCTGTGAAAAACTGTTTTGTCTGATAAGGATATTCCACTAGAAAAGTGTCTATTGGCATGTAGACAAGATAATATTATATTAAGCACTTTAATTTATACCAATTAAAATTAAACATAACGGAAGCTACCGCTGATAACGGTTTGGTCAATATTTAAACAAACTAATAACTATAGTTCATTCTCTCAATGGATTATGAAGCATGCTGTTGTGTCGGTGTTGAAGAGAAGAGAATGGTTGTTTTTTTCTGCTAATACCATTAATTTGATAGGGGTCGATGTTTTGTAATTTAAGCGTTGACAACTCCAAATAATTTAGAAAAAAACTGTGCCAAGTCATGTGAGTAAGTAGCGTTGAAATGTTTTTTTTTCTGGGTTAGTAGGAATAGCTCAAATTTTAGAGCCAACAATGTAGAATTGATTATATTCGATTTTTTTACTTGGTCTTTAGCAATGAATTTTCAGTTATGCATCATCTTTATAAATTTTGTTGCCGATTGCTGTTGCAAGATGAAATTTTGTTGTCCATGCAAAACCTTTAAGACACGTATGTTAACTAGTATATTAGAAGTTAGTTCAATAAACAACTTTCTGAATTTTAATATCGAAGAAGTGAGAGTAATCGAAATGATGCAGTGACACATTATATTGATTAGATGCCTTTTTGCAATGTGACGAAAACACTTTTTTATATTTATTACTTTCATAGGGAATTCCTTGTGATGTATCGCTGCAGATTGTGCACTTGGGTTTTACTTTATACAGACGTAGAAGATGAATGTTATTATCGCTCCACTTACTTCCTAAAGTACTAAAAATAGCGAAAACAATTATTAAGCACGTTGATATGGCTAATATAAACTAGTATTTAGTTTTTATTGGCGCAAATCAAGGTTACTGCTTAGCTATTCTACTACGAAGTTGAAAAGCGCATAGCAGTTACAGTCTCTCCATTATTCATCAAATAATTCCAGAAACTTGTAATAGCAGAAGGTTGATCAATTTATATAGTTGAATTGTAGAGTAGCTATAGTAAAGTGTTGCTTCAATCTTTGAGAGATTTATTCATTTGAGTATGATTTCTGTGTTTGTTATCAGGACTAAGCTACAGCTTGGCCTTGTAATCAAGCCGTCTTATGTAACTTTTATGCTTTTAAATGTACCATTAGTGTACCTACATTGAAAATTATAATCGTTGTTGCTTATAATTTGTTTAGTTTTTCTGCTGGTGCAAATAAACTGCAAACTGTTATTTATAATATGGATATGTGTTATTTGAGTCAAAAATAAGCTAAAACCTAGTGTATCAGTTGTTTGTATCGGAAAAAAATAGAATCGCCAAACAACAAGATCATTAAATACATATTTGCTGTGTTTTAACACCGAACTTTGAAGAGTAAAAATTATAAGATATTTTAAGTCGATCACGTTTTTAACAGCTGTTATAATAGCAGATCTGATTCTGAGTGCAATCGAAAATACCCCATACAACCGAAACCATGTCTCAAGAACGGAGTGGAAATGATCAAACCGAAAGTGCTGAAATACCATTTAATGCGAAAACGGTTGGTTTATACATGATGCAACTTCCTATGTTCTGACAGTAATTGAATTGTTTGCTATGATGTACGAGGAACAAAGACAATTGCAGTTCGCTGTTGGCTATTCCATTTATCTAATCTGAGTTGGCTGCGTTGTCGTAGGTCAGCTATCAGTATTGTCATTCTATGACCCTCCACAGCAGTCGTAATTTACCGTTGTGGGTTCCGCGCTCTATAAATAGTAATTTATCGGCTACCTGATGCTTATCCCTTTTAATTGCAATTCTGCTCCAAGAATAGAATATCCTCGTTCAAGGAGGAACTTGGAGGAAACAAACACTCTCCTTTTGCTTTTAGACCGAAAGGAAAATGGCTCGCAAACTGGCAAAGAACTTTGGAAATTCGAAGGAGTTGCAGATACGCCAGAACGCGTAATATTTAATTGGAGTTGTGTACGCTCATTATTTCTCATAAATAGCGTCGTTTAGATAACCCGGTGGCAGATAGTTAACCAGTATTGCATCAAGTTGAGAAACTGACTTTAGATTTGAGGAAACTTTTATTTAAAATTTCTACAGATAACTTGTTGAGAACCGTTCGTTAGTAAATGTTGAATGTTTTATAGGGATTTTGAAACAATTATAGAACCAATTTTGTTACTGAATGGTACGTAACAATTAGTTTGAAGTAAAAACCAACTATTGGAAATCTGATTTTGGGGATATGATACATGGGATAATTATAAAGGGATATCACTGCAATATTTTACAATAATTGCTTGTCAGTTGTGTGTAATTCATATTCAGTAGTCAGGATATGGAAGTTGCAAAGTTTATTGAATAGGATGTGAATAAAGCCTGTCGATATTCATTCATCTTCCTTAACGTTCCAGCCAAGATAGTGGTAGTAAATTATGTACTTAACAATACCGACATTTTTCAAATACTCGACAAACAATATGCCTCTCATTCAAGCAGATTTATTATACCTCAAGAGTATTAGTAAGATCATATTTATGTAAGATAGAAGCACGGGGCGCAGTAGGTAGGAAACAGGTTAGCATTTGCTAACTACCCCTTTTCAACTGACGACGTGTATTACCGTATTACTGACCCACAATCGCTAAACTATTAACACATTAGAAGTCAATTGTGTGGAAAATCCTTCCTCGTGTGAATATCTCTTGTGCGAAGCTAACAGCGAGATAAAGGGTGACCGACAGGTAACTAATTTGGGTTGTCCGTTAGTTATTACAGGAATACAAAGATTAGGGGTGCCAGACTGGCTTTACGTAGGTGTGTAATTTGTTTTGTTTTGTATCCGTATATTAAATGTTAATAACATTAATAAATACAGTTTTTGAAATTGAATGTGATTTTGTCTTCTTCTTTTTTTATGTCGGCTTCTCGGACAGACAACTAATACTTTCTATAGGAACAGTGTAATATGTGGAATTTAAACAACTGATCTTAAGTAGTTTTTTTTTTTTTTGCTTTGGATGTAGTGGATTTTTACCAATATCTTAACTATACCGCGATTTCAGGATTTTAGTTGTGCTGCTTTTAGAATGCTTTATTACGACGACGTTTATAGACCTGATTGTGAATGTGTTCATTGTGATACAATCAGTTACGGTCTTGATTGAAGTTGTACTCGAACGTGCCCATTCGCCATTGCGATAATAATCAATAAAGTTGTTGTAAAGAGTAGAATTAATGTAGTTTTCTTACAGATTTGCATTTGCTAGGTTTTATAATGTCCACTGTGGTTAATTAGACAGTGTTTTATGTAATGAACGACTTGCGGGATTGCAGGTGTTATTGTTGAGATAAAGAAACCCAGCGTTTACTTCAAGCCACGGTCCAATCCCGGAAATCCGTACCAAAGTTTTTTAAAATCCTGATTTTCCTATACACCAGAATGGGTGGGCGGTTTTTCTGTATTTTACCAGTAACTTCTATCTTACTGAATATAAAACAATCATTACATCTCTTCTTTCATTAAGTATTTTGCAATACTTAATCTTTAAATTTTCTAGTGCACCTTATTTTTATATTTCAGGATGTACATGTTTTAGAAGTTTTAGCATTTAGTAATATTATACTCGTATTGTTACTGTTCATGATTGTTTTCAATTTAAATAAAGCTTTGGTTAATTAGCAATGCTTGAAGGTCACTTTTTTGTATATCTTTTTTTGTTAATTTGGCAAAATAGGAAAAACTTAGCTTTAAATCAAGGATTTTTTTAAATTAAATCACTTGATTTTAATCGTGGTTCTGAATCAGCCCAACCCTGATATTTAGGCAATGAACTTCTACTGAGGAGCATACTTATGAACCACCCTATATATGCATGCATATAGACAATAATAGAATGTTAAAATTATATTTATACGTTTATTATTGTATTCAGATTCAGAAAAATAAAGAGGTTATTAGATGAGTGTTATCGGTAGTTCAAAACGATATCCTGATGTCAATTTTACTTTATGATAAAAGTTCAGGCACTATGTGAAGGTAATTTGCTATTTACCTTGATAACGCTACTAGCTTTGTACAGTTCAAATACATACGGTACGGATTTTATTTAATAATTTACTGGTATTTCTAACTTTTACCACTTCAATGTCTTACATCCCATGCCGGCAAACCGAATTCATATAGCACGCGACTGTTATGGCAACTGGTAGAAATCCCACTAGCATTACTACGGACAGATAGAAATGATTTAAGGTCACGCGATTTTCAAACGGCAAATATACAACAGGGGGATGCAGTCATCCAAAATGTAGGATAGTCTCTAAAACTGCAAAGGAGAAATTATCTAAAAGGTCTAGTTTATTACACTAATGAATTTACCCCCGAGAATTCCGATCGATTCGTCTGAAAAGGCTTTACCATCATCGGTACAAACCATTGGCCTTGGTACAGAACACACGAAAGTAAGCTAAAAATAACAAACATTATATATTACCATTGCGTCTCTGAGGATAGGTTAACTTCTGTTAAGTTATATTTACGAATTATACAGTTCCCGCTGTTGCTAGGCAATCCTGTGCCGGACCTCCCTTATTTTCCTTTTTGTAATTTTTGCACGTAATTTTCGCCCCATTGTTGAATTATGAATACTTTTATGGAGAGCAGACAAATCTCGTTCTATAAACCGTTAAGTAATTGTTGACACTACCCCGTGGCCCCGCGTTCTCTGTTAAACAGCTGAATAATTGTACAACCGTCCAATTTTGATATAAAAATTCTTAATTTGTATTATATGACAGTTATTTCTAATCTTCTCATTTAATTTAATTGTGGTAATGGTAAAATTTCCCATACAGTGAGAACGATTGATCAATGGTGAGAAAATTTTAAATTTGAAATATAACTGAAATAGCTTAATCGCATTGTTGATGTTTTATTACTTTGCTTAAAAACATTATAGTAGAGACATTGGGTTGTATGAATGCTTTCTGTAAACAGTTTATAATTACAAAACCTATTTAATCCCAAATCATGTAGCCTATATTAGTCTATCCTCACCTATTTTTATGTGATTATGTAAATATTTTTAAGATTATTTTTTCAAAAACTAAGCTTTCTCGGCCATTGTCATTAAGTAACAAACGACTTCCGCCTTTCTTCTTCTGATCGTTAGAAGAGTTTCGCCTCTGCCGTGGTTTACACGTTACGTTACCGTGCTCTTTCGCTTTTCCTCCTGATGAAGCCCCCTACGAAAGTGGGCGAAACGTTGAGTTCTTCGACCTCCATAATGACACGGTCCAATCCCGGAAATCGTTTGTTACTAACCGTGGAAAATATATGCATGACAATGTACTTTATTTCTCTTTAAGTTAGATAGTTCTTTTTACTTTTAACTACGTATATTTTTTAACAATTACGAGATAACTATATTTGGGTTTTGGACATTTTCTATGCACGAATTGCATCATTTCTAGCCACACTCAGCGGTAAGTATACTAAATTAATAGAATGTAATAATTATATAAAATATTACGACATTACGTTCGTTTTCTAAGTTTCTAAGTAAATTGCTAGATTTGTTTATCAAGGTGTCCTTGCAATGTTCTGCATAACTTGTTAAAGCTTTATATGTCTGTAGTGGTCAAGTAAAACGTTATTAATATAAAATTTTAGTGTGCACGTTAAGATGGCAATGTATTTGAATGGGGTTATTAATTAAAGCAACCCACTTTTCTGCTTCTTTTCACATATAAGCTTGTGATATTTCCACGATATGTTTTGTCTACGCGACGACTGCTCGTCGAGTATTCCATCTTCCTTTTTGCGCCAGAGGTTTCAATTTCAGTTATACGCGAGTAGGGGAGTACTAAAGACTAAGGCGTTGTTGCTTGCGTATAACTGCGACACTCGTAGAACAGAAATGAAATTGATAATTTCGTGTGTATACCAAAATTACCCCCAGACGCGGATATGTGGAAATGGTGGCAGGAAAACGAAAAACTTTATTTTCACTTACCATATATGACAAAACGTTATTTTTCTACTTCACCATCATCATCTTTAGCCGTTTACAAGTATGAACATTTATTTTTAAACCATTACATGCTGAACATTTTTTTTATTCCTTATTGAAATAATAATCCATTACGCATTTATGTAATTACAGAAATGTCATGACAAATACTTCATTAATTACAGCTATCTCCTCTCCTACATCTTCAACAAATCAGAAATATGTACGCCAAAAAAATTGGGTACACCTATGTTTTCGCAATGTAAACTCAACTTTTAGAATAATACCTGAGTAACCTATGCATTTAAGTGAACTGTCACATTTTTCACTGTCATCGAACGTCGAAAATCAGTTATTTGTAAGCATGCCCCGTCATTTGAATGATTTCGAAAAAGGAAGAGTTGTCGATAGGCTCATGAGAGAAATGCAAATAAGAGCGATTGCTACTCACTTTAATATAGGTAAAAATACTAACTTCCATGACGGACAGATTGCAAACTGGGTAGTCTTGTGGTGTACGTCGCCCAATTTGAACTACCGTTTCTAGAGCCAGAAATGTAGATGGGATTAAAATTTGACAACAATATTCTTTTTACTAAGGTACAGATTTAGGTTAGTTGCAGTTTAAGATTTGTGTGTACTACAAAAATGAGTGTATAGCAGGGGGATGTAGTTGTCCCATATGTAGAGTAGTCTCCAAAACTGCAATGAAAAAATTAGCTAATATGTCTTCCGTTTATTATAAGTAGTTTACCGCAGGGAGTTCCGATTCGTCTTTAAACGCTTCTAGAAAAAACTTGCCATCATCGGTATAAACCAGTGGCCGTGGTACAGAACACACCT